>OZ010674.1:37652990-38852990 GCA_963932185.1 Troglohyphantes excavatus
GCCCATTCTACATGGACGCTTTTTATGCCGCGTTGCATTTTGCAGAAATCTATATGATTGGTGTATTTAAGCTATGTGGTTTGTATGGACCAATCACAGAGTTATCTGCAAAAGCTAACATGCGTAAATAACATCCTATGTAACTGAGGGCACTATGTAATGTAAATGGGGAAATTATTAAAGAGCGTTAGCTTTTGTAGATGACCCTGTGATTGGGGAATGCAAACTACGTGGTTTGCATATATTCTCGTAGAGCCATCTGCATCTAACGAGAGTAAATAACATAAGTTTTTTTCCTTTGTTATTTCTTTGATGTCATGAAGTGTTTAAAAAACAGCTGTGTTGATATTTCAGTCAGAAAACTTTTCTTTCTTATAATAAAAGTATTTCAGTGACATTTGGCTGACATATAAGAGGCAATTGTTTCCGAGCATTTAGGCTAAAACCTATTTACATAATTTGTTTCTACTAATTAGAGCAATTTTGCATATATCACTGACAAATGTAATAAATTAGGAGGGGGGAGGAAAGGGGGCGGTTGCCTTCTATTCTTATGTTTGGCTATTTTAAATATGTGACTATCAAATGCGAAAACGTTATTTTAGCGAATTTAAGGAGCATTATAAAATTAAACTTTAATTTAAAAATGCAGTATAATAAAATTTTTCAAATTACCAGTACAATTTTTCAATCTCAAAAAATACTTTTCATTATTATTATTTTTTACACTATAATATATGCAGTTTTGCTTCATACCAGAGAATATTTTAAGGAATTTTTACTGGTGGGGGCAAATGCTTTTCTATAGTCCATGATAAGACAGTTGAACCTCGGTGTTAACAATAACTTTGTGCTTTTAGTGCCAAACCACAACATTGTTTTGTCAATTCAAACTAAATAAATGCACTTATTTCAACAAAAATTATTAATGATTTTTCCACTAGAAAATATTTAGGACAGAAATAAAAGATTTTTTTGTGTCAAATCCACATGAGTAGTGGTGATTTTCTTAGTACTGGTGGGGAAATTGCCTCACTAACTCTATGTTAAAATATGCCCTGCTTCATACTTCAACAACAAGTTCTCAAAAACCAAGCAGTGTCCTTGCTGAAATATATTTTACGACAAATCAGTTTTAATAATTTCAATAAGAAAACAACGTAGAAAAATCGGCCGCAATTGGAACTTTCCGATTCCATTTACACTTACTATAATAAACAAATATATGAAAGTAATTAGTTTCTTGTGGAGTTGTATATAAAATTCGTAATTTATGTTATACGTGTTATTGAGATGAGGAGACAGTTTGTGCTTCATTGCATTTTTTTTTTAATTATTATTATTATTATCCCACATATGTTGCTGTAGTCAGCGTTTTCTTTTCCGAAGCATAATGTGAACATGGAAAGTTTTATAACCATCTATCCATAACACATAAATATATCAAAACAATTTTTAAATGTTTTGTAGTTCAGTTGTAATTTATGATATCAGGGAGATGACAGGTCCTGAGTTTATAGCAATCTTCGTATTTATTATTACTTTTACATTCTTTCTCACGGAAAATTTAATGCCTCGCAGCGTTTTTTAATTTCAATCGGAGCACTGAAGTGTATCCTGAATGTGTAAACCAGACAAAGATAGATCAGTAACCGGGTAGATTAATAATCTCTTGGCCCCATGCAGTGGCACAAGCCGCACACCCCTAAGAGCGGCCCTACATTTTGCCATAGCCAATAATAAGTTAATTTCTGGAATTTATTTTGAAGATCTTTCTGAAATAGCATTTAGTTTTAACAAAGGAAAGACCCTGGAAGTTCAAGCAAGCTAGATTATTGTCGCCAGCTTTTGTGCCGAAGAGGCGTTTCTTAAAATCGCTGGAAATTCCTGTGACTGAGGACACGATATATAAACATTATCCTTATTAAATTATATTTTGTCCCCCCCCCCCCCCCCCCCGAAAAAAAAGTACTAATAAAAAAAAATAGTGCTCTAAAAAATACCTCCCCAAAAATTCGGATGTAGCAAACTGCGCCACCCCTGTGGGCATCCCTGGCACTACATTCTGTTGACTAATTCATGAATATTTATTAAAAACAGTATTTTTTTTTATTTCTTCTACTAGGTAAATGATAATGTACAGTAAACTGATATACACTCTGATTAATAAATAAATATTCTTATATTTATTAGGGATGAACCGAATAGTGGATTTGCCTGATATCGGATATCCGGTGCACTTTACATACCGGATATCCAAACTGTTTTTGCCGGATATTCGGTAGTTTTTTTTTTGTACGAAAAGATATTCTCTTAACAGTTTTTTAATAAACTATTCATATTCATACTGATTTTGAAACGGCAGGAGCTGTACTGTACGATGTGTTTGAAAATGCAATTTTGAAATATTTCCAAATTGCTGGATCTAAATTGCACAATATTTAATTGCTGAAACTTGCTTTTACTAGACTGGAGAATAAAACAATTTCTAATATATAACGAACAGAGAGAGATGTAGGCATGCACCCTACACACGACCACGCTTGGGGATTGTGCAAACTCAAAGATACTCCAAGATATCTAGTGGCTGGTTCCGAATGTTTGCAGCATATCTTCCTAGTATGTACTATCTATTCTGTGACACAAATGTCTGTGTGTCTAAAATGCACTTGGTCAGGTTTTAACTAGAAAGTTATCGCTTCAATCACTACTTACCCACTTGAATAGCCGAGGATAATTCAAAGGAGAATCTGCAGAACACATTGGTAGTATTTTCAGGAAAATACTTAACGCGAGAACAAAAGATAATCTGCGGCTATTTTATTCATCCGGATTCATTGGAAATCGGATATCTGACACTTTGATTCCGTATATCGGATAATTACCGGATAGTTAAAAATCAGCCGGATACTGGATAGTTACAGGATATCCGTTTCATCCCTAATATTTATGTAAATTTTTCTTTATGCAGTTAGCATTTCAGTGAAATTAAGTAACTTCAGTTTGTTTTTAAAAAATGTTTCTGCAGCTGGCTTTTGAACGTTTCACGAATGCAGCGTTTTTGCTGATGCTTACTCCATGATTCCGGGCACCCACAACTCATCCCAAAATCCGTTAATTAGGTTTCGTGGCGTACGAGAGCCGCAAAAGGGCAAAATTACCGAAATAACATAGAGAGCGATTCTTGTTGCTATGCTTTAAGTGCTTTGTTGCTGGTAAAAATAAGCGACTTGTTAAAAATATAAGCGAAAATAATGCATTATTCTGCTAATACCTTCGAGCATGGATCCTTAATAGTAGAGAAAACATAATTTTATAATCTCGCTAACATCAAAGTGAGGCTAACATGTATGGCCTCAGACACGTCTTAATTACGTCATTCCATTCATAAATTTTCACTGTTACACATTTCCCAATTCATCAGCCAATCGCGAGTATTTTTTAATTCATAATTTTGAAAAGAAGTCACGTGTCTGAGGCCATTCGGTCTGAGATGTTGGTTTCACGATTATGATGTCATATTCGCTCTACTACAGTCCATTCATGCTCGAAGGCTAATACAGCTGAATGTCATACAGCCGAACAATAACCATCGCCAAACAATTCTTGACCACCCTGTATAACTAGCATTTCATTCCAGTTCTCTGCATGAGGTTAAATTAAGTAAGGCCCCTTAAGAAATAATTATATATCTAAATTGAATAAAGACACAGCACCTTAGCAGTTTTTTAAGTTGTAATTTTTTTTGGAAACTATTTTCATGAAAAATTATAAAAGGAGGTTGAATTTTATCATTAAAGAAAACATCAAAATAAATGCATACAGTGAAAGTATATCAAAGAACGGGAAGTTAAAAAAAAAAAGAAAATCCTTTTTAACTTAACAATATTAAGTGAAAAAACTTCACATGAATGACTATTTTAAGCTAGTCTAGTTTCATTGATTAAGATCGATCCAATAAAGGTTGAGATTTTTCATCATTTTTTATATATATTTTATATAATATTAAACAGTTCTCTCACAAGCATTGATTTGTTGCACTCATATTCCTATGCAGTGTCCGTTCTGAGGTCTAATTTAAATGTAATCATACAAGTTGGGCAATTTCTAATTTTCCCTAGCTTTCACTTGTTAATAATATTAATTTTCTTCAGGCATAAATTTTCCCAACTCGGGGTTTTTGGAAGTTGAAATTCCCAACTTTCAGGGTTTCCAGAATATTGGGGGTCGGACTGCCGCCCCCCCTCCTCCTTCCCGGTGCGACGGGCCTAGCGAAGACTCCCACCCATGCGTCCCTCTCTTAAGATTTGTTGCAAAATAATGTTTTAAAATGTTTAGTTTTTTTGTAAGTTCAATAAAATTTAATTTTTCAGAATATGATTGATATTAATTATAAATAAATAGTGGGAAAATTTATATGAGCTTTTTGCCTGGCCACTCACTGGCAACTATCGGGCATGCAACTAAACTATTTAATTGCATGCAACTGGAAAACTCAAATTGCATCCGTACAATGAGCAACTTTAAAATTGCCCGAAATATATTTTCGTTCGCTACCGCTAACTTGGGGGTCGGCAGTTTGGCGATTTTGTATGGATTGTGGCAATACGAAGTTGGGTAATTTTCGCCATCGCTTTGGGGATTTCGATATCTATGATCTGACAGCCCTGAATTGGATGCAATTGAATAATCGCCCTTATAGTTGATGAGTGTTTTTTTTAGCTGCCCAGTGGATTTAAAGTTAGAGAAATTTTTGTTCGTGAGCTGCTAGCTAAGCGTTATTTTCCATCTTATTCAATTATTGCATTCTTCCACGGTATTTAAGTGAAATACACTTTAAAACACAAGATATTATCGACCTAAGACATATCTCTACACTGCATTTTTAATGCTTTCTAAAAAGTTAACCACTTGTGTCAAATTGCCCATTAAACTCTATTTTGTCTTCCTTGCGATGTTGCATGCCGTTTTGCAACTCATCGGCTACCGGCACCGCTACTTGATGTCGAATTGAGTTCGGAAATGAATGAAGTAGTGTAGTTTAAGTAGCGATTCTTGAAAAAAGGCCTCTTTCTCACAAAGAAAAAGCGATTGCCACCTATGTTGCCAATGGACATTTCCCCCTTCACAATATTTTCAATTGTGTTTTTTTGCTCCAAATGACGTCACCGAATGCGTGTTTGACGTCACAACGCGTTTGCACCTGGTGTGTCGAACCTGTGTGGTGGCATTTCCCCTTGCAAGACGACTTCGAATTTTTTTTTTTTTTTTTTTTCAATTTTGATGTTGGGGATGTCCCACATAAAGAAGAAGCAATGGAAGTTTAGGTTTCAGTTTCTATTCCACGGTCCGAAAGGTTTTGTTCTTTTTCGCGGCATATTCTCGCTGCTCAAAACGTTCTATCGTTCGGAACTCAATTTTAATTTACATAATGGAGATTTTCAACTTTAACTATAAATTACCGTTTTACGTAGTCAGACCCGGTTGTTAAAAAAAATAAAAAAAAACTTTAATTCTAAAGTTAGAATATTTTCAGCTAGACTGATTTCGGTGAATTTTCCTTTCATGAAGGAGTTTATGTTCGTGAGAAGACATTTTGATATCGCTCTCATTTGACGATTGTTCGTGGATACCAGTGTCACTTCTATTATTTTATAAGATAACTACTTTATATTACAAAAGTGCAAAGGAGAACAATAGAAGCGGTAAGTTTTAGTATATTCATTTCTATCTCGTTAAATATGGACCCATGTTTAGGATTTTTAATTTTTACATCACCTTAAGGTTCAAAAGACAAACCCAAAACATAGGAATTTTATTTATTATACTATATACTATATTATTATACTATTATTTTATATACTATTATTTTATATACTATTTATATTATTATACTATTATTTTATATACTATTTGTATTATTATACTATTATTTTATATACTATATTATTATACTATTATTTTATATACTATATTATTATACTATTATTTTATATACTATATTATTATACTATTATTTTATATACTATATTATTATACTATTATTTTATATACTATATTATACTATACTATATTATACTATACTATTATTTTATATACTATATTATACTATACTATTATTTTATATACTATATTATACTACTATATTCATTATACTAATTTTATTATACTATTATTTTATATATTATATTATTATACTATTTTTTTATATAATATATTAGTATACTATATTTATTATACTATATTTATTATACTTTAGCATGCTATTTAATTTATTATACTATATTTATTATACTTTAGTATACTATTTAATTTATTATTCTATATTTATTATACTTCAGTATACTATTTAATTTATTATACTATATTTATTATACTATATTTATTATACTATATTTATTATACTTTAGTATACTATTTAATTTATTATACTATATTTAACTTATTATACTATATTTAACTTATTATACTCGAATGTATCCCGATTTTTCCATCCATTAGTTTTATAAATAATTAGCTGTTTTTTCCTTCGTTGCTGGGGACCCTTTTAAGGGACATTCATTAAAAAAAAACTGAGTGGAGCCGGCGACCTGTTTTTCCGAAGTACAACGCGCAACCGACATAGCTGCATAGGCAAGTTTTATAGTATTATAAAAAAAATTTTAAAGGTGTTTTTTTTTACGGTTTTCTTTCGGTTAAAAGTCGGTTTTCCTTTTTTTAAAAATATTTTTTAATTTAGCAGGGGGCTTTGCTCTCTGCTGCTATTCATCTAGAAATTCAAGTTTCCACGTCTCGGATCCGGTTTAATAAATACCGGGAAACAAAACTATATTGCCTTAACAATGTATATTTTAAAACAATCTCTATCCATGATAATAACTGCCGGGTGAAGGAAATATCAATGGGTGCTGAGCAATATTTAATCAATAATGAAAATATTTTAAAATCGAAGAAATTGCTAAAAAAAAGTCCGGTTAATCGATATTTTCGGATATCTAACAGCCGGATAACCGATTAAAAAAGGCAAAAGTGCATTTTTCTCTATCCAACAGAAAAAGAATTTTCGAAATCTGACAATATATTTTTTCAAACGGTCTGGTTAATTGAGAATTCCGGATAATTAAATGCCGGATAACCACTTTTTTCCAAAATTAATTATTTTCAAAAGATGCTGAGGTGAGACATCCCCTATACAACAACAAAAAAAGAATTTTCGAAATCTGACAATATATATTTTTTCAAACGTTCTGGTTAATTGAGAATTCCGGATAATTAAATGCCGGTAACCACTTTTTTCCAAATTTAATTATTTTCAAAAGATGCTGAGGTGAGACATCCCCTATACAACAACAAAAAAAGAATTTTCGAAATCTGACAATATATATTTTTTCAAACGGTCTGGTTAATTGAGAATTCCGGATAATTAAATGCCGGTAACCACTTTTTTCCAAAATTAATTATTTTCAAAAGATGCTGAGGTGAGACATCCCCTATACAACAACAAAAAAAAAAATTTCAAAATCTGACAATATATATTTTTTCAAACGGTCTGGTTAATTGAGAATTCCGGATAATTAAATGCCGGTAACCACTTTTTTCCAAAACTAATTATTTTCAAAAGATGCTGAGGTGAGACATCCCCTATACAACAACAAAAAAAGAATTTTCGAAATCTGACAATATATATTTTTTCAAACGGTCTGGTTAATTGAGAATTCCGGATAATTAAATGCCGGTAACCACTTTTTTCCAAAATTAATTATTTTCAAAAGATGCTGAGGTGAGATATCCCCTATACAACAACAAAAAAAGAATTTTCGAAATATGACAATATATATTTTTTCAAACGGTCTGGTTAATTGAGAATTCCGGATAATTAAATGCCGGTAACCACTTTTTTCCAAATTTAATTATTTTCAAAAGATGCTGAGGTGAGACATCCCCTATACAACAACAAAAAAAGAATTTTCGAAATCTGACAATATATATTTTTTCAAACGGTCTGGTTAATTGAGAATTCCGGATAATTAAATGCCGGTAACCACTTTTTTCCAAAATTAATTATTTTCAAAAGATGCTGAGGTGAGACATCCCCTATACAACAACAAAAAAAAAAATTTCAAAATCTGACAATATATATTTTTTCAAACGGTCTGGTTAATTGAGAATTCCGGATAATTAAATGCCGGTAACCACTTTTTTCCAAAACTAATTATTTTCAAAAGATGCTGAGGTGAGACATCCCCTATACAACAACAAAAAAAGAATTTTCGAAATCTGACAATATATATTTTTTCAAACGGTCTGGTTAATTGAGAATTCCGGATAATTAAATGCCGGTAACCACTTTTTTCCAAAATTAATTATTTTCAAAAGATGCTGAGGTGAGATATCCCCTATACAACAACAAAAAAAGAATTTTCGAAATATGACAATATATATTTTTTCAAACGGTCTGGTTAATTGAGAATTCCGGATAATTAAATGCCGGTAACCACTTTTTTCCAAAATTAATTATTTTCAAAAGATGCTGAGGTGAGACATCCCCTATACAACAACAAAAAAAGAATTTTCGAAATATGACAATATATATTTTTTCAAACGGTCTGGTTAATTGAGAATTCCGGATAATTAAATGCCGGTAACCACTTTTTTCCAAATTTAATTATTTTCAAAAGATGCTGAGGTGAGACATCCCCTATACAACAACAAAAAAAGAATTTTCGAAATCTGACAATATATATTTTTTCAAACGTTCTGGTTAATTGAGAATTCCGGATAATTAAATGCCGGATAACCACTTTTTTCCAAAATTAATTATTTTCAAAAGATGCTGAGGTGTGACATCCCCTATACAACAACAAAAAAAGAATTTTCGAAATCTGACAATATATATTTTTTCAAACGGTCTGGTTAATTGAGAATTCCGGATAATTAAATGCCGGTAACCACTATTTTCCAAAAATAATTATTTTCAAAAGATGCTGAGGTGAGACATCCCCTATACAACAACAAAAAAAGAATTTTCGAAATCTGACAATATATATTTTTTCAAACGGTCTGGTTAATTGAGAATGCCGGATAATTAAATGCCGGTAACCACTTTTTTCCAAAATTAATTATTTTCAAAAGATGCTGAGGTGAGATATCCCCTATACAACAACAAAAAAAGAATTTTCGAAATATGACAATATATATTTTTTCAAACGGTCTGGTTAATTGAGAATTCCGGATAATTAAATGCCGGTAACCACTTTTTTCCAAATTTAATTATTTTCAAAAGATGCTGAGGTGAGACATCCCCTATACAACAACAAAAAAAGAATTTTCGAAATCTGACAATATATATTTTTTCAAACGTTCTGGTTAATTGAGAATTCCGGATAATTAAATGCCGGTAACCACTTTTTTCCAAATTTAATTATTTTCAAAAGATGCTGAGGTGAGACATCCCCTATACAACAAAAAAAAAAGAATTTTCGAAATCTGACAATATATATTTTTTCAAACGGTCTGGTTAATTGAGAATTCCGGATAATTAAATGCCGGTAACCACTTTTTTCCAAAATTAATTATTTTCAAAAGATGCTGAGGTGAGATATCCCCTATACAACAACAAAAAAAAGAATTTTCGAAATCTGACAATATATATTTTTTCAAACGTTCTGGTTAATTGAGAATTCCGGATAATTAAATGCCGGTAACCACTTTTTTCCAAATTTAATTATTTTCAAAAGGTACTGAGGTGAGACATCCCCTTTACAACAACAACAAAAAAATTTCAAAATTGGACAATATATTTTTTTCAAACGGTCTGGTTAATTGAGAATTCCGGATAATTAAATGCCGGATAACCACTTTTTTCCAAATTTAATTATTTTCAAAAGATGATGAGGTGAGACAATCCCTATCCAACAACAACAAAAGAATTTTCCAGATATCTGAATTAAAACAGAGAAACCTTTCGCGAACATACATAATAAAATACATAAGTATAATTGAAAACCTCCTTCTTTTAGTCGCGCTTTGGCGATTTTGGTTGGCGCGCTTTTCAGTTGGCTAAAAATACAATTTTTTGCTAATTAAAATGTTTTATTAAGACTCCATTTCTTGACCTTCAAAAGTTTCCCTTCAGCTTGACAAAATATCCCAGTTGTATTTTCCTCCTATTGTATCCACATTTCGTCGGGGAAAACACAGAATTAATATTCCGCTTTTAGTCTTGACATTAATTATCATGTGTTGACATTGATGACATTTGGTCTTGACATTGATATTTCACAGCACATTTTCGTTGCCGTGTGAAGTACGATTCCAAACTTTCAGACGGTTTTCTATTTCAGTTGTTTCAATTTGCTGGGGGTGGAGCAGGTGAGATTTTTTTTTTACATCTATATTTTTAAATTTGCTTCTGGTACGAGCACGAACTGATGTTTTATTTTTTACCCCTCGAATTTTCATTGTCTGAAAAATATCGTACCTATCGCCTGTTCGGCCGTCGAAAAGTTGCATTGAAATAATTTGTTCTCATTGTAAAGTTATTTCCATTCAAAAATATGTTTTCAAATTTGAGTTGGGGTACTTGACATAAATGATATTATTTTGGTGCTACATGTAAATATTGCTATAAAGAATTTCAGTTTAAGTAAAATGCATTTTAAATAATTCCAATATCGGATTATATTGCATCACAGAAAAATATTCGTCATATATATATATATATATATATATATATATATATATATATATATATATATATATATATATATATATGGTGAGGTACGTACTACTACGAAATTACTTAATTACTTATTTATATGTAATTCCTATGTAGTCATCCAGTACATTGTCCGTTAAAAATTTATCTTGCCCTAAATCTTAATTAAGCCTTTGATTTGTTTACGTAAATTCCTATTTATTTATTCTATAAAAAATCATCTGTTTTAACCATAGAGTAATGATACAAATAGAGGAATAAAAATGCTGATTTCCGTGTGTCCATCATTGAAACCACGTGATATGTGGAAATGCCAATTCATTCATGCGCCAATATTACTTGGCAGGCCTTGGCGACTTTAAGAACTAAACGAGATCGAAGTATTGTAATATGGTTTTGTGTTTAATTTTGTATTTAAATATCGTTTTTTTTTTAACAAGTGGCACAATTTAAGCTAGTTTAACAGATATATTAAAGAGATTTTTCTTACTTTGTAGTTTTGAAATAATTGCATTACGTTTTTATGTAAAAAATTTACCATAAGCGAAGTTCTTTCAATTGTTATTTTGTATACTTCAATAAGAAAATATAAACAATAAAATCTGAGAAATATAAAAAGTTTCGCTTCTTCGAGTATGGACACAAATAAAATATTTTCGTTTCGTTAATGAAGAGGAAATATTTAGCGCATATTGTTTGAAAATAAGTAAATACGTACATATATGTTAAAAAGTTGAATACGGACAGAACTCCTTATCACCAAAAAAGAAGAAAGTGCGCCAAATTTGAAACTCCTGCAGATGTCTGAATGCCAAATGTGGCAGCGCTATAACCACGTGATCTGAGTTTTTCTTTTCAATGTTGACACCGCAGCCTTATGAGAGTCTGGTATTGAAGGCGCTCTCTATTTAATATTACAACTCTCTGGTTTTAACCCTTTTGCTCCCAGTGGTTTCACACTAAAACTCCCTATTTACGAATAGGAAGCGTAGAGCGCAACTATACTGTATCATCAACGTATATTGTAAAACAATCCCTATGTGGCTAATAAATGCCGGGTGAACGGCATTGTTGTACAATCTTTATTCAACAATTAAAATATTTTGAAAGCGGAGAAATTGTTAACAACAAGCCCGATTAATCGTTATTTCCGGATAGCCGGATGACCGAGTAAAAAAATTGCAAAAATAGATTTTACTTTATTTAAAAAAAAAAAAAAAAGAAGAATTTTCGAAATCGGACAATATTTTTTTTCAAACGGTTCTGTTAATTGAGAATTCTTGATAGTTAAATACCGGATAACCGGATATTTTTTTTTTCAAAAGGTGCCCAAATAAAACATCCCCTATGCCACAAAAAACAAAAACAAAAAATTCAAATTTCGAACGTACAGAAAAACACATACACACAACAGTCCAATTGACAACCTAGCTTCTTTTGGAGCGCTTTTCAGTCGGTTAAAAAGACAGTCTTTGACACGCAAAACACTGTCTTCCACTGTTCGGGCATGTCTGAAAATTTATATATAGCTGTTCCACCTGTAATTGGGCACCTGAAGCTAGAAATTTGAAAATTTCATAAAGTTTTCTGTTTATGACCTTTTATAGCGATTTTTGAAGCTATTTTCTATTATCTATATTTTTAAATGGCCATTAAAAAAAAATAGTATCTACATTGTTATACGATCATGATAATAATGAAATACTTTACAATAAATTAATAAATATTTATTATGTTTTTAAAATACAAATACAACGGTTAAATACGCAATAAAAATCCATCAAATCTGAACATATTTCGGGAGATACATCTCCCTTCATCAGCAGAAAATGAAAAGTCTGTGTGCATTTGAATAGAAATAAACCCAGAATTGAAAGAGTTGCCAAAAAACAAAAAAAACTATCTCAATCGGTAGGAGTTAACTATTGTGTGCCAACAAGCGGGAAATACTGGGATCGCAAATGTTTCATTGACAATCGAATCAATATTGCTAAAAATATGAAACGCCTCCAGGAAGTCAACTGGAGTTTAGGGTTTACAAATTAAATGTGGGTTAGAAAAATTAAATATATGACCATGTTCCCAAGAGTGCTTAAATGTTCTAAGAGTGCTCCATGTTCCAAGAGTGCTTGCGGTCCCAGTATTTCCCACTTGTTGGTACACAATAGTTAAACTTCAACCGATTGAGATAGTTTTTTGTTCTTTGGCAACACTTTTAATTCTGGGTTTATTTCTATTCTAAAGCACAAAGACTTTTCATTTTCTGCTGATTGTATTTGTATTTTAAAATTCTCAACGTAATGTTCTATAAGACGAGTTTTTTTTTATAAATATTTATTGTCTTAAACAATTGAAAGTTGGTGATCAAATATTGCTTTGGCGAAATAATTCTTTGTGAAATTAGGCTTCAACGGGGAAAACTAACTTTCGGAGATGTACCCAGAGATGTGTGAACAATAAATAGACCAGTTATGAGGCTTCGAGAAAAAGAAAGAGAAGGAATAAACGGGGAGAACGAACCAATAGGGCAAAAGAAAAATTATAACGTGCGTGAATCCGCGGGTAACAGCTAGTAATGAATAAATTAATACGTGAAAACGTAACTTTATTGATTTTATTATGTTGGAATTTGATTTTCTGAGGGACTGCAGCATTCCTTCTAACTCTAAAAATGTATTTTCGACTCTTTTTGGTCATTTGATTTTAGTGATTCAAAGAAGCCTGTCCTAAAAAACAAAAAAATATTGAAATATCGATAACTCACTTCCTTTGATTTTATCGAATAAATCGAAATCCCAAAGCGCAACTTCCGTAATTGCTGAATATCTTAGTAATCATTTCCTTCCAAATACAGATTACTTTTTTTACGAGGGATGATCGAAATGGACAGTTTTTAGTTGTGTCATATTCATCTCTAGTCAGGATGTGACATTCGAAATACCCAGGGTTACGGTACACATTCGAAATGTATGGAAACAGACGATAACAGAGACAACGATCTCTGTTTATTTCCAAAGACTACGAGAATCTAATGAAAATCACGATCGATTCAAGAACATGGCAAGTTTGTAGTTCTGAAAAGTCAGAGAGGTAGTATGCTGATTTGCTGTCCTGTAAAAGGTAGTGTTTCCATACCCTCTAATTTTAAGAAATGTACACGATTTAATTTCTAAATTGACGGTGTTAAGTGAAAGTCGTTTTTAGATTCATACGTAATGTAAAAAAAAATGGGGTACAGATGTAGTATAGGACATTTGGCGCACGAGTTGTTTTTGGCGTGTTTTATAGAACCGATAAATTTATAGTCTGACAACTCCACCTGACATTGTTGGTATTTTCAATGAACGTATTTTCCTATTCTTTTGGCGACTTTCAAACTGGCAACCCTATGACGTCATAGAGCTGCGTAATCGTTTTTGTGCGTTACCGGATCTATTTTTAACTGTAATTTCGAATGAAAGCGGAAGAATACAACAAAATACTTAACAATAGTTGCATAAAAGTTTATATTAAATTCTACAATTAAACGGCGCAAATTAAAAATAAAACCGTTTTGGCGACTTTTTTCGTCGTTAAAAAAATAAAGCGCCAAATGTCTTATACTACATCTGTTCCAATATTTCGTTAAATAAAGAAAATTCATTTTGTTGTTTTTGTCACATAATTTATTTCGTCAAAAATGAGGACGATTTCAAATAAATAACAGACGGCACGACTCGAACCAGGGATCTCTCGGTCCGCAGTCCCAGGCTACCCATTTTAATAATCGAAGTTAGAACCGAATATGACGATATCCCAGGAAAGGAATCGAAGTAAATTAACTTTCGTCAAAAATGGAAGGATTCTTGTTTCGTCAAAATTCAACTGATTCATTGACGAAACGCTGGCCACCTTTAGGGGTGTGCGACAGGTGCCTTCACACTTAATTTCCTTTTTAAAAAAATACAATATTTTTTCGACGTGAAACGTTCTAAGCAGCTAAATTGGGGTATCAGGACAAGATAGAAACACCATGTTGCGCTTTTGGGGTGACGCCCGACTCTAAAACTTTGTGACAAATGGCACGGTTGTTATATAATTAGTGTATTTTGGTAGGAAAAGAGGCGCCGATGCGTTGATGACAGGGGAGCGGCTTTTTCGTTTTTCTTCTGTTGGCGATCAATCCCTGATTTCTATAATCTGTTGGAATGACGTTTCATATGGAACCCTTCTGACCGTGCTCCAACGCATCCTTCCCACTCCGATTTTTTTTATGTGTATTTTAATATTATTTAGATTACACTGCTTTGTTATGGTTTTTAGTTAAAAAATATTTTAACTAACGAATAGAAAAAAAACTAATTAAAGCCCAAACACAGTAGTTCTCCCATTTACACAAATCAAGTTTTTCATTTGCTGTGCAAAAAAAACATGTAAACTGGTCGAGCATTAAAAAAACCCACACAAATTAAAATCTAGTTCACGTTAGGGGGCAGGGGGGGGGGGGGGGGAGGATAGTTTTGCACAGGGCCCCGTGCCTGCTAAAGGAGGGGGTGGATGTGGATGCCAGTTTGCCTTTATGCTGCTTTGTAATAGTTCACAGACTCGGGGACTTATAAATAAATAAATTTACAAGAATTTCGTAAAAAAAAATATTAAAATTTATTGCCCTTCCAAAATACCTCTCACCTAGTTCCATTTTAGTGTCCAATCACCACCACTGTTTTTAAAATAAATTGGTCAACAGTGAAATTGCTACCTTTTCAGTCAAGCATCGCATTTCATTCATTTTCATCGTCAATAAAACGGGTATTAATCATTTGTATTTGACGTTTTCAGACTGAAAATGCTCTACCGGACACTAGCCGCCCTGCTCTTCACACTCGTCCTCTTACGAGAGGCGGACTGTCGTCTCCGCCGTCGTCACCACCATCGAGACGAGGACCACCACCAAGACCACCTCAGTCTAACCGAAGACCGCCACCAAGAGGACGAAGCGCAGCAACGGCGCGACGAGCTCCTGGCCCTCCAGCACAGCGAGCGCGTGACGGAGTTCGGCACCTGCGCAGTCCCCAAACCCCAGGTGGTCCACGTCTCGGACCACTATCCAGGCCGCTACTTTTTGCCTCACTGTACAGTGCTGCACAGGTGCGGTCGCCACTCCGGTTGTTGCGGCACGGACCACCTTCGCTGCGTCGCGGTGGAGCACGAAAAGGTGATCCTGCCTTTCTACTCGGTCCGGGTGGAAGAAGTCCGGCCGGGTGGGAAGGCCGTGAGAAGGGTAGAGAAGCTGCCATTCACCAATCACACCAGGTGTGGATGCGCATTGGACAACAAGGCCATTCCCAGAAATGACCTGTGAAACTATCTAAACTGATGGGCATTTGGCATATGCTAGCAAAACGTCAGCTTAATTCATAAACCATGTGGACTTATATAAATGGGATTTAGCGACGAAAGTTGCTGGGCGACGTAATTCAAGCGATTCGCTTCCAAATGTGGAATTGAAGACGTGGGTGCAAGAACAAAGTAGCTCCATTTTTCAAACTGTGCAGGAAGGACAAAAAACACCGAATGTTTATTGCATCTTATAATACAAAAGTACAGCTCCTTTTCAATTATAGCTCTACAACCATTGCTTAGAGCTATCTGGTTCTTGCACTAATCGATAGAGGATTTTTTCTTTATAGGAATAAGTAAGAAAGTGCAAATCAGAAAAAAGTGGAGCTGCCTTGTTCTTTCACCCACGTCTTCAATTGTTTAAAAACAGGAAGCAATAAGAATATATGAGCTTAGATTGTAGGTGAGAGATTGGTTTAGAGACTCACTTGATTTCCGAGTGACGCCGAGCAAACAGCATTGACAACACGTTTCCTTACGATGTGCTTTTCAGTTGCCATGGATACGGAATTCGTTCACCGTTGAAAAAGAAGCAACCATTGCGATCAGCGAGAAAAACGACGCATGCGTCCAAAGCATCGAAAGATCGTTGGCGTCTTTCTAAAAAAAAAAAAAAATGCCAATCTGCTACAGATGTTATACCATAAGAGTTATGTAGTTTGAGAATTAAGTTCACGATAGATCCAGTACAATATAAATTATTCTATTTATATATTCTACTTTAGGAAGCATTATGGTATTATTTCTGCGATGTGTGGGACTATTTAACTGTACAAATCTAAAGAATGTGTGAATATTTCTCAATTGCTTTCATTACAATTAAAGGTTATGAATATACACACAGCGCCTTTGCTCGGATACAGCAATGCATGAAACTTTATAAGGGTGTGTCTTAAACATTCGCTGCATTCAAGATAAACATTCAAGATATCATATTTGCTATGCTATATGTAAAGACCGGTATGCATGGGACAGTTAGTTACTGTAAAGAAGCATGGTATCATTTTCGTCGCTTCAAGTTCACAGCAATCGATAATTGTTTTTACTTTAGGAATATCTTCCAACCTTCATAAAACAATCTGTGCAGTTGCTTGCCCACTGAACTCTAACTGTAAATTCTGGAACGCTCATAACCAGTTCCCTCTATGAGCGTGGTTGAAGCCATTCTGTGAGCAGCCATACTGTAACCCAACTGATTTTTAAAAGTGATTTTGTGTGGTTTTTTGCTCCTCAAAACGTTATAGAAATATTAAATATGTTTAGATATTTTATTTTCTACATATAGAATCAATTTGTATATCGCCAAAAATATAGTTTTTATTTTTGCTGTTTATCTACTTATTATCGGTTAAAATGGATTTCAAAGAATTGGCATTCAAAATGGATTTCAAAGGGGAAAAAACCCCACCAAAAGCTCTACAATTCGGTACATTTTTGTATGAACATACAAAATATAGAGGTAGATGGAAGTAGGGAACATGTTTTTAATCTTCAATTGGCTTCAAGTCGACAAACGGCCTAGATCAATCCAGAAGTTACAATTAGAGATCAGTGGTCTTGCCTCAGGATAATAATTCAAAACTGTTTTTTATATACCATTCGATTTTTACGCAAAGAACAGTACGAAGAACAGCAAGCGCGAGAGAAAAGAATAACTCCTGAATGCTTGCACCATTTGCAAGTTGGATCACAAAAAAGAACATTTTTGATTTTTTAAGCCAATGAATGACATTGAAGACTGGTTTTTCAAAACGTTGATCGTCTTTTTTTTTATGGATTTATAGAATATTTTCTTATTTAATTGTCTGAAAGCGTTGTATCGAAATAATAAATATTTTTTAAAGTTGCAATAATACCATATAATCTACTAAATACATAATACACTTGTATCAGCAATCGAGTTTTTATTAAGACATTTGTGAGGCCGTCAGAACATATAAATTCCGAATTTTGTTAATAATCTCTGAAGAATAATAAAAATGTATCTAATGTCGCGTACATTTCATTAAATAATTTTCTGGAAATATTTTCAACTGTAAAATTTTTAAATGCCAATTATATATATATATATATATATATATATATATATATATATATATATATATATATATATATATATATATATATATATATATATATATATATATATATATATATATATATATATATATATATATATATATATATATATATATATATATATATATATATATATATTTGGCATTTAAAAATTTTACAGTTGAAAATATTTCCAGAAAATTATTTGAAAGACACCAGTTTAATTACCTGTATTTTGCAAAACTATTAGTTGCTGCTTCACCTCAACTCGTCATTTCCTGTATACCCATACATATAGGCATTCACATAATTATGGTGCGATTGCAAAATTTGTCGATGATAGTGTCTAAAAGTTGCATGAGACGTAATTGAATAATTTATTTCAGAAACTTGTCAACAGACATTTATTTGGAATTTGTTTCATTTTAAGGAATCAGAATCTCATATGGGAAACATATATTTTTCTGCCCAATCCCAACTGCCGAATTAACTTTTAAAATGTACATTTTAAAGTAGAAGCATATGTTATTTCAGAATTTTACTAATTGCAATTTGTTTAATTAAAAAGTAAGAAATATATATTATAATTTAATTGCAGGTAACATTCACTTCGGGAAGATGTTAATTCCCTATTTTTTTTAAAAGCCAAAATCTATTTTAATATGAAAGATAGAATGTTTTTCTTTGTTTCCCGAAAATTTGAAAAAGTATACTTAGACTGTAAAAAATAGGTACTCAAAATTAAGAAACATTTACTCATTTTTGAATACATTCGATGCTTATCATGGTTCCGAATACATAAGTTTGAATTAATAAGTAAAATTTAATAAAAAATGAACATTTGCTTGCGTACATAAGCTGCCTTCAATATCAACAATAACAACCAAGACTTTCCGATAATCGAACCCATATAATCAGGCACCGCAGGCCTTATCCGTTGTACTACCAGAGCGAAGTAAAGAAGCTATAAACAGAAAAATGTTAAAAAGGTGTGCCAAAAAAATGAGAAGTAAGATTATTGAGTTGTAATAACTCAGTTTCCATTTAAGCAATCGACCTCAAATAATGTGGAAAACCATCTTCTGAACAACTATTTTAAGTTTGTCAGGTCGCATTGTTAAGGTGGCTTGAACAGAAGCTGAAATTATCAATATTAAATCTCACTGTTAATTTTTGGGAAAGTACGATTACTTAAATTTGAGAACGTCATCGCTCATTTTCGATGTAATTGTACTCAAAGAAAAACAAATAAGTTCAGGTACTCCTTTTTAAGTATTTTTTTTTTTAAAGTGTTGAGTTTTTTTTAAAATAAGCGATTCAATTATGAATCATTGGATCGTCTATTAGCATTCAGTTTGTGTCAAGAGGGTCCGAAAAAAAAAAATCACATTTCTAATCCTTTAATTATTAAAAAATAATAATATTCACATTTGAAAGGGTTGGTATAAGCAGAGAGTTGTAATATTAAATAGAGAGTCCCTTCAATACCAGACTCTCGTAAGGCCGCGGTGTCAACATTGAAAAGAAAAACTCACATCACGTGGTTATAGCGCTGCCACATTTGGCGTTCAGGCATCTGCAGGAGTTTCAAATTTGGCGCACTTTCTTCTCTTTTGGTGATAAGGAGTTCTGTCCGTATTCAACTTCTTAACCTATATGTACGTATTTACTTATTTTCAAACAATATGCGCTAAATATTTCCTCTTCATTAACGAAACGAAAATATTTTATTTGTGTTGAATACTCGAAGAAGCGAAACACTTTATATTTCTCAGGTTTTATTGTTCCTATTTTCTTATTGAACTATACAAAATAACAATTAAAAGAACTTCGCTTATGGTAAATTTTTTACATAAAAACGTAATGCAATTATTTCAAAACTACAAAGTAAGAAAAATCTCCTTAGAATATCTGTTAAACTCCTTTAAAGTGTGCCACTCGTTAAAAAAAACGATATTTAAATACAAAATTAAACACAAAACCATATTACAATGCTTCGATCTTGTTTAGTTCTTAAAGTCGCCAAGTAAGATTGGCGCATGAATGAATTGGCATTTCCACATATCACGTGGTTTCAATGATGGACACACGGAAATCAGCATTTTTATTCCTCTATTTGTATCATTACTCTATGGGTATAAGTCACAAAAATCCGAAATGAACTAACACTATTTTCCTTTACTAGGCTATACAAGTTAACCATTTGGCCAAGTGGTGTGGGTCTTCTTACACTGTAAAAAAAGATACTTAAAAATGAGTACATGGACCTACTCGATTTTTTTTTTTACTACAATCAAATCGTAAATAAGCGATGACATACTCAAATTTAAGTAATCGTACTTTCGCAAAAAATGAGTCGTATGGTTAAATATTTTTAATTTCAGCTTCTGTTCAAATCATCTTAAGAAAGAGACCTGATAAACTTAAAATATTTGTTCAGAAGATGTTTTTCCAAAATATTTGATGTCGATTGCTAAAATGGAAACTAAGTTTTTACGACTCAATTATCTTACTCTTCCCATTCTTTTCAACCCCTTTTTTAACAATTACTTCTGTTTATAACTTCTTGACGTCGATCTGGTAATACAACGGATAAGGCCCTGGACTTTGGTGCTGACGACATCAGGTAGACGGATTAGGTTCGATTCCCAGTAAGTCCTGGTTTTAATTGTCGATATTTGTTGAAAGTGATTTATGAAGGCAGCCTATGTAGGCAAGCAACTGCTCTTTTTATTCATTTAACTCATTTTTGTGTAAATGTCTTTTTCAAAAATGAAACTTATGTATTCGGAGTCATGATAAACATTGAATGTAATTAAAAATAAGTAGATTTTACTCATTTTTAAGTACCTATTTTTAGCAGTGTAAAGATTAACGCAGTGTATACTTCCACATATTTTTCAATTTAATCTATGTTGAAAGCTGTTTTTTATTTGATACATAATAAACACTTTTTATAGCTAACTACTGTACTTTCATTGATGTACTATCCGCTACTGCAATACACCCGTTTTAGAATATTTTTTTATAAACCGGACATTCATTAAAATTAACAACATTTAACCTCTATTAGTCCGTTATAAAGAGGTTATACCGTATATCGAAATTCCGGAAGGAAAACATCATCGCGATTTCGATTATCTAATGTTTGATTTGATGTAAATCGATTGGACGATTACTCGATATTACGATTATTTGAAAATACACGCACATTGAACGAAAAATATCGATATATTAACGGTAAATATCGAAAATATCAATAGAAATATTCAGAAATATGGACGAATCGGAAAATATCGATGTTCGGCAGGCGATTAATCTCGATAGCAGAATGTCGATATCGCTCAAGCCTACACAGGTCCCAAGATTTAGAAATTTTTTACAATTTCTATTGCAAGGGACAAGCAATAAAACGTATTATTTAACAAGCATTTTCTCACGATGTGACCAACAAATTTATGTATGATATCTAAAGATTAGAATTATAGCTTTGACATTCGATTAAACCAGATTATTTAACGTTAAACACCTTCTGGGGTTATAAAAGTGAGAACCAGGTGTATCCGATTTCCGTGTTGCATATCGGTCACCTGTCGCCCGATTAGACAAACGAGAGTCAAGCGAAATAGTCCATTGAGGTGAAAACGGGCGTGTTCTTATATCGGATTTCAGAACACCTGTATGCGAATATTAGACACCGGCAATGAAACAAAATATTCATTTCAGATTACGAACTGAAGCTTTGTCCTGCTGGCTTGGCTTCGATGGTTGTTGCAAGTGTAAAGGGTGCAGCTATTCAACTTGCAGGAATTTTCGGATTGCTGCGCTGTTGAAAATGCATTCTCATATTTGACGAAACTTTTGGCCATTTTCAGGCACGTAGGTAAGGGAGTGGTTCAGGGGGTTCAAACCATAGAGTAATGATACAAATAGAGGAATAAAAATGCTGATTTAAGTGTGTCCATCATTGAAACCACGTGACATGTGGAAATGCCAATTCATTCATGCGCCAATATTACTTGGCAGGCCTTGGCGACTTTAAGAACTAAACGAGATCGAAGTATTGTAATATGGTTTTGTGTTTAATTTTGTATTTAAATATCGTTTTTTTGAACGAGTGGCACAATTTAAAGGGAGTTTAACAGATATATTAAGGAGATTTTTATTACTTTGTAGTTTTGAAACAATTGCATTACGTTTTTATGTAAAAAATTTACCATAAGCGAAGTTCTTTCAATTGTTATTTTGTATACTTCAATAAGAAAATATGAACGATAAAACCTGAGAAATGTAAAGAGTATCGCTTCTTCGAGTATTGAACACAAATAAAATATTTTCGTTTCGTTAATGAAGTGGAAATATTTAGCGCATATTCTTTGAAAATAAATAAATACGTACATATATGTTAAGAAGTTGAATACAGACAGAACTCCTTATCACCAAAAAAGAAGAAAGTGCGCCAAATTTGAAACTCCTGCAGATGTCTGTACGCCAAATGTGGCAGCGCTATAACCACGTGATGTTGGTTTTTCTTTTCAAAATTGACACCGCGGCCTTACGAGAGTCTGGTATTGAAGGCGCTCTCTATTTAATATTACAACTCTCTGGTTCATTGAAAGTCAAGAAAAAGAATTACTGAAGAAAAGAAAGAACTGTAAAAATCATAAAATTACTTAAAAAAACTCAAATAATTTCAATTTCTAGTATAATACTTCTTGTTGAGTTGCATGAGAGAAAATCTGGTATTTTCCGGGGGTCCTACCCAGGAAAATAGTTTTCAAAAGGCTTTAAAAACAAGACTTGAGGGCATTTTTATCTCAAACTAAGCATAACATGACGTCATCGTGTTTCCTTATATAGTATTTGAATTTGGATGACAAAGTTTGGTTTGGTTAGTTTAGTTTAAAGAACGTCGCGCTAGAACTGCACAGTGGGCTATTGGCGATGGTTCGGGGCCTATCTCGAAGGAAAGACCCGGGAACGATGCCTCGTATTTTTGAACCATGGTCATATGACAAGGACAACTCCTGAGCGGGCACCCGACGCAACCACAATAGGCGTCAGGACATTGGACCCCGATCAGATTTATCGTGCACCAGTCCCGTATACACGCCAGTATAATTTGTTGGACGTTGTGGACGACTTTCTAGTATTTTTGTAGCGGAGCTGGCAACCCTCCGATCGCAAAATCACTACTTTTTTACTTTTCTTTGTCAAGTCCATCGCACGGATTCGAACCACCAATCCTTTGATTAGTAGCTGAACGCCTTTGTCAACTGAGCAACTGGGGCTGCTAGATGGCAAAGGGAAAGATCGCAAAATGGTGCCGTATAAACAAGTTGTAACTAAAGTAATATATTATTCTAAACAAGGAATTTTAAATTTGTTCTCTAAATTTATTTCATAATTAGGGAGTGATATTTGCTAATTTTAAACATAGTTAATGATTGATATTGGTAACGATTTTATGAAAAATAAATTATAACAGTTGCTGTTTCGATATCTTATTTCTGTTTACTTGAATAAAAATTCATAAGTTTGAAAAAAAAAGGGGGGGGGGGGGGATGGAGAGTTTGTGCATTTGGGAGGAGGGGAAGTAAGCTACCTAAAGAAATCCGTTGCGCAGTTACTAAACCACTCCCATGAAAAATCTGTACCTACGTGCCTGGTCATTTGTGACGAAATAGACGACTGCTATATGCTCCGATTAAAGATTTCGTCAAACTGAGGAAATTCATTTTGTAGTTTTATTTAACGATTTTAAATAATGTAATAATTCTGACTCAAAATGCAGTCCTCTCGTTCCAGAGTCCAACGCTCTATCCACTCTACCAAACATGAGCCGATCACCCAGAAAATGGCCGAAAAGGAATCTGAGTAAATGGCTTTCGTTCGAAATTTGATGATTATTGCTTCGTCAAAAGGCACGTGATTTATAGATGAAATGATTGTCAAATATAAGGAAAGTATCCGTGGCAATCGCAGAAATGAGTCTACTAAGAGTGCGGAGGAGGAATTAACAAGATAACTGTAATCTTGACGGTACTTTTCAAATTTATAGTAGAAATTAGACTATTTCAATCATTCAACGAATTTTCTGGATAATACCCAGTATTCAGACAGTGAATTAGGCTTATTAAAAGATTAGTGATTTGTTAAGGATGGCAGAAATTTCTTATTCGATATACTGTGAGTAGTGCATTCATTATCTTGAAATTATTTTTTTAAAGTCCCAAGTAGATATTCGTATGATTAAATTTCGTTAGAATACAAGGTGGCAACAACGTTCTGGAAAAAAAGTTCCCTGATATTTCCCTGATTTCCATGATAATGTCACAAAAATTTCCCTGATTGTACAATTCCATTATAAATGAAAATTATACACAATACTTATTGACAGTTAAAAGAATATTTTATGGATACAACACAAATTACGCTATTGAGACCGGAATAATTGTAATTATACATGTTCTCTGGAAGCAGATAATGCAAAAAAAATTCACATTATTTTTTTTGTAGGTAATTTTAAATGTGTTATATGCTTCCAATTTCATATTTCAATCTTCAATAAATCACATATTCATTAGCTCCTCACATGATGCTTACAATTCAAGATCCAATGCACTTTGTTTTTGCTGCTCCCTCCAGCAGTGGTTCACGTTTTTACAAAAATAAAACTGCAAATATGAAAATGAACATAACAATACTTTAAAAAAATTCGTTTTCAGAACTAAAAGGAAATATTGACAACTAAATTACCCAGAATGGAGGGCATAAAAGACGATAATTGCCATTTTATGATCCAATTTAAAAAATCCATGTTTTTTTTGTGAAATTTTTAAAATTTCCCTGACTTTTCCATGATATTTCCAGAATAAAAAATGTCCATGATAAATCCCTGATTTCTCGGTTTTCCAGGTTATGTTGCCACCCTGGAATACATTTATTTTCAATCTCTCGCTTTTGTAGCAGAAAAGTAATAATAATAATAATAATAATAATAATAATAATAATAATAATAATAATAATAATAATAATAATAAACAGTTTCGTAGAATAAATGTGTCTTCGAAATTTCTTGTCTACGAAATTTTCTGTCTTTCGAAAGGAGGCAGGTCACCGTGGCTGCGAAAACTTTGTAGAAAAAAAATGCAGAAATTTCTTCTTAAACTTTGATACGAGTCATTTAAAAAAAATCAATCAATGTATTTGTAATGGATATTTGGATAATACACAAAATGAAAGTTTTAATGATTTTTTTAATTGCAAAATTATCGTGACACGTGGAAGGGAGGGGGGGGGGGGGAATAAAAAATAGCGTGACTTTCTCCCTTATCGTAGCCAGCTCATAAAAACCCCCTTGAATGCGCTCTTTTGACATCCTTACTACTCCCATTAGAAGATTCCATTCTGCTCGAGTTCTCGGTATCTTTCTCAGGCATCTCTTCCACTCTTGACATTTCGCCTCGCTCATTGCAACACATTTCCCATTTTATAATCGCTTCCTGAATAGCAACTCGGAAAAGAGTGATTTGAAAGAGTGATTTTGCCCTGGGAGTGAAACTGAGTTAGAGAGTGAACTTTATGGGTAACGGTGTCAGGGAAGGTCGCAAAGGCAAGAAAACGAGACCGCCCTGACCTATTCGGGAAAAAACAGGGAGGTGCGGGTCGGGGTCGATATATTTTTTTTCACACGATTCCTGTATCGATATTCTCTTTCAGAGAACGAAGCGAGTAAATTGTTTCAATTCATAATCCTAATAATAAAAAATAGTTACGAAAGGTATAGTTACATGGTTTCTCCTTGTGAAATATGTGGTTAAAACTGTTATATTAGGAGTGGATATTTTTATTATTTGTTTGAAGTGTGTAATAAGTGTAATTAAAGCATCCGTAGACCTTGACTCTTTGGTGGCGTTTAGAGTAATTGATTTTTTAATTGAAGGTTATTCAATTCGAATCAATTCAAGATACAGAAAAAGGTTCGGTTGCGTTTGCTTCAAGATCAATCCGGAATCTTTTAGGATTGTTCGAAAGGTCGTGACCTACACTCAGTCATTAGTGTAATATTAAAATATGTGATTAAATATCGATTAACATTTCTCTTGCTTCAGATAAACTAAACTCAAAGCTCCGCTATCTCCTCTCAGGTAACAACATAACGGCCAGTTCTTTAGATTCCCTGTTCTGTAAATTAAACAAGAACAGCATGATCATGTGTTTAAAAAACATCCATCTGTTTTTCAACTCGTTATTTTGTAGATCCTATGGTTTTATGAATTTTTCGCTCAATAAGCACAATAAATTGTGGAAAAAAGAACAATAAAAGAAAAAACTGTTCCGTAGAAAGAACGCAAGTATCAAAGTTGTTCTTGGATTGCAAATTGTTAAGAATAGTCGTAGTTATATATTGTGTAGTCTAATATTTAAGTTTTTGTAAGAGAACAGTTGCTATTGTTTGAAGAGCTTTTATAATACCTGTTCTTTTTCAGATCAGATAGGGGGTTAGAGTTACTAGTAAAACTAAATCGTATGATTAGGCTTGGACGATGTTGACATTTTCCCATCGCGATTAATCGCCAGTCAAACATCGATTATTTTCAATTAATCGATGGAATTTCCAATATGTTAATATTTCTAATATACCGATAATTTCTATATATATCGATATTTTTCGTTAAATGTGTAAGTTTACTTTCGAATCATCGTAAATTCGATTAATCGTCTAATTGAAAATTACATAATCGAAATCACGATGGTTGTTTTCTTCTTCCGGAATTTCGATATCTTTTGTTGTGTGATTGCCATGTCAACAAGGAAAAACAATCAACAACAAAATATTTCGTGCAATGAAAAATGCTAGTGTCTTTTATTGCCATCCAAATAAAATTTGAGAATGTCATCTTTACAATGATATGTGGAATAACGATCTAAGGTAATTGGCTGCGGACATTTAATTTTTTCTCAGTTATGATGTATATATTTTTTGTAATCACACTGGATGTTGAAGTTGGGGAATATGAACACGTTTTCTTTGAATCTCGAAGTTTCATAAATTGAATTTCAATTTCGAGATCATCGAATGAAATAGACAACTCCTGTCTTCATTCCAATAGTATTTTCTTTCGAATAAGAATAAGATTTTAAGTGAAAGCGTGCGTGTAGCAAAGAACGACGTTGAGCAACTTAATTCCGATAAGAAATCGCTGCAACTTACGCAAATTCATCACTATCACCATCGCGGATCTCTCTCTTCTCACGTCCCTTATCAGACGATAATAATTCATGTGCAGGTGTTTTTATCCACCCTACATGAAGACCCCACCCTTATTTCAAGGTCATCCACAGGTGCAATCGTTCGTGTTTTTTTTTAAATAATATTTTTTTTATTACCAAGAGCAGTCTATCTTCTGCTCTTCATTAGAATGTCGTGGGCCTTGAAATCGACTGAAGACGACTCTAATGAGGAAAGAAGGCTGATTATGTATTTATACACACAGAGAAAGGGGTGATTAGAATAAGCAGATTTATCGTGCGGAAATGCCTGTCTTTTTTTAACAAAAGTAATTATGTTATTGGGAGGATTATCGTTTAGTGCTGCCCGATTGGCATGTTCGTAAATCTTCAGTAATGATAGTGTGTGAGTAACATCTTTTACCTTCTTGTTTCTCCCCAAACTATTTTTTTTTTCAATATACAGATTGACCACAAAAGAATATCACAGCTTTGGAATGTTATATCTCAAACCAACTGTTATATCTTCAAGCAAACTCACGTAGAGATCTATTCTACCTACAGAGGACGTCAGTGCCATCACACAAAATATATTTGGGGTATTGAAACAAGAAATTTCTCAACTTAACGATTCGAAATTCCCAACTCAATATAGTGCTGAAAATTCCCAGTTACAACTTATCGACATTTTTCATCTTTTGTTTTATATATATTAGGTAACAGTTCTCTCACAACCATTGATTTATTGCAACGATATTTCAATGCAGTGTCCGTTCTGAGGTCTAATTTGAATGTAATCATACAAGTTGGGCAATTTCTAATCGTTCCTAGCTTTCATTTGCTAATAATATTCATTTTCTTCAAGCATAAATTTACCCAACTTGGGGATTTTTAGAAATTCCAATGGGGTAGGACCTCTCCCCCCCCCCCCTCAATAATCTGGAAATTTACTTCAAAATTGAAAACATATCGGCAAAGACATCAGCTGCACTATTTAATAGGAGCGCTCATATTTGATGAAGAGGGATTTTAAGAATTATCTTTACAACTTTGATACACGCATTAAAACCTTCAAGAAATAAAATAGCTAGCTAAGTTATGCTACTTGCACATGTAACAACAGCACATGAAGTTTTATTTGTACGCAGTTTTGTTCCAAACAAAAATTAACGTACCATTCCAAAACCTATAACGCACCAAACCTATAAAGCATCAACGCACTGAACTTTCTTCTGAGGATGGACGTATAAAATTATCTTCACCACGTTGACCAGCAATAAAACAAGCAATAAAATATGGGTTTCAAAAGAAAATAGAAAAAAAAACTCAGCCAACAGCAATAAATGTCGGTTTATTTTAACATGAAAAATATACGAAATATTGCTTAAAAAGAGAGGGACACAGCATGGCTGCTTCCACATTGGCTTCAATTCAAGTAAATGTCTTGCCCAATCCAGAAGTTACAGATAGAGATCAGTGTTCCCAACCCGTTGTTTGCCGACTATCACAACGACTAGCGCTATTTTGAAGTTTTGAAAGCTGTCTGGCAAATGGCTGAGACCGATGCGTGACCGTATTTAATGGTGGATTGAAACGTGTCATGTTGTGAGTTTCATAGTGGCGTTTAATGACAATGTTTTGACAGTCCTATGATGTTATGTGCGTTTCCATTCGTTCGATTCAAGTTTATTCGATTCAATTTCCCACATGCATTTCTCCATTTACGCCGTCGGAATGCCTTTCTTAACTCACATAATATATAAAATTGAAGTAACTGTAAAATTGAAGTAACTGTTGGAGATGGTTCTATGCTATGGTAATACCTTCGAGCATGAATGGACTGTAGTAGAGCGAATATGACGTCATTATCGTGATGCATCTCAGACCTGATGGCAACAGACAAGTGACTTCCTTTCAAAATTTATGAATGAAAAACTGTTCGCGATTGACTTGTGATTTGGAAATAATAGTAAATGTGTTACTTCATGAAGTACAGGATATTTTTATGAATGAACTAGAATTTTTTTATGAATGGATGACGTAGTAAACCACGTGTCTGAGGTCATACATGTTGACCTCGCTTTGATGTTACCCAGATTATAACCTTATGATTTCTGTAACTATGAGGGATCCATGCTCGAAGGGTAATACTGTTAGGCAAGAAAAGGATCTTAAGGTATTTCGGAAATAAAGTATGGTCACAAATTGATGGACATTGTTTTAGATTTAGCTGTATCAGAATAATAAAACATAATTTTTGCCCTACTACTGCGCTTATATTTTAGAAAAGTCGCTTAGATTTAGTAGTAACAAACGAAGTAGCTAAAGCATAGCAAAAAGAATAGTTCATTATGTAGTTAAAAAGTCAAATAATGACCATTGCCTAAAAGTTCGAATTAAAAGGTGTCGCGCAACCAAGAACACTTGTAGGGGAGTGCGACACGTGCCGTTGCACAGGGGATCGCTCTCACCAGAGAAAAATGCGTAAATAGAATTATGTTATAAATATAATGAATTTTTTTTATTTTTAACTATAGGATTTTTTTAAAAGAAATAACTCATCCCCACCCCTCCTTAATTGTTCGAAACTTTTTATTCTGGATGTGTTTTTCCGCAACTTATAAACATATAGGACTCAATGTGACTAACATTTACATCAAATAGTCTATAAGTAATATTTATACCTTTCAATAAAATAAAAAAAATATTGTAGACTTTTTACGTGTCGAAGCGATCATCTAATAAATATTTTATTCCATAGGAATGGAGCGACATCGAACATTTATAATTGATTGTCAACTACATTTGTAGTTGATAAAAAAAAGATCTCAATTAAGTTTTCAAAAATTATTGCAAACTTGTATATAAATGTATATGGAGGATTAAAAAGACCCTGCTATTAACTTCGCAGAGGGCCCCGCGGTTGCTAAAAGCGGCCCTGCGTGCAACCAAGAATCGTATTAAAAATTAATTTAGTTTCATAGAACAGTTTCTTAGAATAATTATAATTCTTGAAATATTGTTAGTCAAAACAACGCTAACCACGGCATGTGGAAACATTTAACACAGTTTTATTAACAACTAGTACACTTGTATGTATTACAACTTGTATGTATTCTCAAATCACCGACAAGCTCGCACGCGTTTTACTCGTTCGTTTAGAATGGGCCTTAGTTAACAAGTAACACCAGAAAGAAGTGCATCACGCAGTGATAAGTAATAATATTTATAAACGGACCTACACGGTTACAGTTTGTACATCATATTTACATAAAGTCCGAAAAATCCTCCCAAAAAGGATGTAGAAACAATCTTTTTTGGGAAAATGTGGAAACTCGTCTGCACGTCGTAGATCACTTTTTGACGCATCATGGGTTAAATGTGTAAATGCCCGGAACAAATCCTACTGGACAGACATGAAATCACACACCAGACTTAAGTGATCGGTTGTTTCTTCTTAGGGTCAATCCGTCACGCAATTTTACAATCAGACCCTGGGTGAGTGGAGGTTAGTGACCAAATCGTTTTTCCTATGTTGCTGAGACATTGTTGCACAACTAGCAACATTGCGCCGACCAGAAATTAAATATAGAAACGTGTTGAACTTAACACCTCATCAAATCAAACTCGTCTCACCACATCGAATGTGTAAAAGCTTTTTTTCTTATTTCCCAAAAGTAATGAAACATTTCAAAATAAAATAATTAAAAAAAAAAAGAATAACCTATTCTATGAAAAATGTACTCAAAAGTAAAAAAATCATTTTTATATTTACGTAAAAAAGTTGGAAAAATGAAAATAAATGGAAAATATTTTCAATTCGGAGACACTGTTAAAAAAATACAAATGTTCACATTACGGTGAACATTTGTATTATTGAACATTACAGTGAACATTTGTATTATTGAACATTACAGTGAACATTTGTATTATTGAACATTACAGTGAACATTTGTATTATTGAACATTACAGTGAACATTTGTATTATTGAACATTACAGTGAACATTTGTATTATTGAACATTACAGTGAACATTTGTATTATTGAACATTACAGTGAACATTTGTATTATTGAACATTACAGTGAACATTTGTATTATTGAACATTACAGTGAACATTTGCATTATTGAACATTACAGTGAACATTTGTATTACTACAATTGTTAGTTACAAATGTTCACATTAACCTAATGAGAAGAAGCAGTGGCGGCGATTGTATGTCAATAGTGATGGGACAAAGGCTAAAAGTGAGGGGACAAGGCAGAAAGTGAAAGGGTAAAGAAAAGTAGTGAGGGGATAGTGCAAAAAGTGTAGGAGTAAAGGCTAAAAGTGTGAGGACAAGACAAAAAGTGAAGGGGTAAAGTGTAATAGTGAGGGAACAAGGCAAAAAGTGAAAGGATAAAAGCTAAAAAGTGAAAGGGTAAAAGCTAAAAGTGAGAGGATAATGTAAAAAGTGAAGGGGTAAAGGCTAAAAGTGAGTGGACAAGGCAAAAATGTGAAAGGGTAAAGACACATGGTGAGGGGATAGTGCAAAAAGTGAAGAAGTAAAGGCTAAAAGTGAGAGGACAAGACAAAAAGTGAAGAGGTAAAGTGTAATAGTGAGGGGACAAGGCAAAAAGTGAAAGAGTAAAGACTAAAAGTGAAGGGACAAGGCAAAAAGTGAGAGGACAAGGCAAAAAGTGAAAGGGTAAAGGCTAAAAGTGAGGGGATAATGCAAAAAGTGAAAGGGGATAATGCAAAAAGTGAAAGGGTAAAGGCTAAAAATGAGGGAACCGGCAAAAAGTGAAGTAGTATAAAGGTAAAAAGTGAGAGGACAAGGCAAAAAGTGAAGGGGTAAAGGCTAATAGCAGTGGCGAACTGGCCATAGAGTTGATCTGGAATTTTATTTTTAAAATCTGGCCGGTGATTTCTTGAAAAGTAAAAAATTATTTAAAAAATAATTTATTAAAAGCCAACACATGTTTTTCAATAATGTTTCAAATTTGAAAACATTAAGCTCCAAAAAGTCGAAATTATTTCCTTATTTGAAACTACGTTCCAGCTGTGGCCTATGGAACTGTGGCCAACGTAAATTCAGTTTCAAAGGCGTCGAAACGTGAGAGTGTAAAGGAGAGGCTGCATTCATACTTCAAACTCGTTCCACCTCCAATGTCTTCCTCCAACTTATTGTTATGTTTTTAAAGCATTTTCCAAATCAAGTTTTAAACCAAGAGATCGGTTTCTCAAGAAAGAACATTTTATTAAACTTATTTATTAATCTCACGCCGCATCTTTGAATGGGACCTTGTATACAATATTCCAAACTCTTCCTCATCTACAATCGACCGTCATCAGAGCATATCGAACTGGAGATGGAAAGTGTGTTACTTCTTGATCCAATTCGAATGCTTCATTAAAAAAAAATCTTTCTTTGAGGGGGATATCAGGGGCGTAGGATATCAGGGGCGTTCGATTAGAGCGTTCCATACACCAGCGAGCACGAGATGCGCCATTTCCATTTTCGAGTCGAAGTTTTGTCGCCAAATTCAGCACCGTGGCAGAACGACACGGTTATTTATTGAACTGAGGCTTTTTGTCACTTTCCCTAATTACTGATTAAAACTTTCAGATTAAAACAAAGTCTTGATATATGAATAAAAACGTTATGGTATTTTTATTTATAAATGTTTATCTAATTGGATTAAATATGTCCTTTGACCATGTCGAACCAGTTCAGTAGAGCTCCTATTAGTCTACATTCTTCGGCATTTTGTGATATAATTTCGATTTCGAAAAGCCATTTAAATATGTTTTTATTTAACGTAATTTAAAGTTAAAATTGTCAACTTGAAATTAAAACTGTATTTTTTCAACAGAGATCCATGTATTGAGAATACCAAGTTGATTTAAGAGAAAACTCTTTTTAAACGTTCTTGGCGCACATAAACCAAACATCGACTTGGATATATTTTTATGCTACCATGTAGGTAAATGTTTTATTTTCGTAATATATTTTGCATGCTTTATCTCACTTACAGTTAAAATAGTTTATTTCAAAATACTAAAATAAACGTGATACTATTTATTTATCGAATTTTTAAGAAAATCAATTTTCTTCCCAGCAAAGAAAGTTAGCATAAAATCTTCAACAAAATTATAAAACTGAAGATTTTTTGGTTTTGTAAAAGATATTGAAACAAAAAACTGCAGTTTTTTTTATTTAAGTTTTTCATTTTCCTGCATCCTTTAAAATAACAGCATTTTCCCTTCATAATTAAACATTATGGGTTTTTTTTGCAGGATTTTTTGAAGGTTTTTACAGTTTTTATGAAGGATATTGAAACAAAAACCTTTAATTTCATAGATCTTAAAAAAAAAAAAAAAAGTTTTATGCAGTTTTCCTGCATAAAACCTTTAATTTAAAAATTTTGATAAAGGCTTTATGCTAACTTTATCTGGCTGGGCCGGTAAATGATCGCCATTAAATTTGAAAAAATGACATTTTCTTTGCAAAGTCACAAAAAATCCGAAAATGAACAAACACTTATTTTACACAGCTATATCTATCATTTAGCCAAATAGTATGGCTTCAAGTTCATTAAGTTGCCCAATAATGAGTTTATTGCCATTCCACTCAGCATTACAGCCAAGGCAAGCTGCAAACTTTAAACGCTCTTACTGTGGAACTCTACTTCTGAACTTATACCACTTGACAAGCAACCCGCCCAATTGTCAATACCAAAATGTCGGTCTAGTTACGATTGAAAGGGCAAGTGGAAGAAAGGGTTAACTAACAAAAATCACTTTCCAAGATAAACAGGTTTTTCACTGACAACAATTTTGAAGGAAAGGGTCGCTTTCCGTTGAGCAGCCCCAATTTGTCGCCAAGGAAAAATATTGGCACGATATTTTTTCCTATTCACCGTCCGTGAGCGTGATTAGTCACGGAGGAAAGAAGAAGGTGGAGGTGCGATCAAGTCCAAAACCGGTTTGCAATGTGAAGTAAGCAATCGCTTAAAAAGTAGGTACAGGCGAAGTATTTGGCGCTATTCCAAAGCACTACTTAGTGCCAGTATTTGGCGATAATTTAATTAACCCATGAAGTGGAAAAAAATATCATCCTTTATTGACTTAGAACTTGTACAGCATCTCACAACTGCACAAATGGTTAAATTTTAAGTTTTTATACTTTAAAATTCGATGTGTTAAATGGCGAATCCTCGTTAAAAACGCACTGACAGCCGGGTTTGTTTGTACCTACTTTAAGGTTGCTATCTTACTTCCCGTGAAAACTCCCCAAATCACCTCCACCTTCTTTTTTACTACGTGGTGATTAGTGCTACGTTAACAAAATTGGCGCGTTTTCGCACATTTGGCATTTAGGTTCGCTTAATGAAATTGATCCATTATAAATGAATCGTACGTTTTTTTTTTACTGCCGCCTAAATAAATAGGTATCTGCCTAAATAAATAGGTACCATACAATTTTGAGGGAAAACGCATATGTACTTAAAGCTTTCATCTACATCAAAATTAGAATTTTTCAAAAATATTAGTTAACAACTTCTTCCATTTGCCCTTTCAATTGTGGTCAGTATGCAATACGCAGTGAATCTGTTTAGTACAAAAGTAAACCTTTCCTCCGAAAAGAAACTTTGTCAAGTTCCAAAGCGCGCCTTTGTTTACAAAACGGTTTGTTTACAATTTTTTGGCGATTTGTACCTTTCCGGAAACAAAACCCACAGAAGATTTACTACATAAAAACGATTTTGTGCTCCAACTAAGCGAGAAATTGTAACCAGAGAAAATGGATGTTAAAATTGATATTTTTTGTTCCTCAAAATGTGAGATTGCAAATAACAATTATTTCTCTCCGTCTCTCTTGAGACAAAAACGATGACTAAAATCGGTAGTTTTTTAGAAGCTGCTGCTTTTTAGCTTCAAGATTTTTCGTTTTCCAACTGAAAAGCAGTTCTTTTTCACTGTCTTTACCTCCTCAGTGGTCCTCAATCTTTATGGAACGCCAAAATTAATAATTAGACATCTATGGACCACCACTTTGCAATGATGCTAAATAAAATTCAGGTGTCAAATATTACTCTGACTAAAAGTATAAATCATGTATTAAATATTGTTATAAACGTTGTTGTTAAATATAAAAATTTACCACCTATCAAAGACTTTGCCAAAACAAAAAAAAAATATTTAAACAACAAATGAATCAAATCGATTCAGCAGTTTTAGAGATACCGCCTACAATTGTCGTGAAAGGTTGCAAAGATTTTGATAGAGGTCATATTAAAATTTTAATGATAGCAAGGGACCGTTCTTATATGACGACGCGCACCCTTGGGACTGTAGCGTAACATGAGGGATAGGGGTCTCAGTGGTTGCGTGACATAGAAACTATGTATAAAAAATGCTTAAATTTCTTTCACAAATTTTGGTTTCAGTCATATTTTTATAAAAATCACTATCTTTGTAACGGGATGTTAGGTAAAATACACATAATGGAACAGGGGGGGTGGGGAGTATTGTCTTGAAATAGATTGTGACTTAATAAATGAACACTGCTTAATGGGTAGCTTGAATCTACAAAACTTCCAACACAGTCGCAGTGTAACAAAAATTTAAAGTACGAAATTTGGTAACTTCGTTTTAAGCTAGTTTCTGCGTATTTGAATTTCTGAAAATAAAAATTCACTGGCTTTCATATTGCAATTATGTAGACTTTAACGGCACTTCTATTATTTATTACTTCACGCATTTTTTTTTTTTGGGGGGGGGGTCTGCCATGCGTGACAGTGGCATGATAAGGGGGGGTCTCAATGCTTGCGCGACGTAGCAAACCATTGTAGGAGAAGGCACTGAAATTTGTTTCACAAACATTGATATAAGTGACTTTATGTAGAATGTACAATCTTTCTAACTGGATCTATGAAATTTGGTAACTTCGTTTTAAGTTAGTTTCTGCGTATTTTTGAATTTCTGAAAATAGAAATTCACTGGCTCAGTGACTTTCATATTGCAATTATGTAGACTTTAACGGCACTTCTATTATTTATTACTTCACGCACTTTTTTTTCTTTTTTTTTTGAAGGGGGGGGGGGGGGGTCTTCCATGCGTGACAGTGGCATGATAAGGGAGGTCTCAATGCTTGCGTGACGTAGCAAACCATTGTAGGAGAAGACACATTAATTTGTTTCACAACCATATGAGTGACTTTATGTAGAATGCACAATCTTTCTATCTGGATGTTTAGTAAAATACACAGAACAGATGTTTATATAACATATTTTAACTGTTAAAATTTAACGTTATGGAAAAGAGTAAGGAGGGTGTAAGCTAATGTAATAGTGCGTGACACGGGGGAAGAAGAGGTACAAAACGACGAAAAATAGCATGTCATAATTAATGAGCACTTTCTAAATGCTATTTTTCCGCTTTGTCCTCCAACCTCCATTAACTTTCGACTCTCACCATAATTCTAACAAAAAATAAACACCGATTTTATTTAACATGATTAATCACAATTGATTATTGATATCGAAATAGCGTAGGCTACCTTATTTCGGAAGTTCAACATTATAATAATTGCATCCCATTAATTCTTCTGCCACTTCACATAAATGAAAAAACACGAAATAATGGAATAATCGCTAAAATATCTTAATGAAAGCGGCCTTCGCTTCCTGTTTTGTTAACATCATCCCTTGTGATGTTTGTCCCTGTGGTTTGTTTTGATGTTCTGCAGGTAAGTGGATGATGTCCAAGGCGTGGCAAGGACATGTTTCATCGGATGTTATATAAAGGAGGATTGTTATTTAATCATAATCGAAGTTTTAGTTCGAGACTTTCATCATGAATAAAACGGTGAGTGAAGTTTCCAATTTTTAGTTTAACTGTGTCTGTAACGTTTTCTTTAAAAATGAATTTTAAAAATCGAAGTTTTTTTTATTTTTATTTTAACGACAAATAAACTTATGAGTAATTTTCTTTTTGCTGAATATAAGAAATGTTTAGCTGTAAAATTCTCCGCAAATACTCCTTAAAAAGTCAAAGTATGTAATTTTTTTTTGACAAACGAAAAGTTTATTTTTAACAGTCGAATTCAAAGATATTTCAGAGTTAATGTATTCGAATCAACCGCGATCTTTTTGTAAACGAATACTTTAGAATATTTTGATATTTCACAACTTGTAAGCGATATCATTATCGATAATTCTAATATTTCCACATTAATTTCTATGACTTCATATACTACCAATGTTGCCTGCTTCTAACTAGAAATTGTACTTAAAATTTTTTTACCTATCACAATTGTAACAATTACAATTTGCAATCATACTTTTTACACAAATATTAAGTTTGACTAAGCTGAATACTTCTGCTTTCGGATTTCCAGTTTTTATAGAAATGCACAGAATTATTATATTCATAAAAATATTATGTTATATTATTTTTTTTAAAGATAGAGCCTTAAGGTATAATTTAAAAGATATCCAAGAAAATAACATTTTATTTTTTTTAAGACGTATTGATGTTAAAAAATATAACTCTCTCAACTTTATTATTTAAGAATTTTCCTGGTCGTTCAGAGGATTGAAAATGACCAATATTAAATTACTTTAATATTCAGCACTCTACCCCGTAAATAGTATTCACTCTACTCTCTAAATTACTCTATTAATAGTATTCAATAGCGTTTTCTATCGACAAACAAAATTTAATTAAGATATTCATTAGGAAATAATAACTTTTAAAAAATTAATTTCAATTTATTGACGGAAACGTGTTTAAAATGAACTACATGGGAAATCATAATAGAAACGATACTATAACTCAGTGACAAATAGCCCGATTGATATAAATTTCGTCTCGTCTCGTTTGATAGAAATTCAAGAGCCGATGTGTGTAAAATATTGAGAAAAAAAAAATTGGAGGGGTTGAAACAAGAAATTTCCCAAATTAACAATTCGAAATTCCCAACTTAAATATTCAAAATTCCCAACTTAACAGTGCTGTAAATTCTCAGTTTCAACTTATCGGCAGTTTTCACCGATTTTTATATCTAATAGTATCTTACAAGCATTGATTTGTTGCACGCGTGTTCCAATGCAGTGTTCGTTCTGAGGCTTAATTTAAATGTAATCTTACTAGTTGGACAATTTATAATCTTCCCCAGTTTTCATTTGCTAATAATATTAATTTTCTTCAGGCATAAATTCTCCCAACTGGGGATAAAAACTTGAAATACCTATTATTTAAAACTTGAAATACCTATTATTTAAAACTTGAAATACCTATTATTTAAAACTTGAAATACCTATTATTTAAAACTTGAAATACCTATTATTTAAAACTTGAAATACCTATTATTTAAAACTTGAAATACCTATTATTTAAAACTTGAAATACCTATTATTTAAAACTTGAAATACCTATTATTTAAAACTTGAAATACCTATTATTTAAAACTTGAAATACCTATTATTTAAAACTTGAAATACCTATTATTTAAAACTTGAAATACCTAACTTTTAAGGTTTCCAGATTATTGGGGCGGGAGGAGGGAAGGGGGGTCGTGTCCCCGCCCCCTATGAAATGGCGTACGTGGCATGGTTGGAGACTTTACAGTCAGACTCAGTTGTAATAGCCTGCGTTCCTTCTGTTAACGCTGTTTTGTTGACGAGCAATCCCTATTTCTAAATACTACTGAAATGACGTTTCACGATAAACACTTCTGACGATGCTTCAACACAGCCCCATCTCCCATTTATTCAATATCATTAACGATCAGTATTTCATGTAGGTTCTTCTGGTGGTGCTCTTGGGCCTGGTGTGCATGACCAGCGCCACCGTACTTGTCGTGAAACCACCCGCATACGGGGGCGTGAAGGATGTGGCCGGAAACTACTACGACTTCGAGACTGGACAGTTGGCCAGCGCCGCTGACGGCAAGGTCTACAACACACGTCACTTCCTCCTGCCCCTTCCCTACGTTCACCATCCAGTGTTCGTACACTAAGTAGAAGATATCAGAACAATAAACGCGTAAGTGTATTGAAGAAGCTTTTATGGGAAATTAGGTAGGCTGGTATACCACAGGAGAGTCATTTAATGTCCAAGAGGTGAGAAATAATCCGAAGAAACACGTTGAACGTTTACACCAGATTTCTTTATAGAGAAGCATTTGTGACGTTCGTCCTTCCACGGTAACAGCAATCGAATAGGTTGTTCAGAATATAAGAATCGCTTCTTCCGACAACTGTCGGAGAGTGAAAAACCCTTCCGTGTATATGAGTACATAAACTTCTTTATTTCTTTATATATATATATCTTAGAAATTAAGATAAAAATGCTATATTTTTGTTATTAAAATTCTTTTAATTGATGCAGAATACTGTTAACCAAAAAGGGCAATAACCGAGTTTTTAAGGAAACGTATGCTCAAGGCAGCGTGTAATTGAACGCTATTTGTATGTTACTTCCTGTATTCTTAATTAGAGAATTAATTAAATGCTGCCATAAACTAGTTGCCTCTTATAATAAGAATACATTAGAAGACAGACTTCTATGTTACAAAAAAATGTGATCACTGGGTCGTTGAAAATTCGTGTCCGTTATTCTCGCTTCGAGAAATTGCGTTATGTTCTGATACTCGTAGAAGACGATTATTTCAAACGAAACAAATAGTTGCACAAACAATTTATATTTTTTAAAAACAATTCCGTCATTCTTTTTAGATATTCTTTCTTTAAAATATGTTTATGCATGTGATGTCATCAACAGGATAAACAAAATCGTGCGGTTTTAATTCTTCCTTATCGTTTCAAGTATGAAATTGTCATATTGATGATTTGTTAACCATGTTTTTTTTATTCGCCAATGTTAAATTCGATTGTTTATTATATTCCATTTAATCTCGAACTAGATCATTCGTAGTGTCTATAACAAACATTTAATTACAGAAGATATTTCCGAGGTTTTAAAAACTTTATTATTCAGTGTATATATTTATTCTAATGGATACTATATACGATCTGCTGTGGAGATTAAATCTTGTGTACAAACAATCTATTTTTCATTGGCGAAGAAAAATAAATTTTGTTCAACTTGTAAGCAGGCGATAATTTTTATATGTTAAAAGATACGGAATAAAACTCATATGCTTTTGTTTAATCTCTACTAGTATTCATTTCCGGTTTTTTTCACAAAAAACTTACGGTAATAGCACCAAACTAAATTTCAGGAATAAACATAGTAAATTTCTCATTTATTATACATTTTTTTTAAAATCATTCTGGTTTCAATGAAGCGCAAATATAGATTATTTCCAAACAGAAAAACGTTCTATTCCAAAGTATTTGTAAACTTTTAATTATCGTTTGCTACTTTCGCGTATCAGCATCCAAGCAGTGAAAGAAACAGATACCAAATTTTTGCGGAGATATGAGTTTGAATATTCTTACTGTAAATTTTTTTAAATATCGGAATTTTGTTTTATTATTTAAACAGATTTTTTTAAAGAAAAAATAGTAAATCATTCTGCTGATCTCTTGGTCTTCCAATTAAAGCGACATAACTTACTTTAAGCAGGAAACTCTACAGAACAATTTCAATATAAAATATTGAAACTTTATAATTAATTATTGGAAAAATATTTTTAAATTAACAGTTTTATAAACAACATATTGAAGAAATTTTTCTTTCTATATTTAATACAATAGACTCGATGGGAAAGGGATACATTTCGTTTGTACTTTGTAGTCTATCGAACATTGTTTGTATTACGGTAAATTCAGTAATATTTTGTTTTAATGAATAATCATAAATATTCAATATTAAATATTTTAAAAATTTCATTAAATAAATCTCAGCGAAATACATGATTTTAATATTTTTAAATATGCGAGAATATTTTATTAGTGAGATTATTATAGAAATTGTTTGTAGTTTGTATGAGTAAGTAAGTGTGATTTTTATATTTTTGTTTTAGGTGAATATATTGTATTACCTCACCTAAGCAGATTCAACAAGGAAGAAAAATTGAAAACTATTCTTAAAGAACTTGTAAATTATCATTCTTATTAAAATACTCATATTTTTTGTAGTTCTGTTGTGATAAGTAAACGATTATGATTAAAATATTCTAAGAGGTCGAATGCAACAATTTGTTCTATCTTTGGGTAAACCTGATAATCTCTAAGTTTCTACCATGAGTTTAATAAAAAATATTTTATACATAAAAAAAATCTTAAGTAAATATAAAATGTACTTATTTTAAATTTAAAAACAATATCATATTTGTTTTGTTCTTAGTCAGATTCGATTCGTCATATCCTCACACAAAACTATTAACTACGGAATGCACAACGACCTTATAGTGGAGTCAAGGTTCTTTATTAAAAATATAAATTTAGAACAGGAAATCTAATTTAAAGTTCAACTTGTTTAATTCCACTTAAATAAAAGTAATCAAAATACTCAAATGCTTTTACATATACTAGTGGTTTTTTTTATAAATATATCGTTAACGGCGACTTTAACTGTTCGAAATAGAATATTTTATTAATGACATTGAACAATTATTTACAAAATGTTTGCTTTTATTTAAAAAAAAAAAAACAAGCTCACGGCCAAGATATATTCGTTTATTACGTGTTTTACTTGAAAAAACGTCAATTTTTAAAATATTTTTCGCTTTTTGACATGTGTCCACTCTATTAATAAGAATGTTCAAGTTGCGAACAGGCTGTTATTATGTAAATATTATTTTTTGTCTGAAATTATGTCCTTGTATATCGTTGAGGTAGTTTTTAATGTTAGAATGTGTTACAAATAAAGATAGGGGGCAGGTTTTGAGAAAAAAGGTGGTGTGTGATAGTAATACATGAAGGTCACAAATTTTTTTGGTTGATGGTCATGTTTTGGCTGTTTTACTTCACGTAATAAGTCATTCTTTTTGCTATAATTTAACTACTTTCTTAGTTTCTTCTAAAGCTAAGTGACTTGTTTAAAATATAAGTGAAGTAGTTGTGTAAAATGTTTTATTCAGCTAATACAGCTAAATGGGATTTAGCCAAACACTGACCATCGTCAAACAATTTGTGAAAACTCAATTTATACAAACAGAATAAACAAAATCTCATTACATGTACAAGTACCACATTATTTTTCTCCAATATAAAATTAAAGGTAGTGAAAGTATTATTAGGAATCAAAAATGTAATATCGGATTTTCACTGTATTAAAAAATAGGTTTTAGAAATTTTATTAGAAGTGTATGTGTGATAAATAACTGATAAAGCTACATTAAGCCTGTATACCAAGTAACTCGTGTACTTGGCATACAAGACCGCAAAGTTAGGATCAAAATATAACTTTTCAAAACATAAACCAATTGCTCCCTCTAGTTTCAAACCTAGACATTTCCTACCTACATTTTCACAAAATCGTATATTTTAATAATTGTTTTTACGAGTTTTTAATGCACTACATCACCTTGCAAAGCTGAACCAGTCAAAAATGCAGTCAAAGTCACGCATTTAGATTTAAAAGTAAATGGCTGTCAATCGTTTCTAGCCTGTAAAATGTATGTAAATGCATCTATCTGCGAAAAACTATTATATGGAAAAATAAACCAATTGCTCCCTCTAGTTTCAAACCTAGATAGATCTACATTTTCACAAAATCGTATTATTTTAATAATTTTTTTTTATAATGCACTACATCACCTTGCAAAGTTAAACCAGTCTAAAAATGCAGTCAAAGTCACGCATTTAGATTTAAAAGTAAGTGGCTGTCAATCGTTTCTAGCCTGTAAAATATATGTAAATGTATCCATCGGCAAAAAACTATTATATGGAAATTTAAACCAATTGCTCCCTCTAATTTCAAACCTAAATGGATCTACATTTTCGCAAAATCGTATTTTTTAAAATATTTTTTTACGAGTTTTTAATGCACTACATTACCTTGCAAAGATAAACCAGTCAAAAAATGCAGTCAAAGTCACGCATTTAGATTTAAAAGTAAGTGGCTGTCAATCGTTTCTAGCCTGTAAAATATATGTAAATGAATCCATCTGGTTTTGAAACTAAAGGGCTCAATTGTATTTTAAAAATGAATCCCTGACTAATATGCCAAACAAGATAGGACAGAAAACTTTACTTCAAACATAAAATAAATGCCATCATTTTAGTTTCCCCTTTGTCCTTGCATTCGGATTTTTTGTTCGTTTATAATAGTTTTTATTCACGTTATGAAATATCATAAAACATGCGCATTTAAACAAAAAGCCTTGGTAAATAGTTTTGTTTATATAAACGAAAAACAGGTCTATATACTTTGCTTACTATACAAAATGTCCAAAGAACGTATTCAAATCAAAACACGTTAATTACTTTTAAATAAGGAAAATGCTGAAAGGGAAAAAAAGTCGAATGCTTTCCTTGTATCATATACTGTTTTGACAAATGTACCATGAGGATACTGTCCAGTTTTTTTTATAATAATTATCTTATTTTGGTAGTATTTACTGAAACTGTCAGTTTCTTTAGAGGAAACTCTCTTTCTACTAGTTTACGTCATTAACCGACGTTTGAAACTGCTTTATAATGAATTTTGATGATTTTTCTTTTTTTGTAAATGTCAATATTTAGAATACTTTTAAAGTGCTGGATTGAGCACTGGGAGTTCTGTTTAAGCTATGAAATTATTTAGAATCCATCTAACTTTACCGTCGTTGTTAGCAAAGTCGTCCAGCTTCTGAAATACACTCCCCCTCCTCCCTCTAAACAAATATTCCAAACTTTTTGAAAACTTACATTTTGATGGGTAATAAATGAGCAGAAAGGAATCATACTTTAAAACCGCTATTTAAAACCCAGAACTGCGGTGGCACCGTCGCACACCCCTAAGAACACACCTCTTTATGCTTCTTATGCTATCCAAATAGAAATTAGCGGAAATGTGGAGATTCGATATCATCGTGAGTAAGCCTGATGAGTAATTTCCTTTTTTAAGGCTTAAATTAGTCATTGATAGAGAAGAAAAACAATGAATTAACTATTTAAAAGTTATTAAGCAACTACAAAAAAATCTTTAGTATGACGGGTCAAAACTTAATATGAATCTGTTATAACTCGAAAATAAAAAATAAGATGATCCTATTCCTCAACAATGATGTTGTCAAATGTGATTCAGACTGTAATAAACACAAGATAAATTGTTATTAAGGATTTTTACATCGAAATTATATAAATTTGAAGGTCTTAATTATTATTATTTATTTTTTGCATATTATTACCTAATAATACTGCATTTTTGTGTAATTAATAATAATTGAAAAAGTATTATATTTATTTGTAAATTATTTTTAATAGTTACAGCTAGGAAACCCAAATGCAAATGGCGCAATATACGCAAAATGTGTCATACTTATTTAGTTTGGCTTTAGCATACTTTAGTTTGGATTTAGCATACTTATTTAGTTTAACGTAATGAATAAGCCATTATTTGCTAATGAAACAACTAAAATCAATTAGGGAGTGCTTATTTATTATGTCACGCTATTATTAAACCTTTTGTACACCCCCATGTCACGCACTGTCACGTTAGCTTTACCCCCTCTCTCCTATGTCACGATACTTTTTGAAGTTAAAAAACAGTCATTAAAACTACTTCCATTCTGTGTATTTTACCAAACATTCCATCAAAACAAGATAGTGATTTCTATAAAAAGTGACTTGTATTAAAACTTGTGAAAGAAATTTCAGCGGTTTTCCTATTAAGTTTTGCTACGTCATGCAACCACTGAGACCCCCTCTCCCTCTCAAGGATTCGGTACATAATAAATAAATGCGTTATAAGGATTTTTTGTGATTTATATCAAAAGCTTAAAGTCCGATTTGCATCTGTGCTACTCGATTGACATTGCTTTTTAAAGTAGTGAAACATTCTATGAAGGTCTAATAATGTTTAATTGTAGAACTCTTCCCAAGCTGGTTTATTTCTACGTCACCAAGGCCGCCTTTAAGGGAGGGGGGGGGGGGCTTTCAGAGAAAAATAATAAAATGATGTTTCATATAAAATGGTTTTTCTTTTGTTTTTAGTTTTGAAGTGAAACGTCTATAAAATCAGCTACATGATGAATCAGGATAGAAAAACCACATTACACTTTCAGGGGGATTGATTCCGACACTATCACTCCGTGATAAATAGTATGTCCAATATAATTTTGATTTCGTTTGATAGGAAATTAGGCTTGTAAATAAAAATAAATAACAAAATAATGCAGACTTTTTACGTAATGAAGTTTTGCAATAAATTATATGCGAATGAAATATAAAACCAAAACATTTGTATTTAAAAAAAAATCCCGATTCACTTATCGATAACCTGACAAACTTATGAATAAGTTACAATAATTTATAAGCCTCATTAAACTTATTCATAAGTGTGTGTGAATGATAAAAAAGGGACCCGCTTCTGAGTTCGCACCGGGCCCCGTGATTGCAAAGGGGTCCCTGTACCCAGTGCAGTTACACAAAAAATATTTTGGGGGTGTTGAAACAAGAAATTTCAGAACTTAACGATTCTAAATTCTCAACTCAATTATTCGCAATTCCCAGCTCAACAGTGCTGAAAATTCCCAGTTTGAACTTATCGACATTTTTTACATAGTTTTTAGGTAATATTAAACAGTTTTCTTGCAAACATTGATTTGTTGCACCCATATTCCAATTCAGTGTCCGTTCAATGTTCTAATTTAAATGCAATCTTACAAGTTGGGCGATTTCTAATCTACCCTCGCTTTCATTTGTTAATAATATCAATTTTCTTCAGGCATTAATTATCCCAACTCGGGGTTTTTAGAAGTTGGAATTCCCAGCTTTCAGGGTTTCCAGATTATTAGGGGAGGGGGCTTCGGACTCTCTCCTCCCCAAAACCCCCCGGTGCAACGGGCCTGCCTAGATCTCACCCCTTTAAGAATCGTGCCCCTTCCGGCGACGGGAAACTCCCCTGAAAAAAGGCGCGTCCGAAAATGAAATCGTTTTGAGGAGTTGAATTAATAAATGGCGTTTATGGTTTGCCTTTTTCCCCTTTCTTCGGGGCATCGGTCTGATGCAGTCACGTGACCCCCTTCATTGCCCCCATTCGACATCTATAAAAGCTTGCCGACAAGTCGGTCACGGGTTTTGTGAAGTGAATGACTCTCCAAGTGGAACCTTTCCAACCATGATCAGAATACTGGTAAGGAAAAATGCATACTTTTATGGATATTTCCAGTTATTTTCCCGATAGTTCTATGTGAAAAATATTAACCCTTTGCACTCCGATGTCGCCTCTCAGGCGCCAACATAACGACCCGTTCTTTTGTTTCCCTGTTCTTTAAAATAAACGAGAACATCTTGTGTTTAGAACATCAATCATTTTTTCAACTTGTTCTCTTTAAGATCAGGATTTTTTTTTCTGTTAATGAGTATAAAAAAATATGTGGAAAAGAACGTAAAGAGGAATAACTGTTCCATAGAAAGAACACAAATCGCAAAGTGTTCTTGGAGTGCAAAGGGTTAAAATGATACTGTTCTTTACGGATTAACCCTTTGGCCTCGAGCAGCGACTCTCAGTCTTCGAAATAACGATCTGTTCTTTTGTTCCGTGTTCTTCAAATTGAACGAGAACTGCATGTTCTTTAACATAGAAAATGATTTTCCTTCTGCCGTTTATTTATTTTTATTCAACTATTTAAAAGTATGACAACATTTGGGTATCAACATATTTTATTAACCCTTTGCACTCCGTTGGCGCCGCTCAGGCGACATCATAACGACTCGTTCTTTTTGTTCCCTGTTCTTTAAAATAAATGAGAACAGAATGATCTTGTGTTTAAAAAACACCGATATTTTTTTCAACTCGTTCTTCTGTAGATCCAAAACAGATTATGTTTCTTTTCTCTATAAGCATAACAAATTCTAGGGTAAAGTACATAAGGATGAATAACTGTTCCGTAGAAAGAACGGACAACGCAAGGTGTTCTTGGAGTGCAAAGGGTTAAGTTATAAAAATAACGACCTGTTATTTTTTGTTACTCTGTTCTTCAAAGTGACAGAAAAACAGCATATCCTTGAGTTTAAAAAGTTATTCTCTCGCAAACTTTAATAGAAATAATTTAGTTCTCTAGAAGCACCAAATATGTTGGTAATCTAAATCTTTCTTCAGATTGTAATTCCTCAGAACCATTGTTTTTTAAAAAACATTTAACAAATGTCATTAACCTCTAAATATTTGTTTGGTCTACTGAAAATAATATTCAGCCTCGCGCATAACTTTCTTATTTTTATAACTATCGACTCTAAACGTAAAAAGAACACGCTAAAGAATACCTCTTTAAAAAGAACTTAAACGATATATATAACTGTTCCATTAAAAGAACGTAAATATCGAACTTGTATCTCGAGTGCAAAGGGTTAAAATTTTGATAATGATTACTATTTACTGTAATGCTTGGGACTTTAGGTCATGGGTACAAGTTATACAAACCACTAATTAATCGGCAAAGTAAAAAGTATTGTGTTTATAATAGAGTAACATATAAATGGAATAACTGTTATGAAGAGGTGATCAATTCGTCATTAGTAGGTAGTTTAAAAGATTATTGGATTGGCATTGGGGAATTATTTGAGTGTGTTAACACCCGGATGGAGAAGCCCTACAAGTCGCAGAATATGAAGTATTTCCGACGGTTCTGCGCAGGAATCTGTATCCCAAGATGCATTGCGCCGATGGCTTCTTTTGTCCGCTACTGCACATACAATAGGGCATATCTTTCAATTCCATTGTCTTTAGTTAACACTGCATTCGTATATCACTTGTCAAAATGGCGGATATTTGTATTGGAATAGCATTAGCGGCGAAAGATGCTACCAATGCAGTGTTAAAAAGGATCAACCTTGTTGTGCTCAGAGGCTGTAGTTGACATGATTGTGATCAAAATACATCAAGAACGCGTTTTGTTGTGTTTGCAATACAAATGGATATCCGTGGGATGTGTGTGTGTGACAGAAAAGGTAACGCCGAAATCAGACATCTGTATAAAATGAGTCGTATTTGGATTATTTTAGCTATTTGATAGAAAACGTCTCTAAGACATCGCGACGGTGGCATAGCGATTCCCACTTGATGACCATATTTTGACACCCAGTCGTCATTGCTTACGTATAACGTTAATTTTCAATAATTGCTTTTGCGCTTTTCAGTAATTTTGACAGTAAGACGGTCATACGTTTAGAGTGCGAATGGAAACATGCTTCTAATTTTATGCAAAAGAAGCTTTAACGGTAACAAAAATACCTTAAACAGTTGGCAGCTCTGCTTAAGCAATTTGAATTATTGAAAAACCACGCCAAAGCAGAACATTTTGGCGACTAAAAATAAATTGCTATGTGCCAATGTTTCCTAACTTTTATGTCCCAATTTCGAACTCTGGCTGTACCGTATTTTAAAGTCGTTTTCACGTCAAAAACATAATGTTACTGTCATTGATAGACTTACAAGGTGTTATTTTTTCCAGAGCCTGTTCCTGGTGGTCGCGTTGGCGTCGTGCCAAGAGCACCACCACCTGAAGATGGCCGAGAAATTCGCCATCCCCCACCACATCCGACACGCCTACGACTACCCCGAGATCAACCTCCAGAGGCCGAACTCTCCTGCCGCCCCTGCGCCAGTACAGCAACCCCCAAGAGGCTTCAGCCAGCCGGACCCCATCCAGTTCATGAGGCAGCCTGAGGTCTCTTCTTTCATGAGGCAACCCGAGGTGTCCTCTTTCATGAGGCAGCCCGAGGTCTCTTCTTTCATGAGGCAGCCCGAGGTGAGGCCGGGCAGCCAGCCAGTCAGACAGACCAGGTTCTTCAACCTCTACACTCCTGGCAGCGGACCGAACTTCAGTTTAGAGAGGAGACAGTCTTCGTGAGGGATCAGGTGGGTGTTGTTTTTGTGAGATTGCCTGATTTTTATATGGTAGTTGACTCATACAGAGATATACGCTGTTAAAAATAGGTACTTGAAAATAAGTAAAATATACTCATTTTTGAGTACATTCGATGCTTATCATACGTGAGTTTCAATTTTGAAAAAGACATGTACCTAAAAATGAGTAAAATGCGTGAATGCTTGCCTACATGGGCTGCTTTACCTCATTTTACGAACTTGTCGTTGATATATAATACAAATAATTTTCATAATAGGCATACGGAAATATCAAATACATGCACTGTTACATAAAAGCCTTGTAGGGGTTGGAACCCAGATCCTCAGCACCGCAGTCCAGTAATTTATCCGTTCCACTATCAGGGCTTATAACCAGAAAAAATGTTAATAAAAAAAGTATACCAAAAAACTGGGTAATAAGGTAATGGAGTTGTAATAACGCAGTTTCTGTGTATCCAATCGACATCAAATGAATAGGAAAACCCTTTTCTGAATTACTATTTTAAGTTTGTCAAGTTACGTTACGATCGCATGAACAGAAGCTGAGATTAGCGATATTTAATAACATTGCTACTTTCTGAGAAAATACGGTTACTTGCATTTGAGTATATCATCGCTCAATTACGATGCAATTATAATTACAGAAAAATTAGTAGATTTAGATGTCATTTTTAAGTACCTTTTTTTTTACAGTGTACAATTATATTAAGTGGTCAAAACATTACAACGACCCGACGTTACTAAGTAAAAGAGTTATGACGTCACATTCTTTCCGCCAGTTTCTGGACTTTAATATCTTGAATTTTTTAATTGTGTTTCTCATTAGTTCGAATTACATGACCAACTTATTTCAGACTCAATCTTTTTAAAGTTCAAAATATCTGGTTCAATGTACATGTAAAAAAAATTCAAAGTTGTATTTTCTTATCAATAATAATCACATTCGAACAAGTATCATTTTGTTCCACGGAATGACTTTTATTATCTATAAGAGGTTTAAATAAAACCAAACAACACTTTGGCATTCTTTCAAGAACATTTTGGTTGGTTGGTTAAAAAACGTCGCACTAGAGCTGCACAGTGGGCTATTGGCGACGGTACGGGGTCAATCTCGAAGGAAAGACCCGGGAACACATACACATTCATACATGCACCTCGTTATTTTAGAACCATGGTCAGATGACGAGGAAACACCTGAACTGGCACCCAACGCCTACAATAGACGTCGGGACTTTGGACCCCGATCAGATTTATCGTGCACCAGTCCCGTATACACGCCAGTATAATTTGTTGGATATTCTGGACGACTTTCTAGTATTTTTAGAGCGAAGCTGGCAACCCTCCGATCGCAAGATCAATACTTTTTTTATGTCAAGTTCATTTCACGGATTCGAACCACCAATCCTCTGATTAGTAGCTGAACGCCTTACCAACTGAGCAACTGGGGCTCCAAAAACATTTTGGAATCACTAATACTGTCATTCAAATACAGTAACCACGTGGCAAGTTACGCGAGATACAGTTTCTGTCTACGTCAGAGATTAATTCCAGACAAATTAAAGAAGTGCCCACTGTATAGAAAGCTGTGCGGTACGGACTTTTTACGTCACAAACTGAAGGCCGACAGGGGAGATACAGAATGTGTAATTGACAACAATTTGATTTGGGATGTATACAGAAAGAAAGACACAAAAAATTGTCTCAAAACTTTTAACAGCCAAAATTTAGTCCAAAATTAGGTTCGAAATTACGAGGCAGTATTAACGGGTCTTTCCCACGGGATAGACACCGGACTTTCGCACCCAACCGCCCATTTTGTAGATCTACTGCGACGTAAATTCAAACAGCCAACCTCTACTCTGCCCTTCATTTAAATATTAATACACGGTGTTTGAAAGTGCTAAGAAGGTAATTCAACCAACAGCACTATTTGGTTTAATACATGAACGCGAAAAATCAACTCAAAAAGTAAAACTGATATAAATTAGTAATTCTGCGAACAGTAGACATCACAAAATAATAATAATAATAAACATATGCATCGATTTTAATGACTGCAAGGATCATTCATGCCAAATTTGAAGAAAATCGAACAACGCGTGTGGTCGTAACAGCGTAACAAACAAAGACCTCGCTGACGCAGGGTTAAAATTCAGAACACTTTATATAAATACAAATTAACTTTATATAAATACAAAGTAACTTTATATAAATACAAAGTAACTTTATATAAATACAAAGTAACTTTATATAAATACAAAGTAACTTTATATAAATACAAAGTAACTTTATATAAATACAAAGTAACTTTATATAAATACAAAGTAAACAATTTTTTTAAAAATTACTTTTAATGTTTCACTTTTTAAAATCCTAATTTTGTGGATTTATTTTGTTACAATTCAAAAGTTCCCAAGTTTATTCCATATTCCACTTATGGTTTAAAAATATTTGTTTCAAAGTCACTTTTTGAAATTTAATTTAAAATGGCACAACTGTTGAGATATTTTATTTTGTATAAGCAAATTTGTATTTAAACCGTAACCGAGTTATTGCTTTTGCATGCTTTGTGTGGATCCACAAACATAAAAATCACACTGAAAATATTATTTTACTTTGCCGAACGATCAGGAAATAGCCAAGAAACTTTACGTATACAAAAACAATTCATTACATTTTATTCACAGAAATAAATTTTAAAGAAGATTCAAAAGTTTTTTTTATTTAATATCTCATTACTATTTTTTTTTTCCAGAAATTTATGTTAACTCCAATGTTGATAGTTCATCAGCGACTTTTCAACACATCAACGACCAAGAAGACAGTTCATTGGCTGAAGACCTTTTATTTATTTCGTTCAAATGACTACTGAGTTCATTGACTGTATTAAGAATCCGATGAATGGTGTATTTATATGTATTTGAACGGTGTGAAAAGTGGAATCTTTTCGAAATCAAGAGCTTAATAAAAGAAACACGATTATTGTTATTTCTATCCTTGCTTTTAAATCTATTTGAGTATACATTTAAATAATCATTATTCATATTTTTTATTAATACATTTTTTATTGTATTCATTCTTTTTAACGCAAAGAGGATTTCCAAATTATTAGACTGTATTTGAACTATATTTTTATCTTTTAAAGCATCAACAATTTTACTAAATATTAAACAGAAAAAATAGATTGCGGTTGAAGAAAATTGGATGCCCAATTCTTCCTTGTGAATAGAACAGTATAATGAATCTTTAATGGTAATAAATTGTATAAATGTTTTATATTTTTTGAGGGAGGTTTACTTCCTTAACGAAATTGCTTCCTGTGTCAATAACCTACTTGAAAAGAAACTAATTTTCCTGTTTACTTTATTGAAAATCAAATCGTGGTGTCGCCATCTATCGATTATATCTTGTACTATAACAAAACCCCACTATTTTAATATTTTATTGGGAAAATGATTTACTTGTATTTTATATAAAAAATATATATTTCGTTACACGTGTAATTATTTACTATTAAATACTTAATTTGTTTGCAAGAGGGACTTAAAAATTTGGTATAAAAAAAAAGTGAATTTTAGAAATTCGTATTACACTATTTTGGAGCATCTTGAAAAAATTCAAAGATATTTTATTCCAATGTAAGGCGTTATAAGGAGATCAACTAGTTCTACTTACATAATATTTAACAAAATAAAAAATAAAGGTTAATTAGTTATTAATTAGCAATTAGTTTTTAATTATCAATATTTTTTTAATTGCCGAGGAAATTGTATAAATTTTTTAAGATATTAAAAAAAAATTGTTAGAAACTTGTGACTATGGGAGCACCTTGAGCTAAAAAAGGAAAATGTTTTATTTTGTACGTCAATACGCCTTTAAAATTGCAACGGTTATCGACAGGAAAGGACCTCTGCTTTTTAGAAATGTGCAGTGTGCTCTCCGTCAAAGCATCTAAATCACTGTCCCTAACAATGATTTCAGTTCCGTTTGGCAACCGACTTTTTATTGTTTTTATTTGAAATAAGTATTCAAAATGCAGCAATATTTTACATTTCACAATAGTGTCAAGCTCACTGGTTTTAGAAATTGCAATTCCAGACTTTTGTCAACAAAGATGGTGATCAAAAACAGTTTTGAAAGAGGATATATAACCAACGTAAGCAATGTGGAATCAATTTGGCGAGTTGATTGGCAGCAATCGGAATTCGTTTTGTAGAATCTCAAGAATGGTAAAATAATCGATCACGATAAATTTAAGGATATTCTTTAAAGGGACGTTTTCGCGTTCGACTGCAATACAGTTAACACTGCTACGTCATGCAACCACTGTGACCCCTCCCCTCCAAGCGTTCGTGACACAATATATGAAAGCCTCTTATAAGGTGTGCCGTATTTTCAAGATTTCCTACAAAAATATTAAAATGCATCTTTTGCTACTCGGTTAGCAATGTAGAGCTCGCGCTGTGTCTGGCAGACACAATCCGGGCGAATAGAATTGGGGGTTGGATGAAATTAGAAAAATATGGACCGGGATAGCGTATTCTTGTTAGGGGCCGTCACTTATTACGTCAAGCATCGCGAATTGATCCATTTTTAGTTTTTTTCATTAAAGCCTTCCAAGGACCAGCACACATTCGACTAGAGTATAATAGGACACGATCATGTTAACGCATAAATATATTTACATATTTCGCAGCAGAAAGCTATTGTTTCATTTTCATAAATCTTTTCGCTCGAGGTAACACAATTTTTTTCTTACTTTCACAAGCGTGACATTACAGAAAATAAACCAACAACCGCTCGAACTTCTGGTCACTCTTTTTTTCCCCATGAGCGAAATCAATCTGGTCGATTCGATCCATTGTTAGGTGTTGCGAGCCTCTCATTCGTAATAAGTGACGGTCCCTTCTAATAAAGGGATGTCATTCCAGTCGAAATCTTTTCAATTCGTCTCGCATCCTATTCGATTCGCATTGCATTTAGGAGCGCAGACGCTGAGAAAACGAGTCGTGTAGCACTTGTGTATGCGAAAAGCAATATTATAATATTTATTATGTTTCTAAATATTTTTTAATGAAATGCACATGTTCAGAAAATGCATTTTTATGAAAGTTATAAGAAAAATCAGTTAAATATTTAATTGTGACGTTAAAAAGCCAAGACGTCATTCTCCCCATGCGAATTCGAATATTGCCCGATTCGGTGCGAAGTAATGAATACGTCGTTGGAACTTATCCACCAATTTCTACGGGGTGTACACGGGACTGGTGCATGTTAAATCTGATCGGGGGCTAATATCCTGATGTCTATTGAGGCTGCGTCGGGTTTATTTCAGGTGTTGTCCTTGTCATCTGACCGTGGTTCAAAAATACGAGGCATTGTTCCCAGGCCCTTCCTTCGATATAGACCCTGAACCCCCAATGTGTAGCTCTAGTACGGTGTTTTTTAACCAAATCAAGCCAGCACAATTAGGGTGGTGTGAGACGCGTGCCACCGCACAGGGCCCCGCGCTTCCGGAAAGGTCCCGGGCTTATTAGAGAAAAATGCGCAAAATGATAATGTTACAGATAAAATTAATGTCTTATGCATTTTTCTTTTGACTTAATACGTCTTTAAAATTAGCTAAATAGGGTATTAGAATAGAAACACTATGTTACACTTTTAGAGTGATCCATTCCGACACTATAACTTCGCGACAAATAGCACGACTGATATAAATGTTGTATAGTTTGGTTATTATTAAATTAGGCTTATTTTCAATTTTTAATAAAAAAAATTAAAATGCAGATTTTTTAATTAACAAAATTATCTAATAAAAACTATATGCAAATGAAATGTAGTATCAAACATTTGTAACTATACTTGTAGTAGATAAAAATCTGACAAACTTATTCATAAGTTCCATAATTCATATGTTTTATTGAAAATTATTCATAAATTTGTGTGGATAATAAAAAGGGCCCCCGCACAATGCTTGGCACAGGGCCCCGCGACCGCTAAGAACGGCTCTGAACCCACTGACTTTACATAACAAACATGGTTAGTATTCTAGGCTTTTAAAAAAGGGCAAGTCCTTGTCCATATCGCTTAGATGATTCAAAAACAGCCTCCCACAATTTTAAACACATATATTATTATTATAAAGCTGTACAATTTTCAATTACTTTTGTTGATTGCATCTGTTAAAATGCTGACTTCGGATCTAGAAAAGCAACAAATAAAATGGCGATATCGGTATTGTACGAATTTGATTATATGATCGTTTTGTCAAGTAATCTATAAAAAATAACAATTGACAATAAACAAAATAAACGATTTACTTACGTTGATATTCGATCATTGTAATCCACCTTTAAACTTGAAATAGGGCGGTTTGTTGTATTTTTGTTGATGCAAAAGAATCGTTTGCAGTTAACAGAGATCAACCAATCACAGCCTGGATAACGCTAACGACAGTGTTTGACGTCATGAGAAAATGATTTTAAACCGTAAAATATACGGTTTATTTTTACAGTGTACATTATTTAAAAAAATCGTCATATTACAGTTTGATTAATTAGTGTAATTTTAGATTACGAAGAATACGCTAAATTCAGTGACCTAACACTTTGATTTTTATGGACAAATGTGATAGATTAAACGTTTGTACATGTCTATTAATTCAAAAATATTTTGTTTTCTTAAAAGAGTTCTGTTTCTAACACTGAGCAAGAAAATAATATAAGTTATATAATATTCTAACTCGGTGGTTTTTAATAAAGTACCGTACCAACATTAGGTAGTCGAATTCTATATTTGAAATTGATTTTCTTTTGTAGATAATTATCTAATATTAGATTCTCAAGTAAATTCACTCGAATGTAGATTTATATTTTTTGTTATTTTAAAACTATTTTTATTTTTAATTTATATGTATAAATATATTTTGGGTAACTGCAATAACTTTATTGAAATAAGAGGCAAGTTTTAATAATGGTAAAATTTTTCTTGAAATTAGAAATTATTTGAAAAAGTTTTTTAAAAAACACCTTAATTTTTAAAGATTGATTCAAAACAGTTGACAAGGTATAAATTAGTTTTCTTTGAGATAATGAAATTTGTTTTAAAATGACACTTCTTATAACAAATTCTATTCAACAGTTCTTGAGATATGGGTTTTCAACGTCTGCCGGTTGGCCATTATTTCTTAGCTGCGTAATCGTTCTTTAGCTTGTGTCACAAGGAATTTTTAGATATGTATTTAAACATTCTTCAAAGTTCGGTGTTTATAGCTGAAAGTTAAATATTTTTATGATTGTTCAACACATAAAAAAAAATCTTATGGGTATTGGAGGCCTAGGATGTTACTTTCAGGATATATATATTTTGTTTTAAGAACTGTTTTGAATAATTTAGTTATCAGTTTGGAGTGAATTTATTCATCTGAGAATAAATAAGAAAGCATTGGTGAGGAAATATGAATAATTCTAGTAAATTCGATATTAATCAAAAACTGTTATACTTACAGTAAAGTGTAAATTATCTTTCTGTTAGAAATTAAAATTTGCTTTAAAATGATAGCTTTTATAATAATACATATTTAGTTTTCAAGATATACGGCTCTAAAATTGTGGCGGGTGGTCATTTTGAAAACACCACTGCCAGTGGGATACTGATTGTTTAGCTAGTTCCCGATGAATTTTTAGTCTAACATGTGTAGTAACATTCAAAATAGAAGAATAATTTTTAAACAGAAAGAACGAGAAATTCTTTATCAGTTCAATTAATTCTTTAGAAAATCAGAACATACTTTAAAAAATAGCCTTTATAACGCTTCCGACATTTTATTTTTATTTACTACTTCCGAGTTATACAGGAATTTGCATATTTAAATCACGATTTTGCAAGATAGATTTCTTAAATTTACATCTCTAGCCATCCTTAGCCGACCAAAATGTTTAGTAGATTTCATACAATAAAAAAAATTAAATAAAACAATTTTAAAGAGGTTTCTTTTCATTATAGTCTGAACCACATTTTTCAATATTGCGGCTTGGCCAACAAGTTATACAAGTCCAAAAATCGATTTTAGAGATAAAATGTTTAAAGTTTGTAATTTGCCTTGGTTGTAATGTTAAGTGGAATGACATTCAAAACACTATTGGGTAACCCTATTGAACTTGGATATATACGCCAAATGATTTAGTTGTTTCGTAATAGAAAATGCTTATTTCCGGATTTTTGTGAATTACACTAAGTTGTTGTGTTACACAACACACTTAATTGTGAATTACACCAAGCCACCCAATTAACATTATAATCATAGTAGCATTTTTTGGTTAAGGGTTATAACTATTTTGCGGATTAATTATATGACCTATGCGTGTTTCGTATGGTCAACTTATTTCAATACTGACACTTTTCCTAGATATACTGTCAAGTCGCTTACTCAAAATGTAATCAGTAAAGTTGTGTTAACTCTCAAGTTAAAATAGAAGAAAAAAATAAAAGCAATACTCTGGAATAAGAATTTTAATTTTAGTAGAAAAAAAAACTGTATACAGTAAATGTACAATAAAAATGAGCTTTAAACTTGGCATCATACATAACGCTTTGAGAAAGCAGCTTCACAAGTTGGTTACAACAAGATTGCAGACAAAGCAGAGTTAACAATGAGATACATACGCAGAAATAAAGGGGGAAGCTTGTACAGGGTTGCAATGGAAGACGGAGATAAAATATTCTCCTTCAACGTATGTACTGCATTATGTACACAGGGAAGCAAGACGTGTTCGGTTAAGACACATTGCACAGTGACGTGTTCAGTAAATAAATGCACAATCTTATAAGATTGCTATGCAAGTGACAATTTACAATGAACACACAAAATATTTAACATTTGGTTGTAGAAACACAAAATATTCAACATTTTGTTGTAATAGATTCAGACCTGAGGAGGAATAGGGTTATATGTACAATTCTTGAAATTGGTAAATGCAGAAACTTTATGTGGATGCGACATTCAAAGTACACTTGTCTAATTTGGAATGGAAATGTACAATAAAATGGATTCTTCCACTGTTGCAACAAATATAAACAAATGTCCTTTTTTTTTAATGGGAGTAGGTTTATACTCAATTTAATCTTTTTTTTTTACAATTGCAATCTAATGTCAATTATAAAACTAAAAAAAGAAAAAAAAAGCATTTTTAAAAAGTCAAGCATAATTTTTTTCCGACAGCTTCGGGAATGCAGTTATTTATTCATGTTCTCCAAAATAAGGCAAGGGAATGTCACACAAAAGTCCGAAATGACACATCCCCTCTGCATTTAGCAATTTCTGTCCACTTTAAACAACGACTTAGACAAAGGACTCTTCCTCTGAGCGTGAACTGAGACTGCGGCTGCGCGTGTGCTGCTGCTGGGGCAGTCGCCTTGCATGTCTTTGTTCGTCTCCGCCCTCCACGAATGGAGAGTCCGAGAAGCCGCACTGAGCCCTAGCGCTGAACATCTCCCGGAGCTCAGCCACGCTCCAGTTGATCTCCTTGCGGAGCTCCTCCGGCAGCACTTCCCTGGTGTGCCTGGGCCGCACGTGGAAGTTCCTCACCCGGTGCAGTTGGGCATCTGTCACGTGCACCGGAGGCAGGTGCCTCAGTCTGGAATGGCCACCCTCTGGGATTCCAGGACGAGGAGAAATTTGTGCACCTTTCACAGTTTTGTCCATATTAATGGGGACGGCTCTATGAGTCTCCTCCGGAACGACCTGCTGAGAGTACATTTTGACAGAGTTCTCGTAGAGCTCGCGCGCCTTCGCGCTGAGGGATGTCTGCTCTGCCCTCATCTCCTCCGTGACTTGCTTTGGAAGGCTCTTCAGCAGGGTCTGCCTGTTGATGGCCTCCAGGTAGCTCGGGGGCTTAGCAGGAGAAGATCCCAGTGAACCGTTAGACCTTTGTGAGTGGTGGGATCCGCCAGATCTCACTGATGACTGGGAGCAGCGAGACTGCTGACTCCCGTCAGAAGTGGAGCTGCACACGCTGTTCACTCTTGGCGGATTGTAGTAGATGGCGTAGATGTCACCATGGGACTTGGAGGTGCTAAGCTCCTGCACGCGGCTGCTGCTCCTCGATACTTGAGGAGTGCTGTCTTCGCTGGATACCAGAGAGAGGGTGCTGGAGTCGTGGGTTTGGTCCATCTCATCGATCTTGGACGTGGACTGGCTCCTCTTCCAGTCTGTCCTCCTGGAGTGGGTCGCAAACCACACAGCGTGGCGGTCAGGTGTCCTGTTGACTGAGTCTCTGTTTAGATTGTTCATGGGGTGTTGGTCAGTCTTTTGGGTGCTGCACGGGGCAGACATGGTGCCCTTCTGGTGAGGTGGAGAAGGAGCTCTGCGCTTCCTCTGGTTGAGCATTCTCTTAGAGGCAGAAGTACTAACATAGTTTTGCATGAGGCTCTCTTCCGAAGCACTCCTGCGCAGTGTACCCTCCACGTAATTGTCCATGGGCTCCACAGCGGAGACAACAGGTCTCTGAGTCACAGACCTTCCCCTGACGTCTCTTCTGCGAACAGGGTTGTGATAGTTCCTCACAAAGTTGTCGTAGCTTCTGTCCATAAGATCCTGCTGCATGCTGTAGCTGTAAGACTGAGAAAGCTGCAGGGGCAAATGTGGGCTGTCCCCGTAATAGTAGTCCTGGTTATTGTAAGTGGTGCAGGCTGCAAGGGACTTAGTTCTGTGGGCCTCCATGCCCTGTCGTCTCTTCCTTACTACGTCATGGCATGACCCATCGATGCTGATGCCTGCGTTCTTGCCATAAGAAGCTGTGTTGCAGTCTATGCCTGCAGTGTCAAGATGAGGCACACTCTTGGTGAGTGCAGCGCTACAGTGGCCACCACGACGACTGTCCGCACTGGAAGATTCACTTTCGGCCTCTTCTTCTGGGGTGTACAGCTGTGTGTCGCTCAGAGTTAGACCAGAGTCACGGCTCAGGTTGGTGAGCGACATCTTGCTCTTGCATGGCAGTTTAGGACTAGGTTCAATCTCATCGAGGAAGTCTCGATCCAGGCTATCAATCGATGAATCGTCACGCCTGTACTGATCTGTAAAAGAAAATTAAAAGTTTATTAATAAAAGAGGTAATTAAATACTAAAAGTTATATTAAAATCGAATAAAGCTCAAATAAACTGACAATAAGCGTTGTAAATTAATTTTTCCAACTACGTTAGACAGATAGAAAGAAATGAAATAATCATGTAAGTTAGAAGATACTTACTTGCAAGATCATGCAGGCTGTGCAAACTATCTGATTCTTCAGCACCAGAGTCTTGTCTGGATGTGTCTCGTTCAGGAAAAGTGCCAAGAAGTTGAAGTACTTGATCCCCAAACAATTCTGCACAGTGATCAATCAAGAAAGCAACAGTCTTGGGAACTCTCTCTGCAACATCCTATAACACAAAACATAAATAAGTTTACTTTCAAAGTATAGTAAAAAGCAACAATTAGTTTTGCTGATAATGTAATTAAATGTTAGTAAAAAAAATTTGGGAAAATAATAAAGGTTTATTGAAATTAAATTTAGTAATATACCTTAAATTTACAAGGTTTTTTAAATTGTTGGTTTATGTAATTGACAAAAGAAATTAGCTAATTTAAAAAAAAATTTATTTCATTTCTAATTGTTTGACTTGTTTACTTCCCCCTCCTGACACATATGTTGTGGTTCATTGGTAATATATACATTAATTGAGTAATATCTTCACACACACGGTAAGAATTTACAGTGGGAATTACTTTTTAAATTTCTAAATGTGAAATCTTTTGAACAACCAAATTAAAGTGTATACACTGTAATACTTCAGAGAGTATTTTTTAACTATAACTATATATTTATCCATTTTAACAACATTCTCAAAAAATAAATGAAGAATTAAAAGTTGCACTTTTTTAATTGAATAATGTAACATTAAAGAATAACCCTATAATTGTTTCTTAAATTTCAAGCATGATCTTAAAGATGATCTCTTTCATAAGTCATAAGAATAACTTTTTTTTTTAAATTATCAAAAGCTATCTCATTGTGTTAGAATACTAATATTATCTTTAGTTCAAAAATGAAAAACCAAATTAATAATAACTAAACAAAAATCTTCCATAATCCTTTCCTAAATATAAATAGTAACAATTTAGGGCCATCAACACAAATGAGTAAAAACTTGCGAGCTTCTCAGTGATTCTTCACAACATATGGTATGAATTATCGAATCAACGATTTCACGTGTGTTTTACTCGTTCGCACAGAATGGGCCTTAAACTGCAAATGAGGTTATGGTTTATGTAAACAGAAGTTTTCAAAAACTGAGCTGTACAAGTACTAACATATGTGCTTATCGGTGGACGTTCAGAACAAGTCTTTGATTAGTTTGGCGAAACTCAGTCAAACATTTTTTTTTCTAATAAGCAATACGTACCTCCTGCTGCAGTGCAGGCGATTGTGACTTGCCAGGGTTGAGCAGAGTGGGTCCTATGCAGACTGCGAGGTTCATGGAGGACATCTTGTTCTCGGAGGAGTGCTGCGCCACGTGCCACAGCATGCACAGGAGGTACTGCAGGAGCCTGATGTTGGGGGGAGGGAGCTGGGACAATAGGCTGTAAAAGGAGATATTATTTAGTAAAATATATCAGATTTTAAATGTATTCTAAGATGACTTTTACTTCTACTACATTTTTTTTATTTATAATGTCAAACAAAAAAACAAGAGGCTTCTTAGTAATTGTTTGATGATCCTAAGGGACATTATAAAAAACTAAAATGTTCCTGATTTTTTTGTTTTACAGTTCTTTAAATTTTAAAAATTGCAAAATAATCTGAATTTTTTTTTATGTATTACAATTTATTTAAAAACTTTGATAGAAGTTTAATTTTTGAGACAAATAGAAAAAGATATTTAAAAATTCATTAATTTTTTTTAAATAAAATTCTTTTATGGAATATTTTTTTTTATGTAAAACAGGGACCATACACTTTTTAAAAGAGAATAAAAACTTTCTAAAATTCATTCAATATCAAATTTATAACATAAAAATAACGATATGCTCAGCCTCCTTAATACATAAATTTAAAAGCAAGGAACTATATTTTAATAATATACTTTATGGTTTGTAGGGTGTTAAATGAAATTTTAAAAATTATTTCAACTTGTAAAGAACGTGCAGAATTAAAAAAAAAAAAAAACTGTCACGTGCAAATGATGAACTTACAAATGTTGACTAAATGCTCACATTTCCTTAATTTGTTTGGAAAACAATCTCTTTCATTAAAAATAATTATCTTCACAACGTATAAAAATATATTTTAAAGAAAATATTTACCTTAATACTCTCTTTTTGCACTCCCAGTCAGATTCAAAAGAAACGGCTTGCAGCCAATGTTTGTACAGATCAGATTGAAGAAGGCAATCGGGAAGACTCCTCAGAAACTCCTGGAAAAAAGAAAGCAATTTAGCCCCCAAATAAAAATTATGTGAAATTATTTCAGTCCGAAATAGAGTTTATTTTTAATATTTTTTTTTTAACAATAACAAATTAAGGTTGTAAAAAAATTACATGAATTAGGAGAAAAAAATAAAAGGAACTTAAGATTAGAAATGTCATCATTAAAAAGTTTCAAATTAAAGAAATACCATTGCACTCAATTCCCCAAATTTAAAATTGCAATATGTTGGTGATTAAAATATTTAATTTATTTCTCAGAACTTAAAAAAAATCAAATTAAAATACCTTCATAACATATTCAACGTAAAATAACTCACCTTGAAAACGGATGAAAGGACAATGATGGAGACGTTGCTTATGTCGCACTCGGGATCGGCTTCCAGTTTTTCTTTCAGCTCCCTGCAAGCTCGAGCGTTGGCAGATTTACGGAAGATGCCCACAGTGTAAGGACCTTGCAGAAAGAGTTGACCTAGCATTGACTGCAAAAACACAATGTAAGCAATTAAAGAATATAAAATGTTTTTGTCTCAGATTAATCGTTGTATTTAATAAATATTGTTTAGGTGTTAGTAAATCATGTTTCAGTCATAACTTAATGTAGAACCGTTTACAAGTTATGCTAGCTAGGCTATGTACAAAAACTGAATGTTACAGTAAAAACAAAGATACTATTTTTATGTACTCAGGCCAAAACAAGCTAATAATTTCAAGCATTCTGAACTCACCATGACAGGCTTGGGAATAACGTTATCTGGACAAGACTTCCACAAGGGCAGACCAAACAAGTTGTGTGGAGGTGGACTGCTGTTCCCACTGTCCACAGAATCATGCTTCGATGTTGGTTTTCGGAACAGCCAATTGATTTTGGGGTGGGGGCGCCTGTGCTTCTTACGCTTCTTCTGCAATCTCGGATCTGTTGGGAAGGTATATAAATAAGCATAAACTACACACAAATACTATAGAAAAGAAACAAGTTTGACTTCATGTCATTTTGGTTTTATAAATTGACACTAGATGGCACCACGAGTTTTGATTTAGGATTAAAAAAAAGCACTACAAATAAATTCAATTTTTTCCTGAATCACTCATAACAATACATTTTCCACTATTAAACTAAATTATGAAAGTATTTAAACTGTTTTGAGGTTTTCAAGTGGTACACAAAAATAGTCAACAATAAACTAGATATACTAATTAACTCAATCTTAAGTTTTTAAACTAATTATAAAATGGTGTTTAGCAACTGTGCTATGTGTGTAAATTGTAATTCTTTAATCAAAGTTCAAACGGTTGTTTAACTCTCTGACAGATAAGCAAAATACTGAATCTGCTATTTCCACTACATAACTTCTTAACTATTATTTCAGTAGATAAGGATTTCAAAGTTCTCCCAATGCTTAAAATAAAAATAATTTTACAAACTTATATTATGTGTATTACTGGAGATACAAAAATAGATATACATGTCCATATCCGTCAGGTGGTTCATCTTTAGATACATACAAATTAGAACATTCGAACAGAATTTTGGGAATACTTATGTGAATTTTATTTTAAATATAAATGAGCACATTGACTGTCCTGGTATTGTGGAACTCCATGCTAATACTACAAGATATCTTGTAGTTGCCAGCAAACATATTAATTCAAGCACATAAGGATATAAGTTCAATGTATTTCGATTTGAAAAATTAAACAGGGACTGGTTTTCTCTTTTGTTGCAACTCAATATAGAAAAGTTAAACAAGAATCTTATAGAATTATAGGTATGACTCACCAACACGAGTGGAATTATTGAAGCTGTTTTTACGCAGAATGAAGTAGCACTTGCTGTCAGTGCTGATGTTGTTGAGGTTCCTCAAATCCAAATCGGACCTCCTCAATAGCTCTCGAATGAAGTTCATCTTAATGCTAAATGGATATTCGTGACCTGAAAGAAAGTTGAAATCCATTGAAAAATAAGACAAATTATACAAAAACAGCAACATTTAAAAAAGTTTCTTAATTAATATCTGTCATTAAAATAAATTAGTTATTAAAACAAGATATGCCAAAAATAGATATAAACTTAAATTACGCTTAATCCAAAATTTGGCACTTCTAAACTCTTGTTTTCTAAATCATTTAATCGTTGCGCATGAAAAATAAAACTAATACACTAAATTATAATAGACAACAATATTTGAAATAAGAAAATATTTACCTATAAGGGGATATGGCGCTTCATCTTTGCCAGTTTTTACCCATAATTTATAATCCTTTATTCCATTTTCCTAAATAATTAAAAACATTTAATCAAATAATGCAGGCAATTTCAATTTTATTTCAAAACGAAACTAAATACACACAATTAATTCAAATTTAATAAATTAAAATGATTTTACTTACAGAACAGCCTAGTTGCTGAAGACAAAGTTTTATACAATCTTGAACAGTAAGTCTATTGTCAACTTTAAGGGTTTTGCACTAAAAAAAGAAAACACATTTATAATTTCAAAGTAAAAATGTATTTTAAAACAAGTCAATTAGATTAAAATCCATACATTTCATATCTACACCCAAACTTTAAACACTAGCATATTAAACGACATACAAGGGAAACATTTATGTGAAAAATCATATAAATGCGATAGCGTTAAACAAAAAGTCAAATGGAAAAGCTATAGTACAATGCAGAAAGGGTAGACATTTGAAGTAATGAATGGATATTTTATAAAAGACTCAAATTATTGTAAACAGCTGATTTTTAAAATATATATATGCCTATCCGTGTGCATATATTAAAAATAGCACATATAATGCTGTATATTCCAAAAGGATAAATTAAGAAAATGCCATATATTGGTTATTGCTTCTAACCATATGGTTACTTATTTGATCGGCAGATAAAGAATAACTTGCATACAGGCACATAGGTATAGATTTTTCATGGGGGGGGGGGGGGAAATCAGTGACTGAGCAATGAATTTCTTTACTTATCTTCTCCCCTTTCCCAAGGGGGGGGGGGGCAGTTAAGGAACCTAAAGAAACCCTTTTTTTTTGGGGGGGGGGGCGGTTAAGGTACCTAAAGAAATCCTTTTTTTTTCGGGGGGGGGGGGGGGGGGTCCCCCTTAGAGGGGGAATCCTTAAACCCCCTCCCCCCCCCCCCCCAAAAAAAAATCTATTTTTATGATTTTTACAGTAATTCGGTTTTTAATTATTTTATTTGACTTACAATGGGAGGGGTTTGAACCCCCTCCCTTACCTACGTGCCTGCTTGCATATTATATATAGTTCAGCATTTGGCTGTAAAAAGTCACCAAAAGCGATTGTTTACATTTGTACTGAGTTGCCACTATCATTCTTATAAATAAAAATATTAGTTTAATTTCGTTTGGTTGGTTAAATAATGTCGCATATGTAAAACACAATGGGCTACGGTTAACGGAAGTTTCAGGATTTGTCCTAATAGTATTGTTTACTTTGAAATTACATCGCACAATGGACCAATGCCGACAAATTGCTATGAAAGAAAACTAGTTGTAATGGAATTATTTTTATCCTATCAAGCTAGCAACCATAGAGTGATTAAACAGAATATTAATTCAAAATATTTTATATTGTGAAATTTCAAACTACGTTCAATAAATAAATAAAAGGAACAGATGTAGTATAGGACATTTGGTGCATATTTGTTTTTGGCGACGAAAAATTGCTATTAAACAGCGCTATGACGTCATAGGGTTGCCAGATCGAAAGTCTTCACAAGAATCGGAAGATACCAACAATGTCAGGTGGGGTTGCCATACTATAAATTTATCGTCCCTATAAAACACGCCAAAAAAAACCTCGCACGCCAAATGTCCTATACTACATCTATAACAAATTAAAAATTTATTATAATATGGGTTATAGATATATACAGCACAGAGAATGTCAAATTTCAACATGATAATTTAACCATCCTTCTGATACAGACCTGAGCCTTCGGGACAATATGCATTTTACTTTAAACAATTCAAATGTGTAATTTAATATAACTAACAAAATTAGTTTTAAGTATAGATGTTAAAGTCTATACTGTTTAAAGTATTGGTTGTCTTAATTACTTACAATTTCTTCACCAGTGTCCGGCTTTCGGAAGGAAATCTGAATTGAAGTTTGAGACTTCCCCTCCTTTTCTTTAGATTCCTCAATCAGCCTAAAAATATTTTTCAATTAATTTTAAGAAAATTAAACACACCCAACAGATTCACATTTTACTCTTAAATAAAAATCTAAATGCTTATATATTACAAAAAAGAAATGTAATAAATTGGCCTAATGTTTTGTAAAAAAAATAAGAGCACTGTAATGCTGAAGACTGATTGTAGATTCAAAAAAGTGATTTTTAAAAAAATAGTCGACAGGCTTAATCAATCATGCGTGTAATGTACACGTTGCCTTTCCTGAATTTTCACGTATGTACCAAAGGAAAAAGTATTTTTGTTTTAAAAATTCATGTTCAAATTGGGCAAAACAAAACGAACTATCAAAATTTTTTTTTATTTAAAACATGGTTAGAAGTAAAGTTAGCTATCAATAAATTGAATTACATTACTTTTACAAGAATAATATAAACTATAAATACACTTCAGTAAAATCCAGAGTAGTCAATAGGTGAAATTAAAAAAAAAAAATTGAATTCAGAACTGATTCGAATCTAGTTGCTAAATTAACCAGTTAAGTATAATGCAGGGTTACTAAAAACTACAAAGTTGGAATTTTAAATAACTATTTTAAGTAAACTTATCAGGAAGTATTAACTAAATTACCTTCTGGAAATTGCACAACAATCCATTTATAGTTAGTTGGAATAAATAAATAGTTAGCAACAAATGTTTGATTATTGAAAAACTATGTTCAAATTCAACATATGACAACACAACCTAGCCTTTAAAAAGAATAATTCAAATTACAAACTTCATTAAATCATCAAAATAGTTTTATTGTATCTTTAATGACTTAATATAATCCTTTGAGTTCACCAATACAATGTAATTCGAAATTATAAAGTCAAGTTTTTCTTTTAAAATAAACAAAAGTCAGTAGACACAAAATCCAACGATTGTTCTATTGTTGTCTCAAAGATTTGTTATTGATTCGACATTCCTCTGCGTTTTTTAAAGTCGGTTTTTTCGTTGTTCATCGGGTTAGCCTCAGGTGCTCCGGAAAAGATATTACTAGACGACATTTCAGGGAAATGCCTACGTTGGGCCCGTTTCAAGTGATTCGTTTCAACCCCAGCCGGCGACCGATAATCTTGGAACACACTTTTGCTGTCATCAGTAGCCATTTCGAAAACACTTTTGTTGTCATCAGTAGCCGTTTGCAAAACACCTTTGCTGTCATCTGTAGACGAAGTTAGTTTTTCAACTGGTTCGTTTTCGTTTATCAACTCCTCGCAATTACTCATCGCGGCTCCGAAAATACAAACAACAAGAATTCGCAAAACGAAAATCCGTCGGCGGTGAAATCTTCGAAGTTAAAATTCCTAGTTATAGTTGTTTGTCAAACGAACTTCTTTATGACAAAGCGAAATGATCGTATTAGGTGATCAGCACTATCCAAGAAGTTTTTTTTAAAAATAAGTAACTAAAATCGCTGAAATTATTGTTTTCTTCATGATAATATTACGACCACGACACATATTCCATAACTTTCGAATTCTTACCGTTTTTGGTGATGCCAACAAATTAAATTACCTCAAATAAATAATTAGTCTGAAATATTTATATGGTTTAATTTAATGAAAAATAAAATTTTAAGTAAAATATTTAAAAAAAGAAAAACAAGTTGAAATAATTATAATTATTATATTTTTATAATTAAATGCAGCAAAGAATAGACAAAATATAAAAAATATATATATAAAAAAAAGAATAGAACTGTAATCGTCTGCAAATTCATAAAACGTTTGGTTTACAACAAAATTCGCTGATTTTTAAAAAAATAAACATATTTTAAGTAGCTTTTTAAATCAAGGAAGTAAATATGTCATGCCAAATACAATATTACAAAAAATATTTTACATATGAAATGTAGTTTACAATTATTCAGTGTATTTATAAACGTATCCAGAACCAACCGATATAAGATTTAGAATAGGAATTAAAAAAGAAAGACATACCAAAAGCAGAATTCTAATCTCTTATGAAATTCGATTCCCTATCCATATTTTTAAACGCGTTTAAAGACATTAAATTTAAATTTCTTTACTTTATTAATTTAAAATTTAACGATCGTAACGTTTAAAAACGCAATTCAAAACTATAAATACTTACTGCAAAAGTTTCTGTTGCCATAGATCTTTTGTCTTTAGGGAACTGTAATAAAAATATACATACATGTAATTAACACATAAATTGAAAAGCAAAATTAAGCAGGTGCAAAATATTAAGTTTATAAATAGTTTTTATATTTACAATAATAATATACAGAAAATTGCTTGCGTCTCATCATTCATTTTTGCTTCATGAGTATTTGATCAAACTCGTTTATTTTACTTAATCTACAAATTTAAACAAGATTCTATCGACAATTTAAACTCATGAATACAATTACACTGTTCGTTTGATCACCAACGTTAACGAATTTGTCATTAAGGCAACAGAAAATCGTCTGCATTTGCACGATGAAACATCGGCGCCAGTCGACAGAAGTGTAAAACTTATCTCAAGGATTTATTTCTTATCCCAAATTCTGCGGCGCTGCTGGAAATACTACAACCTTATCTTTAACGACATCGTAAAATGTCGATTTTGGGTTCGATATTCTTATATCGAGGAAAAACCTTGCAGTAAAATAACAACCACCCATGACCCGCACTAAAAAATCCTTCAAAATAAGGTTGAAAGCGCGCAAGAGTACCTTGTACAAAAATTAACACTGTGATATATGGGATGATAATTTGGGGAAAATCCAAAAGTAGGTCTGCTTATTTAAATAGACACAAATAAATGTAGAAAATAAAAAAGTCAAATTTTAAATCGGCGCAAAAGTATTGAATATAAGATTTTAATTAATCACAAGCATAATTTGGCATAACCGAAAATAGTTTCATAAGTTTCAATCCTGCTGCCCACTAATCCATTAACCTTGCATTAGTAACATGTTACTGTCACGATGTTATTTCAATGCAAGTACCCGTTATTTTGACGGGTGTTATAAATTCATCTTAAAATCAAAATTTAGTGCTAAAAGATATTTTTTATTGCTAAAAATTTGTAAAATTGAATTTTTCTAATGAAATAATATTAAAAAAAGTAACCCATTTTCATATTTTGAAGAAATTTCCCTTTAATTTTTTTTATATTTGTTGATCAGAAACAGTTTTGCACTTGCGTTAAGGTTTGTAAGACTGTCTTGGAACTAAATCAGTCTATGTATATTGAAAATCCATGAAACATAAATCAGTATAGTTTCGAGCTAGTTAACCATATTACCATTTCCCTTTCCCGTATGTAGTTTTAAAACGTCATTTAACAAATACAAATAATTTTAGAAAAAAAAAATTATGTACTATATTATCGAAATATTAAGAATATTTATAAACAAATTATCCTAAAATAACATTTTAACACACGTATAATTGATGCTCTATTCAGCAATAACGGTTCCCGGGTCTTTCCTTCGAGATAGGCCCCGAACCGTCGCCAATAGCCCAATGTGCAGTTCTAGTGCGACGTTGATTAATCAAACCAAACCAGCAATAACGTGTGTGCCACTTGAACGTAAAGAAACTCAAACGTTAACCCAAGTAGTCATGGAATTAAAATCTTGAAACCAAAATATTTCTGTTTAACCCTGAAGTAGAGACGTGCGGTAAATGCTACATCATCATAAATATGCTAGCGGTCTCTGAGACAACACACCGTGTATAACAGGGTTTTTAAAAAAAATCATATACGATTATTTCTATCGTCAACAAATGATTAAACAAGACATAATTCATTGTTTATTAATGCTCTACTTTTCAGTACGTCGATGTCAACAAACGATCAATCCAGTAAACAAAAGGCACCAGGGCCGAATGGGGATATTTGAGATGATCCAAGAACGCTACACAAGATCCCTATAGACCTATTTCATAATAAATAAAATACTAAAACCACCAATAATTCCGAGTCCTTCAATCCGTCTCGACCACTCTCCAAAACCTAAACAAGCTATTCCCAAAACGATAATTACAAATGAAATCCTTCAAATCACATCAAACTACAATACAAATAAATATCTCACCTCACATCTCCAAAACCACAATATCCAAAACAAGAGAAGAACAGCGAACTGAGGTCTGGAGCAAGTCCAACGGGAGGAACAGCGGCGAAATACATCAACACACACCGTCGAAGGATCAACACAAGAACGGTCCCAAAATCCCCAAGACACTCGCACCACCACCAGAACCCACAGAATGTTGTTACAGGTGCACAGAGGACTTATCTATCCACCAGGCCCCTCCCCCTAGCGACTGAAGGTCACCCCCCTGAAAATGACCTCTCCCCCCTCCCCTTCAAGAAGTAGCAAACCCCCGATCTTCGGTTGATGAGCAAGCCAATCCGGGAAAATGCCCTGTCATTTTTCGCGTATGATTCGATGATGACCGAAATTAGGGTCGGACAGTATATTCGACCACCCAAAGTCAGCTTCCTAGGGGTTGCACTTAAAATGTCAAGTCAATGTTTGAAAAGTGTAATTTGGCAGAGTCTGTGGGATCTGACATTTCGTAGAACCTGGATTGAGCAAAATGCGGTGTTTTTCTTAGGGGGGAGGGTTTTAAGTTAATTTTCTTAATAAAATATTAACAACTTAAAAATAATTTTAGCCCTTTGTCATTGATTTTATTAGAATCATGTTCAAGTTAATTACTAGGTCGATGTTCCTGTCCCCTATGAGCATGACAATAAAATTTATCCAGTTGAACTGGACATTGAATCTCTTCAATTTGAAGGAGATGCTCACTGGACAGCAAAAGGATAATTGTATCCTTCATAAATATGTTAAAATATGTAACGATAAATTTATCTCTATACTTCTATATGATATTCCTAATTGATTATTTTAAATTTGTGGATTTCGACTTTACGCTCTTAAACAAATTCTGAAATACAACTGAAATGGTGTTTCAGGTTAGCTATGAGTTGGTTGGTTGAAATGAACGTCGCACGAGATCTACACACACAATGGGCACCCGTGAACACTGCTCCGTAATTTTGAACCATGACAAATGACGAGATTAACACCAGAGTTGGCACAATACGCAATCTGAATAAATGTGAGGACATAGGATTACGGCGGATTTAACGTGCACTATACGGCGGATGATTTTACATGGGTCAAAGGAACGAATCTGACAACTCTGCTATTATCAGGTTAGCTATGGGAACGGAGTAGTTTAAAAATACACATGATGATTAAAAAGATTTATTTATATTCACATACACCACAAGGGGACTTAAATACTCGATATCTTTGTTAAAAAAAGTGTGAAATTTCAAACAGTTTGGATTTTCTAAGCTGGATTTAGATAATGAAAAATTCCCGTACTCACATTAGAATAATCTACATTCCACACCTTTAGTAATAGCAGGTAAAAAGATAAATGCTATCAAGTTATTTCCACGTGCGAAAGTAATCCTTAGGGATTTATGTTGAACGAGTCTAATTTATCTTAACAAGATTTCGAGTTCACATATTTTTAAATTGTTGTTGAAAGCGCACATGGGAACAATATTCACAAACAGAAAGGTTTTACGTAAGAAAAATTCCATAAGAATAACTTATAAATAATATTTTATAATTACAATTTTTTTTATACAAAAAAAAACAAAAAACATCCAAATAAAAAAAAAGTTGTGTACAACAAGGTTTTTTAATGTTATCTGCATATAATAAGTTTTAATTATCAATTAAGAGTTGATTATATAAGACTGTATTCCCGCTATTATAATAATATAAAAATGCGAAATTCAGTTTAAATTGAATGTCAATATATTATTTGCTTATTTCGAGTACTTTAACTGAAGTGGATCATACCCAACCTTCACGTTTTATAAAGAAAACTACATTAAAAAAAATCAATTAATTAAATCTCATTATTAATTATTAGTCACAACTAGTTCATAATAATTTATGAACTTCAGCATATTTTAATTGGGAAGGGAAGTTATTAGAAAAATTTGGACGAAAGATGGTTTTATATATTCCCCCAACTGTAACACGTTAATACGGCACAATGTGAACTATGAATTTTTATATCTATATATTTAACTGCCGAGACAGAATATTGTCGAAGTCACTCCCCCTGAACTATCTATATAACGAATTTTTATGATCAAAATGTCATTTGAAAGGGAGTAAACAGTAGATGAACGAAAATTATAAACTATTAGGCAATTAATTATTTTATTTTGTTTTTAAAAAACCAAAAAGTTATCGCCAACAACATTTTAAAATTTAATCAACTGTAAAATGACTTTCTCAAAGGGATGAATTCAACTAAAACGCAGGATTTAAAATAAGCAAAGCAAGACTTGGTTTGCTAAGCAATCCTCCGCGTATTGACGAACGTCAGCGAGAAGGGGGCGGAGCTAACTAGAATTATTTTATATTTTAAAAGATGGCGCGCGTCCCCTGCGCCCAATCCTTCTATTCGCACTTTGTCTACGGCCCTTTGCAAATATGAATGGGCTGTGGCTAATGAAGGAAACTAATCCATCCTCTTCCTCAGATGGAAAGGGGAGAGGTGATATTTTGACAGGGAGAGAGCGCGACCATTGTCACACCTGTTCGGCCACCTGACAACACTTAGCCGAGTTGGAGTTGGACTATTCACTGCCTCAGCACTTACTTTGGAACACCACTAAAATTTGAAATATAATGAAGTACGATCAATCGATCTTTACTCTAACTCTAGCAAATGAATCATCCCTATTTTTTAAATTTTATTTTAAATTTTGCCATAATGTTTTTTATTTCTCGAGTTTTATGAATTATATGGGATAATGCACACTTGCAATTTTATCCGATCTCGTCATATGGCTTTCTTATAAATAGGTCCATATTTTCTATATATATACATAGGTCATAAATAGGTCCATATTTTCTATATATATAGTTCATAAACAGGTCTATATATATATCTTAATATTCTATTCGTATTTCGTATAATCATTGGATTCTTTTTAAAAATTTATTTATTCAAAGCGCATATTATTTAAATAACAGTAGTTTGTCACAAAATAACGTACTCAATTTTGAAATAAACCTGAATTATAATTTATTTATGGAAATCGTTACATTATTCTTAGTGCCATGACGGCTTCTCTCTGCTGTTCGTATATATATTAGCACATCTTTGTTTTCCCGAACTTTATAATCAAGTATTAAATTTAATAAATGATTATGAGAAGCATGAATAAAACACAAATAATCAATTTTACTAAAGCAACTGCATTGTAATAGAGTTTAAATTTTTTTTTTTTAAATATATAGTATCGTTTCTCAAAATTTCAATGGTTTTGGCATTCGTCATGAAAAGCTGATTCTAAAAAGTTCTGATATTCGCGATTTGCATACTATATGTCGCTGCATATATGTCGACAGTTGAGCCATTTATTATGCACATAACCACTAAATAATTTTTTTTTATTGTATTAAAAAAAAAAACAATTTATCTGATGAAATCATATTTAAAATATTTCAAATCCATTAAAAGGTGGAACTAGTCCGGATAACAATTTTTTTGTTATACATTCTTGGTGTATTTTTATTTCTTCTTTGAATTATTTCAGATTAATATAAGAAGTTTGGTGTAATTTTAATTAAAAAAAATTGCAAATAAGTACTGTCCTACCACCACGAGTTAAACTCTGAGTTGGGTTGCCAGCGCGGAAAGTTCCAAATGAAGTAGGGGATTCGGGTAAATGACGTTGGGATGGATACTATATTGGCGAGTTTATCCTTATTTTAATCGACTTACAAATAAACTCACAACGGTAATATGGCGGAAGGAAAAATATTGTTTAAGGAATGAGAAATGTTGTTTTCTGTTTTAAATAATATTTCTCTATATAAAATAAGAGTAAATTACCGTTTTAAAACAAAAGTCAACGGTAATTGATGGAAAACACAATGATTTATTTTTTTTAAATTTCATTTCGGATTTAATATTTTTAATAACGTAACGATGTTTTTAAATCCACTGTTTTACTCTGTTTATATTTTATTCTAATAAACTGAAAGCGCATTAATTTTAGTATGAAATAACAGCATTCTTGCTGAAAAAAATTGTAAGAGCTACTGTATTTACGAAATTGTATATTAAATAAATTGAAGCTAATTCTTGTTGTCTTAGAAGCTTAGGAGAATAGGAATTATATAAGGAGAATTCAAGATAGTGCCAGTTTAACATTATCAGAAACGGACGAAAATGCGAAGAATGATTTCTTCAATCCGCCAAATGGAATTATTCCTTTTGCATTTCACCCTCGAATCGAATAAATTCGCCGGTTGCCATAGCAGCCGACAGACCACAGAACTCTGGCGAGAGCTCTTCTCGTAACGGGTGGACAGTAGTAATATCGTCATGCTTCTAAAATTCACAAAATAAAATTATTTTTTGAAAAAACGTGGTACATTTTGATAGCCTTGTGTTATTCGCTATAACTTGACGACTGTGTTTGCTTACCTGAAGGAAACGACAACATTTGTCGTGGGCCATCCGATGACGAAAGATGTGGCCGGTGCCTTGATGGACTCGCACACATCGCCCATGCACTGAGACAGCCACATCTCGCTCATGCGAATTTTATCCTTCAGCTTGTAGGTGCCGCCGGACCTAAAGGATACAATAATATAACCATTAACATCTCCAAATTGTGCAGCTAGGCTCTGACTAAATGGCTGCTGTGACGTCACATTGTTTACAGGGATTGGATAAGCCGATTGGTCCACACGCACAAGGGGCATTACTCAACTCAGCCAATGAATAGGAGCCACACAATATTCCGAAATTGTTTGTAATGGGGATGGTAAATTAGAGTTTCGTTTTTGAGGTAGACTCACCTTGATTTGGCAACTAGTAGTAGGTCATTGAAGAGGAATAAATGGCGGTCCTGCTTCTGTACGCCCTGAAATGCATTAATACATAGTCAGAATTAAAATGTTTATTAAATGTCTGGATATTGTTTTATGCTGAATACAGTAATATATGAAAGGTCCAGAGGAAAAACGATTAGGCTCAATTTTTTTTAAATCACCGTCTTAAATCACCGTACTGTACTTTCTTTATTCTACTCTGTTCGAAATGGTTACTTTCATTTAAAGAAACATTCGTTAAATATGCTCCGATTAAATTTTTTGTCAAAACTGACGAAACAGTTTGGCCATTTTTTTATTGCGAAACATTAGTGATTTTTGACGAAAAATCTAATTTTAGCACATTTAAAACTATGTTATAAATAATCATAATTGTGTGATCAACAGTACAAGTTGTGAAACGGTAAATACGATGATAGTGTGCCAGAAAAAAAAAAATCAGAATGTATTGTATGTCTGTCTACAAGACTTTAAATTGTCATCGTTCATACCAAGGATTCTTCATATAGTTATTTACAAGTAACACTATGCAGATTAAGGAAAAAATTTAAAACCGATTTTAGCATCAGTTAGTTGTTACTAGTAGAAGAATTCTAAAATCTTTTGTTATATGAAAAATTAAAAAAAAAAAAAAAAATTGCAATAGTGTGAAAAATGAGCATTTTCTTTAATACGAGAATTAAAAATAAAAATTAAAGAATGAGAACTTATGTTGAGAATGTTTAGGAGTTAATCGGAGACTGAGATGGAAGTGCAGCACTCACCATGGTGAAATGTACGGGACTCTCCATGATGAACACTCGGCAGTTGTCGTCTCCCCAGAGATGTTGCTTCTTCTGGAAAGCCTCGGGGCGGCTCGGGCTGCACGGCCTGCAAACAACCATTTCAGTTAATAAAACATCAAACTTCGAATGCATCGAGTCAAGAATGCAACAGCATCGATCTCATACCATACTGATGAATTATTTTAGTACACACTCGGTATATTGACCTCCTTGTGGAGACAATACATGATGATCGCTATAACGAAAGGTCACTATAACGGGAGTTGAAATAATCGTTACTAATAAACGGAATGGGACATGCAATGGATTTCGTTATATAAAACAAATTGTCGCTATATATTGGGGGTTTTTTGTAAGGAGAGTTTACTGAATTATTTTCTATTGTATCTCTGTGCCTGAGAGACACAATCCAAGGCGAATCGAATTGGAGGTGGGACGAAACTGGAAAGATAAGGACTGGGATAGCGTCTTCTTGTTAGAGCCAGTCACCTATTACGCCAAGTATCACGATTTGTTACCATTTTTTTTTTATTAAATCCACCGAGGGCCGCACTGAGCCTGACAGGGTTGTATAAATATTTTAATATTTATGCAGAACTTAATGAAGAAATCGTGAAACTTAAATAATGTCTTTGTTAGTCCTTATCCACTCACAGCGTAATACAGTAATGTAATCTTTAAAGAAAATTAAACCAATAACCACTCGACTAACCCTTGGTCATAATTTTCTCTCCATGAGCAAAATCCTCTGGTCGAATCGATCATTTGTTAGTTCTTGCCAGCTTCTCAGGCATAATAAGTGACGGTCTTTAATAGTGACGCTATTTAAAAAATTACCTATCCAATTCGTCTCGCCTCTATTTCGATTTACCTTGCATTGAGCAGCGCGAGTTCTGCAGGGTTAAGTTGGAGGGAAAATAATAAAAACCTTAGGAAATTACAGCAGTGAGGATTTTTTCCCCCCAATTTGGTTCTTAATGTAGATATTTAATAATCAGCTATACTTGTCAAAAATATATATTTTTAATTATACAGAATAATGAATGAGTACTTAAAAAGAGTAAATAAATACGAGCGCCTAACGATGTTTACTTATAACAAACCGTTTAACCCCCCCCCCCCCCGCTCCCCTCCAAAAAACCCATCATAGGTGTGTTTTAAACTCCTTTCCACCCACTTACCTCAAAACAAACATTGTGAAATGCGCCCTTTACAAACCAATTTCTCCACTATAGCGATACAACATTAATCACACACAGAAACAAGTTAATTCTAATCACCTCCCCCCTAAAAAAAACCGGTTTCAAATTGAGTTAAAAACAACGAAATCCCTTGGGAAGAAAAGGGGGCAGAACAGGTAAGAAAGCGAAAGGGGGGTGGAAATCCAAGAAAAAGCCTTGCGAATGGGGGCCTTACCTGGAAACACCTCTCGATCTCTCGGCTGAGAAGACAAGCTGATGCCATGCCAGATACTACGCGGAGACGCAACCCCCCTCTGTGTAAATACCCCCTGGCGTTTTGGCACGTGTCTAACAAGTCATTTGTAACCATCAAATATTTGGGGAAGGGATTTTCTGGGAAAGGGACTTATCGGACTTATCCCCGAGTAGGGAAAAATAGAAATGGGTCACCAATAGAATTTAATTATTTTTAGGGAATCATACGATAATTGTAAGTTTGGTTTTGGAAAATGAAACTTAATTATTTCGGTCGTATTTAGGGCTGTTTCTAGGTTTATTGTTGAAATGGAAATTTATTTGTATTGGATTAACATTGGCCGTGGGAAGATGCATTGTTAATCAGGGCAACTCGAATGAACCTTTTTGCGGTCCGCTGTCCAGTGACACTGGACATCGCATTTCGATTGAACAGCCCGGTTCTATTGAACATATTTTGCTGTGTTTATAGCGGCATTTCGCGTTTGTGTTATATCACTAATCAAATCAATGGGCAATAACGGGTTAAAAGAAGAAAAACACATTATTGTTAATTACTGAATTTTATCAGTTTTACTTTTTATTTATCCGTTACTGATTTTTATCAGTTTTACTTTTTATTTATCAGTTACTGATTTTTATCAGTTTTACTTTTTATTTATCCGTTACTGATTTTTATCATTTTTACTTTTTATTTATCAGTTACTGATTTTTATCAGTTTTACTTTTTATTTAGTTACTGATTTTTATCATTTTTACTTTTTATTTATCAGTTACTGATTTTTATCAGTTTTACTTTTTATTTATCAGTTACTGATTTTTATCAGTTTTACTTTTTATTTATCAGTTACTGTTTTTAATCAGTTTATTTTGATCAGTGAATAATTTTTATCAGTTAATAAGTTTAATGGACATCTTTAGGGTTTTCAAACTAAAAATACAAGAATAATTTCTAAATATGACCCAAATAAAGGACCATAAATGTTTCAGAAATCACAAATAATAAAAGTATTTGTCATTGTTACATTTTTTTAAAATTTATAAGCATTATTCATTAATGTCCATGTGTAAAGTGTTATAAAGTTCAATTTTCTGAACAATTTTATCGCAAAATCTAGAATGCAGGTTAAAGAGGGCATATCAAGTAAGGTAACCCTTTCTAATCTTCAGCATGTGACAATAATTGGGATTATTGTGGTTTTATTGTATTTACAATCCCATAATTGTTGTAAATGATTTGACTAGAAGTAATGTTATATTCTAAAAATAATAAATGTGTCAGATAATAATTGAATGGTTTTTGTAACCTTTTATTCATTGTTGAAATGTAAGCTCATTTTTAAAGAAAATGTCGTTACTTTTGACGAAATTGTTGTCTGCGAAATGCTCCGATTAAATATTTCGTCAAACCAAGCAATTTATTTCGACTTTCTTTTCACAAAATTTATTTCGTCAAAAATGAGGGCAATTTCAAATAAAAATTGATGGCACGATTCGAACCGGGGAGCTCTCGGTCCAAAGTCGCGCGCGCTATCGATCGAGCCAGAAAAGCTCGTATTGGATTGTGGCAATATACATGTAATAAAGTTATTACTGGAGAGAAATTTAAGATGTGGGTGTACAGCTCCAATTTAAAATAAAAATTCAGACTAGCTTCTGGATCTTTCTTGTACCGTATATGCGACAGTAGTACAGCTCCTTATCTTTTATTTATCTGTAGTCATTGTTTAGAGCTGTCTGGTTCTTGCACCAATCGATAAATGATCTTTTTCCCTTTATAGGAATAAGTAAAAAGTAAAAAGTCGTCCAGAACGTCGAACAAATTATACCGGCCTGTGTACAGGACTGGTGCACGTTAAATCTGATCGGAGCTCAATGTACTGACGCCTGTAGAGGTTGTGTCGAGTGCCAGCTCAGGTGTTGTCCTTGTTACTCTGACCATGGTTAAAAAATTCGAGGCATCGTTCCCGGGTATTTCTTTCGAGATAGGCCCCGAACCGTCGCCAATAGTCCACTGTGCAGCTCTATTGTGACGTTAATTAATCAAACCAAACTGATACCATTTGAAATCCCCATTTCCCAGTCCTGGTAGTTTTCTGGATCAGCAACGTTAAACAAACTAGTGAAAATATTTATTTTATCCATTATTGCTATCGCCCATTCTTTAATCCCCTACAGTCGGCAAGGGCATCGCCTAGTGGACAGGCCGGCGGACAGACAGCGATTTCGGCACAGATTAGCGAGGCTAAAGCCTAAAAAGATGGCTCCGTCTTGGTTGGACGCTGTTTGGATTAGATTGGGGTTTCGCGAAAATCTCTGACAGAAGCGTTTGGTATCTGAATCGCACAGGAATGTGTGAAACAATAGTCGCGTGGCCTGTCTGGAGACAGTTGGTTGTCCTGTCTCTTGTTTGTTTAAATGGTGGGGGAGGGGCATTAGTTTGCAGAGTTAATAACGTGAGATTCTTCACACCTTTGTGTTTCGTCGGTACAGTTTAGCGAGTGTATTTGGTTATTTCAATGTCAATAGATGGTGTTTCCAAATATTGAACTGGACTAATGAAGTCTTGTCGGAGATTGTAATAGTCGGTGGCGGATTCAGGGCCGGATTAAAAATTATTGAGCCCCTAGGCTGAATATGTGGTGTGCCCCCTTTCCCCCCTCCAATAAAAGAAGGGAGGTGGGTCGGAATTTATTTTGAAAAATATATATTCCAGAACTGCAAATTAAATCATTTATAAGTGAGCAAACGAAATTGGGATACACTGTTTTGTAAACAGTTTGAAAATGTTTAATGTTTTGTAAATTTCCCAAATTATGTTAATATCATTCTGGTTGCCAACACCAAAGTTGTCTATACTTTGACAAATAGGTTATTATTATCGCAATTTTTTAATAACTTTTAGGCTATTTTTTACAAAACTTATGTATAATGTCATTGTTTTTACATGAATAATACTTTAATAATACTAATAGTCATGTTTTTAATTCTTATAGGCTATTTTTACGAGAGGGGCCTCCATCAATGGCCTATAGTGACAGTGGCGTAGGAACTTGTTATTTTCAGGGGGGCTAAACATTTTTTTGTATAAAAAAAAAAGAGTAAAATTTTGATTTTTTTTTGTGGTTAAAATAGTACGGAGTTGATCTTTCAAAAAAATAAATTAACGGATATTCGTTTTTGCTTAGACACCTTTAGAACATAAAGTAACCATGAAAAATAAGAATTTGTAAATGTAATGATTTTTAGATTAGTTATTGTTAAAAAGATTTTTTTAAATTTAACTTTCTTTCAAAAAAATTAATTTTCTAAATAGTAAATTTCAACTACATAATCTGTTTAGAAAATAAAGTATAAATCTGATAGTTTCATTTCTAAGGAAATAATCACTCTGCAACAAAATCTTATTTAATCATTTATTTACCAAACAACTTTTCAATGTTTCTAAAAAAAATAGTCGAAATTTAAAAATACTAATCTTTTTACTCTAATATATATAAAAAAAATATTCAACTTTCAAATACAACCATATGAAACGATTTGTTCATGAAATATGTTTTGGACAAAAAGGGCATAAAATAGTAATGTTGGGGGGGGGGGGGGGGCTGAGCTCGTTCAAAATAATTCCTGGGGGATCAAGCCCCCCCCCCCCCCCCCGCTAACTTCCTACGCCTAGGAACTTTCTAAATCAGGTCCTGGTTTCGAGCCTCAAAAGTGAGATAGCCCTACGCTTGAACTTTTAGTACATTAAAAAAAATAGACTTTTTACGTTTTAGTAAATTTTATAAAAACGCGTTTCTTAAATAAGTATTTTTTTTTATAGAAAATAAGCAAGGCCACTTATGTTTTGCTACAGAAAAAAAGGAAAATGCGTCCAAATTTTCCCAGAAAGGCAGTTACTTCCGATCTTCCAAGGTATTCCGATCCAGAAGGCGCCTGTTGACTTATCCCCCTTCATCTACAGGTGGACCACACGCAGAAATGTCTCTCGGCACGGACGGAGGGGTGTTAATTGTGCCGTGGGTTGACAGCGAGGCTCGGCTGGGGTTGTTGGCGACGTGTCGCCCTCCAGCCCCGGCGTCGCACAGGTAAGGCGACAGAAACCTGTTGCGAAAATTGCCCAGTTTGGGGTTGCGGATGACCAGTCAAGATACAGCCCCGCTTTGTTCTTAGGGAAAGAATGGGCATTGCCCCTAAGCTGGGCTTGCAATCCTCGGTTGTAACTTTTTCGGGAGGCGAAGGATGTGGTAGGGATTTGTAAGGGGGCTAAGGGGAAATTGCAAGATTTTTTTTTAACAGAACAGCAAAACGCTGTATTTGAGGGTCTAATAATTGTTTGGGGTGACAGGGTGGCAACAACATTCTGGAAAAAAAGTTCCCTGATATTTCCATGATGGTGTCACAAAAATGTCCCTGATTTTACAATTACATTAAGAAATGTTGCAATACATGCTTTGTATAGAAACAAAGTATCCACGCTACTGATTCAATAAATATATTGCATTATAAATGAATAATTATAAGCAATACTTATTGACAGTTAAAAAAATAATTAATGGATACAACACAAATTATGCAATTGGGACAGGTATAATAGTAATTAAACATGTTCTCTGGAAGCAGATAATACAAAAAAAAAAGTTTTTTTCCGAACTAGACTTATTTCAACTTTTTGCAGTTTGTGCCAATTTGCTTAAAACATTCCTAAATTTTAACTCTGTTTAAAAAAAAAGTTGTATTAAGTATAAAATTGATATTGACGGACTAGACTAAGAATAGTAAAAAAAGTAGTGATATTGCGATCGGAGGGCTGCCAACTTCGCTACCAAAATACTAGAATGTCGTTTAGGACATTCACAAAAAATGAACGGCGTGTATACGGGATTAGTGCACGATAAATTTGATCGGGGTCCAAAGTCGCGACGTCTATTGAAGGCGTTGGGTGCCAGCTCAGGTGTTATCCTCGTCATCTGACTATGGTTCAAAAATACCGAGGCATTGTTCCATGGTCTTTCCTTCGAGATAGGATAATACTAGAATGTCGTCCAGAACATCTACAAAATATTAACGGCGTGTATACGGGACTGGTGCACGATAAATCTGATAGGGGTCCAAAGTCCCGACGTCTATTGAAGGCGTTGGGTGCCAGCTCAGGTGTTATCCTCGTCATCTGACTATGGTTCAAGAATAAATAGGCATTGTTCCATGGTCTTTCCTTCGAGATAGGCCCCGAACCGTCGCCAATAGCCCACTGTGCAGCTCTAGTGCGACGTTAATTAACCCAAACCAAACTGACCCTAACAGTAACACGTTCTAAAACATCTTTTTACATGAAATTAAATACATGTTCGTTTTATTGAAGTGTTATTCTGTCAATGTTAAAAAGTCATTGATTTTAAGTTATCAAGTGTGTTCAATAAAAACTTCTGACCTTATGTTCTGTAATAGACTATGAACAGGCTCTTCTTTAACCCTCCCGAACTCGCGCCGTGACCAAAAACTATTTTTTTATTATTTTGTTTCATCAAATATTAAACCAGATATGCACCTAAATGGACTAAAACAAATGAATAAATCAATTACATATTACAGTTATTGTTTAGTTGAAAATATTTCATATACTAACATGTCTTTTGAGGGAAATAGGCGGTGTGAGAAAAATTCTCACGCGCGAGTTCTCAGGTCACTCATTTTGACGCGAGTCCTGGATGGTTAATAAAAGAGTGATATACTATTACTACTTTTCAAAAGAAGCTTTTACCTCAAAAAAGAGGCGGGAAGGGAAGAGAGAGAGTCTAAAACCACGACAACAAAAACCGTTGAATAAATGATAGCACGACGACGTTTGGTTCACGCCTCCTTGTAAAACATCAATAGACGAAATTCAAATTCGGACAGCGGATTGACAATTTCGACTCTGGAGGTCTCAATAAATGAAGTCGACCATCTGTGGTTTACCCACTCTGATTGTCAGCGGAACAGACGCCTGGACGTAACTTTCGGCCATTACACACCATAAAATTAACCACGAAAGGACAAGTGTTGTGGGAACGGACAATTAATATTTGTTCCCACGGTCCAGGAATGCCGAAGGGTAATTTTACAATGAATGAAAACGCTTCTTCTGCGACACATAACAGGGGATCTGCCAATCAGGACATTGGTTCATGAGTCATCCGCTAAGTCTTGCAACCATAAAGGCGTTACCTTTGGTTATTCGGAATAATTTGTCAAAATACACCGCACACCTGAATAGGGTAGGGGAAGGAAAGAAGCGACTCAGATCTTGGTTGTAATTGCAGTAAGTTGTGAATCTGAATTTCAAGTCAAATTTGATGGTTGTTTTAAATATTTTCTTCTAGTATAAGGGATTTCATGTCACTAAAGACGACTTGATTTATGTACGTTGAATGATTATAGGCACCACACAGTTTTGTAGAAACTAGGAAAATATATTAAAATACTTCTAATTTAGAAGGGATAATATATATTTAAATATTTAAAGGGCCCCTTGGCCAGATTGAAAGAGCGGCAAACTTGTAAACGAATTTTGAATTCAAATTCAAATGGATGGTTGAATAAACGTCTCACTAGAGCTACATAGTGAGCTATTGGCGATAGTTCAGTGTTTATTTCGAAGGAAAGACCCTGGAACACTGCCTCGTATTTTTGAACCATGATCGGATGAGAAGTAAAATTCAAATGAAAAAAGTTTGGGTTTGATATTATTGGTAGATACCAAAAATACATTTGCTCTAACTTTTTAAAATCCCATATATTGATTACGTAAAATAAAATATATCCCTTATCTTACATATAACAACGTAAGGGTCCCCAGTGGATAAAGGCGTTCAGCTAGTAATCAGAGGATTGCTAGTTCGAATCCGTGCGATGGACTTGACAAAGAAAAGTAAAAAAGTAGTGATCTTGCGATCGGATTGTTGCCAGCTTCGCTACAAAAATACTAGAAAGTCGTCCAGAATATCCAATAAATTATACTGGCGTGTATACGGGACTGGTACACGGTAAATCCAATGTCCTGACGCCTATTGAGGTTGCGTCGGATGCCAGCTCAGGTGTTGTCCTCGTCATTTGACCATGGTTAAAAAATACGAGTTATCGTTATCGGGTCTTTCCTTCGGGGTAAAACCCGAATCGTTGCCAATAGCCCACTGTTTAGCTATAGTACGACCTTAATTAACCAAAACAACCAATCTAATGACGAAGAATGGGATAAATTGATTGGTAGGATTCGTCGCACTAGAGCTGCACATTCGGCGACGTTGCGGGGCCTATCCCGAAGGAAAGACCTGGTAACAATGCTTGACCCGATGAATGTGACAGGTAAACGCACAGGAATAGCGAGTAATCCAGTTATGAAACTTTTAATATTATTCGACCTCAATGTATGCTTGTCTCAACTCAACCCAAATTGTCGGAAAGTCAATAAATCGTAAAAAAAAAATATATATATATATATTTTTCCTCGTTTCCCTCCATAAATTTTCAGCCAACTTTTCCTCCTTTTCCACTTCATGTCAATCACGCGCTTTCAAAAATTGTACTTAATTCCCGTTTTATTATTTTTTCGTATTTTTAATTTTTATTATTTTTATATATATATATATATAATTATAATTGATCGGAGGGTTGCCAGCTTCGCTACAAAATACTACTAGAAAAGTCGTCCAGAACATCCGCAAAAATTAACGGCGTATATACGGGACTGGTGCACGATCAATCTGATCGGGGTCCAAAGTCCCGACATCTATTGAAGGCGTTGGGTGCCAGTTCAGGTGTTTCCTCGTCATCTGACCATGGTTCTAAAATAACGAGGTGCATGTATGAATATGTATGTGTTCCCGGGTCTTTCTTTCGAGATTGACCCCGTACCGTCGCCAATAGCCCACTGTGCAGCTCTAGTGCGACGTTCATTAACCAAACCAACCAATCAAAACCTTATGGTTTGGTTTTGTTAATTAACGTCGCACTAGAGCTGAACAGTGGGCTATTGGCGACGGTTCGGGGTCTATCTCGAAGGAAAGACCCGGGAACACATACACATTCACACACACATGCATACACACATTCATACATGCACCTCGTTATTTTAGAACCATGGTCAGAGGACGAGGAAACACCTGAACTGGCACCCAACGCCTTCATTAGACGTCGGGACTTTGGACCCCGATCAGATTTATCGTGCACCAGTCCCGTATACACGCCAGTATAATTCGTTGGATACTCTGGACGACTTTCTAGTATTTTTGTAGCGAAGCTGGCAACCCTCCGATCGCAAGATCACTACTTTTTTACTTTTCTATGTCAAGTCCATTTCACGGATTCGAATCACCAATCCTCTGATTAGTAGCTGAACGCCTTACCAACTGAGGCTCTCAAAACCGTATGTATTTCAGGTTTATGATTCCATAACATCTCCCGACCTAACATTCGATTATAATCATAAAAAAAATCTTCACTTCATAAAATCTCTCTTCCACAACCAAAACAACACCGACTCAAAGACAAGGCCGTGCCTCACGTGACCTTTCCGGAGCTGACGTCATCACGAGTAGGCCATGGTAGCGGGTAGAAACGGAAGATTTCGCTTCGCTGATGTGGTTTTTTTTAAGCGCGAATTTCTTAGTTTTCTCAAAATGGGTGAAAATTCCGTGTGCTTTAATCTGCGATTATTATTTATTATTTATGGTTTACAAACGAGTTATGGTTTACAAACGATCTGTGTTCCCAATTGTCAGGGAAATTACACGAAAACACAAAAAGTTCAGCTTTTTTCGTTTCCTAAAGATCGGACGTTGCGCAGAAAATGGATTCGTGTAATTCACACACACAGGGACGACTTTACTCCTACATATTGCACCAGGGTATCTATGATTATGCTTATAATTGAATCTGCGTTCTTTAATGTAAATTGATAACATGTAGATGTCAGGTTTAAATTGGATTAAAACATCACTGGTTTTAAAAAAAAAACCACGAAAGTATTTGACATCGTTATTACTAATACAATTATTATTATAATACAATTGTTATTAACCGACTGAACAGCGCGCCAACCAAAACTCCAAAATAAAACCGCCATAAACTTTAAATTAAAACCGCCAAATCGCGGAACATGCCGAGAGGTTATAGATTCGACCGTTATGTATTTTTTTTAAATTTATGTATGTTCGCGCGGGATTTCGGTTCTGCTTCAGATATTTGCACAAATTTTTTGTTGTTGGATAAGGGCTGTTTCACTTGGGAGCAATTTGAAAAAAAATGTCGGGTTATCCGGCATTTAACTATCTCTGAAATTCTCAATTAACCGGACCGTTCGAAAAAAAATATTGTCCGATTTCAAAAATTATTTTTTTGTTGGATAGAGAAAAATCAACTTAGGCAAAATCTGCAAAAATAATCGGTTATATATCCGGAAATGTCGATTTTCCGAATTTTTTTTTATACAGTTAATCCGATTTCATAATATTTTCATTGTTTAACAGAAGTTGTTCAACGATGACATTTCATTTAACCAGCATTTATTGGCATTGATAGGGATTGTTTTACAATATACATGGTTGAGCAGAAGTTGCTACTTGAATTTCTTGGTGAATAATAAGAGGGGCCGAATCTCCTGCTAAATTAAAAACCAAAAAGGGAAAAATAAAATAATCTTTCTAGAAAAAAAGGAAAACCGACTTTAAGGAAAATGCGCTAAAAAGTAAAAAATAATTTTTAATTTTACGACCAAGTTGAAAAAATTTAATTATTGAATATCAAATTTATACTTATTACAACTTTTTGAAATTGGTGCCAATTTACAAAAATGATACCCATATTTTGGCGCCGATTTCAAAAAGTTGTACTAAGTATAAAATTAATATTCAATAATTAAATTTTTTAACTCATCGTAGAATTAAAAATGATTTTTTACTTTTTATCGCATTTTCCTTAAAGTCGGTTTTCCTTTTTTCTATAAAGATTATTTTATTACTAATACAGACTGACAGTCCTTGTGTTTCGGATTTTTACATAAATGTTGGTGAGTAAGAATTTAAGGGCATTGAAAATTCAATGCCTATTATTATATACCTTTCCGGCTATTGTGCTCATATGGCGATGAGAAAAATAAATTGTAAATATAGTTCAAAACAAATCATTATTGACAAGACCTTAAAATGAAACTATAAATATAAATTAATTCAATCTCTGGATAGAGGTGGTTTAATTTACTCATCTGCAGATATTGTAAATGCTGTAAGTTACAATTATATTGTTATGCAAAAATTGCTTTTAAAAGAAAATGAGACCAAACTTTTACAAATAATTGATCACCGCTCATTTGTGGTTGAAAAAACTTTGGAATTAATAAATTGTAATGAATTTTTTTTGGTGATGATCAATGTGAAGCGGACCATAGTTGAGAGTGTTTTAAAACTAATATTAACTTCAGCTACAAAATTATTATTAAAACCTATTGCGGGCAAAAATATATTAAAAAAAATTCAAATTGAAAAAAAGTCTAAAAAAATTGAGACATTGAAAAAAGGGATCAAAGTTGTGGAAAAGGTGCAAACATATCAAATTGCATAACTGTATATAAAAGCTCAGTTCAATAAAGAATTTTTGTTAATTTGGTCTTTGATACTTTTATTTTCATGCTAATGTGAGTATTTTTTTGGGCATATATATTTAAAAATCTTTAATGAAATGCAAAGGTCAGGTAAATAATGTTTAGGAAACGTAACAGTTCATTTTCTAAAGAAAATTTTTTATTCATCTACTCGAAATACCACGCGCTTCAATCGAAGAAACACAGCGGGGAAGGAGAAATCCAGCCTACTCATGGTGACGTCACAAATCAGAGGCATGGCCTTGTATTTGAGTCGGTGTTGACCAAAAACGCGAACTTCTCATCCCCAAAAATAGACACCTTAATCCTGCCAATCATCCCACTCGACCCCCCCAGGCCAACTCATATTCAAAATCGTTTTAAATCAACAAAGGTTGGAGGTACACGCCGAAAGTCCACCCTGCAGGGGGAGTGAGTGTGTGTTCCCGCTGTCTTCGACCCCGAGTTTTTTCTCTGTGAGTTTCTTGTGCCACTGCCCCAGATCGGACCTTCTTGAAGATGGACATAAAATAACACATCTCTTCGTCTCTTGTGAAACCGCGCCTTTTTGATACGGGGTTCAATGTTTGCCCGTGAAAACCGACCTCGTGGGGGGTGGGGGAGGGGGAAATGTGTCACGCGCTGGCTTTCTCTTTGGGTTCACGGGGGACGATTCTGGGAATAAGTCGTCTGTTTTTGTAACATAGTTTGCTGTTTTTGGGTTAAGGATCAAGAGAATGGGTTTAGGAGATGGGATTGGAAAGGAAGTTAGTTCGTGCAGAGGAGAGGGGAAAAGGGGGAGAGGGGGGGGGGGGGGCAACGCGCACAGGGCCACGCGTCCAGGTTAAAAAAACAACACAAGTATTTTAGAGAAAATGAATGTTTCTTAAAAAACTAAATTAGAATATAGAATAAATTAGAATATTTTTTTTAAATCGAGTTTACTCATTTACAAGTTATCAGTTGGGCTGTGGAGTACCCCCCCCCCCCCCCCCCCTTCCGAAGATTCTGCATAAAAAAAATTCAGTTTTCCAGTACATCACTATTAATACTAGGTCAACTAGAAAAAGTTTGATTTTTTTAATGGGTATTTCAAAAATTGGATTATTTTAACAATCCAAACTTAAAGGCCCCCGCTGCTAAGCTTTGTCACACGCATCACGGCAACTTAGGGTTGCCACGTCCAAGGATCTATAGATTTTTTTTAGCAATATGCACCTAATTTTTAAATTCCCCAAAATGCTTCATTTTACAATATTTTTTTTTAATTCAAAGGTTTGAGATACAATTTGTAAGCTATCTTTTTACTATGAATTAAAAAAAAAGTAATATAAAATAGCATACCCATGAATACCCATTATTTAAACATCCAAACTGTGAAACATTACAAACATCGTGTGAAGGAAAGTGGGTTAAATGGCATGTGACCGGAATGAAAGCATGTTATTTTTTTTTTAAATATTCGACGAAAATTTTAACATTATATTATATATTGAATCTATATTAATAAAATAACAAAGGTAGGGGACGATAAAAAAATAGTTGAATAAAAAAAATAATCTGATTTTGATGAAATTGCTTTTATTATGAATGTTTGCGCTTACCTCGGCATTTGTTCATCTCAATTAAATGAAACTTGACAAGCTTAGAATAGTAGTTATGAATAAGACGGCGTCGTTTTAATTGACCCCACGCGTGAACTTAGATTTTTGATAGTTGCTCCTTTTAACAAAAAAACCTGTTTATGCTTTTTCCGAAACTATTTTTGATACACGATACGGAAAAATGCCAAAATAGGGGGGCGACGGAACCGACAAAATAATAATAAAAAAAATAGTCCATTGAACTTCGGACTGAAATATGAGGAAGAAGTCAAGATTACGAATGTCAACGTCACCGGGTGTTTACATCTTGTTTGTCATCTGCTTGAAGGGGCCAGAGAAATATCACGTAACTCTCTCCTCAAGAAGGGGGGAGTAAGGAATGCCACGCACAACTTAATTCTCTGAATCCCCCCTCAGACTGCATCTCGAGAGGGTAGGTATATAATACCACGGTCATATTTGCGGGGGGAAATCCGACGTCTGCAGATATTATTTATCGTCTGCGGATGTTATAGGAATCACGTTCGATTATTGAATATCCCTCCTCCCCCCCTTGCTTGACAAAAGGCCCGTCGTCACAATGGGAGATTTTTTGATGCGTGGGGATAAATACCACGCATATTTATCGTCTGGTGAACTTGAGCGAATAACAAGTCAAGAATCGATATTTGTAGACCCCTCTTCGCAACGACCCTTCGGTGTAGTGACCGCTATTTTAAGTCCCAATCGGTTTATTGGTTAATAATAATATGTTTTTAACCAGTTCCCAACCCCAATGACCATTCGTTATAGCGAACATTTGGAATTAGGTCCCATAAGGGGTCGTTATATCGAGGGGTCTTATTTATTTGTAATAACGAAGTAATAATGAAGCATTTTAATTCAAAATTATAGCTTGTTGAGAAAAATAGGGATAAAGTGATTTTGTAGATTTCTTATTTTTCTTTCGAGACGTTTTAAAACTCGATATATCTATATATAAAAAGCAAAGCCCACTCTCAGCACTAATTCTCCTTCTTTCCACATACCCAGGAAAATGAAATTTGGCAGTTATATTTTATATTGGCAGTTATATTTTATATATTTTATTATTGCCTACTTTTCCATGGTATTTTATACCATGGAAAAGTAGGCAATCTCGAACATATGAACTGAAATACCCGTACTAGAGCATGCTTTTAAAATAAAAATCGCTGATTATCCTACCTAGGAAGTTGAAATATGGCATGGTTGTTCTTTATACCTTAAATAAGAAATCTAAGCTATTTGCGAATTTGTAGATTTAATAGCCGTTCAGTGAACGGGTATAATATGACACACACTCACGACTAATTATTCTAGTTTGTATACACTCAGGAATATTAAATTCGGCAGAGTTTTTTTTTATACTTCAAGAAGGGAAAGTAAGCTACTGTGTTGTTCTAGCTGAAGTACCCTTTCAGCACTGGAGATTAAAATAACATTCGCCGTTCATTCTAATACATAATTACATTATCTGATAATTAAGAATATATTTTCTATCGTTTTATAAATATTGTATTTCTATCTATAATGTGTGTTATTTTCTTCTTATGCGCAGAACGGGTATTTCAGCTAGTTAGGACATGCAAGAACGCTTATAATATGGCACTGCAGGGCGGATTTAGATCGGGTATTTATTATTAGTAAGATAATCAGTAACCTTCCAAAATGCGTAAGCGCAATAAAATGTTTTAAATTATGCACAAATAAATAGTAATATAATAGTTTTTTGGAAAGTGCGAATCCCTTACTTTTCTTTCTTTCTATATCCTACAGATGGCGCCACTACAACATGAATGTCTGAGATGAGAGAAAATGAAGGTAATAGAAAACTATCCAGAAAAAAGTTTATATTAGATATCCATAAATGATTTTTTTTCTTTTTAATATTCTTTTTTGTGAAAATATGAAAGAAAAATAAATATTGATAATTGTGTTTGTTATTGACTAAAATTAATTTTTCCTTTATGGCTTAAAAAATTTATCAAAAATGCGAAAAATAAGAAATTTTACATAAAAAGAGAATAAAATTAAATATATTTTTAAATAGTTTTGGAGATAATTGTAAAAATATTTAAAACGCAAGCTAAGCCTTATATAATTTTTAAGGGCTCAACTTCTTATGACGAACAAAAACATTTTTATGACTTTAAAAGTCTTAAATTCGAAATAAATGCCTTAGTTTTGGATTTGTAAAAAAAATATCTACGTCTATGTCTAGTACAAAATTTATAATTTTATCAAGTCTTTTTATTAAAATAAGTTATATAATTCATGATGTAGTTTAAAGAATTAAAACCCTTTATTGCATTTTCGAACATTTGTATTTAAAACGCTTAATAGATAACGAAAAAACCCTTCCATATTTATTACTTATATTAGAGAATTACACCGAAGAAAATCTGCATCTCAAAGATATATTTATGGCTTGAATCTCAACAGATTAAGTGCAGATATTTTTTTTTTAAGATAACTTTTTAACCAAATAAAGAAAAAATACTATCTGCACCGGTAGTAAAAATAACTCCCATTGTTTAGATTTGTAATTGAATCCGCCATTTATAGCAGCTAGTTTCAGCAGATAGTCCATTTGAGGGTAATAAATCCGAGAATATTGTTTTGGGATCGGAAGATGACGTTGTGTGACGTCAATGGGTCGAGTTGTTTTGTTTACGTCACGTGTTTTGACCGAGTGTAGGGACAGTAAAAATCTTTAGAATTCAAGATAGGATCTTTTTTTAGAAGCACGAGTTCATGTTAAATGTTATTAAATATCAAACTTATAATTTTAGGTGAAAAAATGTTTTATAATGAAGTTATTGGAGAATTCATTTTAAAACGACCGATTTGGTAAATTGTCCTTAAAAATACAAATGTAATTATTATTTATTTTAACAAGCGATTGAATTTTCATACATTTCTTGTAAAACTGTGGAATCGAATAAATTCGATTAAGAATAAAAAATATATAAAAATAATTTGTTTGTAAATAACTCTGTAACCACTGAAAAGATTTAGTGGGGTAGGTTAGATATACTTTCGCACTAGAACTACACAAAAAGTCTATTGGTAACAGTTATGAATATATCGTAAGGCTCATTCTACACAGACAAGATAAGCGCGCGTAAGCTTTTGTAAAAGTATGACACTTTTTATCTCGTATTACTCTCCATATACATTTCACTCCCCTCTTACATACTTCAAATCCTCGCCTAATAATTTGTTTGACTTCAAATCCTCGCCTAATAATTTGTTTGACTTCAAATCCTCGCCTAATAATTTGTTTGACTTCAAATCCTCGCCTAATAATTTGTTTGACTTCAAATCCTCGCCTAATAATTTGTTTGACTTCAAATCCTCGCCTAATAATTTGTTTGTCAATCACGAGCGAACCACTGAACAGATTTCAATGTGAGACTTTTACTACGTACGTTTTATGGTAATATAATTTTTTCGGTGACAGGTTGTCTAGGGATAGATAAAAATATTACTTTAATAAAAAAAAAATACTATTTTTTAAGTTGGGTTTAATTAACGTCGCACTACAGTTGCACAGTAGGCTATTGGCGACGGTTCGGGGTCTATCTCGAAGGAAAGACCCAGGAACGATGCTTCGTATTTTTGAACATGGTCAGATGAAGACCTGAGCTGGCATCGATACCTCAATAGGCGTCAGGACATTGGACCCCGATCAGATTTATCGTACACCAGTCCCGTATACACGCCAGTATAATTTGATGTTCTGGACGACTTTCTAGTATTTTTGCAGCGAAACTGGAAACGCTGCGATCGCAAGATCACTACTTTTTTACTTTTCTTTGTCAAGTCCATCTCGAACTATCCTCTGATTACTAGCACGCCTTTATCCACTGGGCCACTGGAGGCTACTTTTTTTTTTTACTATTCGTGGAATTCTCTTTTGCGTCCATTAAGGCATCAATGTCATTTTATTTTTTTAAATCAAGGTTCAATTTCAACTTTTCTCTGATACATCGAAGTCAAGACCACTGACACCTTTACAAGCTCCCATTATCGTCGGCCACTCAAGGCGGGATCGTTTGGTTGCATCGCGCCCATGTTTCCGAGCGAGGCGCAAGTGCCGGCGCCGTCACCCATCGCACCTGGCGCACATTTTTATCGTTCATTAGCCAGCAGAAGATACCAAGAGGTGTGGAAGTTTGACGAACATGATTCGGGTGGAACTTTTGAGAGCTTGTAAACTGTAAGTGGAGAGCTGTGTTGCTGTAAACTTTTTATTCTTTCTTTCTTTTTTTGTGTGTTAAAATGAGCCCACAAACGTCAAGGACTTATCTGGCATTCTTTCAATGCTTCGCGTTGAATGTAAAAAGGCTGATGTGAATGATCACTCAATGGGCAACTGGAACGGGGCGGAGTTTAGCCTTGTTTGTAGGGTTTCGAGCACGTGATAGTTGCCGATTACTGGTAAACAAACAATAATATCGCTTTTTTAAGTTCGAATTTTGCATTAAATACGGTTAACTTGTGTTTTAACACCATATTCTAAAAAAAAAATATTGAGCTTTTCAATATTTTAGTCGTTTTGAGGGGGGGGGGGGGGGAAGGGGGGGGGGGGAATCGAAATTCATTAATAAAATTATTTGTCATATGTTTTTATTGTTTAGAAAATAAAATTATTTACACAACTACGTTTAGGAGGGATATCAATGTGCAGAATGTCCATTTACATTAAGGGGCCTTAGCGGCCAGTGGATAAAGGCGTCAACTGGGAATCAGAGAATTCCTAGTTCGATCCTGTGCGACGGACTTGATTAAAAAAAGTAAAAAAAGTAGTGATCTTGGGTTGATCGGAGGGTTGCTAACTTCGCTACAAAATACTAGGAATGTTGTCCGGAACATCCGCAAAAGTTATCGGTGTGTATACGGGACTGGTGCACGATAAATCTGATCGGGGTTCAAAGTCCCGACGTCTATTGAAGGCGTTGGGTGCCAGTTCAGGTGTTTCCTCGTTATCTGACCATGGTTCAAAAATACGAGGCATCGTTCCCGGGACTTTCCTTCGAGATAGGTCCCGAACCGTCGACAATAGCCCACTGTGCAGCTCTAGTGCGACGTTCATTCACCAAACCATTTACATTAAGTGTACAAATAACAAGAGATTTGGAGATTTAAATTTTATATTTTCCCCCATTTTCGTCGTATACTTTTACGAACTTTTAACGTAATTAAACCCCTATAAGTTTAGAAACAAATACAAGGTTTAAATCTTCCACCGCCAAAGTTACCTGTCAGTAAGACAAGTTTGGATATCCCTGCCAACACAACACACAGGATGTTAAATATACAGATGATCATTTCCTCTTCCTATATCCCCTCTAATTCCCCCACCTTTGCTTCCGAGAAAAGGGAAAGAAAATTGGCATTTTTTTTTTACCCCAAAGAATTCTTTTGCCCCGACCCCTCAGGAATATCGCTCGCCCTATCTTATTTTCGATGCGAGGTCACCATGTCATATTTTCACCCTGTTAATTTGATCTTCCTTGCCTATTATTACTACTTGGCGTGCGCGGAAATCGTGTTTGGCGTGCGCAAAATACGGGTTATTCAGGTGGAGGATTGGGGGTTGGCGAGATTTTTTAAAAATGGTCGGCAAAGCATAAGCACAGGAAAAGTTAGTCCTATGGATTAGATAAGAAATAGGAAGCAGAAGGAAGATTTACGAAAATTGGTTATGGAAAAGGTGTTTTCTTAAAATATGAAAACAGTGTTAAATAGAAATTTACGGATGTTTTCAATTGTTTCCATGGTAATAAATATTCTATCCTCTTTACAATGATCGAGATATAAGGATCTCTTCGTTATAACGATCGATACTGAAAGCTTAAAATGTCAAAAACAAGCATAATGCTGTCAGGGTTGTTCCAATTAATCGTTTTAATGGAATTTTAATAGCAGATACAGTGCCGTTTTACACCAGGGTCCGATTTAACATTAGGCACGTTAGGCCCGGCTGTGCCTAGGCTCCACAGGCTTTAGGGGCTCTAACTTATTTAATTGTACAAAAGTTGCCTATACTTTGACAACTCTGTTATTTTTTTTATATAACTTTTAGGCTATTTTTTCCCCATAATGATTATATAACTTTAGTGCTGCGCCTATATAATATTGAACTTTCAAATGATGAAGTGATTATTTGATGAAGTCAGTATGTATTTGATGAGGTCAGTATCTGTTTGATAAGGTCAGTATTTGTTTAATGAAGTCCTTATCTGTTTGATGTAGTCGAATATCTGTTTGATGTAGTCGAATATCTGTTTGACGAAATCCATATATACGTTTGATGAAGTCGAGTATCTGTTTGATGATGTCGAGTATCTATTTGTTGAAATCAGTATCTGTTTGATAATTTTCAGTATCTTTTCCATTAGTCAGCAAGATTCCGAGTGCGATCTAGGTCTAATTTCAAGAAAGAGTTACGAATCGCCGCGATTACCACACGAACCCTACAAGAAACACAAAACACCAGTCGCACCCAACAGGCTCAGCAAATGGTTCCGCTGAAGGATGGGTGAACCTACTTCGCACCCCGTCACGAGTTGGGAAAAAGGGAGATAAACAAAAATTCTTGTCATTTCCGAAACACCTCAATTACAGGGCAGCCGGGTGTAGTATGCATCAAATGTAGCAGCAAGGGTAGGAGCGATGGTTTAGCCTGATAATTAGGGTCAATGCGAAAAAGTCGATTGTGAAACGCCGCGAAATTACAATTGGGGAGGTGAGTAACCTCCCAGTTTTTTTTTAAAGAAATCATCGCTTTGCTTTCTGGTTGCATTTGGAGAGAACATGTCTATTTTTCTAAGGCATCACCTTGCGAAAAAGTCGGGGTTAGAGCGGGAATTATTTAAAAAATAATCAAGTATTTGCGTACTTATCGTGAAAAAAAAATTCCAGAAGTAATAGAACTGTTTTATATTTAAATGTTGTATAGTTTTCTTTTGTGAAAGCAATACGGAATGCCTTCAGAAAAATTACATATGTTTGACGACATGTCGATCGCCTTCACAAGTTTATGAGTTATTTCTTTTAAAATTTTGTTGAGCATTTTATCGTTACTAAATAGAAGCAATAAAGATATGATTGAAGAAAAAAAAGATATGAAACAATAAAGATATTCTTGAACTTGTAAAGCAAATATCATTTTTAAATTTTCCCTTGAAAAAATGGCTTGCATGTACCGTAGAATAACTTATGTATTTTTTATCGTAATTTTTGGTAGAAATGCACTGTACGGTGCATCTTGGCGAAATTTTTGAAACAGCAATATTCGCAACGCTAACACGTTTTTGGCGCCCAAAAGGGGTTTTGCTGCCAATCAGTGAACTTCATTTTACCCCTGCAGGGTTGCCGAAAATGGTAACAAGATTTGGCGAAGAATCAGATCGACCGTAAAGTACATTTTTACCTAATTTTTAACGAGTTAAATTATAAAGACTGTATCAATTTTTTTTTTGAATTGGACTATTGTGTATTGAGAATTTAAGTTACTTTAACACTAATGGAAAATAGTTAAAAATAAATTAGAGAATATAATAATATAGTTTGCTTTAAATTTCTTTATAGAGATGGCTTTGCTTGTTTATAAAATATATTAAATTCAATATTATTAAAATGTATTTTGTAAGTTTATTTCGTGTAAGAACACTCGAGAAAAATGTAGGGCTTGCAATTTTAATGCATGATTGATTCAACACAGTTATTTGTAAATAGTAGCTTATATAGTAGAAACAAATGTTTGACAACATAAAGAGTTATTTATTTAAAATACATAAAACGATAAAGTTTAGTATGTTAATCGATGTATATAAACAATTTAGTACCCAAAGACAACTTGTAAGTTCCATCGAAACCCATCACCAAACTTGGCGATCGCCAACAGGCGACAAAAAAAGAATGGGGTAAATGAGAGCCTTTTAATAAAGTTCGAGGTTATCAATAGCGCAGAACACATTTTACGAATTGTTCTTTCCATTTTGCTGGCTATGATTTATCTCTGGCTTGCACAATACAAAATTCCATCAGAGAGATCACATAACTGTGACCAACAGGATGGTCAATCCGCCATTTTGAGTTTTTTGCTGTTTTCAGTTTCCTTTTCATTCTACCATGGACGGCTACAAAACGCCATTTTCACGCGTGTATGTTAGATACGACTGGGTGCCTTTCTTTTTCCAGTATGGTGGATATTTTATTGTTTGTTTCCACTCTGATTTTTTCTTTCCCTTGCCCCCGTATTACCGTTTTCAGGATATGTGTTAAGAAAGTGCATTTTTGATACGCTCCACATTTTTTTTTTATGCACGGTCTCCATTGAAAATGCAAACGTGATTTCGTTTTTTTTTTCTTCCTTTGTTGTGAATTTGGGACACTTTCAGGGATACACTTTCGTGGATTTTATAGGTAAGCACGTTAGAGAAAGTGCAATTTTTTTTTTGTAGAAATCCATAAAAATATCGTTTAATGATTTATTAAAAAAAAAAAAATTCAAATGCTTTAAATTTGAAAAAAAATTCAACTTGAGAGTATTTTAGTGAATTTAAAAATTAAGTATATTACTCTGAGAAAACTGGGCTTACACGAACAGATGTACAAGTCGATCCAACAGAAAGGTAAGAAACGAGATCATTAAAATATGAAGTATTCAGAGCTAAAGTAGATCAAGTCTAAAAGTATAAAAAAAAATTGTTTATTGTGGATTAATACTTGTTAATTATATTTTCAAATAATGACCCATATTTAAGTTAGTCTTCATACTACAACAATGAAAAGAAAATTATTCTCTAAACTTTAGGATTGATTATCTTGCCTTGATTATCACAAAAATATAATTTATGAACTTGACCTACTTTATCTCTGAACGCCTCATATATGGACAAATAAAACCTCAAAATATAAATTTAATATTTCCATAACTAAGAGATTCTTATTAAACTATTTCTTAGTTGATTTTTTCATTGTATTAATTTATTTAAACGATCATTTTAAAAATCCCAGACGCCGCATAAAAAAAATTAGGACCCTTTTCAATTTACATATAAATTGAGAGAAGGAATGCAAGCAAGAGGAATAAACAACTCACATGTCTCCGTTTGAAATCTTGGATTTTCCAGGTAAAGCTCTTTGTATTTTAGACGCTGCGGATGACTTGGATCGTATCAATCCCTTTCTCTGAAATGACAAAAACACACAGGTCAAATACATGTTTCAATTATATATAATTGTACGTAAAAATGAATGCTCTATGATAAATTTCAGGAATAAGATCTTTAACATTGGATATAATAAAAAAATATATATACAAATTATTTCTATAGTATAGATCTCTTTTACGCGTCTTACACCCGACGAATCTTAACAAGTGAGTGAAAATAAAGAATTTCCCGGTACGTTCCTTTAATAAATATCAACGGCTTGTTTAAAAAAGATTAGTTTAAAAGAATTATTGCAAAGAGAAAATATATGTCCAAGATCGAGCTAGAACGTGCATTTGTACCGTAGTAGGTAATTGAACGTAACAATAGGTCGTGGGTTCGAATTCCCAAAGGAGCCACTTAAATTTATTTCCACGGTTTCCCTAGAAACGCGCTAAAATAGCTATTTTACATTAAAATGTAAATGGAGAATAGACACCCCTCCCCGAATAATGGAAATAACAATCATATCTGAGTTATTAAATTTCTTTTTTTCTTTAAAAACTTATTGTTTTGGTCAGCATGGGCAGTTTAGAAAGATTACAATCAGCTGATAATACTGGGAATCTTTTTATCTTTAAAACTTAATATTATTTTGGTCAGCATGGGCTGTTTAGAAAGGTTAGTGCAATATAATCAGCTGATCAGACTACATTTTATGTATTAAAAAAAATAACCAAAAATTAAATTGGAAGTTTCATTTAAATGTATTTTAAACAAGGGGTTTCGTTGACGACCAATTCCAATTTTTATACAATTCCGACACAGTCACAACTGATATTTTTTTTTAAGGTGACTTTTTTGGAAAGGGTTTTGACTTCAACCTCAAACTGTTTGCGGTTAAGGTCAAAGACTAAACCATACACTGCTTGGCTCTTAAAACCATTAAAAAAATAATGTATTAAAAAAAAATACGTAACGCCTTTGAACTTCTAGAAAAGTAGCTTGTATCGTACACACACACACACACACACAAAGAGGCGCTGCTTTGACCTCATCTTCGAAGCGGTCATGTCCAAAAAGCACTTGATCTGTTTTTATATTTCGTATTTAAAATGAAAACACACCACCTACCAGTTACACTTGGCGTGCCCTTGGCGCCCAACCCACCCGATCTTCCTACTTGGAAAAAGAGGAAGACCAGAGAAATGTGAGCGACACCACGTGTTTTGGCGCGAAGGACAACTTAGCTTGAATGTCAGGTTGTGCATAAATGCTTCGCGCGAATATTGATACAGGTGCGCGCGCTACCTGTTTTGGCGGGAGTCCAAATAAATAACTCCAGGAATGGAGGGGGGGACACAGCGATTGAGAGTTTTTCCAAAATGGTTGACAGGTAGTTTTTAAGCTCGTTAATATAAACATGGGGTAATATGTTTGTTGTAAACATTTTGATGTTGGTTTTAAGGTTTTGACACGTGTGTCGATAAGTTTAGATTTTTTTTTATTGTTATATTCATATTTTTGTTTATTATCCCAACTTTCTTCCAAAACGTTTGAGCCGGTCAAGCATTTCATGCTTCGTGCTGTTTTCTCCGGATAAAAATGCAACGTGTTATGTCAGTAGTTTTTGTGCCACCAATTTGGTGTGAAAATATTCGGGTGAAATTAAATTTATACTTCTAGCTGTTACTCGCGGTTTCACACGCGCTGAAAACAAATTTCCCTGTTGGTGTAAACGGTGATATTTTTTTAGCTTTACGATTTTACACTTCGAGCATGAATGGACTGTAGTAGAGCGAATATTACGTCTTAATCGTGAAACCAACATCACAGACCGAATGGCCTCAGACATGTGACTTCTTTTCAAAATTACGAATTAAAAAATACTCGCGATTGGCTGATGAATTGGGAAATGTGGCAACAGCGAAAATTTATGAATGGAATGACGTAATTAACCACGTGTCTGAGGCCATACATGTTGGTCTCACTTTGACGTTAGCGAGATTATATCATTATGTTTTCTCTACTATAAAGGATCCATGCTCGAAGATTTTACAGGAAAAATGTGAAACCTAATTATGACATATCATTTAATACAACAAATTTTCATTGCAAACATTAATTGCCAAAGCACAACACTTACTTTGACTTGAGACTTAAACAGCATCCGTATTTAAAAGGTTGGGTTAGGTTATACTGAGGGAATACTTAGGTTATACTGAATTAAAAAACAAGGGTTAAAGGTCGTCAGAAATACCCGTTCTTCGCACGGGGTTAAAGTTATTATTACATTAATTTGAATCAATTATAGAAAGAAAGAAACATGCGTTATTTAATTATTTTAAAGTGTTTTATTCTGAGCAGCATCTTATAAGTTTTCTTCAAAATATTTCGATTTTTTTTATATGGAAATATATAAAGCATGGTTTCTAAAACCGTTATAAATTCATTTAAAAAGTAAACGGAATTTTAAAATTCTGGCACTCAGGTGCACAATTAGAGCTTAAATAGTACTTATGTTTAAAATTTCAGACACATCTGTGTCTTCAGACATTGTGTTTTTCCTTCGAGCATGAATGCACTATAGCAGAGCAAATATGACGTCATCATCGTGATTTTAACATCTCAGAATGTGGCACCAGACACGTGACTTCCTTTCAAAATTTATGAATGAAAAAACGTTCGCGATTGACTTGTAATTTGGAAATAATAGTAAATGTGTTACTTCATGAAGTACAGGATATTTTTATGAATGAACTAGAATTTTTTTATGAATGGATGAGGTAGTAAACCACGTGTCTGAGGCCATACATGTTGGCCTCACTTTGATGTTAGCGAGATTGTAACCACTACTATGAGGGTTCCATGATCGAAGTGTTTTTCATACCACAGACTCTTTTATTATTATTATATATATATGCCATTGTATAACGATAAAAAAACGTATATAAATTATTAAAAGATAAATATTGTACACTACACAACGCTAAATAAAATATTGTCTCTTTCTTAATTTTAGTTTTGGGCTTAAAAATGTAATACAAATGGCGTCTTTAATCAATAATAGTTACAAAAACGAAACTCATAAGTTGAAACTATTTTGGAACAACTAAATCCGAAAACAGTATCGGTTGGCGAGTAAAATATAAAAATCGCGCCATTTTCGAAAATCTTTTTTTTTCCTTACACAGTGTAGGAGGCTGCAGTGAAATAGATGTACAGGGTGGACCAGTTATTACATAATTTCCCTGAAATCGCCCTTTTTTTTTCCCAGCCCAGCACCTGCCACCGAAGCAGCGAAACTGACCTTGGCATTTTCTAGGTTGCAGGAATACTACCTACCACCTGGGTAAATTACGGCCTGGCGATTTCGTGATTATGGTGGAAATGTCCAACTTTTAATTAATCATCACACAAGTTCGGTTCAAAATTAGAAATTAAAATTGGCGATAAAGTGTTTAGATCTTGTTACTTATTAAATTCGTATTTTTTGATTGTCTGTTTTAACCACTGATCTCTAACTGTAACTTCTGGATTGCGCAAGGCATTTTGTTGACTTGAAGCCAATTGAAGGGGTAACAACTGTACCCCACTGCCATCGCTAGAGCAATATTTATTTTTTCGTGTTAAAATAAGCCGACATGTATTGCTTTTGGCTGAGTTTGGATCACAGTAGCGTGGATCGTCCTTCAAAATAACACGTAAAAGGCAATAGTCGACTTGTATCCTTTTAGACACTGGGAGTGAACGTGCTAAACGGCTCTTATGGTCTAAAAATAGTTGTTTGCATATAAATTTTTTTTATTTTGGTGATAGTTATATTTTTTAGCACGTTTTTCTATGTACAACTAACTCATCATGTATTTAGGGATTTTTTTAGTATTTACTTGTCATTGGGCCTTCTTTTATGTACAACTCCTCATGTATTTAGGGATTTTTTTAGTATTTACTTGTCATGGGGCCTTCTTTTATGTACAATTCATCTAGTATTTAGAGATTTTTTTTAGTATTTACTTGTCATGGGGCCTTCTTTTATGTACAATTCATCATGTATTTAGGGATTTTTTTTAGTATTTACTTGTCATTGGGCCTTCTTTTATGTACAACTCATGTATTTAGGGATTTTTTTAGTATTTACTTGTCCTGGGGCCTTCTTTTATGTACAACTCCTCATGTATTTAGGGATTTGTTTACTATTTTCTTGTCATAGGGCCTTCTTTTATGTACAACTCCTCATGTATTTAGGGATTTTTTTAATATTTACTTGTCATAGGGCCTTCTTTTATGTACAACTCCTCATGTATTTAGGGATTTTTTTTAGTATTTTCTTGTCATGGGGTGGCCCTTATAAATTTCACTATAAACCACCATTATATTTGATTTACGAATTTTCCATGTCACAAAAGGTGTATTTCTAAGGACAAATAGGAATATCTAAAAAAAATATCTATCAAATCGGAATAGCTTAAAAGGCCCTAATAAAAATTATTTTTTAGTTAGGGCCTTTTAACTTATGACGGCAGATTTAACTTATACAAGCCCCTTATACACAGGTTTGGAGTTCGACGAGAAACGAACCCGCAACCCTCCTATTACAAGCTCGGTAAACTTCCGGCCAAGCCATCATTGGCATGTCTTTACGTGAGCCATTTGTCTGTTTGGTCGGTCTCCCCAATCGAATAAAAAAAAAATCCCGATTGCCAAGCAACAAACTTTCAAGCGAGTCGCATGCTAACGAATCCCCATTCGCAAACGAGTCAGACCGGGTTGAAAAAAGAGATTCTCTCAACAGAAAGCCGATCTCGTATGCATTGTTTACGGATGGGCCACCCCTTTAGCAGAGTTCAAAGCGATAATGGAGGGGAGCGACTAAACTCTTGTTTTGTGTAATGACACTTCCGTGATGAGGATCGCGGGGAGATCTTTCACGCGTCACGCGATCTAGAGAGGGGCAGAGTCACGTATGGAAATGACAATCGGCTGTTGTTTTGCTCGGCCACTGGACGGACATGGTCAGCCACTGGAATGATCCCATATTGTCAAAAATGGGTTTTATTTTTTTTAAAAACTTTCAAGCCAATGCATTAGTACACAGAATTATCGAACTTTTCGGGTTGGTTAATTAATTAACTTTGGTTTGGTTAATTAACGTCTCACTAGAGCTGCACAATGCGCTATAGGCGACTGTTCGGGGTCTTTCTCGAAGGAAAGACCCGGGAACACATACACATTCACACACACATTCATACATGCACCTCGTTATTTTAGAATCATGGTCAGATGACGAGGAAACACCTGAACTGGCACCCAACACCTTCAATAGGCGTTGGGACTTTGGACCCCGATCAGATTTATCGTGCTCCAGTCCCGTATACACGCCGATAATTTTTGTGGATGTTCAGGACGACTCTTCTAGTATTCTGTAGCGAAGCTGGTAACCCTCCGATCACAAGATCACTACTTTTTTTACTTTTCTTAGCCAAGTCCGTCGCACAGGATCGAACTAGGAATCCACTGATTCCCAGCTGATGCGTTTATACACTGGGCCACGGAGTCCCCGAATTTTTCGGAATAACCAATTGAAAGTTGTTGTGTTGTTACAAATTAAGGTTTGGTTAATTAACGTCGCACTAGAGTTGCATAGTTGGCTATTGGCGACGGTTCGGGATCTATCTCGAAGAAAAGACTCGGGAACGCTGTCTCGTATTTTTGAACCATGGTCAGATGATGAGGACAACACCTGAACTGGCACCCGATGCAACCTCAAAAGGCGTCAGGACATTGGACCCCGATCATATGCACGCCAGTACAATTTGTTGGATGTTCTGGACGATTTCTAGTATTTTTTTTTTGTGAAACTGGCAACCCTCTGATCGCAAGATCACTACTTTTTTTTAACTTTTCTTTATCAAGTCCACCGCACGGGCTCGAACTTGCACTCCCCTGATTACCAGCTGAATGCTTTTACCCACTAGGCAACTGGAGGCCCTTAAAATTATAAGAACGCTCACATTAAAGTTTATCGGCACGCCAAACACTTTCCACAGTTTCTCGAACTTAGCATTTTTTTAAAAATATGTTATCTGCCTGTAATGTGTATTATATTTAAGGCTCTTGACCCTTACCATATCCCAAACAAAGATCATAATGACAGGTCCAAAGCACTGGAATACGAGAGAAATAAAAGTTCTAATTTTCGTCTGTCATCAAACATCTGGATATTACTGGTGACAGGCCGGAATTGGGTCTGAATAAAAACGTCAAAGACGGCAATTTTGGACTTATTTTTCCGTCTCTACGTTTTCGCGATTAAATGCCTTTTTCCCCCATTGTTCAATCTGAAAAAAAAAATCCTTTTATGCCAAAAGTGACGTTTAAGAATATGCGTGCAAATAGAACAATGGAGGAATATTTTATGGAGTGGTTTGGAAAAAGTTTTTTTTTTTTTATTTTTTTATTATTATTATTTCGAGATAGTAATTTTAAATGAAAGTGGCTTAAAAATATAAGTTTGTATTTCGTTTTGGGAGTATTTATTGCGAATAAAATGCTTTTTGGGTAAACAAAGTAAAATCGTGAATGGTTTTAGATAAGCGAGTAAAGAAAGTGCACAGAGTAAATATTTGTAATTAAAAGAAAAAAATGGTATTTGCCAACAATGAGACCTAATAAATAAACAAAATATTTTTGTTAAAAGTAAAAAACATTAAAAAAAAAATCACAGTCTCGAAAAAGTATAGATAGAAAATATAAATTATTTTAAAATAAAATATAAATCATTAATCTAAAAAAAAAATATTTAAATGTTGAGGTTTTTCTTGCACAGTCAGAGTTGGAAATATTATAATATAACGAAGCAAGGTGAAAAATCCAGTTACTCATCTCCAGTTAAAACTTCTTTGGGACACCAATTTTGTTTCGTTATTAACTATTCGTTAAGGTATTCGAGTCAGAAAAACCATTCATTTCCTCAAATTGAAGTTCGAGAACAATAAGAAAAAAGAAAAAAAGAGCACGGAAGACAAAACAACCGGCGTCCAATCGACCTGCAGCAAACGATACGCAAGTGCGGAAGTGAAAACTCGATTCCAAAACTATCATTTCTCTTCTAACGAGTGGCAGCAGTAACGGTCAGGCGGCCATTTTTAATTCCAGCTACTTAACACTTTTACGGAACCTTAACAGGGCAGGAAAGAAGAAGAAAATAAAAAAAAGAAGAAATAAGTAAGAAGAAAATAAAAAAAGAAGAAATAAGTAAGAAGAAAATAAAAAAAAAGAAGAAATAAGTAAACCCTGCGACCAGAAGAAAAGAAACTCGCGAGTTCGTGGAGGAAGCGAAAACGAAAGTGCACATAACTGTTCGAAGAACTCTTGTTCTGCCTTCATATTTACGATCCATTATTCTGACACTCTTTCAAGCGAAAAAGGGGAAGAAAATCAGAAAAAAAAGAAGTCTTCTATTCATAGGAAAGAAACCCATCAGGGAGAAATGGTATAACATTTATTTTTTATACAGAAAACGGAAATGGTTATGCGTGTACTTAAACGGTTAATTCGGGGCAAAGGGGTAAATAAAATACCGAGATGTCATTTTAATTTTGATTACTCTTTTACCTTCCTGAAGATATCTTGTGTGGGAAAAATGGTCTTGTATTTTTAACGATTTAATATATGCACACCTTCCTTCTATAGTGATCGTTTTGGCCGCGAGGTTTTACGCGTCTTGCTGTGGACCACGAGATCATTAATGTTTATAACGATCATTATGTTTTAGATTTCATAATGGAATCGAGAACCTAAGTAGAAAATTAGTTGTGTCATAAATCATTGCAAACCCAAATCATATTAACATCAGAAACATTAGTCTTAAAGAATTTCTTAAATAATTTAAAACTTATAACTTTCTTAAAAAAATTCTCTTTCACTAGAAGAAAATAAAAATATAACAAAAATATTTTTTTATAAAAATAAAATATTTTCAATAACAAAATATTTTTCTATAAAAAAAAATTATTTCTATAAAAAAAAATATCTTTCTATAAAAAATATATCTTTCTATAAAAAAATATATATTTTTATTAAAAAAATATTTTCTTATCAAAAATATTTTTCGAGTACACATTTTGTTCTCATTCTATAAAAATATTTTAATCAATATTGAATTTTCTATCAATAATAATTCGAATTATTATTTTGAAATAATGATAGCAAAATCGCTAAATATAAAACCAAAGAAAATATTTCGACATTTTATAGATTGATTACCTATGGGAGAACTTGATAAAATGATTAGTGATTTAATAAATTGTCTGATTACCGCATATTTTTACGATAAGTATAGGTTGTTGAATGACGTGAAGGATTGACATTAAAGTAAAGACGGATTGACATTGTACCATCAAAGATGAAAATTCATTAAAACCAGTTGTCACCAATAGCCCATTGCTTTTACCTATAACGAGGATAATTTAATCAGCCGATACTTCCAAATGAAGGCGAGAAGAGATTTTGATTATACCAGAATATTGTAATTAGACAATATAATTGCCAACTAAAAACCCATTTTCCAAACACTCGTTTTTAATTTTGAATTCAAAAACTAATTCATGCATTAATCTAAATATTGTAGTATAAATTATTCCAATACATTTCTAACAAGAAGGAAAAATACATCGAATTAGACTCTAATATCTATATTTAAATTATTTAATTACTTACATTTCATACGTAACAACAAAATAAAATTGAAATCAATACAAGAAAAGCATCATTTGCTCTTGTGATAATGTCCTCTCCACTTTTTACTCAAATTAGACATTGACAATAATTAATGTTTTAAGCTTTTCGTATGACTCAAAAAAATAGGGAGGACTTAAGAGATCTATCAAAGAATGGTACATCAATGAATATCTTTAAGTCCTTCAAATGACCTTGATTTTAACGAAAAGCAAAGAAAAGAATATAATCCGAATAAATAATCATAACCTTACCACACCAAAAAAAACTCATTTCATTGTTATCAGATAGAAGTTACATCCATATCCTTCCTAGTGACGTCAAAAACCATTGATTTCAATTTCAATGGGAATAATTATTGCGGAATGGAACAAAATGAACCAATGAGCGTCACGCTTTCGAATATCATTCCGAAGATTAAAAGGAAGCAAACGATTCTGAGTTTTGAATGTAAGGTTTCAACAGGAAAGAATACATTAAAAAAAAAGAATTTCGCGAAGATATAATTTTACGTATTAGCCTCAAAGGATGTTGCAAAGAATTTTAAATTCAAAAGGAATTGCTTCACGAATTTGTCAAAGTTTTCTAAAGCAATTTTAAAATTAATGGCACCGTTATTCAATAACTTTTGCGCAATGCTACATAGATTTTGCATTCCAAGAAACGTCTGAATTTATATTTTTAATGTTAATACATTATCGCTCACTTTGAGACAAAATAAATGTTCTGATATTCTATTCCTGTTCATTAAAATGAACAAGAACAGTTTGTTCTTGAATTAAAAAAAATAGTTATCTTATTGACCTGTTTTCTTTTTAATACCAATAATTATTTTTGTTATCTTGGAGTGTCAAGATTTGAGGGGAAAATACAAAAATGGCAACAACTATTCCACAAGAATAACGCAATATTAAAGAAGATTTTGGAATGCAAAGGTCCGTTATTTTATAGCTTCAGGTAGGTTTCTATATTTTAGTATGAAAATTTAAAAATAACTTTTAGGAAAGCGTATTTTATCATTAAATCAAACGCGCATAGAGCTCGGTATGCTGTTGCAATGCAAGGAACGTGTTTATTAATTGATTAGGAAATTTTTGTCTGCATTTCGTTGGCTTGGAGTTTGGCGGCGAAGCAAACTTCGATATGTTTCAAAATATTGCTCCACAACGCACAATTTTATGAGGTACTCGGCTCAAGAACTATGCGGGGAGACGATTTATTGCCTCATTACAACAAACATTGAGAAATTTTAAATTTAGAAATTTTGAATATTAGGTAGGCTTTTAGAATTTGCAAATAGAGACACAAGACATTACTTTATAACTGGTGGGAGTTATTAAATTAGAGAAATAGTTTAAATCGTATATTTTTAAACTATAGCCTACATGATAAAATACACGAAATTGTAATTGTGTAAATTTTCATGTAAATTTGTAGAGAGTTTTAACAACACTATGGCAGTTAGTTCCGTTTTTAGTCCTCTAAAAAAAGAACCACACATTTTTCATTTAAATACAGTGGCATTATATTAGAGAGTCATACATGTATATTTCACGATGGTAAAAATCGCAAGAAAAATAACATTAGTAGCAAATTACTGAATATTTTTACAAAATTATGATCTCATAGCTGGAGTATAAAATTTTAAATAAATATTAATAATAAAAAATGTTTGATATAGAAAAATAATTAAAACACAGGCCATTGATCGGCGTGGGGTCATCGGTATTTTGTGATTTCAGAGGCACCGTGGGGATCAAGCAGACTTCTTTGAGCAATCGTTCAACGTTGCCGGTCACTGAGAAATTCACTATGCAAAGCGACCGGCATGGCTTTTTTGTATGTTGCTGCGAGTTGGCTTTTGAATATTATTTGAAAGTAATGTAATATATGCTAATTTAGTGAAGACACCGGGAACCGCAAATAAAAAAACGCGTTAAATTTTGTAAAAAAAAAACAACTAAATAATAATAAAAAAAATAATTATCTATATAAATTCTAAAAGACTAAACATAAAAGGTAAGTACTATTTTCTAGCCGTTTTATTTGTAAAATAAAAATTATCTTTTTTTTTAAAAATAGGAAAACCGTATTTAAGAAAAATGCGATAAAAAAGAAAAACTAATTTTTAATTTTAGGAAAAAGTTAAAAAAATTTAATCATTTAATATCAAGGATAGTGAAGACCATATATATATATAAGGTGTGCTCGTGTTTCGCTTTTTGAAAGGGGCAAGGAAAGAATTCTTTTGACGTCATTTTAGCTCCGCCTTACTATGGGTTTTTGATAATTCTCATTGGCTGTGTGTTTCAAGCATTGCTACTTATATTTTAATAACGAAACGACTTTGGAAATCGATTCAAATTGTTTTTTGAAGCAAATTGTAACTGTTTTCTTTTAAATAAATTCATGATTAGTTAAAAACAAGAATTCTTGTTAAATTAAGTACTCCTTGACAATAGCGACAATTACTCTTAAAACGACTGTCGAGAGCATTAGACACGCCCACAGACAGTTGAAGGCGGAGGAAAGCGTCACTATGACGTCAAAAGAATCCTTTTCCCCGCCCTCCATCAGCAAGAGCGAGTACCAGCACACCTTTTATATATAGTCTCCACTATCCTTGATTTAATATCAAGTTTTATAATTATTTCAACTTTTTTAAGTCGGTGCCAATTTACAAAAAAACATACCTAAATTTTGCCGCCGATTTCAAATAACAAGTATAAAATTGATATTAAATAATTCAATTTCTTCAACTCGTTCGTAAAATTAAAAAAATATTTACTACTTATTAGTACTTACTTAAATATTACTAGCACGCTTTTCTTAAAGTCGGTTTTCCATTATTTTTTTTAAAAAACATTAATTTATTATTATAGACGCGTTAAACTAATTTAAAAACCAACTCACCCCAAATTCGCCCATTCGGCGAGCCCGCAAAAAATACCTCTGTTCACCGAAAGAGACAAACACGTTGTTCCACCTATCATTTCCCCAACGCACACCTACGGAAAACAGAGCATTTCGCTCTATCCAGGTGCCACACTCCGCCGACGTCACAGGGCTGACTAAACGCTGCCACTAATCGCTGCACCGGTATCTCACGTCGATTGACTGGCAAGGTATCGGAAATTATCTCATCTACGATACTACCCACGTATCTCGGTTCTAGTATCGATGTCCAGGGGTTATTAATAGACGGTAGTCGCTAGGGAGTTGGGGGGGGGGGGGGGGAAGGGGGGTATAGGTAAATGAACTCAGAATAAGGGATTCTGATTCATTAAGTAAAGTAAATTCTATAGTCTAAAGATCTGGAGATTGCTGAATTGTTTGATGTGTAGGAGTGATTAAGTTCTGATGGTGCGAATCCAAAATTAAAGAAAGTGGTATGTTTAAGACAAAATTAATTTTAATTTTCTAAGGTCTTGTAATAATTGTTTTTTTATCTTTAAATCTTAAAATCTCTTATTTTAATATCGACTTACAGATCGAGGGGTTGTGGCTGACTCTTTAAGTCCCAATGATATTTTTTGTATCGATTCTTTTCACTGCCGGCCATTTGGCGACAATTTTTAATCACCAAAATCATTTGATCGCGGGTGCCGTATACTTAAATACGTACCAATTTTACATTTTAAAAATGATTCGTTTATTTCTGTATCATTAATGCATGTCTCTTCAGTGGAGCCCACCAAGCGTTAAGGGTTAATTTGATTGAATGAATTATATATAATAATTGTAATAGATTTTTACGCATGTATTGGGTAATTTTTTATTTAATATTATTTCCTATTTCAAACGTATAACCGTCAAAACAGATTTGGGTACAATGGGGTATATCTTTTGAACTTGTAACTGCTAGTGAATATTTAAAACTTTAATTAGGACAGTTGGATTATGGCGCTATTTTTGGGAAGAGCGATCCCTCTTGCTGCAGCATTACAACTTTGTTTTGGAAATTACTTTTCGACAAATTGTTAAGTAATAAGTTGGGTAAATAAATGAAATTACTTTCGAAATGTTTATCTAAACTTATAAAAATGGTATGTGCATTATCTTGCTAGCTCTTCGGAACATTTTTAAACTTCCTACTAAACCATTTCTAGTCTATACAGTCAGAGACTGCATTAGGGGTTTGCGGCGAGTGCTTCCTCACAGGGCATCTCCATGCAGTAGATCACATAGAAACAATGAATCAGGTGCAAAATAGCATATTAATGAGGGAACAGACGACAATTCTAAATAGCATCACTTAAAAAAAATATCCTAATTTCAAATAAAATAAATTAAAAAAAAAATCCGTAAGCCACAAATTTAAAATTCACCAAAACACCAATCAGAAGAGACCACTCTCAAAGCTCAACAGCTTCCTATTCCTGCCCAACCCGAACAGTTGAGGCCTGGCCTCGGTTCGGAAAAGCACAGGAAACGGCACCCCTGCCACATACAGCGGCAACTCAACTCGGATGTCCGGAATGAAGAAGGGGGGGGGGGGGGGGGGTAGCATATGGATCGACAACACCTGCACCCCCTCCCCTCCCTCCCTAGACACGGTTAACAGTTACCACACGCAAGTCTCGTTGCATCACGAGGAAATCAGAAATCACGATCGGAGAATATCATATATTTAAAGGTGTAAGAGGAAGAGTTGGATATTTCTTTCTCCAAATTGCTCTTCGATCTCTTGATGAACTAATTGTCCCTTATTCGGTGTGAGGAAAAGGTTAACACGAAATGAGTGCTTATTTCGAAGAAGGAAAACGATTTTGGCGGCGTTATCGTTTGTGGTGTTTTTTTTAGGAATGTCCATGATGAATGAATGGATGGTAATGGAGGTTTTGATTGTGAAATCACGAAGGTGCGCTGCGAGGTATTGTGGAATGGATACTATGGGTATTGGGGAAAGTACAGGTGTACAAGGGTGAAATTGTTGGGCTATGTTGAAGAAAAATATTATTTGCGAAAGGATTCATTTTATCGAATTTTATTTTAAATTTACAATTAAATATTCCATTGTTATGACATTTTAGCTTTATGGATATTGACATTGAATAATTAACTGGAAAATGACATTTCTTTTAGCAGATGAAAGCTGAGCGGCATCGGCACCTATAATTTTCTTTTTGTTGCCAAAATGTTCTGCTTAGGAGTAATTCAAAAATAATTCGAATTGCTGAAGCAGAGCTGCCAACTGCTACAATATTTTTGTAATCGTTAAAAGCTTCTTTTGCATAAAAGTAGAAGCACGTTTCTAAAGCATATTCTAAAAATATCACCGTCTTGATGACAAAATTATTGAAAAGCATGAGAGAAATTATTGAAAATCAACGTTAGACATAAAAAATGACGACTGTGTGTAAAATCTAGCCGTCAAACGGAAATTTTTATAAAATTTCGTTATATATATTTATATATGAATTTTTTTTCATATAATTTCCATTCATATAAATTCCATTGTAAATTTAAAAATAATCATAGTTCTGAAATTTTTTTAATTTAAAAATGATATTTTATGGACAATATGCACGATCTGATGTCGAGTTTAAAATGGAATATAATAAATAAGCGATTACATTAACGAAGAAAAAAAAAGCACGTGTTGAAATAATCAGCAGAGAATATTAGGTGTCAAAAATGACGACTGAGTGTAAAATTACGTCGTCAAAATGAAATTTTTATTTAAAAAATACGACTAACGACCGTTAATTTCGAACCCTGTTTTAACCTTCAAATGTCAATCAACATTCTTTACATGAACAATATTCTTAATCTTTTCCAAAAGCAATTAAACACTTTTTTCAACTGTTTAAACAGTTTACCTCACCAACTAAATGTTATTTCCAAGTTCTAAAAATTTAAAATCCTCTTTTTATTTTGTAATCTTATAATATATATTATAGCATTCCATCTCTATTACAGTATAGTAATTACTGTGCAACCATCATGAGAAAGCCCACGAATAAGCTTGCTATCACGGCGCACTCTACATAAAGTAGGAAGTTTCAGTTAAAAAATAGTTTTCTACTATTAGCCAACTTGATTTGTACCCATCTCTTATTTTCTACGTAAAATCGTACGTTTCAAAGGAAGCCGTCACTCAACAGTATTCAGTGCAGGGATTTTCTCCTAGTGGTAGGACAGTACCTTACGTTTACGAATATCATAATATATAAATAGTTAGGCAGATAGTTATCACAGAGTAACAATAGGGCGGGAGTATGTTGAGGGACTTACGGGTGATAGGGGGTCCCGCTCGTGCAGTCGCAGGTGGTCGCTGGGAAAGAGGTCCTGGATCCGATCCAGATCAGACTCCTCTCGGCCATGGTCAGCTCTCTTTACCATCTGAAACACAAAAACAGTTCATTTTTATAACCGTTAAAAGATATATATACACCAATAAAGGTTATTTAAAGGGATTTTCTTTCCACTACAACTACCATTTTTCAACTGTATTAACTCTTTGCACTCCGATGTCGCCTCTCAGGCGCCAACATAACGATCTGTTATTTTGTTTCCCTGTTCTTTAAAATAAACGAGAACAGCATGATCTTGTGTTTAGAACATCCATCTTTTTTTCAACTTGTTCTCTTGCAAATACAAAACAGATTAGGATTTTTTTCCCCTTTATGAGTATAAAAAAAAAATCTGTGGAAAAGAACGTAAAGAGGAATAACTGTTCCATAGAAAGAACGCAAATCGCAAAGTGTTCGCGGAGTGCAAAGAGTTAACCATTGGCACTCGAGGAACATGTTTGATATTTACGTTCTTTTTTATGGAACAGTTATATGCACAGCTCTTGTTCTTTTTATTAAAACAGTTACATGCAGCTCCTATTCTTTTATGGAACAGTAATATGCAGCTCCTTACTTTTGTTATTGAACAATTACATATAGTTCCTGTTCTTTTTATGGAACAGGTACATGCAGCTCTAGTTCTTTTTATGGAACAGTTACAAGCAGTTCCTGCTATTTTTAAAGATTTATTCTTTAGAGTGTTCTTTTTACGTTTAGAGTGGAAAATTATAAAAATAAAAAAAAAGTTATGCGTGAAGCTGCATATTCATCTTAGTATACCAAACGAATATTTAGTGATTTAAGGACATTTGTCGAATGTTTATTTAAAAAAAAACAGGGATTGCGGGGAATTTCAGTCTTTATTAAGATCATCAACATACTTGGTGCGTTTTTATGACCAAAATTGTAAGAGAATAACTTTTTAAACTCTAGAATATCTTATTATCTTTAATTTTGAAGAACATATAAAATAAAAATAACACGCCGTTATTTTGGTTTCTCAAAGGCAACACTCCGAGTGCAAAGGGTAGATACCCAAGTGATATCATACTTTTAAATGGAATTGGATTTTAGACCTCGCAACTATGTAGCGAAAAAAAGTTATTTTTTTTATTATCATAAGAACATGCAGTTCTTATTCATAAGAACAGGTCGTTATTTTAGTGATTGAAAGTCGCAAAGGTTAATACTGTAATATAGCATGTTATTTCATTCCATATGTGCATTAGACTTTTGAAAATAAAAATGCTGTATATATCTCTCCTCTTGTATATTAACTAGTTTTGTTATACATTTATACGAATTATTTTAAAGATAACGATGATGAATTATTTTACAACCACACAATTGTTATACTGGAATTTAACATCTTTGTAACTAAATTAATACGATTTACAATTGAATTAAATACAAACATTCTATTTCTCCTATTGTTAAAATACATCAAATACAAAAAAAAATCGAAATATCAACTTTATTACGGGTTTTAAAATTATTCACAAGAGAAAATCCGATACACGGTGACGCAATCCAACAACAGCAAATCTTAACTGACTGATAACTCTATTGTGTGAATAATAAAATAAACACTGGAACCCTGCGTGAGTAATCAAAGCCAACTTTTTAACTATCCTATTTTGTAAATCGGAAGTGATTAAAAACACAATAACAATTAAAAAAAAAGCTATAATTTCAACGCCACTAACTAGTTCTAATTCGAATCGCATTATAGATGATTGCATCGGCAGTACGTATTACAATGATCGTCTGCAGGAGAGTTGAGATGTTTCAGATAAGCGAACAGGTTTCGCTTTTATTCGAAACAGATAATCGTGATGTATTAAAATGTCGTTCGACCATTGTCTGTTACGTCATTAAAGCACACACATTTACATTAGAACATTTGATGTTTCGAAGATAACTGATGTACAGTAACCTTTAAATATATTCTATAAAATTTATTATTTTTATTCCATCGTAAATTTAAAAATAATCGTAATCCTGCAATTTTTTTAATTTAAAAATTATATTTTACGGACACTATATGCACGATCTGGTGTCGAGCTTAAAATGGAATAGAATTAAACAATCGATTGTCCATTAGCGAAGAAAAAAAACATGTGTTTAACTAATCAGCAGACAATATTTTTTATATGTAAAAAGATACGAAATAAAAAACAAGTGATTTTGTTTATCTTATTGATGACGTCACGTGCATAGAGTTGTTCGAGATTAAAAGCGAATGCAAAACTAAGGAAATATGAAAAGGAAATAGTCAAGCTTTTTCATTAGAACAATTACAAATGGCAGAAGTCAAAAGTGTTGACATTGAACGTGTAAATATTAGCAGAAGAAAATTCTCAGCTTTGTGTTACAGATGATGAGGAACAGTTACAATGAATATTGTGTTCCAATATACATTGTAACTGTTCTATATCATGTGTAACACAAAGCTGAGAATTTCTTCCGCGGTGTATAATATTATTATTGTAGGAATGAAAATTGTGTTTCCTTATACATTGACATAATCGGCCATTGTCCTTTTAATTATGGGTCCAACAGAGGTTTGGGATGTTTAATTGTGTGAGTTGTTTTATTTATAACGAAGTTTATATATTTGAAATTTAGACTGCTTGAATTAATGGGAACTTTTTTTACGTCTGCTTCACACTGGTAGGAGGTTACCCAAAGTGAGAATTTTTTTTATAGGAGTTAATTTCAAATCGGGTATCATTTTTTAAAAAGGTTGTTGTGTGGAGTTTATTTGTTTAGAACTCTTCAAATTCCTTTTTGTTTAAAGGCGGAAATTTAATATTGATCTAATAAAAATCCTTTATCCTGAACTGCACCTGTTTATGTTTAAGGGTGACTTCCGTAATATGAGTATTCCCAGTAAACATTACATATATGCTAGTAAAACAAGTTGCATGTATTCTTATTTTGTAATTATTACAATGAGGGATTTTAATTCTCAAATCGATATAAAATGTATTATTGATATACAGTGAAAGGCTTTTTGGAATACCTTTCATTGATTGGTCAATGAGTTTTTCGAACATTCCTACCAAAAAAATAAGAAGAAGGGGTTTTAAAAATGGTAATACGAGAATTTAATTGTAGATTATAAACAACATGTAATAAAAATGCTGGTGTTTGCTGATATGGTAATATCAAAGCTTTCAAAACCTAAATAAGCACATTAGCTTTATTAGGCAGATTTTTTTTCAATTAAGGAATGTTTCACAGTTGTAGGTGAAATGAGGAGTCTAGTTTCAAAACAAGATAGATCCATATTCATAAATTTTACAGCAGACGCCAAAAACGATTGATGGACGCGTACTGTTGGATCTATACTTATGACTTTGAATACGTTTTTAGACTGGATTATCAGACACTTCTGCTTAATACTGCTTTGCAATGATGAAGTGCATTAAAAACTTGTAAAAATTAAATTAAATTTAAGAAGAAAAAAAACGATTTGCAAAAAAATTTGGATCTATCTGGTTTTGAAACTAGATGGCTCAAGTAAAGAATGCTTGGCCATTGGGATCTGTATTAAAGTCACTTAGTTGGTAATAGCTTTAACCGTTTACACCCTTTGCATACGACCAGTTATTTTGATTCCCTGTTCTTTAAAATAAACGAGAACAGCATGATCTTGTGTTTAAAAAACATTGATTTTTTTTAACAACTTGTTCTCTTGCAGATCCAAAAATAGGTTATGATTTTTTCCCCTCCTATGAGTATAAAAAAAATTCGGGATAAAGAACATAAAGAAGAATAACTGTTCCGTAGAAAGAACGCAAATGTCAAAGACGTTCCTGGAGTGTAAAGGGTTAATTCACCTTCAATTTCAACTTTTAAAACGGCAAAGAGCTTTCGTTAAATCATTAAGCACATGATGTTATAATTGGCTTATACGTTCAATGTTACGTGGTGCAGTTACGTGACAACCTCAATAACCAAAGTGCTCTAATGAAGATTAAAAAATAATAATCAAAAAGTTGCGGCAGCTTCGAACGGAGCACAATACGTGAGAAAAATCGAGCGCACTGCTAGAACACTACAGACTCGGGACAAAACACAAAAGGCACACATTTTGCCATATTTGTTTGCTTATTTTCCTCTCCTCGCCTTGTTAAAAAGATTTCTCACATAAAAGATGCTCAACAGAGCTTGAACACCCTGGCCGGCATCCCTTTACAAACACATTTAAAAGGCTTGAAAAGGAAAAAAGAACTTCCACCGCTGCTTAGCGCGCGAGATGTACTTATAGATCGGGTTCTGGCAACAATGATTCACAATGGTGCGCCCTCTATGAAGCGATTGAATGGCGAGGGGAATTAAATAAATAAAAATCCCACTTACGCCCACGACGTGGAAACTTACTACGCCTACTATTTACTTCTATTTTATTTTTTACGTCCACTTCTGTTATTTCGCTAGGTACCCCTGTATACTACTATTCTGAAGCGTTCGGAAATGGGAAGTTTTTTGGTAAAACAAGCATTTGCCCCCTAACCCCGCGTGACAATGGAGAGTTGTCATGTTGTGTGAGGAGGCCCCACAAAAACAGTTACTACAGATGTTACGCGAAATGTCGCCACTTGGCAACATCGCCAAAAAGACACAATGATTCGGTTGCCAAAGAGCACAATGGGGGAGGCCAAAATGCGGGCTGTAGAAGAGGGAATGGGGTTTTGTTATTGTATCGAGATTTTTTTTTTTTTATAGGTAGGCTGCTGCAAGCATTATAGCGGATTCCGAGATAGGCCAAAGGACACGTGCTCTTTCAGAAGGGCTAAACAAAAGAAAAATCTACAAAAAAATGATCTATATACTTTGATATTTCCCGGCCGTCACCATATGCTACAAGGCGAGATGGGACGACTTGAGTCTTAAATAAAAAGACCTCGAGATAGTCAATGTTTCTGTTTCTTAATTTATTTGTATTTTGTTTATTGTATTCAAACGAACTGATTTACAAAGTAATGTAAGTTTTCGTATAGTAAAGGGAATATAAAACACAATTTTTTTTTTACAGATTTACAATTTGAGGAGTATTTTTTTTAATTAATATAAAATTTGGATATAATAGATAAATAATGCCGCATGCCCATACGATAATTATTTAAATTTTACTCATTGTACTCATTTTTGAGTACATGTCTTTTTCAAATGCATTTCAAGAGTCAAGATAAGCATAGAATGTATTCAAAAACGAGTATATTTTACTTATTTTTGAGTATCTAATTTTAACAGCGTAGGCGAGATGCACCGGTGGACTCTCGCAAATAAGATAGAAAAGACGTTAATTGATTTCATTAACACAAATTTAAGGACAAAAAGACTACGTTTAAACTGGAAGATGCAACAAGAACCCACGTTGCCAATAAATTACAAGGTCAAGTCATCCGTTAAGCTCACATACAAAAAAAAACCGCACTAAAAGGCGGTCGGGCGCAAACACCGAAAGGTACAAACAACCCAATTCTTCAAACTCAACCCTTTTCGGGATCTCACAGATGGAAGGTCCACCCACATTCTGGACAAGGTTGGATTGCGAGAGGATCCGTCTCTGGTGGAGAAACGAGTACTACTCAACTCGACTCCGCATGGAAATGGCCTGCACTACAAACAACGCCGGGGTGCCCCATTGTTGTTTTGTCGGGACAGAAGAAAGTTGGCTGTTGAGGTTATCCCGCCCTGTTTTAATGATCCCCGCCAAGAAGAAAAACGCCACTGTCATTACTTCCCAAGGAAAAAGATTGTTGCAAAATGTCTCATTCTGCGGTTGTTGAGGAGGAGGGTGTGGGCAATGTCGCGGATTGGAGGGTCTTTTGAATGCGACATGCAGTTCTAGTGTGGGTGGACTGGAGATGTCCAATCGAATATTTAGAGTCTTTGTCACAACCGCAGAATAGTGCGACTCTAACATTTTTAAAAATGTCTGTCGAAAGTGTATGTGTATTTTTTTTGCGGTATTTTTAATGATTGATTATACCTTCGAGTATGGATCCTTTGTAGTAGAGGAGTTATGACGTCACTCTCGCTAACATCAAAGTGAAGACAACATGTATGGCCAAAGACACACGGTTAACTACGTCATTCCATTCATAAATTTTCACAGTTACACATTTCCCAATTCACAAGCCAATCGCGAGTATTTTTTCATTCATAACTTTGAAGAGATGGCCTACCGTTCTGAGATGTGGGCTTCATGATTATGATGTCATATTCTCTCTACTACAGTCCATTCGAAGGATTATACACTAAAAAAAATGTGAATAAGAATGTGCACATGGATATATTCGTTATTCTTTGAGTCAAATTGCATCGTATCGTAAATGAGCGATGACGTACTCAAATTTAAGTAATCGTACTTTTGCAAATATGAGCATTATAGTTTAATATTGCTAATATCAGCTTCTGTTTAAGCCTTCTGCGACTTGGCAAACTTAAAATAGGCGTTCAGAAGATGTTTTTCCACAACGTTTGTTGTCGATTGTTTAAATGGAAACTGAGTTACTACGACTCAATTATCTTACTTCTATTCTTTTGGCAAATATTTTAAACAAGTCTTCTGTTTATAACTTCTTCACGTAGCCCTGGTAGTACAACCGATTAGGAACTGGACTGCGGTGCCTTAGGATCTATCTGGGCTCGATTCCCGTTAAATCTTGGTTGTAATTGTTGATATTGAAAGTTATTCACGAAAGCAGCCTATGTAGGCAAGCAACTGTTCTTTTTATTCATTTTACTCACTTGTCTTTTTCAAAAATGAAACTTATGTATTCGGAGCTATGATAAGCATCGAATGTAATCAAAAATGAGTACATTTTACTTACTTTTAAGTACCTATCTTTAACATTGTACATTTACCCTAAATTGTCAACTATGAGGTGAGAGACAGTATATATATATACCTGTTATTCGAAAGGAACGTGAACAGCATGTTCTTGCGTTTAGAAAACGCTCTTTTGCTTGCTTTTTCATTCACTAATTACAAAACAGTTGTTATTTTTGTCATTTAGAAGCGCCGAAGGTTTTTGGAAAAAATAACAAACACTAGTAACTGTTCTGTAAAAAGAATGCAAGTATCGAAGAAGTAAGGGCAATTGAGTATTAGAAACAGTGGCACCTGTTTCTACTCAAATGGATCAAGTACATATTTTGAAGTTATCTTTAATTTTCTTTTATAGTTTATTTAAGAAAGAACACTACAACAAAGAACAGGGATCTTTTTAAGCATGTAATAAAAAATTCAAACAATAGAACATTTTTAGACATGCCTAATTTAATGAATGACATTTCTGTTCATTCAAAAATGAAGGTAACGAGTCCCTTAGATGAATAAAAATTAATTAAATTTTAAATTCCAGATATTACTCCCCCCAAGACTAAACGCCTTACAAAATTAATATTATTTAACCCTTTGCACTCGTAAGGCGCCTCTCAGGCACCAACATAACGATCAATTATTTTGTTTCCCTGTTCTTTAAAATAAACGAGAACAGCAGGATATTGTGTTTAGAACATCAATCTTTTTTGCAACTTGTTCTCTTGCAAATACTAAATAGATTAGGATTTTTATCCCTTTATGATTATAAAAAAAAATATGTGGAAAAGAACGTAAAGAGGAATAACTGTTCCACAGAAAGAACACAAATCGCAAAGTGTTCGCGGAGTGCAAAGTGTTAAGGCTCAAATGAATATTGACTTTCAATTCATTTAAAATAAATCCACTTTAATTGCAAACCACTCTATTCAAAGAAGAGCTTGGCGATCAAGAACTCCTCAAGTATGAATTAAAATTCCACAAAAGTGGTCTTTACTCACAAGTCAAATAGCGTTCCACTCAGAAAAGTTTCGCTGAGTTTTGATAAACAATGCTATGGTTCTAGAGTTTTCTAAGCTGAGCATATATACGTGAGCTCTCGCTGTGTATAAACAGCGGGAAACGGGATGGACGTCTGACGAAAGAGAGGATAGCGTAAAAATTGTGTCATAGCATCTTTCCGGTCTGGGGTTTCATTCGCCGAGGTAAAACTGTGCTGCACGCTTGGATTGCAGGCCACACCTGGAATCCGGTGGACGCCAGGTTTTATGCTTTTCACTTTCAAAAGTTGGTGTGTATTCAGTGGAGTGAGATGGTATTTTGTATAAAGTATTGCAATCGGAATTCAAAAGAAAAAAATGACCAGGGATCACTTTTTGTTGAAATCGAGATCTCAATACCCATATGGTATGGACTTTCATAGCGCCAAGTTGTGAAACTGAGAAGAACGGTGATTGTCAATATGAAAAATCATAATTCTGTGCATGCCTGAGACAGGAAACCGTTTTGCGTTTTTTGCAAATCATTAAGGACCGTTATCGGTTTTCCCCCATGGACCTTTCTATTATGAGTCACTGACATTGTAACAAAAAAAAATGTGAAGAAATATAAAATTTTATTAATTTGGATAAAGAAAATAATGTTTAGATATTTATATTTTAATTATCATATAATATTTATATAATATATTATAATAATTACTGAAGAATAATAAGTATAATATTATTATAATATAATAATATTATACCTATTATTATCGGAGATATAATGTCGCACGTTTTTTGGGGTAAAAGATTCGAATGTGATAAAGGGTTTCAGTAACTTTTGTTTTGAAATAAATTTTAAATTACTACCTTTGAAGACCGTTGTAGCCCACAAATATAACATTAAAAAGAAAAATGAATTTTTATAAAAAAAATGTTGCTTTGATTTAATAAAATTTAGAACACAGTTTAACAAAGCGGGATGCATTTTATTGGGTATTCCCGAATTTATTTATTAAAATAAATAAACTTTTCCAATTCTTCTCCATAAACACATCACTGTGGATACGAATCGAGTACAGTATTAAATTTCCGTTCCATTGGTCGCGTCTTCTAAAGCCGATATTTCCTGTTTTTCATTTAAAAATGTGTTCTTAAACTGCAATTTCTCCTTCCATCTTGCACTAATCCACACTTTAAAGGTCAGACAACGGGGCAAACGCCCTGATTAAAGCCGTTATTGGGAGCAATCGCTACAGCCAAGGGTGACAGGAAAGAAAAAAAACCGAAAAGTTAGCTTTGTTTGAAATATCACAAGCAGTAACTCCTTGTTGGTAAGCGTCGCATGTCATGCGTCCAGTATCACCTGGCCCCTATAGTTCCTATTAGACAAGGGGTAAAACGGCATAGGTGTAAATTTTGGAGCTCAAGGCAAAATTGTGTTTGGTGTCAGCGTTTGACAAACTATCATAGTAACTATTACTTTTATCTATATCAATCGCAATCTATTCCTGAAGTCCATTTCTTGGTGATAAGGAATTTGTTAGTTGGACTAAATCGAAAGGATTATTGATTCAAGTACTAGGCGAACAATACTTTTTTTTATAAATGGTTACTGGAATTTCTCTCAATTTTTATTTATTCGTAACATTTAAAAATACACTGTAAAAAAAGGTAATAAAAAATGAGTACATGAACCTACTCGTTTTCCTTTGAGTACAATTGCATTCTAAATGAACGATGACGTACGCAATTTTAAGTAACCGTACTTTCTAAAAAAAAAACGAGCAGTGTGATTTAATATTTCTAATCTCAGCTTCTGTTTACGCCATCTTAATAAAGCGACCTGACACACTTAAAATAGTTGTTCTGAAGATGGTTTTCCACGTTATTTGATGTCAATTGTTTAAATAGAAACTGAGTTATTATAACTCAATTATCTTACTTCCCATTATTTTGGCAGGCCTTTTTAACAAGTTTTCTGTTTATAACTTCTTCAAGTCGCCCTGATGGGATAAGGCTATAGTAAATAGACTGCGGTGCCTGAGGATCTGGGCTTGGTTGAAATTGTCGATATGTATAAAAAGTGATTTATGATCAGATGCAGCCTACGTAGGATAGCATCTGCTCTTTTTATTCATTTTTACTCATTTTTGAGTGCATGCTTTTTTTTCAAAATTAAAACATGTATTCGGAGCCATGATAAGCATCGAATTTAATAAAAAATTAGTATATTTTACTTATTTTTACTAGTGTACACTTGATACGGGTACAGTCTTAAGTTTTTAAGTACAAGAAAAATACTTACAGCTGCCGCTTTATGAGCCGTCCTGCATATATCGTTGTAGTCTGGATGATCAGGGGCGGTCTGCTCGGCCAACAACGACAAGTACCGCTCATACTGCACAAGGCGCTCCAACTACAAAGAAAGCTCCGATTAGTTTTATTATTCAAATCAAACATATTTTATTAAAACAGGTTGCTCTTAATAAGCAACTCAAATTCTCTTCATAAGCATAGGAACACAATAATTAAAAATAATTATAAATTATTAATGTAAACTATAAATAGTATAAAAGTTACCAGATAATATAAATTTTCAAAACCTTAACAAAAATAGTCTTATGTCATTGGATTTTTATTAATGCATGAAGATAACATAATGAGGAATTTTTTTAATAGGCTCTTTGCCACTTTGACGTTAGTACCATTGGAAGCCTTTCAACCCGCAATTCCCTCAGAGTAAAAACCATCTTTATATATAATTCTCTTACGCGGTGATTGAAAAACGCTGTTTTTCTCTACGCGGAATGGCAACAGTTATTTTGTTTACGAAATTCGGTTGGCGGAGCCTCCTAGTTAATCAATAATTTTGACATGACTATTTTACCTTGAGACCTTGTTTTACCAACTTTTGATCTATTACAAACAGAGTGGATATAATAACGTGATATAGATTGATGGATTTTAAAATGATCTCTTTTAAGTATACAGTAGAACTTTAACCAATCCTGATCAATTGGAACCAGATTCCATCTGGATATTTGAATATCCGGATAATTGAATAATTCTGGACAAAAAAGTTATCCACCGATAACAAACTTTTAAAATGTGGATTTTGATGATTTCTTATTCTTTCTCAATATATCCGGATAATTGGTGATACGGATAACAGGAGTTCGGATAATTAGAGTTTTACTGAACTTAATAATTTTTATTAGCCCAAAGCCAAAAACAAAGTTACACTCCAATTGCAGGATATTTTACATCCACGTCTTATCCAGTATTCGTTCTCGGGGTCCATTGGGCGTTTCAGCCCAGTAGTGTTCCAATACACTGTTCAGCGACATACTGACATACAAATAAAAGAAAATGGAGATATAGTTCAGACTTTAATTGTTTCATTCAATCGAAATTCCAGCAGTGGCCTTAAGAAGAAGAGAAAATAAATCCTTTTTTTTCTGAAAACACTGGCCCTGCCATCATACTTTGTCCGCCCATTATCGCCTGCGAACACAGGAAGCCACTGTCAGAGGGGGACGTTTGCGTTTCATATTAACTTTCAGCAGCAGAAATGTTGTGCACAAAAGGGCCTTGCTCTCCAACAGCGCGTTGTAGGTCGACTACTCTTCCCTTCTCCAGGCGCCTGCAGGCTCATTCAGGCGTTTCTTGAGTGAGACTTTCTACTGGTCAGTCGAGAATGCCTGAATGAAAATCCCAGCAGCAAACATCCGTTTTGAAAGAACAACTTAAATAAGAAATCTAGCAGTAGCAATAAACTCTCAACTTACACTGGCGACCATGGGACTTCAGCAGAAGCTATTCCTTCAACACTTTGAAGTAACTTACTTTTGGTATATCAGCAATAATATACTTTGGCATGTTAATGAGATGCAACATAATTGCCTATCGGATGTGTTTTTTGAAGTAAAATAAATTAAACTAACTTTAAAATAAATAAAAAAACGTATATAATAACAAAACAACTAACATCTATAAAGGTGCTAGGGTTTCAATACCTATAATTTGTACTAGGGTTAGGGAATATTTGATTCTACTATTCAAATTTACCAAACGAGGGGATGTGGAGGGTTTAGATTTTAATATGAGTGATAGAACGAGAGGTCATGGGTTTAAGTTAAACAAATCCCATTTTAATCAGGAAGGGAGAAAACACTATTTCTATAATAGAGTAATAGACAAATGGAACAACTTGCCAGTGAATATTGTTAATTGTAAAGGAGTAACGGATTTTAAGAAGTTAGATATGCAATGGGGGATAGTTAGGAGGTACCAGATGGACCAACCTTGTTGGGCCTTGAGCCTGTTGTTGGTCGTCAATTTTTGTATTTGTGACAATGGAGTAAATGGGGTGTCTGAATAGTTCAGGCCTACGCTTTAAAAAGGCCTATTAATTTAAAGTTTTTTTAAATAAAGTATTTTATAATGATATTTTGTATTTTTTTCTTATTTTGTCTTAACAGTAAATTGATCCCAGTCCTTTAATTGACATTCGATATATTATTTTCTAACCTTTCTTTTGGATGGTAAACCTATATCACTCCCGAAAGCTCAATATGTCATTTTTAAAAAAAAAAAGTCCCTATGTAATGCTAAAGTTTTTGTTAGAAAAAACCTCACAATTAGTCAGTAATAAACGAGGTAAATAAATCACCCTTAGATATTTAGAATAACAAACTTCCATTACCCCGCTTACAGGAAACCTTATACCTAAAAAAAATAAGTCGCCTAATTCTAATGCCTCTCTTGTCCATTTGAAAAACTAGCCCTTCAAATTTTTAAATCACATTTTTTTCGCATTAAATTTTATTTTTATTCCCTGGAATTATGTTATTTAATGTGTGAAACAACATACCTTTGCTTAATTTTAGGTGTTGAAATAAAATTTAATACAAAAAAAAATGATTTTTAATACATTAGTATTTTTTTCTTTTTATGCCCCTTGACGCTCATAGACTGAAGATCCGTGATGGTTCAAGAATTTCCAGTTTTTCCAATAATGTACTCAAATTTTAAATTAATAAAAGAAAAACAATTTTACAATATTTTTTTTCATTTAAAGGTTTGAGGTACAACCTACAAGCTATCTTTACAATTAATCAAAACCTTGAAAATAATTTAATCCTCTAGTGCATGATTTTTTCTTTTTTAATGACACTTTTTTTTTTCGTTTTCTTCCTGCCCCTGGACCGCTGAAAAAATATACAAAAAAAAATCCCAAGTCCCTATTTAATTAAATAATTAATTAAAACCGTTGTGTAGCGTATATGCCTCATCATATGTAATTACTAAAATAATTTTCAAAAAATATGAAAATATAGTTAAATACAATCTATATAACTTTGGTATTAGCTGGGATTTTTTGTAGAGCTATATTATACTTATAAGTAATAAAACAATCTTCGAAAACTTCACCTTCACGAACCAGTTAGAACAACAGACCTCGAAGCAACTGATTGCCTTTATCACAATAATTTTTAGAAAGTTAAGGGGCCTAGCGGCGGTTATAAGAATTAGGCACATGGTTCCCTCACATGACAATACTATAATAGTTAACATAAAACTCAATAAATGCAACTAGCGGTAATTTTAAAGTTGTTTAGCATATATGCTACACTATGCAATAGAGCAGTGGTCGGCAAACTCAGTAGTCAATAAAGCCAAATACCAACAGTACAACAATTGAAATTTCTTTTGAGAGCCAATTTTTTTAAACTTAAACTGCATAGGTACATTGTTATTAACTTAATTGGGGTACTCCTAAGCTGGCCTTTGCTAAAAACGTCCTCAATCTTATTGAGGTGCGTTCGTTGAGGTTGACCCCTTCCAACTCTCCCGTCCACACTCGTATGTGCACTTGTGTCGTCTATATACTTTCGAACATCCTCTCTATATGTCCAAACCATCTCAACATACCTTTCTTAATCCTCGACTACATCTTCTTTCAATCCACAACGCTCCCTAAAATTAACTCAAACTTAATTTATTAATTAACTTAATGACTTACTTTTAAGTCTTAGTTAAACGATAGGTACGTTGAATAAAACTTTATATCATACTTAATAACGATATTATTTAGTGATAAAATTGAATTCTAAGGAATCCATAAAATTAAATCATAACAATGACTGAAAAACACTAATGTGAACAATGGCTTTGCATCTCCTTAAGAAATTTGCGTAAGCCAAGTTTGTATGTTATTGTTTTTAACTTTGGGCTACGAAGTTACAATCGCGCGTGGTATTTTGTGGAAGAGCCACACTCAAGAGGCCAAAGAGCCGCGGTTTGAATAGAGGATTAAAAGAGCAATAAGAGGACAAATTAATTAAACCTCCAAGCCGTGAAAACAACTTTACAGTAAAAAAAAATCTCTTGTGGGATCTTTAGTTCGCACTTTTGACCACTAGTTTTCAATTAGACACTGAAAAAAATAACCCGAAACTTACCCAATTTAAACGAAGGACAACCACCCGCAAACGAAGCATCTTTCGGCCCAAGCGGCGAGTGGCCGACTGGGCCAGAACAGCCGTTGACACTCAAGCAATTTCTCTCAAAACGCGACATACAAATAATTAAAAGAAAAAAAAAACGACTTTCTTTTGAAAAGGGAGTTCGGACACGCCTTTTGGAACGCGTGGCTTCCACACGACTCAAAAGGTCCCGTTCCATGAGAAAGAGAACAATCGGACCAAGCTTTCTTTAAAAAAAAAAAAAAAAAAAAAAAAAAAAAAAAAAGAATAAGTAAGTGGAAAAGCCGAGAATTCTGAAGAACCGTTAAGATAAGCGACTTTACTTCAGTTGACCTGTTGCCAGTATGAATAACGAAATTAATCGTGGCACAGACGATGTGCCAGGTATTGTTCCTAAGACCAGAATGAAGGGGTTGTGGGATTAGGAAATGAAATAGCATAATAATGCATCTTTGTTAAACTGCCTGAGGTGTAAGACGTTATTATATGCTTGGAAATAAAATTATTTAAATACATGGTAATGACTCTTTTATTAGGTAATAATATTTAAGTATCGTCTTTAAAATACCGAAAACAATAGCCATATGCAATGCGGATATATTATGAAGTTTAAAGTTATTTGTAGTTTTTTGATTTGTAATTTTTTCATTATTATAATCGTTGCAATGCTTTTCTTTCAGAAAAAAAAATATTAGTAAAAGCAGTTAAAGTTCAGCGCATAAAAAGCAATTTTTTTTGTCGATTAGTTGTATGTGTTTTGAACAATTTTTATACGCACATTTCATAATGAAATGGCAATGATCAAATATGCAATAAATACAATATGGGTTCGTAAAGGGAATTGGAAATATTGAAAACTGTATAAAAATATACACTTTATAGTTTAGGACGTTTCTTAACATTTCATGATACCCAATTTATTCTTACATATTAACTTTGATTTATTTGTAAATTTTATATCAACACATTATTTATTGGATTTATTTATCAATCAGAATAAAAATCTAAATTTGATTCGTTTAAAATGATCTTATTCATGCTTTTACATCGACAGTTAAACGATTTTAATGTATTAATATCGTTAAAGTAAAATCAGAATAATAAAGCATTCATAAATTTGTTATGCTTAAGGTTATATAAATAGATCCTTAATGCATATTAACAATGGCCTATGAAATTTATTATAGATAATATTTTTTTAATAAACTGTCGTTCATTCAACCATTAGAGGGAAATGATCCGTTTGGGGTAGCTCCAGTTTTTCGGCACTACATATCATTTTAAAGTTCATAAAAAAAAAGTAAAACACAATTTCTTTCATTATGGGGGAGGGGGGGATTGTTAAAATACTTTCTTAATATAATAACAATTTAATAAAAGTATTTTCTTAAAAATAGAATATGTTGAAAATATAAATTTAACTCTCCTGCAGTGAAAACAAACTGACAGATTCGATATGTTTAAAGCGATTTAGGCTTCATTAATTTTACTAAAACAAAATTTAAGAGTTTTGTAAATGTAAAAAAAAAAAATCTTATACAAAGTTGGCGACAATGAAATATAAAATGAGATTTTTAAATGGAAAATTATACAAATTACGATCCAATCCACTTGGATTTTTACAATTATTTTTTCCAAGTTTTTACGTTTCCTCATAGAATGATCCAATGCGGACATTAACACCAATTCTAATTTTGTATAAAATACTCATCTCAGTTAAAAACAAACTGAATAACTTCTATAAAACAAACTTTTTATGGTGAACTAATACCGTTATAAACCCATATCTGTTTTTTCTTCTAGAAGTATATATATATATGACAATAACCTATAACGCATAAGAAACCCAGCGACCTAATAACTTTTTCTTGTTTGAGACCCATATTCAACACAACCGCAGAAATTATTAAATATTTTAATCTATTTTATTGTTTGCATTCGACATGGAAGCGAATCCGTTGATTAAAGCGCGAAATTGAATTGAGTTATCTGGAGCATTGACCTCAAGTGAGAAACTGCAGATCCATGTGTGAATTAACAAAAAAAGAAAATGGAATGTTTTTCCGGAACGGCTTGTGCATATCTTTTGCTCTGAAGAAATTAACGAGATTTTCGCCACACCAAAAAAATAAATTGTCAAAACACTCATTCCTCCCAATCTAATTTTATTCCCGTAGTACACAAATAAAAAAAATATAATAGAACGGAACGCTATTTTGAGTTTAAAAAACCGTTAAGAGAACACTTTTTTTTTTCTATCTACTTCAACTTCCTCTTCAACGGATTGACAATAAAACGAGAAATTGCTAACGACTTGGAACGTGCGAATATAGAGAAAATAATAACAATAAAAACTTCGAATATCTCTTGAACGATTTTTTTCTTTCTTCTTCTAGTAACTCTTGAAAAGGTCCATTCAAGCTTCCGCCATGTTTACACGGTCGAATTCTCGATTCAGTCCAGATACGGCAGTTATTCGAAAAAAAAAAATTGTTTTATCGCGCTTTTAGTGGGAGGAGTTCTTTTGCTAAAATCACATACATTTAGGAACTTAAAGAGTGGATGTTAGAGTAAGTCGTTATTGGAAAAGTAGCTAAAATCGCTATTTTTACCGTGTGGTTTGTTCCACAGGTTTTTTTTGCATTAGGGCGTTGGCAACGGTTGAGTTTCGAACGCATTACTTACCGAACAATGAACTGGCTTGTTTGTTATTGCAGACAGAATGGAACAGTAAATAAAAAAAATCAACACACGCGGAAAAAGTATTTGTAAAGTAAATAAACAATTATTTAAAAAAAAAATTAAAGGTTTAAGTAAAAGAGGGAAATCATTCGCAATGGCAAAGTTTCACGTATCGTTGATTTCAAATTTTATTGACTTTCGTAATTTTTGTAACTACTCAAGCAAATTCACTTAACAACAAACTAAAGAAATATTTGTAACAATTAGTCATGGTAAAAAATGGAAGTAGAGTAATTTTTTAAGAAATGTGAAATCAAGTAATAATGATAATTTAGGAGGAAAAAAAGGAGTAGCAAAGTGAGAAGTAAAGATAAATAACAACGAAAGTTTCAAATTTTAAATGGAATATTCCAATCTGTGTATAGCCGCCATTGGCATATTAACAGACAAGACAATTAAATTCCGATTCAAAAGGAATTTTTTTATTCTTTTTTGGACGAAGTAAAACACGTCTTGCTTCAACTACCATGGCTATGTATGGCACAAAATTTGCAAAAAATTTAAACAGAATTCAAATTCTCAATTCTGTTGGATATTGTTATTTTACAAACGAACTTTAATCCATCACTGCATAGTGGGTCTCGGAATACCCAAACCAGAAAATGCCAACTGAAGATGGTTAAAACGAAACCATTCTTGACGGCATTTCATCTGATTTCAAAACTCCTGGCCACCTTTAGTTTGCTTTTCGGCTGCAAAATCCCAGAACATGTGAAGAAAGAAGGCATTTGGTCTGGGACGCCATATTGGAATATTTTATGTCACGTGCAACACTTTTTCTCTTCTTGTCAAATAAAATTATCGGATCAAAATCTTTCCTAAAACTCTTTAGCCAATGCAATAGTACAAGGCTTGGAAGATGATTCGGTATATATCGAAATTCCAGAAGGAAACAATCATCAACATTTGACGAATACTAGGAAGTACGGAAGAACACTCGGGATGCTAAAAGTCTACTCTAGAATAATTGCATTTGCTTATCGACAAACTACTCGGGGCAACCTAAGTTGAACCTGAAGTGGAAGCTATGATATGTATAAAATATTTAATTGCTTTAGGCTTAACTTAGGTTGTCCCCGAGTATGGTAATGCTTTAACAAGAGTGACAAAGTATACTTTTAATATTATATATATATATATATATATATATATATATATATATATATATATATATATATATATATATATATATATATATATATATATATATATATATATATATATATATATATGAAGGGAAAAACAAATTAAAATTGCAATATTCTTTGATTTGAAAGCAATCCAGTTTCGAAACGTTAGCTAAAGGTTTCCATCCTTGTGCTTATTGTACTTATTCTAATAGTAAAATATCAATGTGTCGGAAATATCGAAATATCAACAATATGTATGTATCGAAAATAACGATATATAGGAAATATTGGTATATCAACAATATGTATGTATTGAAAATAACGATAAACTATAAACATCGATTAATCGGAAATATCGATTAACCGGAAAATATTGATTATTGGCTAGCGATTAATCGCGATGGCAAAATATCATCATCGCCCAAGCCTAATAGGCACATAAACAATTTTTTGAATAACATTTAAATGAGTTATTTTATTTGTTGGTTAATTTTAATACGCTCCTTGAGATCCAAACCCCTTTGAGAGTTCATAGGGAACAACTTGATTGTCAAATACTTACTTAAATATTTCTTCAGGTTCCAGGAAGTGATTTTGCAAGCTCCCTTTATGTTAGGAAAAAGAAAGATTTACACGGAAGGGTTGTATAACGAGAAAATTTATTTAAAGCAATTAACACCCAAATCCGTCAATTTCTAAACAACTTGGTTTCTGACGAAGAATTCACTTAAACAAATATAACAATTTCAGACTATTTATTCAAATATACTAATTAATCGACCCAAACTCAAAATCTAGGCGAAATTTCCGATTATTGAGATTCACAACAACGCACCCGAAATGCTTACTTTACCTGGAAATGTAGGACAAAACAAGGACATTGGGGACAAGAGAGAGGCGAATAATATGGCGGATGTTTTATTTGAATCATTCATTCGACAGCTGAGACTAAAATAATTAGAGCAATTGGATTTAAAACAGGTCGCGCGTCTTGATAAGAGTTTTTGAAAAACCTTAAATTTTTCTGGAGCAGGCCGCGGATAACACAATTTAGTCAAAGTGATTAGTGTCTTAAAACAAAAGCGTTCTATTTTACAAGTTTAAAAAAAAAATACGGCGACTGAGTAATGTTCAAAGGCATATACAACAACTCGGTCTATGTAATAATAATACATAGTATTTGGGCAAGTGAGTAGAGTTAAGATGAATAACAAGAAAGTAGTATTGATCGCATACACTAATTAAGGGGGTCCGATACCCAAAATTCGCAAAAAAAGTCATTTTTTTTTTATATTTAAAAAATAATATTCAAACTTATCTTAATAACTCACAAAAAACTGCTTCAAAAAATTCCTATTACTTTTTTAGTTATGAATGTTTTAAAGAGACACACTCTTCAAATTTCCCTATTATAAAAGCTATATGTAAACTTTAAAAGCAAATATCTCTGTTCGTGGTTTTGAAATTTAATGAACACTAAAAATGCTAAGGCTTTTTTACTATTATACTTAAAATCATAATTTTTGTGTGTATAGCAAGATAAATATATTTTAAATATATGTATGCATTCAGATTTCCTATTTTTACCATAATTTGTTTTTTAAAACCACTTAAAATGGAATTTTATTTTTTTTCGTCAATTTTTTTCTCCAAAATTTCTAATATATTTTATTTTTTTAAAGTGATGTATCTGAATTAAAATTTGAATGCATACATCTATTTACATATTATTCAAGATCTTAAATAAAAAAAATTGCTTCAAAATATTGAAAAATAAAAAAGGAGTAGGAATTTTAAAATTGTTAAAAAATTTACTAAAATTTTAATTTAAAAATAAATGTGCAATTTTAAAAAAAAATTGAGCGTCTTAAAATGGTTTTTTATGCATATTTAGAAAGAGAAAAAAAATTGGATTGTACAAGTATAAAAATAAAGAAAAAAATGTCGAAGGTATCGGACCCCCTTAACAAAAAGGAATAATTTGTTTTATTAACCATTAAAAAAAATTAATTGAAAAATATCTCCTATTTTCACAAATATCACTAATCTTGTTCTTTCTGGATGCGTTAAATTCAAAACTAATTAATCATTAATAAATAAATAATTAACTTTGGAGTTTGCGTTTCTTTAATAATTGACCTGGAAAGAAACCCATGCTTGAAATTCTAATAAAACACCGCCAGACATTTGAAGTTCAAGTTTACTTGCTTTGCCAGCTTAAAATAATTAAACTGTTAATACATATTTTACAGGATAAGTTATCTAAGTGTGACGATATCTTACAATTAGCTTAGAAAGCAGAAGGATCAGTATCATCCAAAAATACATTTACAATCAAGTATGAATATCTTTAGGAAATATTGTAATATTTCACTCTGTTTTTTTTTATATTTTCACTGTATTTTTTTAATATTTTTCACTGTATTTTTTATATTTTTCACTGTATTTTTTTTATATTTTTCACTGTATTTATTTACTTGTATTTTCTTCTTTATTTCCAAATTAATTAAAAGTGTCTATGTTTCGGTCTGTCGTTTTGGTTTGTTGTTTTGGTTTGTTGTTTTGGTTTGTTGTTTTGGTTTGTTGTTTTGGTTAGTTGTTTTGGGCTGTCGTTGGAGAAGGCATTAAGGTTGGTCTGTCGTTAAGGCCTTATTCAACAGTTTAGTGTGGGGCCTCTAATATCAGAATTGCCCAAACTCTTAATTACAAAAGTATTTTAAGGATTAATTAAAGAATTATATAATATACACTTTGATGGGCCTTCAGCAAAGTTATAGCTAACTATAACCCAGTTAATCATCCATAACACCAATACTTTACACAAAGCGACATTCATTCAATAAACAATACACATTTTAAATGTCTTTAAATTGTTATAGCACACAATCTACAATTGAAAAACTTTTATAATGTTACACCAACACGTTTTCCAATGCAGCTAATAGGACACTTCTTTGGGTATTATGGCGTCATTGTTCCTTTTGGTCTCTATGCACCAGAAGCCATTGTTCGAAAAATTCGGGCACTTATCGAATGATTCTTTGTAAAGCACACGTTTGACTGAGGTTGTCCGACGCGCTCTACATTTCGTCGCCACAACTCCATTGTCCGTAGAAAACGAAAGCAACAGAAATGCCTTTAATATTTCTGGACACTGACAATGCTGTCGGTCGGCAAGAAGGTGAAAGTAGCATTAGTTCTCCATTCTTATTTAAAATTGCAGCCAAATGGATGGTAAACTAAAATGTATAGTAATTCGAAAATTCACATCGTGTCGTATGCTAAAAGTCTAGTAAAGGAAATGTTTGTAACACTTCGGAGTGTATTCATAATGTGCGCCATAATGCACCCATTTTAACTCCATTTGCTGCAAGTGCATACTTCAACAGTAACAGAAGTTATTTTGACATATTAGTGTAAAAATCTAGTAAAAAAAATCATGAACATTTTTATAGGTAAAAAAATATGTATCGATTTGATTGGCTAAGGCGTTGCACAGTTCGTGTTGAAAGTAATTGCAGAAATTTGGTTGGTGAAATTTATGACCCACTAGATTAGAGCTGCGTAATGTGCCATTGGGGACGGTTTGTGGTTCATCCAAAATAAAAGTTTGCCCTTTAATTTCGAGTAACCGTTCGATGGAGTACCGTTTCCAAACTTTCGAATCAAGACTAACGTAAACACAATTTGAGCCATGACAGATTTAACGTATACCAGCCTCCGACTTGCAGCTAAAAGTGAGAGGATTAGTTTTACACTAAAATAAATGTATACCAAAAATTCCTCAATAAGAACCCCGTTTAATTTTTTTGGTACTATTTTTAATTAATAAAGGAATTATTAATTTCTGACATGAGAAAAAAATTAGAAATTGAATAAACTGCAATTATATATACCATTATTTAATTTTTCAAAATAAAATTCAATAAACCCCTCCAGTTTCCATTGCACAATCTAGTATGCACCTCTGGGCTGTAATATTTAAAATATTGCTAACAGTCAGCTCTGCTGTCATCTATACTCCGGGACAACTTAAGTTGGACCTGAAGCGGAAGCTATGATATGTATAAATATTCAATTGCTTTAAGCTCATCTTAGGTTGTCATCGATTATTGACTTCTTAAGAGCCTTTGTACACAAAAAATTACTAAAAATTACAAAAAAAATTATACAAAAATTGAAAAAATAATTGTAAATTTGTACAAAAAAATGTCAACAGTTATGTCTTATTTAGAGGCTTTTAAGAAACTAAAAGGTAAAAAAAAATCCCTGCTAGGTCCTATTTGGGAACTGGAGGGCTAAACAGAAAACAAAAATCCATAATTCTCCCAAAAAAACTCCTAAATGATTCAGATAATAACTTAATATCTTCTAGCAACAGTTCAAACGAAAAATCAACGACTCGGTGACTTTAAACATTTCACAGTACAAAAAAAAAAATCTCTCATATTTGAACTCACACTCCCTTAAAGGCCTGTTCACACAAATGTCGTAATCCGACGAACCTCTTACCAGATCACCAATCTGTGCATAATCTCAATTTAATTCCCGGGCATTCACTTCCTGGTGGGGGGGAAGAGAAGAACAAAGGGCTGTTGCAGAAGCAGCTTAGAGCAAAATACCCACGTTTATTAAACAAATCCCATAGGTGAATGCGTTACGGTTAGAGGGGGAATCACTGAAGAAGGTTTGGAAGTTCTCAGGTGTGCCGAAAGTCCCACGCCGGATCAGTCGTAGTATCGTCCTACAAACTACTTAGATTTAGTGAGTGGTTTACGTTTCAAAAGCAGCCACAAGCGTAGACGTTGTTTCTAAATGATTGGCTCTAGTGCGACGTTAATTAACCAAACCAAAATCTAAATGATTGAAATACAGTGCATAGACATTTATTTCGATTGGGGAGTTCTATTATCTTTGCAAAAATAAAATCACCAATGCGTATATTTTGCTGTTTTGGATTTCCAGAGCAGGCTTTAGTTGGTTAGTTAGGTTAATTAACGTCGCACTAAAGCTGCACAGTGGTCTATTGGCGACGGTTCGAGGTCTATTTCGAAGGAAAGACCCGGGAACCCATACACATTCACACACACATTCATATTTATCTCGTTATTTTAGAACCATGGTTATATGACGAGGAAACACCTGAACTAGCACCCAACGCCTTCAATAGAAGTCGGGACTTAGAGCAGGCTTTAGAATAAAGCTTCAGGGAAAAATTTTCCTTTGTAGAAAAATAAATTATAAAGAATGATGAAAGTTAATTTAATCAAATTGAAACAAAGAGAAAACGCCAATGATTTGAATTGTTTTTAAATAAATTATTTATTTCAATTTAATATAAAGTGTTCAATAAAATTTTCGTTTACTTTGTGATTTATTTTAACACTATACTCGGCTAAAACCTAACTAGACCCTAAAGCGAAGGCTATGATCTGTAAAAAGGCCCAAATATACAAATCTATGGCCCTGATTGGCTAAAAATAATTCATCCGCTACTTTAAAAAAAAATAAACGATAAATGAGTATATATCATAGCAGTCATATTTGGCATCTTTATCGCTCTTTTTCCGTAAATTATTTAAAACAAATTATTCATAATACACTTTCTTACATTCCCGCACTTCTTTATAGATTGAACTAATTTCTCGCCACATCCAAGGGTTAATGAACAAATGCGATCTGAAGCTATTTATTCATTAAAGCTGACATTACGTCATCAGATAGTTAATTACAAAAAATATACAACATTTAAAAGTATAAACAGTTTAATTCACAATAGTATTAAGAATATTCAAATTTCATTGAAAGTTTTGTTCATCGTTCATTGTATTGGATGTATTTTTTTTAAGAACTATATGTTTTTGCGGCATAAATGTGTAGGACCAAGTTAGCCTGTCCCCAATATAACTTTTCATAAAAAAAATTAGAAGGCTAAAGTAAACAGAAATCCGTAATTTATTGACTTGTTCGAATAAAAATATTTAAATGGCTTTACAAAACAGTTAAAAGTACTTCAAACTCTGAGGTAACATCTGTGGATGATACAAGAAAAAATATATTTAAACGTTTATAGAAAATCAGATATAATAACGTTAAAAAGTCAGTAAATAAAAATAGAAACATTGCATATGTCGCAATTAGTTTTAGTGTAGGATGTAAAAACATATCACGAAAATTCATGTGATAACCTGAATCTAAAAGTAGACTACTATAACATCCAGGGCCTGATTACCGAATAGGCTCGTAGAGCCCAAGTTTACACTTTAAAATTTTCAGGGGCCTCCAAATCACACATTTTATATAAATATTTAAAATACACTGAGTTTGCTAATAAATTTTCTTTTAAAAAAATTGCATTGCAAACTTTAGTAAAAAACAACAACTAGCTACTTGTGTTAAATTTGTTCCAATATTGGGGGAAAAAATTAATACATACAGAATATTAGGAATACTTGAAAACTTATTAATATATTTTATTATTTATAATATGTTTCATTTAAATGCTATTCAGGGGCAAGGACTTTAATGCAAGTAAACTTTTGATTTGATGTTATCCAACGTCTATTTGGGAGCAATTTAAAGGTTATTGCTTCAATGTCTTAATCGGGCCATCACAACTTAAAAAACAAATTGACGTCAAAAGAATATTCAAATTTACGTTGTAATGTTCACGAAACCTCGTTTCGCTGGGAGGTCTGCATTGTTATTATTATTTTTTAATTAATAGACCACCCTGGAATGCATGCATCACCAACAACTTTCACTGGGTCGCAATTTCAACAAAAAGGTTGAGAAAAATAACACAGGGCACTCGGTGTAACACAGCATCTAATGGTTGTAATTTCGAATGAGCAGCCATAAAATGGCGAAAAAAGGAAAACCGGATTCGAATTAAAAGTCTTCAGCAGGCAAGAAGAAAATATTAATTTGGGATGAACCGTTAGGGCACATGTCGTAAAATGCAAATGGATATCAGGCAGTGGGTAATGAGCACTGTTGAGCATTGCACAAAGAGCGCTTTTTGATCCGCAGGTCACGGTCTAGTTCGATCTTCCCGAAAAGTCAAAAGAAAACACATTTTTTTTATCAGCATAATCATATGTAATCATAACGAAATTTACTGCTTTCAATTAGCCATTATTCTTGACCAAAGTCTCTGGAAGAGGAGACCGAAGGTAATAATTTAAGTTTTAATCGAGGGAAGATTCGATGTGATGTTGACCGGTGGGGAAACTCGACGGCTGGGAAAAAAAAAGAAGGTCGAGAATGCGTAATTATGGTATAGATGCGACTGCACATAAATTCTTGAATTCAAAAACGGGTTTGAAATAATTTAAATTGTAAAAGAGGATAAAAGGGTGGACAATAACCACAATTTATTAGGAAGATAGGCTTCTCGGAAAAAGTAAAAAAAGAAAAATATATTGACGAGCATGTTTAGTTTTTTTTTATAAAACCTTTGTATTTTTTTATTAAATTTAATAATTATTACTGCATATTAAAGATATTATAATTTTTGGTTCTATTTCTGTAGGCATAAAATTAAAATAAATTTAGAAATATCATGAATTTTTATTAATATTATTTTTATTATCGGGTATTTTTTCTAGCCGTTTCTAAAAGTTTATAGTTGCAACAGACGCAGAACAGAGGAAAAATTCCAATAAATAAATAAATTTAAGCTAGGACATATTCACTCAAGATTTTCAACTGTTTTTAGTTAATTTATGCGTTATTTTAAATTTTAGTTAATTCAGATCATTTAAACTGAACAAAGACATTAAACCGGTTTCAGTTGAAGAACAGCACAAAATAGTGCTTCTGCTCGAAGACCTTCGAAAATGAGAAGTCAAAAGTCAATGTTTTTTAGAAGGACATAAGATTAAAGATTTAGAGCAATTGGCAATACATTAACGGGACACAAATACCATAACAATTCCATCATAACGATTTTAGTGAACGTCCCTTTCACCATTTATGTACCACGAAACGTACAATACATAGCCAAGTGCAAGGCCCAATTGCCATGGCAACCCATAGATTAAGGATTCCTGTATATTGAGACACCAAAGTCACAGTGCTTAAGTATGGTAATTTGTGGCATTTGATAATCACGTAGGACGCATATAATGACAGTCAAAGGCAATATTTTCAGCATTCAAAGATGCATCAAGCAACTCTCTTTTTCACGAAGTGAGATATTAAGATGGTGATTTTCAGAGGAAAATCCGTTTTGTTTCCATTCAGAGATGATTGTTTTTTACTTTGAAAAAAGAATCGTTCATCTAAAGATCAGTCTTGGTTTAACTTTACGGAAGTCGTCCATCTTTTGATGACACAGGAAAGTATGAGTTTCTTTTTATAAAAAATTACGTATATTTTTATTTTAACTAAAAAAAATATTTTGTGAGTTGTAAAGACTTGACTTTAAATGGGTGTACACTTTTCATCTCGACGAAAATTGAAAGTGGTAAGAAAGTGGTACTCGCCACATTAGCTGTGTCAGATTCAGAAATAAAACCCGAGACTCGTGCTTTAAAAAGCGGCAGTCTGCGTGCTTTTTTTTTAACTTTTGGAAACGATCGGAACGATTTTGGAAGAAGATTTTGCTTCGTATGTTGTGTGTTGAAATCCTGTTGACTACTAGCTATATTAATAAGTATATTTTAAGTCTTCATTAAAAATATTAAAAACCACTAGACCATGTTTTAATCACGCTTCTACTTCGTAGCGTGTTTCATATATAAAAAAAGCATATAAATACTGATATATGAAAGTAAAACGAAAAACAGAAAAATTTCGTTAAGTAATCTGTTTTGGTAAAAAAAAGTTACTTTAACTCTTTGACGCGAGAAAACGCGAGAAAAAGAGCCCGAGTTGAAGAAAACTAATTTCAAGCGCATATTAAAACGAGTATTAACTTTTCAGATTTTGGTTTTCACTTATTTAAAAGATTTTCCGCTAATTCTTTAGTATGGCTAACCGGATTACAAACCCGTTATAAAATATTAAATTTTGTATTCTGAATAATTTCAAGTATTCGTGGCGGCTAAAAAATACCCCATGATGTATAAAAAAAGTTATTTAACACGTTAACTGCTGGTGTCTAAAAGGATGCAAGCCGAATATTGCTTTTTACGTGTTATTTTGAAGAACGCATCACGTGGATGGCAGCGAAAAGTGGGGCAGTTTCGAATCCAACCAATTCTAAAGAGTTAAATTGTTGCGATTTTTTTGAGTTTTTAGAATCTATATCGCAATTTCCGAAATAAATAGTGGATAAACACAAATTGTTGGGCGTCGGCCATTATTTAGCTGTATTGGCATAATTAAATATTCCCTCCCCCCAACTACTGTAGTTATATTTTAAACAAGTCATTAAAGTAGTTAAAATCTAGCAAACAAAATTGTTTATTATGTGTAGTTAAACAGCTAAACAATGACCATCGCCCAACAATTGGCGACTCCACTTTATTATAAAATGAGGTATGAATAGCTATTTTTAGAATATAACAACTTTCGAATATAAATATTGCGATTTTAATAATAAATACGGCAATATTTAAAATAAATATTACGATTTTAATAATAAATACGGCAATATTTAAAATAAATATTGCGATTTTAATAATAAATACGGCAATATTTAAAATAAATATTTCGATTTTAATAATAAATACGGCAATATTTAAAATAAATATTACGATTTTAATGATAAATACGGCAATATTTAAAATAAATATTGCGATTTTAATAATAAATACGGCAATATTTAAAATAAATATTGCGATTTTAATAATAAATACGGCAATATTTAAAATAAATATTGCGATTTTAATAATAAATACGGCAATATTTAAAATAAATATTTCGATTTTAATAATAACTACGGCAATATTTAAAATAAATATTGCGATTTTTAATATCAATGCTGTGATTTAAGAATAAATATTAAGATTTTTAGACACACTACTGAAATTTGTAGAATATATATTGCAATTGAAGACGTGGGCGCAAGAACAAGGCAGCTCCAGTTTTCAAAATTGTTCATGAAGGATGAAAAACAGAACGTTTCTTTCATTGTATAATACAAAGTACAGCTCCATTTCCTTTATATCTCTATAGCTATTGCTTAGAGCTGTCTGGTTCTTGCACTAATCGATAGAGGATTTTTTTTATTTATAGGAATAACTGAAAAAAGTGTAAATTAGAAAAAAGCTGCATTTTTCAAGCAACCACGTCTTCAATTTTTAGAAGAACATATTTCATAATAAAATATTTCCTCCCGCAATATCATTAAAAAAAATTATTTTCTCTTTCAATTAAATATTTTCTTCCTTCTACTGTGACCAAAAAAAATTAAAACTATTACATTCCCCAATAACAAAAAAAAAAGGTCATAAAACCCGAAGGAAAGCGTCCACTTCACAAGCAACGATTAAATGGCTATAAGTTACCTGCACAGGTAATCGCCTCACTTCCCGATTACGCCACACACGCAGTCAGTTGGTCAATAACCCTCGCTGAAAGATACATTAAGGGATCGCAATTTCTGGGTTAAGTTCTCTGTACTGAATGGCCCAGATAACACTCGGTTGGAGTCACTCCTTTAAACTACTACAACTTTCATTTGGGGTTCCCTTCATCACAGAAGAAATGCATTTCGTTGAGGAATAGGGAGTATCCCAGCAAAAAAAGTCAGCATGAAACCTTCATCAAAATTTAAGGTTTTTTGAAGGTTTTATAAAGGATATTCAAACAAAAAAAACTGCAGTTTTTTTTAAAGTTTTTAATTTTTCTGCGTAAAACCTTTAAAATACCTGCATTTTCCCTTTATGATTAAAAATTGAAGGTTTTTTTACATGTTTTTTTTATGAAGGTTTTTTTGCAGTTTTTATGAAGGACATTGAAACAAAAACCTTTAATATTATAGATCTTCAAAAAAACTGCAGTTTTCCTGCATAAAACCTTCATTTTCAAAATTTTGATGAAGGTTTTATACTGACTTTTTTTGCTGGGATAGAGCAGGGGCGGATCAAGGATTTATTTTCGAGAGGGGCAATTACTGGTGAAAAGTCTTGTTACTATTGAGAGGTTAGGTACTAGACCTTATACGTCAAGTTTTATACATCATTGTTACTGATATAGACCACCATTAAGTTTTAGTAGTAATTTTTTATCATTAATTAATGCAGATCTATTCAATTATTCAGATTTTAGGGATATAATTACGGTGCAAATAATATATAAGAAATGGTTTTTAATTCTCTCTTGAATACCATATTACGTCTTACCATATTATTTATCTAAAAAAATAATTATTAGGTATTTCTGAGTAGGGAAGTTTGTTGCACCATTAGTAGTTATATTATAACCATTAGTAGTTATTTGTCTTAATATTTGTTTTAATGTTGATGTGGAGTTTGTAAAATTAGGTGATAGCTCAAATATTGTCCATCTAATTTTTCCGTGGTTTTAAATTAGGAGGCAGTATTTCCAAAAAGTTCTCCAAAAGTTTGTTACAATATAAATTGGGTGTTGAATTATTTAATTTATTTTAAATTCCTTCTAAAACGAAAAATATAAATTTTAAGTAGTTTAAAATCGAAAATCTCGGATTAGGTAATTGCCCCTACAGCTAGATCCGTTGACAGCTGGACCTAGTTGATGTGATGTTGTGGAAATTTGTAAAATAAGGTGATAGCTCAAATATTGTCCATCTAATTTGTCCGTGGTTTTAAATTAGGAGGCAGTATTTCCAAAAGTTATCCAAAAGTTTGTTATAATATAAATTGGGTGTTGAATTATTTAATTTATTTTAAATTCCTTCTAAAACGAAAAATATAAATTTTAAGTAGTTTAAAATCGAAAATCTCGGATTAGGTAATTGCCCCTACAGCTAGATCCGTTGACAGCTGGACCTAGTTGATGTGATGTTGTGGAAATTTGTAAAATAAGGTGATAGCTCAAATATTGTCCATCTAATTTTTCCGTGGTTTTAAATTAGGAGGCAGTATTTCCAAAAAGTTCTCCAAAAGTTTGTTACAATATAAATTGGGTGTTGAATTATTTAATTTATTTTAAATTCCTTCTAAAACGAAAAATATAAATTTTAAGTAGTTTAAAATCGAAAATCTCGGATTAGGTAATTGCCCCTACAGCTAGATCCATTGACAGCTGGACCTAGTTGATGTGATGTTGTGGAAATTTGTAAAATAAGGTGATAGCTCAAATATTGTCCATCTAATTTGTCCGTGGTTTTAAATTAGGAGGCAGTATTTCCAAAAGTTATCCAAAAGTTTGTTATAATATAAATTGGGTGTTGAATTATTTAATTTATTTTAAATTCCTTCTAAAACGAAAAATATAAATTTTAAGTAGTTTAAAATCGAAAATCTCGGATTAGGTAATTGCCCCTACAGCTAGATCCGTTGACAGCTGGACCTAGTTGATGTGATGTTGTGGAAATTTGTAAAATAAGGTGATAGCTCAAATATTGTCCATCTAATTTGTCCGTGGTTTTAAATTAGGAGGCAGTATTTCCAAAAGTTATCCAAAAGTTTGTTACAATATAAATTGGGTGTTGAATTATTTAATTTATTTTAAATTCCTTCTAAAACGAAAAATATAAATTTTAAGTAGTTTAAAATCGAAAATCTCGGATTAGGTAATTGCCCCTACAGCTAGATCCGTTGACAGCTGGACCTAGTTGATGTGATATTGTGGAAATTTGTAAAATAAGGTGATAGCTCAAATATTGTCCATCTAATTTGTCCGTGGTTTTAAATTAGGAGGCAGTATTTCCAAAAGTTATCCAAAAGTTTGTTATAATATAAATTGGGTGTTGAATTATTTAATTTATTTTAAATTCCTTCTAAAACGAAAAATATAAATTTTAAGTAGTTTAAAATCGAAAATCTCGGATTAGGTAATTGCCCCTACAGCTAGATCCGTTGACAGCTGGACCAAGTTGATGTGATGTTGTGGAAATTTGTAAAATAAGGTGATAGCTCAAATATTGTCCATCTAATTTTTCCGTGGTTTTAAATTAGGAGGCAGTATTTCCAAAAAGTTCTCCAAAAGTTTGTTACAATATAAATTGGGTGTTGAATTATTTAATTTATTTTAAATTCCTTCTAAAACGAAAAATATAAATTTTAAGTAGTTTAAAATCGAAAATCTCGGATTAGGTAATTGCCCCTACAGCTAGATCCGTTGACAGCTGGACCTAGTTGATGTGATGTTGTGGAAATTTGTAAAATAAGGTGATAGCTCAAATATTGTCCATCTAATTTGTCCGTGGTTTTAAATTAGGAGGCAGTATTTCCAAAAGTTATCCAAAAGTTTGTTATAATATAAATTGGGTGTTGAATTATTTAATTTATTTTAAATTCCTTCTAAAACGAAAAATATAAATTTTAAGTAGTTTAAAATCGAAAATCTCGGATTAGGTAATTGCCCCTACAGCTAGATCCGTTGACAGCTGGACCTAGTTGATGTGATGTTGTGGAAATTTGTAAAATAAGGTGATAGCTCAAATATTGTCCATCTAATTTGTCCGTGGTTTTAAATTAGGAGGCAGTATTTCCAAAGGTTCTCCAAAAGTTTGTTATAATATAAATTGGGTGTTGAATTATTTAATTTTTTAGAATTCCTTCTAAAACGAAAAATATAAATTATAGGTAAAGTTAGAAAATCTCGAAGGGGGCAATTGCCCCTAATGCTGCACAGCTAGATCCGCCACTGGTATAGAGAAAGTAATATAATCTTTGTAGAACTAAAGTCAAATAAATCAAAGTTGAATAGCAAACCCATCTAAAACGTGTTTTTTCACATGAAGGCGATTCGTGGAAAATAGCTTTCCCCCCGATTGACCCTTTGAAACTGATTAAAATCTTTGCCGAGTTAATTTTAATGACACAAAAAGCGATTTGGGTGAATAGATAGAAAATTCGAAGGCGAATTCAGTGATGTGATAATGTAGTTTAGAAATTTCGGAGAAAACACGTTTTGAATGTTGGTTCTTTGTTTGTGCATCATCATAAAGAGGACAAAATACACCGAAAATTGTAAAAATTTCGTTTTTTTTTTTTCATTTGCTAAAATTATAGTTTGGAATCATCTAAATGCCCTTGCAAAATTCTATAATTGTATATATGTTTTTTAATGAGTTATTTTAGATTTTATGCTGGATGGCAGTTATATTTTCTAGGAACGAAAACTTTAAATCGATTTTATTTTTCACCGTGTTTGGTTTTTGTTAATATTAACCCTTTGCACTCCAAGAACTCTTTGCGTTTTTAGTTCTTTCTACGGAACAGTTATTCATCCTTATGTTCTTTACACTAGAATTTGTTATGCTTATAGAAAAAAGAAACAATCTGTTTTGGATCTGCAAAAGAACGAGTTGAAAAAAATATCGATGTTTTTTAAACACATGAACAAGATGTTGTTCTCGTTTATTTTGAAGAACAGGGAACCAAAAGAACAAGTCGTTATGTTGTCGCCTGAGCGGAGCCAACGGTGTGCAAAGGGTTAAGTTTTTAGAAACGCTAATGTTTCTTTATTATTATTAATGAAGAAATGTATAATATTTAAGCATATTGTAAAATATGTGTATATTATAAATTGGCATGCGTATTAGAACTATGTGTGTAAATAGTGGTCATTTTTTTTTTAATTACTAAAGTAAAAAAAAATATGAGAGTTTTAAGGGAATAGCTGTTGATATAAAAATCAAATACGTGTAGTATACAAAATTTTAATGCCAACTTTTATGTATTGATAGTTCAAACAATGAGGAAAAAAGTTTGGTGGAATTTTTTTTAATAATTAAAAATGCCTAAACAATTTTTAAAAAAAAGTATAAATTAAAAAATATATATATAAATAAAAATTATTTGTGTAAAATATTAATTTCTTATATAAATTTAAATAATATACTATTAAAAATTTGATTTTATTTTTAATTATTGTAATAATTTTGCATAAAAATATGCATTGGCATTATAAAAATTTGCATTTAGGTATGAAAATATATAAGGAACAACAGTATTACTTAAGCTTTACGAGCATTTTTTTAAGGGGGGGGGGGGGGGAATTAAATAAAGCAGCTCGTCGGAGGACTAGGGTATCACATTCTCAGGGTTCAGGAAGTAAAATTGGCGGTGTACGGTACCACTAATCCCCACATCCACTATGTGCTTAAACAATTGAGAGTCGTAAGGTTATATTTAACAAAGAGATCATTATTTTAACTAATGAATGTTAATAAGTCATGATATTATCATGCTAGTACTAACTATTTCAAGCCATATTTTTTTTTCTGTTTCTAAACTAACTGTTTCTAATGTTTGCTAAACAAAGACAGTGTATTTTTATTTTAATAAATCGCATTGTCATTATTTAAGTAGATGGTATAGAAATTTAAATTCATTCCAATTAAAACTTTGGAATGGTAAAATAAAGAAACTTTGCATAAAACATCCGTTTCTGAAACAATCTTTTGTTCTTCATGTGACCGATTTAGATTTGATATTACCTGAATTGGGAGTGAAGAGGAAATTACGTATTCGTATCTGTGTTTTTGATTTGGGTTACCATATTTTTAAACGACAATTACCCGTTTTATTACCCTGAATTAGACGCAATCGGAACATTCCGGATCCGAAAGCACCCCCACCAATTTTGTCAATTTTTTGTATTTTTTTCTTCATCTTTTAAGAAACTCTCACAAAGTTATACGGGACTTTGAAACGACATTTCCCACTAATTTGTAAAAAAAATTATAAAATATTTATAAAATAAATAAAGGTATATACTATTCGAAAATTGTTTCTGCACTAATCACTGAGCTAGAATAATATAACTCTAAGCACTGGAGCGAAGACTGAGCGTGGCCAACCACTTTACTCCTTTTTGAGCGAAGGTAGAACAAATAGTCCTTTCGTAGAGGTTTGCGAAGATTTAAAAACGCATTTTCGGCTTTCAAAAATACATTAAATGTTAGACGTTTAATGTTTTTAATACTTGCGTACAATAAAAGAAAGATAAAAGGCACCGAAAAATCAGTTTTACACATTTCTGTGACGTCACGTGAAAGTTCCGCATAGCCAAGGACGAACATTTCTCAACCTTTTTTTCCCAAATTGTATACATCCGCGTGGCACGGTAAAGTACATTGTCGCTCAATGGGTGTTCTTACTCCAGTTCTTATATTAAATTCTAGCTCACTGGTATTATCAGACAAAAAAATCTCCCGTAATTTCTCAGAAATTCCCCTTGTCACAGATATTTTTAAAATGAACTAAACTCTTTTAAAGGAATGTCACTTCAATGCAAAGCATTTACCAGCGACGAAAATAGCTCGTTTTATCCCCTTATGTTAAAAATGAGCGACATATTTACGAAAATGATACCAACAAATGACACACAGATAAAGATTATCTACGGTAAATCTACGCGTATACTAGGTACGACGTAACTCTTTGTAATCTACAATTTCTCAATGAATTGCAAAAATACGTCAGATTGCATTGCATAGCAAAATGGTTTCTATTTTCGAAGAATTGCGATGATTCAAATGTTGGGAAATCACCTATTTAGAAAATTAAAAGTTTATATTAACGTAATACCTGAATGGGTTTAACGGTAACCCTATTTGCTTTTATATTAACACAAATATATTTTAAAATGGGTATTTATATACTTAAAAATCAGAATTGAAACAAATCGTTTGATAAACTAATTAACGGTATAATTTTACTTTAAATTCGTATGTAATTACTTATACGTAATTAATGAAAAAAAAAATGGGGAATATTTTGAAATTGCAAAAAAAGCGGAAGAATCTCACCTCTGTATTTTAAGAAACAAGTAAAATAGTGAAAGAAAAATAACACTACTTTCCACGAAAAACGAACAAAAAAAAATATCCATAAATCACAAAAGTCCACCTTTATCGAAGGTCTGTTCCATTGTATTTGCAGCAGCAGTGGATGATAACAGAACCTTTACCTCGGAAAATCCGAAATAATTCAATCCGGTAGAAACAAAGCCAAAGGAATACAGGTAGAACGAGTCATTTCAGGGAATATATTCAACCTCTTATTTTGCGGATTTCCTTAGCGTATCAAGTGAAGAAATCATAGAATTTTATTTATCAATAAAACCAAACAATTTCCATATACAACTGAAATAAAAACAAGGTTAACTAACATTTTTGAAAAAAAATAAAAAAAATATGAAGATGAAAGCTTTAAGGAGACGCATCTTCCCTTAAAGTTAATTTATTTAGGCAGATACAGAGCAGTAAAAAGTATATGTTTCACTTATAATGGGTTCGATTTCATTAAGCGAGCCTAAATGCCAAATGTGCGAAAATGCGCCAATTTTTTTAACGAGTCACTTAGATTAGCGAGATTTTAAACGAGTCGCTTAGCTTTAGTAGCAAGTAATTGAAAAGCATAGAAAAAGAATGGTTTATTATTTGAAGTTAAATAATTAACAATGACCATCGTTCAACAACTTGTGACCACCTTGTACACTTATATTAGGTAGTTTTATAATACCAATCTACTAACACTTATCTATAATACCTACTACCTTATAATACCCATCTACTTTTAATCTGGAATTATAGAATGGTTCCATGGGATTCTCTATATAAAACGTCTTTATTAACAAAAAACGATATTTTATTCGTTTAAAAAATTTCATATTATAAATTCTTCTCATGCTCTACATTCTTTACAGTAAAAAAACATTCTGTACGTCGCATTTGTTCGTTATACGTCGGAAAACTGAAAAATGGCAGCGTCAGCCAGACCCAAGCATGCAAGAATTTTATCACATGTTTTTCAACAACATCCAACTCTTTTTTTTCCATCTGTCCCTACTAGGATGTCACATGACAAATTAATCGCTTTTTCGAACAGAAAAAAAAGCGGCAAGAACTAGTTTGAAACCCAATATCACGTATTAGTAAGACACATGGTCACTAAAGGCTTAAAGACTTTTTATTTTTTGGTAAGGTATACCATAAGGAAAAGGTACTGTTTCGTTGTATGCACACGCAACTCAAGTCGGAACCTTCTTCTGCGGCAGAAGATCTAGCAGGTCGTGTCATCTTCTACGTTACAAATCACCTAGCGTGCCTGTCACAGAGATATCGTATTTGCAGATATAGATACAGTTTCGGATGTAATTAAATAACTGCTCGCCTTTTTTAAGGTCTCAATCAACCTGTCGGAGTCACTGGCTGTTTCGCAGGGCGCATGGATAAGAAAGATGGTGTTATCGGATTTCAGTTGAGTGACCGATGGAATTGCAATCTTCCTGAGGCTTCTAATTTACAAGGTGCGAAAGACAGCACATGTAAGACCGATTACTGGATGGAAGATAAAAGACTCAGATTACTCGCTTTTATTTTTAGTGCATGACCGATCGATGATTTTATGGAAATGTCGTCATTGGTATCCGTCCTTCATTTTATTCGCGGAGCAGTGCATTTCATTGATGTTTGTTCAAAGTTACTTATTAGTCCAAAATACGCATATTAAATTTTTTGAAATTCTGAGATTTGATGTAGTTGGGAATCCTGTTAAAACCTTAATATCTTCAAAACCGCTATGTTATAACAATCTGAAGCAATGATATTAATTGACCAATAAAAGCAGATTTATATAAAAACATGTTAAGTCGAAGAATTTAAACTCTGATAAATCTTGCATGGAAGCTCCTCAAAAATCTATTGAATGCTCCAATGCCACAATCTTGTGCTGATCGAGTGATAAGAATGATAGGGTTAAAGAGATTTGCGATAGAAGTAATAAAAGTAGTAAACTGATAGCTCAGACATTCAGGACTAGGATAAAATCTGTAACGGACAATACCTGTAAATACAAATGTTGGTCGTCAATATATGTATTTGTATAATGCAAGAAATTCGAAAACCAAACACTATTTTCAGCTTAAGAAAAATACTCCATTTTAAATTTCCTAACTTTACACTAAACCTTAGACTTGTATAGTTTGAAGTACATTCCATAGAGGATTACGAATATGAGCGTCATTCTATGGTTTGGTTAATTAACGTCGCACTACAGCTGAATATTAGGTTATTGGCGACGTTTCGGGGCCTATTTCGAAGGAAAGACACTGGAACACTGCCTCGTTACAATCTCAATGGGCATCACATTGGACCTTGATCAGATTTAACGTGAACCAGTCAGGTATACATGCCGTAGAAATTGAAGATAAGTTCGGACGGCGCACTGTTACTTCGCAGCAAATCTGGCAACAGTCCGATCACAAATTCACCGCATTTTAACATTTTTGTCAAGTCTCTTGTATTAACCGTATTCGAACTCGCAACATTCTACGGTACCTCGGAAGTATGGACCCCTCATCATTCCATGTACAAGAATAAAATAATAGTATATGTCAATTCCCGTTTCATTCAGTTGATTTATACAGGAATTGCTTTATTTGATTTAATGTCAATACTTTATGCTTAGAGAAGGAACTGAAATGAAAACAGGCTGAAATATAGGTTACAGTTAGTTTAAATATTACAAAAGCTGTGTCATTAAAGTAAAGGATACAATGATGCAGATATCCCACTTATGTCCAATTACATGCGACCACAAACTCCTAATTGTGAATAATAACAGATACAGATATTGATAGGGAGAGATAAAAAAAAACCTTGAAGAAGTTGAGTTCATGATTTGGCCCTGAACTTGAAAACACTCATTTTCTCGAAAACCAACCACACTCCTTACAGGATCTTCAATCCCATTATCCAGCAGGGCAATCTTCCTATGCCAGATGATCGACTTAAAAATTGCCACATTCTCGTTATATAAGTTCTTCAATAATCTCTCTCTCTAGCTTATTATAATGAGCGGACCGAATTTCTGTGGGTTTGATCGCAACACGATAAGACCCTGTATCAGTAGGCGGCCTACTTAATTGCAACGGAAGGAAATCGAGCGGTTCGTCAATATAATTAGAGAACCAGAAGAGTTCGTTAACATCGCGCCATTTTTTTCTTTTACCAGATTCTTTTCAGTCTTCTTACATCATGGAATCTTTTCTTTCGATGGTCTTTTGATTTCAGTTCTTCCTACTCCAGAGGCTATTGGATGGCTTGCATAAGGTGTTTTTTGGTAGTCCTTCGGGGTATCTTTAAATCAACCTCAATAACATTTGGCAGAGACACAGCTGAAGCCACTGAGCTAGAATATGATATAACTACAAGCACTGAAGCGAGGACTTCCATTGAGCAACAATGTACTTTACCGTGCAGCGCGGCGGATGCATACAATTCGGAAGAAAGGTTCAGAAAACATTCGTCCTTGGCTGTGACGTCACAGAAATGTTTAAAACTTTTATTTTTTCGTTGCTTTTTGTCTTTTCTTGTGAGTAAGTATGCAAAAATATTACATGTGGAACATTTAATGTATTTTTGAAAGCCAGAAATATGTTTTTAAATCTATGCAAACTTATGCGAAAGGACTATTTTTTCTAGCTTCGCTCAAAAAGAAGTGTAAAGTGGTCGAAAATGGTTAGCCCTCCTCCGTCCAGTGCTTATAGTTATATTATATTCTATTTCAGTGGCTGAAGCAGACATAGAGAGATATACAAGAAAACACACTTATAAAATAACATCCCTTAGAAGTGTCAATAGCGGTATTATTTTTTATTAAATAGATGTTTAAAAGGTCGGCTTTATAAGCGAATTTTATAAAATGTAGTCACAAATTGTTAGATGATAGTCATTGCTTGTCTAATGATAGATGATAGTCATTGTTTAACTACACATGACAAACCTCTTTTTTTATACTTTTACCGCGCTCAATGCACAGCTCTGTGACCTACACGGGCGGCGTGTATGCAACGAAAAAAATATTGTACATTAAACAGTTAAATACTCTGTTTGTTGCTACTAAAGCGTTCTGTTGAAAATATAACCGAAGTAGTTGAGCAAAAACATTGTTTTATATACCAATACAACTAAATATGATGCAGCCAAACAATGACCATTGCCCAAAAATGTGTGACCACAGTGTATGATTGATTACCAACGAAACTTCAGACGTCGACATCAACCTTCTCTTTCATGTTACATAAGTCATTTGTGAAATCTCACTTTTAAGGTGTGAATAGCACAATTTATTTATTAAATAGATGTAATGTTTTGACATTCTAGGAGGAGAATAATTAACAACCAATGAGTAATTAATAAATGATTACTAAACCAAAAACAATACGAGAACTAGCTTGAAATTCCAATACTTCAGTTGTATAATTTTCAACAATTTGAAGGGAAAGGATGTATATAAATGCCCTTTTAGTTTTATTTCAAAAATTTAAAAACATGTATGAACCAAATGAAGATAATTTTCCGAATAAAAGCAACAATTAAAAAACACCCTAACAAAAAGTCACGTTAAAATTTCATTTATGACAACAAATATAATTTCAATGTGTGTAAGTATTTGTCTCACAATATAATAAAAGTAATGGTCAAAAGTCTAGTGTGGGCATAAGCTATAGTGTTTACAGTATGGAGTAGTAGGAGGAGGTATATATGAGCTTTTCAACTTTCGTAGCACTCTAATATACAAGAAAGACATAAAATATATTTTGCGCAATCGTCATAAATCTCCAAAACTAAACGTAAGTGGTTCCAACAACGAAACGAAATAGCATTAAAAACAGAATTGCCAAATCGAAACTCGATCAAGAAAAGCGAAATGAAACTCAATTAAAACTCTTCACCGCCAAAACAAAACAAAAAACTTATATTATACAGACAACAAAGAACTACATATTTCATGTCTCCACAGAAAGGGCCCCAACCATTTTAAAAGACGTCATTCATCAATTTCTAGAAGGACCCAACCTTCTGAGAAACATTTCCCTTCACATCACTGTCAAGAAGAGACGATTTTAGTGGAAGAAACACGTGGCTGTCTCGATTTACCCTTTGCATCCCACGCCTGATGTGTGGGGCCCAGCCTCTTCACTTCTCTTCCCACTTCTTGATAGAAAAAAGGGGGGGGGGGCAGATCACACAAAAGACAAGGGGGTGGAGGCCATTTCAGATGGGTACAATGACCCCTCGATCAGAAGATTTAAAAAAAAATCTTCGATTCTTCTTCTCCTCTATTTGGGGGAGGGCTTGAATTTTTTAAGGGTACATGTTTGAAAGCAAAGGATTCTTGCTGAGTGTAGAAACGGGTTGGTTTAAAATGATTATTCATGCTTCTGCTATGCTTGTGACCCATTCCGGGACAATTGAGGTCTTGGTATTTAGATTTTTTTTCTCCCTTCTGATAATGGGCAAACTTGTAATCCCCTTCCTTGTGAAAGCAATGAGTAATCGCGTATGCTGGTAGTCCAAAAGAAGCTGTTATAGTTGTACTTTGCGGTTCTTATTCACCGATGAATATATATTTTTTATATTTAACAAAAATGGTCCTTTAAAGGTATTATTACTTCCCTTTGTGGGCCGGTATATTCTTGAAAGTAAATCATTTACTTTTATTGCGGTATTTCCTCGATCAATGTGAACATCAAAGTCGAATTATACTGAAAGCAACTTAAAGTTTTAGGAAACGGCGAAAAGTGCTTGTTAGGTAATCAGAAAAAGAATGCCATGTTTGAGTTGAATTTTCAGAGAATATTTTCTGCCTTATTTATATAATTGTCTAAAAAAATATTTTACCCGTTTTGCTTGAATGTTGCACTTTAGTGGAGGCGTGGCTTATTTGTTTAATTTGAAGATGTGGGCGCAAGAACCAGACAACTCCACTTTTTTTTTATTTACACTTCTTTATTTTTTCCATTAAAAAATTCCTCAATCGATTGTTGCAAGAACCAGGTTAAGTAATATAAAGGGAAATAAACTGTACTTTTGTTTGATTGGATTCAAGAAACGTACAGTGATTTTCGTCCGTCCTGATTTTTTTTTTAAACTGGAGCCGTCTTGTTTTTACACCAACATCTTCAATTGTTTTAGCGATGGTGAACGAAAGGGGTAAAAATAATCTTAATACCTCCTGGATGTTCAAACATTCGATTTCAAATTAGATTTGGACTGGTCGAATTTTATCCTTAGCCAGTTAGGGAAGAAGAAAGTTAGTAAAGGCTATCAAGGACAATGAGTTATTTAAACATATTTTCAGCTTTATTATAAGCAAATTTAAAGTCTTCTAAGTCATATTAATATTTTATATTAGTAGAATATTATTTGACAACAATTACGGATAGTTGATCGCAGCGTTAGCTAAATGTTTTGGAGATTAGTACAGATTCAATAACGTAGGGCACTAAAATCTGTTCTTACTGAGCGATAAAAGAAACAAATTGATCTTTTAAAATAAGTATTATACCCAGCAGTTCATAAAAACAGAAAAGAATTCACACAATTCACCAGAAACTCGCCAAACTTACCTACCTTCTTCATTTAGACCGTTATCCTTAACGATTTTCAAGACCACAAATTATTATAAAAATACCGCCAAGTTCCATCACTTAGCCCGATGTCTCCAGAATAATAATAAAAAGAAACACCACACACACATTAGTCCATTAAACTACATAAAAGAAAGAACACAAAAAAAACTTCGAAATGCAGCCACATTCCGCCAATCGCACCCTGTTCACCTTCTAATCTCTAACCTCTGCCATGCCAAGAGAAGATGGTGGCGAGAAAAGAAGACCTTGATCGTCAGGCATGATAAAAAGGCATGAAGACGATGTATGTTCTGCAGACATGGTTCGGGCAACAGTGGTGCAGGAGAGGTAAGTCTATGTCCATTAAGATGGAAAAGAAACAAGGGCACGAGGAATCCACCATTCATCAAGCACCATGGAAGATTTGTTGCTAAACCGAAACGGGTGAATAATAATGCCCAGGTGAGCATAAAGCTGGTTGATGTATGTCTGAGCTGTTCATAAAGAATTGGAGATAAAGTAAAACGAAGAGAAAGTTGAACACCTGAAGGAAAGTCCGATTTCAAGAGGATGTGATATATAGTCTATCACAAGAGTATAATCCATGGTTTACGTCAAATTTCTAAAACAAATTGTTCATTTAAATTAATTGAGTTGGAAATTCTATTGGTAAATTTTCATTAACTGTTTGCTGTCCACTGTTACATCGCTGGGGGTAAATAAAACAAATGTTATTTTGTCCCCAGTTTTTCTGTTGTACTTGTTCTTGAGTTTAAAAAAAACACCCCTCCCTTCGTTTGATCTTTCATAAACTGGGAAACATATTATCGTTTTTGTCATCAAGAAGCACCGAAGAGGGGCGTAGTAGAACAGATTTAGGGGAGATCTCCAGAAATGCAAATTTCGTTAATTCTACTGTTCAATATTTGACGAATAAAATAATTTAAAAACAAATTATAAATAGTTTTTCTAAACGTTTAAAAAGTGGCAAGGAATTCAGTTAAAAATAATAACGATAAATGCGTACACATTAATATACATTCGAGTTTGATTTTCCCTAGTACTTAAAAATATCATGCATTTGAAAATACAGTAGATGCTTAATATAACAGTCGTTCACAATATTAATAGATACTTAATGTAACGGTAGTTGCTAATATATATACAATAGATGCTTAGTATAACGGTCGTTCACAATATTAATAGATGCTCAATATAACGGTAGATGCTAAATATATACAGTAGATGCTTAATATAACGGTCGCTGTAACGATTAAAAATGTATTTGCATTCGAAACTAACGAAGCGATTGAGGCTTTTAGTAGCGATCGTTATTAAGAAGGAATCGCTATATCGGAGTGTTGTTGTAAATAGTGCTGCAGTTAAAATATGTGAAATGATTTATTTGCACAATAAATATTAAAATTACCACACAGTTTACTGACAAATGAATAAATATTCAAAATCAAAATAAAGCAATTCCATAAAAACGCATCCTAAAAGGCAATAAGCAGTTGAACTTATAATAAGCATCCTGAAACAGTAAATGAACAGTGAGAAAAAAACACCCCATATTTTCCAATTAAAAGGGAAGAATAATCCCTAATCCAAGAGGACTTACAGCAGCAATGATGTAGATTTAAATGACTCCTTTTCCAAGGATGGTTGAGTACAGCGACCTCCCTTCCAGTTCACCAATTTTCACGCTTCAACAAATGACACATTGCTCCCATCCGTACATCACGTTAGACGACAAAATCCCCAGCACCGTGTTCAAGGGAATTAGTATAAATAAATATTGTTACATTTGGGCTTTATGAGACGATTTCGACTCGGAAATAATCTTAAAAGACCTAATTGGAAGTTTCAAAACGGTTTTCAATTTTCAGAAAACACTGGCCTGTTTAAAGAACATTCTTCTGCTATCCATTAGCCGTAAAGTCGATTGACCGACATGATATGTCTGGGGAATGCGAACATTTTCTTTGGTGTGTTTTTTATAACATTCTTGACCGGCCATTGTAGAAAAGTCATTAAAATATCTTGCAATAAAGTTTGTCAACTTAATTACATATTGGTGTCTCAGTGCAAAATGCATCAACTCGGTAAATAGTGTTTTTGAAATTTTTAACTTGGAGGATGAGGTTGTTTTATATTCTATTACCCAGGTTATGATAGCCTGAGCGTTATGGCAAAGATGATCGGAGGTTCTCAAGTTCGAGAATATCAAGTGATTGGATATTCTAAAGTTGTCAATCAGAACTCTTATGTTGACAATACCTACATTCCGATCTTGCATTTCTTCCCAATATACACCACTTTCGTTTCGAATTACCTGCATCCATTATAAATGACGTATCACCGTTGGCGCAAGGCCAGGTACACAAAAGGTTAAGACGCAGGGCCCGAAAGACGCGGATGTACCAATGGCTATTACTTAACCTCTCACAACCACCCCTTTACATGCGCACACCCACCCTTTCAGCAAGACCGGATGCAGCGGAAAGAGTGAAGTGAACAATGGGCAATGTTGGTTGGCAGCGTGGAGGGCTTTCACTGACGGGCACACACACACACGAGCCTAATGATATATGGAGGATTTTGTTGACTTTTTTTTTGCGGATAGTATTTAATGGTTGGTATCAACACCGATGGGAACGAAACGATTACAGTTCTTTGGATACTGTAAATTATCAGTTGCGAGCTGCGATCGAACTGGATGTTGGGGTTAAATCAACACCTTCGCAATAAAGGGGTGCGAACAAGAAAGTATGAAAATAGAGATAGCGTTCACTCTTGAAACTGCAATGTAAAAGAACATTTCAGATCGGCGATTTCAAGCCAAAAGGGTGAAAAAGCTTCGATTTGTTTCAAATTTAACAACAGGGTACTTTATAAATAAAATTGTATTTAATTAAGATTGCTCTAATAGCTGCTAGATTTCATTTTTGTACACTCTTGAAACAGCACTGCAAAGGCACATTTCTGATTGGCGATTTCAAGACAAAAGGGTCGAAAAGCTTCGATTTGTGTCAAATTTAATAGGATAATTTATAAATAAAATTGTCTTTAATTAAGATTGTTCTAATAGCTGCAATATGGCATTTTTTTTTTAGAAAAAAAAGTTACACTGAAGAATTTTTTGAAGCTTAGCTGGATCGGAACATTTATAACAATAAACATTTATACCATTTATAACCAATAAACATTTATACCATTTATAACCAATAAACATTTATACCATTTATAACCAATAAACATTTATACCATTTATAACCAACGACCAATAAACAAAAGCAAATCTATTGGACGCAATTCGTTCTGTTTAAATGCCTCCCTAGCAATATTAAATAGCATTCCAGACGTTAACGAATCATCAGTTAAATAACAAACCACAGCACTGGAAGCTGGCATTACACACTCAAATAAATACAATAATCGAGACAAGAGAATGAAATTTCGTCATAACGATGCAATGGAGCCCATTGGTGGTCCAGTCCACAATAAGCAGCAACATCAGCCTTCCTGCCAATGGATGTGTACTTACATTAATGACATGACTATTGAAGCACAGCGAGAAAATCCGTTTAAATACCAGATTCCACCCCTTCCTAACGAGGATGGGTCCCGTCTCCCTAGAGAAACCTTGGGCATACCTATGATTTGCAGCTTTTAGTAGACCAGCTTAATTATACGGCTTTGCATCATCGAGAAAACTGAATAATTCCGCCTCTACGCCGCGTCCATACTAATAAAAATTCCCCCATTGAAGGACCGTTTCATTATTACTATTACGATTTTTATTGTGGCAACGATTGAGTTTTTATCTCGCCGTCCAATCACCGTGTGTGAAGACTTTTGTTTTTGTTTAGTGGCTGTTTCTTTCTTTGATTCTTTTCCTCGCGATGTGACAAACGTCAATTATCATTGGAAGTAGACCCTCGCCTGAAGGTCTGGGCAGAAAAAACAAGCTCAGCCTGGAGCGAAGTAAACTCGCTGCTCATTGAGGACGCGTTCGGAAGAAGGGATTCGCAAGCGTTTCTTGTGAACGTTCTTTCTTTCTTCAAAAGGTACATCGTCGAAGACTACAAGCCAGGTCGTTTTTATGATATTATTTTGGCGCTGAAACTAACTGTGAATAATCACATTCATTCGAAAGCTTTCTATGAATGCGTTACACCAATTTATTGTCTTAGTAAAGGAAAAATTTATGAAATCAGAAATTTGGTTCCTAATATTTATAGTTCTTTTAACAAATATACTATTTTTCTTTTTCTTCTTGAAAAATTAAAAATATATCGTATAAATCTTCGCGACAGGTCAGCGTTCTTATTTTATATTTCAATACAGATACCTAGCGCCATTATTTGACAAAATATTAATAACAATGATATCATCATTATTAACTAGTAATAGTCATTAATGAATGAAATAATTCATAAGCGTATTGTATTATCATTACAATTACTTAGTATGTCAGTTATTGTCAATAACACATTCAGAAAAGAGTGAAAATTTAGTTACAAGATTTGTTGATTCAACAACATTTAGAATAGCTTACTAAAAGAGTGGAACGATATGAATTTATAAACAAAATGAATTGGAACAAATGAACAAAGGACATTTTTACTACAATTCAAAAGTATTAGTTAAAACAACCTAACTATTTTGAAGGTCTAACAATTTTAATAAAATAAAATTACACCGGATAAAGTTGAACTATAATCGACAAATGTAAAGCGATTGTGTATCTTGGTATTATTAATTTCAGAAATAACAAAGTTCTCAACTTCAGTCCTTCCTCTGTTCGAAAAAGTCCCGTTACCAAAATACCGGAATCCTTCCTATTTATTTAAATACATAGACAACCTAAACATAGGCGTCAACCTGTGTTGGGGCCCATGGGTCCGATCCACACCAATAATTTGAAAATCCCGACTAGTGTTTGTGCTTTTAATTGAAAGTTAATAAACAAGGATCAACCTGAACACCACGGCATGTGTTTGTGCTTCTAATTGAAAGTCTGGAGTCGTTCTAATATTTATAAAAACTTTACGCCTATGTGCCTGAAACATGTTACAAATTAAAATTCCACCGCACAATCAGAAGCAGCTACACACACCAAAGAGAACGAAGGTTCGAATCCCCAGCGATGACCCATTGAGGAAGCAGCTCTTGGCGAAAAAAAAAAGTGGGGGAGGCCAATCACGACCAAGACATACCCCGTTATTCCATTCAAAAACGCCTTCGCCGCCTGAAATACTATTATTAGCAAGAGAGAACCTCGAAGGCATTAATGTACTCACTCTTTCTGTGTGCAAACGAGTACAAAGGAAATATCAGAGGTGTTGCTCGTTTTTTCTTTGAGAGAGGCCGAGCGAGCTGGACGATGGAAAGTGGGGTACGGGCCTCGGGATATCGAGGGCTGGTCTAGATTGTAATTCTTTTTCGCGAAGGAGAGTTCATTACCAAGGAAAGTTTGGGGTTGGAGAAAAAATAATGGATGGGAAATTGCGCGGACGGGTCAGAAGGGATTGGGTATTTTCCCAATTGAAAGCGAAACATGGAGAGGTTGGTCTAGTTCTCAATTTTTTTTTCCAACGAAGAGTGTTGAGTGTTACCGAGGAAAGTTTTGTTTTTAATTTAGGTGTGAAGATATTAACCCTTTGGGCTCGAGTGGCGATTTTTAGTCGGCAATGAGGTTTGGTAACTTTGGAATTATCTTCTAGTGTTTTGGTATGTAAGCCCTTGTTGCATCAGGGAGAGGCTAATGCAGCAAATGCAATCCCAATTACGTTTTATATATAAATACTACGAAATATATATACATTACCATTTAAATTTAGCTTGATATTGGTATTTATGTAGTATTGTTTTAGGAAAAAGCAGCATTAGCGAAACAATAGATTGTTTTATAAAACCGCAACTGTGTTTGTTATTGCACAGAGTCAAGCTTGAAGTCGACGAAACAATGCTAATTTACAGTAAATAACTACACATCAAAGAAGCAATTGCGTCGCACCACCAATATATGTTATAGATATGAAAATGGGCCGTCTAAAAAAACTCACGTGACTCACTGAAGTAGTAATGAGAGTACATAGAGGTATGTGAGTGCAGTAGCGTATGCAGAAAATTTTAATGGGAAGGGTTACAGTGGGGGGAGAGAGTTACCCTGAAACCCTCCCTACAGGCCCCGATTTACCAATAGGCATGCTAGGTCTAAGCTTTAGGGCTCCAACTTTTTTTTTATATGCACATAAATTGTATGAATATTGCACATACTTTTAAAATTCATTAGAAATCATGGATTTTCTATAAAACCGTTATAAATTTTATTATTTTTAAGATGAATAATAAATTTACTATACGATGTTTTTAATATTTTTAAAACTTTTTTTTCACGACAAGGGCCCTAATCAGTGATGTTGTGCATGAACTGAAATTTCTAAATCAGGGACTGCCTCTCATATTATCATTTGTATTTACTGAACATCCGATTCCTACCGACCAATAGAAGGGGTTGTGACTCCTCTCCCCCCCCCCCCACAAAACTTCCTTGAGTACACCTTAAACATCTTGTGCTTAATCAAAAGTTGAAATTGAAGAAATATGCTAATTTTTTTTTTAGTTTTTATGATAAGAGGAAAAGGGGCGGTCAAAAATTGTTGGACGATGACCAATTTTGGCTGTATTACATTTAGCTGTGTCGGCATATTAAAACATTTTTGCTCAAATACTTCGCATATATTTTAATCAAGTCGCTTAGCTTTCGTAGCAACAACCCAAGTGGTTATAGCATACCAAAAATAATGGTTTATTATGTGTAGTTAAACAGTAAAATAATGACCATCACCCAATAATTTTTAACCAACTTGTGTATCTTTATTAAATGCTTTAATGCCAAATAGCTGTTTATTGTAAGTTACAATGGTGACAATATATTTTCACACTCCAAAAGTCGCGATAATAAAATTAATAATTTTTCCTTTGTATCGTTAAATTTCAATTATTTCTGCAAATAAACCTTGCAAATTGCGGGCTCAAGTTCTGAACGGAAATATCTCCTTTTACAGTTTTGTCTTTCCATATTTTTCTCTTTGCAGATTACTAAATGGCAATTCTTAAAACACACCAAGGTTTTTCTGAATTCAGTAGATTATGAATAATAGATTAGGAAACGCTGCTTCAAATATACGATGAAACACAATACGGCACGCCATCGCTCCACATTGTGTTCGCTAACAATCAATCACCTTGTTTCTTAACCAGTTTCCTTTTGAAAGCCACGAAATGCGCAATTAATTCTCGTCAAACTCCATTTCGTCTCAATCGTCTAACTAAAAGAGCAATAATAATAATAACAAAAACTTGTCTTCTGACTTTGAGAAAATGTGACATCAAAGCAAACAGGGGAAAAAGAGAATGATGACCATTATTTCGATCCAAATCCAGTACGCAAATATGGCAGAAAGCGTGCAAATGCGATCTCATTCAAGGAATAAAGTGTGGTAAAGAAATCGGTCAGTGATCATTGTAGTCAAGGCCTAGTCTAACGGGCAGTCACGGCTTAATTGTGCAGTCGTACATTAAAAATTGGGGTCGTATATTAAAAATGTATAGTCATAAATTAAAAATCAGCAGTCGCATATTAAAAATTTATAGTCATAATTTAAAAATCAGCAGTCGCATATTAAAAATTTATAGTCATAAATTAAAAATCAGCAGTCGCATATTGAAAATTTATAGTCATAAATTAAAAATCAGCAGTCGCATATTAAAAATTTATAGTCATAAATTAAAAATCAGCAGTCGCATATTAAAAATTTATAGTCATAAATTAAAAATCAGCAGTCGCATATTAAAAATTTATAGTCATAAATTAAAAATCAGCAGTCGCATATTAAAAATTTATAGTCATAAATTAAAAATCAGCAGTCGCATATTAAAAATTTATAGTCATAAATTAAAAATCAGCAGTCGCATATTAAAAATTTATAGTCATAAATTAAAAATCAGCAGTCGCATATTAAAAATCAGCAGCCGTATATTAAAAATGATATATTATTTTAAAAGATATAGCTTCCAAATAACATCCCAACACTTTTGATTTGAAATATGTTTCAACAAAGAATATTTTTTTGAATTTAAAGTTTATGTGTATTGCAAGAAAAACTCCAGGATTCCGACAAAGGGTTAAAATTAAAAATATAATTAAAAGTAAGTCGTAAAATGAGCAGTCGTATATTAAAAATGGTCAGTTGTAAATTTAAAATGGGTAATCGTATATGAAAACTAGACAGTCGAGTAGAATGCTGTTGATATACAAACCAAATTGAGTGTAAGATATGTAGAAAATCTACAAAATGAAAAAACCTCTTTGCATAATTTTTTTTTATATAAATCAAAAATGTAAATAAAAACATTTAAATATTTCACAAAAAAATTTGAATAATGTTTTGTTTTTTGATAGCCATCTCTTAAATATGTGATCACGATTGAGCAATCAATTTTTTTTTGAGGAATTGTGCGGTCGTAAATTTTGCTTAGAATAGGCCTTGATTCCAGCATGGTTTTTGGTGGTCAAACTTTCCATCACCGTTTGGCAAGCAAAGGAGACCTTGAATAAAAATATGTAATTCACACCAGCAGAAAGAAAAAAAAACAAATTTGCATTCAGTTTCCTCTGCCGTTAACCCGATTTCGCCGTAATCCAGGTCACGAACACTGACTGCTATTCCAAAGCACAAGGAAACATTGCAGAAGAAATAAAACCTTGAAGACGCATTAAAAATCGACACCAAATCGAGAATTTAATTGCGCCATTCAGTGACCAGGAGTTGATTTGGTATTTTGATAGGCTCTGGTTATTTAATTTGTCATTCGACTTGAAAAACTCGCGCTTATTGTGTTAAAATTCCATTAAATTAATGGATTCTGCATCCGCTTTTGGCCTATTGTGGCCATGATTTATTGTTGTTATTCTTACTGCTGTTAGAGAACCGATAACATTTAAGTAATTGTATTATTGCAGGTAATTATGGAAATACAATTTTGTAATGTCGAAAAAGAAAGCAAACATTTAATAATAGGTCAAACTAAGTAAATGCATTTAACCTAAATATTTCTCTTTTATTTTCATTTATATTAATAAGAATGGATGGTTTTTATGATGCGTTTGACTCATTGATCTAAGATACTGAGTAAGTTTTTTTTAAAGATTAAAAAAAAATTAATTTGTAAACATTCAATTCTTATATTATGAGTCACGTTTTCCTATTAGGCCTATCAGTTACTTATGGGAGGTTTGGCTGCCGAGTGATACAAGTCCATAAAAAGCGTTTCCGAGATAAGAGCGTTTAAAGTTTGCAACTGAGCCTTGGCTATAAGGTTAAGTGGAATGACTTTAAACTCATTATTGGGCAACTTGTTGAACTTGGAGCCACAACCACTTCGCCAAATCTAGCTGGCTGGTCATAAAAAAAAATGGGGGAAGTTCATATTCAGATTTTTGTTACTTATACAACTTGCGGGCCAAGACGATTATATATAGAAATGAAATAGAGACGAGACTCCCGATAGCAGCTTGAATCCAATTAAAACATTTATAATCATTTTAATTCTAATAAAAATAGATACAGTGGAGTATAATTATGTTTGTATGGTTTGGTTTGTTAACGCCGCATTAGAGCTGCGAATTGGGAAATTGGCGACGGTTCGGGGTGTATCCCGAAGGAAAGACCCGGGGACAATGCCTCGTATTTTTGAACCATGGTCAGATGACGAGGACACCTGAGCTGGCACCCGACGCAACCTCAATAGGCGTCAGGACATTGGACGCCGATCATATTTATCGTGCACCCGTCCCGTATACACCCCAGTATAATTTGTTCGATGTTCTGGATGACTTTCTAGCCTTTTTGTAGCGAAGCTGGCAACCCTCCGATTACAAGATCACTACTTTTTTTTTACTTTTCTGAAGCTATTTTTTTTTAAAGTCCATTAAAAAAATTTAATGCCATTAAAAATTATGTAATATTTACATATTTTTCTTTATTTTATCTATAAAATGTAACAAAGCATGTAAAGAAATACAAACTCATCTAATTCTCATGTAAAATTTGTTTTATCTTATTTCAGCGATATGATAATTGCTTCAATACAAATATTGTTTAGATTAGACTTGATGTGCGATTATAAAAAATGATAACAGAAACACTATCTATCGTTGTTATAAAAATAATATACGTAATTTTACCAATTAAAAAAAAATTCAAAACTTTACAAAATGGTTTTGAAATGGATATTGAGTCAACACAAATATCCGATTTTTTTTCAACCCAAGAACCAAAATTAAACAGATGATTAAAGTCAATAACACCGGAATTCTCATTATAAAATGGAATGTTTACCACTAAATTTAAGAGAAAACTGATTTGTCGTTCTTTAAACATTCCAGAAAACTAAAAACATCCTTTATTTTTAAATGCAAATGGCCAAAGATAATTTATTTTGTTTAATACATTTTTAATGAAAAGAACATTTTAAATGGCAAACATATAACGAAAACGGAATTATCATTGTCTCTTTCGACACTCGATTATTTTTTTTGGTGATGAAATACATTGGAGGTTGCTTTTTACGTATCAACGAACCGTTTGGCAGAATTGTGAAAAATTATCCAAATAAAATGTTCATGAAAAATAAGGTACTCTATTCGCTTTTTTCTTTATCGCCTAAGACAACATTTCAGTTATTCGCGAACAGGTTATGAATAGCAAATCCACAACTCAAACTTAAAATTGATCTACACAGCAAAACGCAAAAACGAAAGTCGCTCCTCAAAACGGGTTCAGTTTGCAATTTCATATTTTATTTAAAAAAAAAGGGGGGTGGAGAGAAGAAACGGCGCAGTGAGTCATCCAAAGGCGTTTTGTCGCCATTGGCCTACCCGAGGCATGTCATTGTCCTGTAGTGCCCACGCTCCTTAAAACTGCTCTTTCACCCCCTTTATTTGTCGAACAGAAGCGCGCTACTTCTGATCCCACGCAATCCGATTTTGAAGAAGATTTCCCCACAAAAATCACGTTTCTTATTGGTGCATTTGAAATACTTTCAGCTATTAAACGTTCAACCTAGGCCGGCTGACATTGGAATGATGAAGGAGGGGTGCGATTGGTCTGCTTGAGGTGCTAAGAAGATCCATATCAAAGTGTTTGTAGATAGTGAGAAGACGATATTTTTTATAAATGTTTATAATATATTATTTGAGAGATATAATTAACGTCAAGATTCGGAATTTTAGACATTGTTCGATTCGAAATTTTTGCCATTGGGCATAAACGTGCTGACCAAAACTGCTTGATGCTAGAAATCTGTGATGGTCACGGCACCACTTTTTGCGATTATCAGAAAACATCAATGCGAAGTAAGTTAGAATAGGATCATTATCAGATTTATCAAATGGGTAGACGAGTAGAAGTTTTAAGCCATTTAGCATGAACTTGCTAACCAAAGTTGCTTGAAGTTAAAAAGTTGTCATGGTTACGGTATCACTTTCTGCAGGTTTATGTGAAAGCGGCATTGCGAGGTTGATTACATTGGGTTCTTTATAAGATGGACATGGCTTGGAAATTCACTTCTGATCAAATTATATCGGATTTTTTTTAAAGAATAACAGCCACCGTCCGTGAAAAAATTAACGTATCATGCAATATGTCAACCAATCAATCCATCAAACGCCCAAAATACATACAAAGCATTTCATTTAAAACAACAGCCCCATTCAACGCCAAACCATTTCAATACTCAGAAACAAACACCCATTCCACGCAGGGTGTGGTCAGCCCACCCTTTTCCGAACACACAAAAAACGTGCCAAGTTCTGCCAGCAACAAGACGCCAATCCGTGCCATCTCCAACGCCACTGGAGAACACACAAAACCAAGTAACCCAGATCACACGAAGAAAAAAAAACTAATTTTGCGCACGCTTATATTGTTTAAACGGGATCTTTAAGGATATACAACAATGGTCCCAAACCTGCAACATCAGAATTTCACATTGTTTCTTTGCTCAGCTAATCACGCCCTGCATAAGATAATGCTCATTTGATTTTTTAGTACAGAATATTCGTTTAATGCCATCTTGTTAATTCAAGTCTAACTGGGTTTGTAGTGGAGATGATTAGCGAACATTGGGGTAAAGCTGTGTTAACACGTGCTGTGCGTTTGGACTGTTTCCGTAGCCCAATTAGGTTGGGTTTCTTGGAAAGTTGAGTGACCTTTAGTCTGGTTCCGAAATAAAATACAATTTGTTAAGCTGTTTATAAACGACTTGTATCATTTTTCATGCGAGTCTCCTAATTCCAAAACGTCTATTGATCACTTTGAAGAACAAGCCCATCACAATTTTGTATCACATTTATCGTTCGTATTACATTTAATTTCTACACCTGAAATGAAGTAAAGTATGTTGTTTAATGTGTAAAATAACAAATTTCGGTTAATTTCAGGTGTAGAAATAAAATGTAATATATATAAAAAAAATTATTTAAAAATGTGACGGGCTTCTTCTCTGAGACGTTTCGGAATTGAGTGCCTTCTGCACATGTTGTTGTCGGTAATGAAAAACATTGGAAATACTAATATTCACTACCTAGGACCTAGGATAAAATTTATTTTAACAAAAATGTGTCTTTTCATTTGCAAGAATGATTTTAAGAAGATTCTTTGTCTGTCTTCATTAAATAAGAGGGAGGCTAATGGAGTTAGCATACATTTGTGCAGAGACTAGTAGATTTAATTATGAAATATTTTTCGACATTTTATGATATTGAAGGAGTCGAAATATATATTTTATATATGTTATATCTAATGTAAATTAAAGTAAGCCCCAAATAGTGCTCAATTTAGACTTCTTTACTTCTTTCCTGCTGTACATTTCGACTCGCGTCGCAAAAAATTACTATAAGGTAACTATGAAATTATCCGAGTTTGTTTAGAAATGTTTGGGAAATGTGATGATGGCATTTTTCTTTTAATAGAATTTTTATATTAGAAGCTATTTTATGTTGAAGTTGAAACATTCAAAAACAAAATACATCAGTAATTAAAATGCACCACAAAAAAAAATACATCAGTAATTAAAATGCACCACAGAAAAAAAATACGTCAGTAATTAAAATGCACCACAGAAAAAACATATAATAGCATATCGTCGCTTAAACCGTCATACCACGTAAGTCCAATTAGATTAACATTAGATTTACGTGGCAACACGAACGTAAGTGACGATATGTTAAATCTGAATCCTTAATACAAAAGTAGAAAATATTAGTTAGAAACTATTTCGATCACAAAAATCGACATTAAGCCTAATTCAGAATATTAAGCCAAATTCAGAATATCAAGCCAAATTCAGAGTACTAAGCCAAATTCAGAATATTAAGCCTAATTCAGAATATTAAGCCTAATTCAGAATTAAGCCTAATTAAAAATATTTTTTTACTAATAAAATTTCAAATTTTAACAAATGGTTCGTGAATAAATTGGAACTCAAACTATACTACGAGGAGATAAAGAGATAAAAAAAATGAAGTGAAAACCTCCCAAACACAAGTTTTAAACAACACAATTATAGGTGGCATACTCTCGGTTCTCTTCCTCCCTTTCTTTTTGACCAAAGCACTGAAATTACCCTAAAACGAGCACTAATGACAGTGTGGGAAGCCGGCGAATCTGGCCACGTCACAATTGATTACCACGCGGATAGCACCACTCAACTCATCTCGGAATAGAGGTCGAGCCCCTACAACAACAGGGCTCTCCGTAATGAAAGGGTGGACAGCGGTCAAGCGAAAACAGGTAGTTTGGAGGGATCGGGGGATTACAGAGTAGAAAGTCGTCTGCATATTTGACCGAATGACCGCAAAAAAAGGCTTCCCTTTCCTCTACAGATTAAAGTGGACGATTAAAGTTTGCAATCGGGAAAAGATTATCGTGTGTTGTAACGCTTTTGTGGAGGGCGGTTTTTTATTTCATTAGAATGGCGGTTTTCTTTTGTATGGGCAGCCTAGGGGGAGCAAAGTTGTAGTTATAAATTTGTGTAGGGTACTTTCTCACGGGAAGAATGCTTTAAATCAGTTCCAGGCAATCCCTTTCCAAAATTTTAATTCGACAACACAATGCATTTTTTAATTAAATTTCTAACAGTGGCCCATGGGAGTGACGGTATGTTAAATCTGAAACCTTAATTCAACAGAAGTAGAAAATGTTAGTTAGAAACTATTTCGATAAAAAAATCCCCATTAAGCCTAATTAAGAATATTAAGCCTAATTTAGAATATTAAGCCTAATTCAGAATATTAAGCCTAATTCAGAATATTAAGCCTAATTCAGAATATTAAGCATAATTAAGAATATTTTTTCACTAACAAAATTTCAAATTTTAACAAATTGTTCGTGAATAAATTGGAACTTAAACTATACTACGAAGACTCAAAGTATACTATGGGGGGACTAACCCCTTCTATACCAGATATTTTTTTTCAAAATTATGAAAAGCAAACTGGAAACATGCCAATTAGGCCAGCCTTTTAGAAGCAGTTTGCTACTACTTGAACAATTACCTTCCATTGTAAAACACATACGAGGGGTAAAAACCCAAGGGGGAACAAAGTTACTTAAAAAATAAAGTTAAGTGCGGTTATGGATATTTAATAAAATGGTAAAGGGATACAAGTAAATGTCTTATGTCCTGAGATCTAGTGGCGTAAGAATCAACTACTTCAAGAATCAACCGACTTTAGGTAACTTTAAACTGTGTTTCCGCAACATGATGAAATTTTCATTTGTAACCCTTGGCTTCCCCCCCCCCCCCCTTCATATCGCATCCCGGCAATAAAAGTGACATAACTCAAAAATGCAGCATTTGAGAAAAATCAACTTAAAGAAAACTTTAAATCTTGTATTGAAATAGTATAAGCTTCTTTTAAATTTCAGGTAAGTATTTATGGCGGTAAATTCCATTTCTATAGAATAGTAATAATACATATACACCTCATACATATTTTTCAATGACATAACCTCAAAATTGCTATTTTTTTACTTGTGTCACTTTTCTTGCCGGGCTGCGATATATCGTTGGAACACAACGATTCGAATTAATGTAAATCAAAATATCTAGTTGCAGCTGGCTCATGAACTCTCGTTTGAAGCCTGCTATACTTTCACTAAGAAGTCGATTAAATCAAGCATTCATTCAAATTAGGTCTGTCAATTTAATCAAGTTACAATAACGTTAACAATTTCAACCGCTGCAACCGCGTTGGGTAATACCCATCCATTACAGCAACCTCTCCTTACAAAACGGAAACGGGTTTTTAATCCAACCGCCGACCTACCTTTGGCATGAAATCCCGGTGTGTGCTTACAATTCAAATGAGCTTTCACGACATATCACACCAGACACATGAGAATGAAATAAATTGAAATTAATTAAGCATACTAGCTAATCCCGACAATAGCCAGGAATCTTAAGTATACAGGACTCTAAAAGACTAAACGTGCGAGCGTTCCAATCAGAATGAATCTTAACCTGTCAGTAGTCTGACATTCCCGTAATATGCCGTCATCTTCGGTGCTGGTTCCCATTCACAATGGCTTTTAATGTTGCTGATTTACATCTACAAACCATCCCTATCTGGGAATACGGGACATCCAATGAAGTAGAACTATTTTTATAGGAAAGGGATTTATAATCACGTGACCATTCGGATCCTTACGTGACTGATTTTTTTTCCCTAGCTTCGTGGCACGTGATTGCAATGTTTGATTGGTTCCCACGAGCGGACCCCGTTCAGTTTTGTTCGACCACCTATTGCTTTGGGATGTTTCACTGGCTGCTTATGAACAAATCTCTGGTTATTTATCTTTCACTTCCAACAAGAAATGTGTATGAGTATGATTTAGAGGATTAGTTCATCCGGTAAAGTAATGAAGGATTGCTGGAATCGTAGTCCTTGCTTCTGGAATTAAATTGATGACGTTATTATTGTATTTTGGGCTACTTGTATCACTTCTTGATAAGCAGATTGCCTGAAGGATAACGCGTACTTAATAAATATATGTTTCGTAATGTATTTTTGTTGTAAAATATTTTTTTCTGTTTTCATAGGTTTAATACAGCGGTTCTCAACCTGTGGTGTGCGTACCCTTGGGGATACGTGGTTGGTCGGTTGGGGGTACGCGAAGATAATATTATTAATGACGGACATCGCCTAAAACAATAAAATAAAAAATAAAAGCCAATGAGTGTCATTAATTTTACTGTTCAATTAATTTGCCAAATAACCTAAGACTATTACTGTCTGACAAAATCAAACTTTTTTTGTGTAAAAATGGGTGAAAAAGGTTATGAGAGAAGGGGGTACTCATAAATTAAAAATTTAATCAAGGGTTACACGAGAGAAAAAAAAGTAGATAACTACTGGTTTAATAGATGAATTTCCTCGTAAAATATGTGCGTATCTATAATAAGTTAAGCCCACCTTCATTTTACACGAAAACTATGAACATCTATTAAAAAATAAACAATTTTTTGGTAAAATTAATTTAAAATTTAAAGAATTTGATTATGCATCCATTTCTTGACGAAATTTTTTCAGATTATTTTTGGGAGGGGGGAACTATAATCCACAATTTAACTTACAGTCAGTTATACTTTTCTGTCTTTCACTTTTTCCCCCAAAAAGTTTAAAAATAAAGAGCAAAAATGTATCACAAGTGAGCAGACTTATATTTGTATAGTCTGCTCCCAAATATGAGGGGGTACCCCGTCTTTTTTCCCACCCCTAGGTTTTATATAAGGACAAAATAAACCGAAAACCGGTAGCTCCCCCCCAAAACCAGACGATAACTTTTCACAATACCCTGAGAAAAATAGACCGCACCTCTAAAATTTTTATTGCAACATCCTCTACGAGGTTTTATTATGCGACATTAGGCATTCATGATGTCCTACTAAAACGGAAGCACACCCATTTTACCATTGAAGACCCGCAACAGCGCATCTTATTGCATTACCAAATAGGCCGTTAAGGTCAAATTAAAGTTCTTAGCTTTTTTTAAAGTTATTATTTTTACTGATTAATTACGATCCGTTACGGAACAAACTAGTTTTATAATCGTTGGGAAACGTTAAGAATATTCAAATTCTATTCACTGCAGCAGGGAACTTTTCAAGCGTAATCTAAAATGTCAGATTCTCATTAAGGAACGATGCTATTTGTCCATTTATATTGAGAGAATTTTGGATATAATAAAAGTTAAAAGCTTCATTTGTTCGAAGTTCATTGCCTCAAGGACCCAACAGATCAGGACGTACAGTAAGCAATATGTATTGTTAAGTTAGGAAAGCATTAAAATTTTTTTTGGGGGATTGAATAAAATTTACTTTATGTTTGCAGGAATTTTTGGACGATCTAATATTTAAAAAAATTTAACGTTTTGTTGTATAATAACATAAAAAATGCTATAAAAAGTTTTCAAATAAATTCAGGCATATATAAATCAAAGTAAGCTTTCTGTACGGGCCGGCTAATTTCAAAACAAAGTAGACCCCCATTTTTCGCAAAATCGTTTTTTTTAATATATTTTTTATAAGTTCTAAAGGCGCTACATCAAATGGCAAAGCATTATTGACCCAAAGTGTCAAAGTCCAGTCTAAAAATGCACTCCAAGTCATGGATTCAGACCCCAAAAGTATGTGGCTGTTAATCGCTTTTGGCATTTCCTGTAAAATTTCTGAAAATGGATGAAAATGGATCTATCTGGTTTTGAAACTAGACGGCTCATATAAAATACGCTATAAAACATATATTCAATATCTTTAAATTTATTGGTTCGGGGTTTCAATTACTCTCACTTATCCTATCCTGAGTGGTCGAAAATAAAGATTAACGATATGAAAGGGCTTCAGGAACAAAAATACATCAGGCTATTTTAAAGTTATATTATACACCAAGAACTGAATTCAGCATTTTGACACTTTAATTTTGATGTGGTGTATTTGAAAAATATTCATATAATTTATCGGAGTTTAAAGCATTCGCCATGTTATTAGGAATGTAAAAAAAAACTTTTGAAGGAATCTTCTGCAAAACGAAGTTTTTTTTTTACATTCATATATTTCTCCTTGCTTATAAATAAGCATATTATTGTTTGATAATTTTGTGTCAATTATAGTAGACTTGGGGGAAAATTATTTAAAATTACAAAAAAAAGTTGGAATAGTTGTTTTCAAAAAATGGTTTCAATAAGCATTTAATATTTCAATAAGCATGGCAATTTTTCAATAGGCATTTAATATTTCAATAAGCATGGGCATTTTTCAATAAGCATTGAATATTTTAATAAACATAAAAAAATTTCAATAAGCATTAACCTAAAATAAAAATCAGTCCCATCACTGAATTGTTGAAAGCAACATGTTTGAAAAATATTCAAAGAAAGCTGAGAAAAAGAAATACATGATCAGTCTCCAATGGAATTCCTTCCAACTCAAAGACCTAAATGAATGATGGTTCCGACAAAACAAAATTAAACATCAAAGAAAATATGTGTAAAACAAGCAAGATACAAAACGTGTGCTGATTTGATGTAGAAACCGCAAACGAAACCGCGAGAGGCGTAGGACGAACTGACAAAAAAAGCAATGAAGTAGTTCCGTTCCAGAGGTAAGGTTGGATTAAATCAAAGAGTCTGGAGTCTGAGGTTAGATTCGATTTTGAGGTTTCTGACTCAACTGAAATTGACGCTTACGGAACTCTGTCGTTTACTTTGTTATAAGTAGCCAATTTTTATTTTAATATGTTGCTTTAATAAAGAGGTCAAATGAATTGACAGTTACATTGCACATTTCATGCCAGGATTTTGAAGCGACACTCCTGAAACCTTCTTTGTGGTTAAAATGCTTAAAATATCAAGCAGGAAATCGTTGAGATGACATGGCATATTAATTTATTAATTAATCAAACCCGCAATATAGAATTTATGTTTGGTTAATTGCTAAATAATCAAATCAAGCACACGAAATAGTTAAAATAAGGATACAGCTTTGTTTCCTTTAAAGGTATACATTTTAGGCAACACCCGTTTTTGAAAATATAAAACAAAACTATCTATGGAATGGAACAATGATTTTACGGACCACTTAGAACGCGAGGTTCTTCCCTTATGGTCCGTGGACCATATGGGAAGGGAACTACTATTCTAAACAATTGAAGACGTGGGTGCAAGAACCAGACAGCTCCACTTTTTTTCTGATTTACACTTTTTCATATAAAGAAAAAGACCCTCTATCGATTGGTGCGAGAACCAGACAACTCTAAGCAATGGCTATAAGGATATAAAAGAAAATGAGCTGTATTTTTACGTTATACGGTACAAGAAACATGTGTTTTTCGTCCGTTCTGAGCAATTTTGAGAACTGGAATTGTCTGGTTCTTACACCCACGTTTTCAATTGCGTTTATACTCCGAGTAAAAGTCAACTCTCTTAAAAAAAGAAATCTCAAACAAAAAAGAAAAACCAACTTTTTTTTAAGTTTGAAAGTTTTCAAAGCACGATTTCTTGACACCGTTACTAAGCCTTGCGTACCCTTACGTATGCTCTATTTCCTTTTCTCACTCCCAAATTTTTTTTCTTCTTTTTCGTTTCGAAGTTTTTTTTTCTTCACTTCGTGTCATTTGTGTCCCTTTCTCGAGGAACATCACGGAAACGGAAACGCGCGTTTGCAGCGCTCCCCGGTTGCCGCTCCAAAGAGTGGAACTTCCGTTACAGTCCGCGGCACACTTCCAGCAGGACAGTGATTTACAAGGACTCGTTCCATATTTTAAATAAACAAACGCATGTTTTATTCATTCAATGGCGATTTCGTTTTTTTAATCTAAGGCCCATTCGACACGAACGAGTAAAACGCGCGTGAGCTTCTCTCCACGCGCGTTTAACTCGTTCTTGTAGAATGGTCATTTATTACGCTACTTGCCCTTAGGGGGAGAAAGGGTGTATCATACGTGACTGTGAGGTGACATGGGGTAGGAGAAGTCTCAGTGGTTGCACGGCGTATCAAAACTTAGTAGACAATATAGGAATTTTTTGCATAAAAATTGATATAAGTTTTTTTTATAGAAATCACTGTTTGATAGCATGTTCGGTGAAATACGTAGAATGGAAGTTTTATTGACTGTTTTAAAATGTATTGTGACATGGGGGAGGGGATGGGAGGGTTAAGGCTAACGTGAGAGTTCGTGACATAAGAGGAGGAGGACGTACAAAAGGATGACAAATAATGTTATGTAATAAATAAACGCTCCCTTATCTGTCAGTTGGGGAATGTGGATGTTATTTAACTGAACATTTTATTTAAGCCATTAGAAGCTATTTGTTCTTATAGTAATCACAATTCAAATACTTCAATATCCAATACTTACAATTATTTGTTTAAGAAATCAATTTTCCTTAGACTGAAAAATAAAAGAATATTTATAAGTGAGAAATTATAGACAAACATCCTTATTAGGTCAAACTATATTAACAGGAAGAAATTGTTTGCTGATATATCTTTATTTGTAATGTGAATAATAAAAATGTTTAATTCTTCGGACAATAGTTCGATTGGATTTCCGTCATGCTGACAAGTACAGAAGAATTTGAACGATGTCATATCCCAAGTTTAAAGAAATAAAATAAATCTTTCGTTTTAATAAATAACACGCAAGTTAATTGTTCAGGCATCTTTCTTTACACGCTCATCCCTTGGAAATGTTATGGCACATGCGGACACAACTTTTGCGTCATACCCATTCAGCTCGCGCTCGTTTCGCCGAGGTAAAGACAAGGCAGACGAGAGAAAAGGGCTCTTCTCCAAAAAAGAACACGAGAGAAGAGAAAAGAGGAACACCCCCTGCAGGCCTGAACCTCCTTTCCGAGTGCAGTCACCCCTTTTAATGTAATAACCCAAATTTCACTGCCTCTCGCTCGCTCTCTCTCTCTCTCTCTGTCTGCACACAATCAACATTTCTCAAAGTGCCGTTTCTTCCCAACAGCCTCGATTCGGATACGAAAAGAAACCAACTCCACACTGACGCGCGATTGTATGTCATAGAGTGAGGAGGCAAATGCCCATTTGCTTTGCAATTTCTAAGGGAAATCTGTTTAAGTTTTTTTAAAAAGTGGGGGTTGTAGTTGTCGTCCCCCCACCCCCTCCTTCTAATTAGGCTTCGGCGATGTTGACATTTTGCCATCGCGATTTTTCGCCAGTCAAACATTTATATTTTCCAATTCGATGGAATTTCCAAAATTAATATTTCTAATAAATCGATATTTTCTATAGATATATCGATATTTTGGAAATATACCGATATGTTTTAAAAATATCGATATATTTTCGATGTATATCGATATATTTTCGATGTATATCGATATTTTCGATGTATATCGATATTTTCGATGTATATCGATATTTTCGATGTATATCGATATTTTCGATGTATATCGATATTTTCGATGTATATTGATATTTTCGATGTATATCGATATTTTCGATGTATATCGATATTTTTGAAATATATCGATAATTTCGATGTATAACGATATTATTTATATATCGAAATTTTTATTTATGTTTCGATGTATATCGATATTTTTGAAGTATATCGATACTTTCGATGTATATCGATATATTTTCAAAGTATCTCGATATTTTTTTGAAATATATCGATATATTTTATGTATATCGATATTTATGTTACGGCGTATATGGATATTTTTGAAATATATCGATATTTTCCATGTACATCCGTATTAATTATATATCGATATTTTTTTATCAATGTATCGATATATGTCTATTTTTCGTTAAATATGCAAGTGTACTTTCAAGTAATCGTAACATCGAGTGATGGTCAAATCAATTTATCGTCAAATCTAAAATTACATCATCGAAATCGCGATGTTTTTTTTGTTTCCGGAATTTCGATATATATCAAATGGTCGCCCAAGCCACTGATTTTGCAGTTTCGACTTTATGTCGATCTTGAGGCGAATAAGGGAAATATTAAATAATTAGTGCAACAGGGGATCAAATGCAATATCTTGATGATTTTATGGAAATATTATACAAATTTTATGGTCCGTACTTTTTTGCCCCAAAAGAAAGAAAGCCGTCCCTCTACATATCAAAACTTTACAGGAAACAAGGAAAACTTAATTCATCAAAGCTTATGCATCAAAGTTTTGATACTTTAAAAGGCTTACATTGCGATTCAACAGACTTAAGAATCTGCAGAGAACTGCGTACTAGAAAGTTGTCCAGAACATCCGACAAATTATACCGGCGTCTGTACGGGACTGGTCCACGATAAATCTGGTCGGGGTCCAAAGTCCTGACGCCTATTGAAGGCGTGGGTGCCAGCTCAGGTATCCTCGTCATCTGACCATGGTTCAAAAATAAAAGGCATGGCTCCCTGGTTTTTCCTTTCCTGGGATAGGGGGCCGGATAGCCCAGTGGATAAAGGCTTCAGCTGGGAATCGAATGATTCCCGGTTCAATCCTGCGCGACGGACTTATAAGAAAAGTAAAAAAGTAGTGATCTTGTGAGCGAAGGGTTGCCAGCTTCGTTACAAAATCCTAGGAATGTCGTCCAGAACATCCACAAAAATTATCGGTGAGTACACGGGACTGATGCACGATAAATCTGGTCGGGGTCCAAAGTCCCGACGTCTATTGAAGACGTGGGGTGCCAGCTCATGTGTTTTTTCGTCATCTGACCTCGGTTCTACAATAACGAGGTGCAAGTATGAATGTATCCGTGATAAGTCTCAATACGAGGACAGAAATAGGCAGCCGGAAAACGTATAAACCATCCACTGAAGAAGAAGTTAAATCAAAGCTAAATTTGCCATTTGTAATTAAAATAGTTTGCGCACTTTAAAGGAAATTTTCTGTTTGGTAAACTGCAACCACTCAAAAGTTTTCAACACGTTCAGTTTCACGCCATCCAAAAAAGGAGAATGGCTCTTTCGGAGTGGGATAACTATTTCCTGTTTCCAACCCATACGCTGCCGAAAACTTCCTGCGTTCTGTTTAAATCTGCGACGTATCCTGTTCATTGCCCACTGGGGAATTAATCGGGGAACTCGTAACTGCAACCGCGTAACAATTACGATCGGGAGTTGCATCTCTCTGCACCCCCCACTGGGTGATTTCGGCACAAAAAAGACGGTTACAGCTACTCATGGGATTAACTGAACTAATGAAGGGGTTGTCGAACCCACCGATGGAAATAGGTGAATGCGACTCCCAATTAAAGTATTTTGTTAAAAGGGAAAAGTACAAAAATGTATTTTCGCAGGAATGTTCCCTATTTACTGTAGAGTTGGGACTCGGTATAAAGATACAAATCCCTTAAATTTTCCAGTTTTTTTTTTAAAAAAACAACAACCTGAAAACTACATTTGGAAATAATTAATTTTTTCTCACATTATTATTTAAGCTTTCAAATAAGGTTTGTTTGTTTCTAAGCTTTTAGTGGCGCAAAAGCCAGTTTTGATCATGCTGCGACAGCTTGCAAATAAGAAGTGCTTATTAATTACATATAGAAAATCAAGAAATTAGCATTTTGTTCATTTATATCACGGTTAAAAATAAATAAACCAGACTGAAAAAGATAAGTAATATGACAAGGCGCATCCATCTAACATTAGTTAACCCGAACTATGGCATCTGTCATACCTATTTTCAGCTAAATAATGAGTTGTTAAAAATATTGTCATAGAAAAATGTCAGTTTTTTTTCTTGCCATACCACTGAAAAATAAGTTCCGGTACCATTACTTAACATTTTTAGGAAGTTTTCTTGATATTTCCTGAAATTTTGATTTTTTTTTTTTGGTTTTCCTAGACAGTTCCTTGGCATTTTGGCCTTGACAATTCCACATTTGCCTTTTTTTCTAGGTGCATGGGGGCTATTTGTAAGTGGAACTCACAATTGGAGATTATGGGTTCGATTCTTGACTATAAAGCCGGCGCCACATATGCGGTATTCGCCGAATCCCGAGCAACGAAACCTTCGATATTCGCCTAAAGACGCATGTGTGGATGGGTCCCTCGGTATTCGGCAAGTACCGCGTCGCTCGCGTTTCGACGATTTTCAGCACCACACTACAAGGTGCTCGCCTTATCACGAGTAACTTCGCTCGGGTTAAAGCGAGCAAATTGAATAATTGCGTTTCCCACTTGTTTCGGGAAAATGGAACACATCTCGAAGCGAGCTCAATGGTGATTGGCTATCGATATTTTATTCTATATTTTGATAGCCAATTACCATTTACTATCAATATAGAACTATTTTCTTTTTTTTTTATTTAAAGAGGGAATATTGTTTTTTTCGTATCAATTTGACTTTAAAATATATCGTGGTGTTTGTTGTGCTATTATTTTAGAATTTTTATTTAGTTTATTCATTTATTTTTATGAAGTTGTCTGTTTCACTTAAATATTTGTGTTCCATTTATTTATTTCATTTATTTATCAATAAAATTATTTCATTTATTTATCAATTCAATTATTTCATTTTATTACTTATTTATATATTTGAAGCATTTAACTATTTTTATGCAGATGCGAAAAAATGAAGATATTAATTTAACATTTCTATTCGAGTTTTCAATGTGTTTAAACGATTTGAAGTCTCACGACCTAAATAAAATGGAGTTTTGTCATGAAACGTCTTTAAAACCATCTATAAAGGGTGTGTGTAGGGACATAGTAGTCATGAAAGAAACACCATTTTACGCTTTTAGGATAACCGATTCCGACACTATAACTTTCTAAATATAGCACGTTTGACATAAATTTGGTCCAGCCGATGATCTAAAGTTTCATATTTAGAAAACTTTTGGTGTTTTGAGCTTTTTTGTATCGTATATTTACTTGTTTAGTTCGTCTACTTAAAACAATTCCTTCGTTTATTAAGTTGTGAATTTTACTAAATTATTTGTTCAGATTATTTTTTTATTTATTAATTAATTTGATTTATTTGTTTTTTCATTTAGATTTCTTGCATTTAACTGTTTTGATGAAGACACAAAAATATGAAAATATTTAAATAGTATTTTAAAACCTCGAAATGAAATGTCATTGATTTAAACGTTTTGAAGAATCTTGAGTTGAAAAATGAAATGCGGTTTTGATGTGAAACCGTTTTAAAACCAGCTATTCTTTAAGGTGATACATTCTGATACTGTAACATAGTAAAATGAAGCACGATTGTTATAAAAGGAAATTTGGCGAGGATTCGTGTAAAATCTTGAACTAAAGCAAAGCACGTACGGAGAGCGGACGTGGAACATACGAGGAATCAGGCATAGCAGTTTGCATATCTTCCTCTGTTAGCCAGGTTTCCGTTGATAAACGAACCTTATTTAGATATTAGTTATCGGTATTACTTAATATGTCAATTTTAAATCTATATAAGATATGTTTGGTTGAATTGACGTCGCACTAAAGTTACTGAATAAACTACGAGCGACGGTTCGGGTTTTATCACCATAGAAAAATTCGGGAACACTGTTTTTGTCATTGTGAGCCGTGGTCAAATGACTTCGACAACATCTGAGCTGGCACCCCACTGGTTAATTTTTATACAAAAAATTTCAAACGTTTAAAAAAATATAAGTGTTCAACACCATTGACATTGAAGCAACAATACCAAGTATTTTACTTTTATTGTTGCTGAATACTTCATTTTTATCGACATGATATTACAAGGCTATATTCGTAAAGGCTTTTTTAATCCTTAAATTTTATTAATTTTAATATAACAATTTTTTTTCCTTACAAAAACATCACTTTAAATGTCAATCGCAATAGCATGTAAAGTCATGAACGTAAAAATTAAAAAAAAGTACTAGGTTTAGGTATTTCGAAAACTACTCAAAATAATTGAATAAATCTAGATTTTGATAAAGTTTATTTTACACAGTGCACAGAGAGTGATATGCGGTGGCTACGCTAACAAATACAAAAATCGCGCAGCTTTTACTACGAGTAACGCCGGGCCATATTGCTAAAATACCAATAAAACAGTAATTAACGATAGAAAATTTTCCGAAAATAGATAAACAAAAGCAAAGTGTCAATCTTTATACATTTAATCTCGACATCAAATTTTGAATAGTATTCACTGTCGAATATTAATATAATTTTTTTTAATGAACTCTATGTTGACCTGGTGTCGATATTATATCTTGTAAACAAATAATCGTTAGTACATTGGTTAAGAAAAAAGCAAACGATAATTTCAATATGTTAAAAAATACGGAATGAAAACCAGATCCCTAAGACAACGTCAACGTGCATAAAGTCCATTATTTATACTTAGTTAAAAAATGGATTGACACTAAAGAAATTTTTATATGTAGCATGCAAATTCAATTGTCAAAATGCGAAATATTCGGTGAAAAGATTTGCTAGAACACTTAAAGTTTTTCGAACTGATTATCGTTTGTATTTTATTATCGTTATCGCTAAAGCAAATATATTGAGAGGGAAAATATATATTCCAGAACTGAAAATTAAATCATTTTTAAGTGTACCAACACAATTAGGATACACTGTTTTTTGTAATTTTTCAATATTCTATGCTACAAAATTTCAACAGTTTTAAGGAATATCCATGTGCATGGCATTCTGGAATCTTTGAAAATAATAATAAAATATTGCACTCGCAAATGGCTATGAGCAAAATAAAAATGTAAAACAAAAAAAAAAACTGATTTCCAGTTAAAAAAAAATTTCATTGTAATTATCACAAATTAAAAATATGTTTTTAAAGAACATAAAAGTATTAGAATATATTTATCAATATAAATATCTGATCAATATAAATATCTCTACAAATCTGTTAATAAAATAGAATATTTTTCCATCATAAAAATATTGTAGTATACAATTTTTATCAAAATTTATATTTATATTTTTATTAAATCCGGTCATGCTTCCTACTGCGAATAAATGTTCTGAAATCGGCAAGTATACTCGCAAGAAGCCGAGTTGCTCAGGTTTTTGTAATCCGAGCAAGTAATAGTAAATCGCTCGGGTTATGGCGAGTCGCTCGGGTTAAGGCGAGTCGCTCGGTATTCGGCGAATACCGCATATGTGGCGCCGGCTTAAGAGTGTACAACCAGCTCGTGATCGGGGGTTACCAGTTTCGTCTGTCGTCATCTACAAAAAAGCATCCACCTTACAAAGGAGCTAGTGCATGTTAAACCTATCGTAGTTCGAACTTCCTCACGCCTACACAGGTGAGTGAAATGCCAACTCAGGTTGTTCTCGTCATCTGATCATGGTTCAAAATACAAGGCAATGTTCAAGGGTCTTTTTTAGGGATAGATCGCGAATCATCACCAATAGCCCAACGTGCAGATCTAGTGCGAAGTTTATTCAACCAACTAGGCGCGTGTAACCTCTGAAAAAATTAGGTTTGGTTTGGTTAATTAACGTCGCACTAGAGCTGCATGTTGGTCTAATGGCGACGGTTCGGGACCCATAGAAATCGTTTTGAGTTCTGTGGCAGGGTAATGGTTTGTTTAACATCGTACTAGAGCTCACGGTGGATTATTGGCGATGGTTCGGGGCTTATCTCGAAGGAAAGACCCGGGAACGATACCTCGTATTTATGAGCCATGACAGGGTAATGTCAAGAATATTGCATTCGAAATCAAAGCATATCCTTAATGGCAGCTAAAAACTTTGCATTATCCCTTACTGTTTGATGTTTATGCTACTTGTATACAGAAGATGGATACAAATAGCTTTTGTTGAGCGATACGCCCAAAGTATTTTCGGAATTTCACAAATATTTTCTTTCGGAGACGTTTCCAGACTGCCACCAACTGCTGCAACAACTCTGCCCTTGATTGTTGACTCACCAACAAATGAGGTCTTCGCTCGATTTCAGGATCACCGCGCATGCGCGAGTGTGTTGGCTAAACACGCAGACAAAGATTCCTGCAAAAACTTTCAACAGGCTTGTTTTCCCCGTCTGTTTTTCGGTTTGCGTGAACTCTTTGCCGAGTTTGTTGTCCTTTGGGACGACTAATATAAATATCGCAAGAGAGTGGCGACTGTTTCGGTGGCAAATGTCGCGCATGTTTTGAGGAAACCTGCCAGCCATGTGTACTTTTGAGGTTGCGGAGTTCACCCATTGAAGGAAAGTACACAAATGTCTCCGTGAACTTGCTCGAAGGAAAACCTACTCTGAAATAAATGCATATACCTCGCGCGTTAAATAGAGTAGAATCAAATGGCTATTGTGACAAGGTTTCACTACGTCATCATCTATTTTAGTGAAATGAGATCATTTAATGTAACAAATAGTATTGCGTTACAGTACGATTTTATTTAGGAAACCGAGTCATTTGCATTAACACTACTACACATTCGGTTTGGTTAATTGACGTCGCACTAGGGCTGCACAGGGGGCTATTGGCGACGGTTCGGGACCTATCTCGAAGGAAAAACCAGGGAACGAAGCATTGTATTTATGAACCATGGTCAGATGACGAGGATACCTGAGCTGGCACCCACGCCTTCAATAGGCGTCAGGACTTTGGACCCCAATCAGATCTATCGTTCACCAGTCTCGTATACACGCCGGTATAATTTGCCGGATGTTATGAACAACTTTGTAGTATTTTTGTAGTGAAGCTGGCAACCCTCCGATCGCAAGATCACTACTTTTTTCACTTTTCTTTGTCAAGTCCACCGCACGGGCTCGAACTAGCAATCATCTCATTGCCAGCTGAACGCCTTCATCCACTGGGCAACTGTAGGCTTCACCATTACACAATCTTTAACCCTGAAAGTTACACATTAGGCCTCCGAGGTAGGGCTGGAATTAGGTATAGACTACATAAGCTGCAGCCTAGAGACCAGTACCACACACCAAAAAAAAAAAAAAAAAAGCCAAAGTGTGAGAAAAATTATTTGGAAGGGTAATAATCTAAATCCTAATAAAAATTGTTACTACAATCTTTTTATTTATATTTTTCCTAACAGATTTGTACAATGTAAATAATCCCTAATACTTCAACGTCCTCTCAAAAATACAATGTACAATGACATTTTTTTTTTTTTTTGGAAATCAGTTGTTTTTATTTTTTTACATTTTTACTTTGTTTAGAGTAGGTAATACAAAGTAAGAGTGCCATATTTTATTAACATTTTCATAGATTCTAGAATGCCATCGCTCTTTGAGATGCCTTGAAACCGTCGAAATTTTGTAACATAGAATTGACATTACAAAAAAAAAACAAAAAAAAACAGTATATCTCAATTTCATTTGTCCACATTATTTAATTTACAGTTCCGGAATATACATTTTTCAAAAAATTACGCCCCTCCCCATTTCTTCTAACAAATGCGCATAATTTGATTTCATGATTAAAATTTAAAAAAAAATGTATTAAAACAATATGTTACTAACGGGGGTATTTTTGTTCTAAGGTTCAACGCGCTGAGGGTCATACTTTAAATTGAGTATGGCAATTAATGAGCCAATCAGGGAACAGATCAAAGAAGAAGTATTTAAAAATACCCAATTAAGTATTCTGATTTCGGATGGAAAAAGTGTGCACAGACCCGCGAAAAATCCCCAAATACCTCTGATGAACTCCGTTGTCATTTCACCCCAGGGGCTCTCCCCTCATCCCCTATTAAGACATTAGCATACCCTTAGACAAATCCTTTTCGATAGAAATATCACGTGACGCCGTTTTTTAATCCTCCTTAATATTTTCCCGAAGGAACAGAGCGGCAGCACTTCAAAGGCTCCCTTCCTCAAATCCCTTCTGGGATATCAAAGGCTTAATGTCGAATATTCCTCCGAGGGGGAAGATGGATTTCTCTAAATCTGAGCCCTAAGACTACACGCATGCGTCTTTGCTGTCCTAAAGGCGTGCAGAGATGCGCATCAAAGCGATACGGGGATTCTTTTCCAAAGGTTTATGAGATATAATGGAGTTGCTAATATGCAGATGACGTTCACTTTTAAAAATATTTAATAATACATTTTTTATTGTTGATGAATTTTTATTCACATTGAATTAAAGTATTGAAAATTTCAAAAGGAATCATTGAGAGTTTGATCTTTGAACTATATGTTATCGATAGTTTTAACCCTTTGCACTCCACGAACACTTTGCGATTTGTGTTCTTTCTATGGAACAGTTATTCCTCTTTACGTTATTTTCCACAGATTTTTTTTTTATATTCATAAAGGGAAAAAAATCATAATCTGTTTTGTATTTGCAAGAGAACAAGTTGGAAAAAAAGACTGATGTTCTAAACACAAGATCACGCTGTTCTCGTTTATTTTAAAGAACTGTGAAACAAAATAACTGGTCGTTATGTTGGCGCCGCTCAGGAGAAAACGACTCGTTCTTTTGGTTCCCTGTTCTTTAAAATAAGCGAGAACAGCATGATCTTGTGTTTAAAAAACATCGATATTGTTTTCAACGCGTTCTTTTTCAGATCCAAAACAGATTAGGTTTCTTTTTTCTATAAGCATAATAAATTCTAGGGCAAAGAACATAAGGATGAATAACTATTCCGAAGAAAGAACGGAAAACGCAAAGAGTTCTTGGAGTGCAAAGGGTTAAGCTCTTTTAACAGAACAGCTGTCAATGTTCTTATTGTTTCTTTTGAAGCGTCTGGATAAAAAAATAATGTTATAGAGTCGGTCAATTAAATAAAATCAAGAACATGCTGTGTTTGTTCAAAGAATGTTCAAAAAGGATAAAAAAAAAAAACGAAAACTGCACGATGAAGAACAGGGATCAAAAGAACAGATCGTTATTATTTCCATTGAACGATGTTAGTGCAAAAGATTAGGTATTTTTTTTTAAAATTAAGAAAGTTAAACAGGTTAAAAGATTAAATTATAAGAAATAAAAAAAAAAATTAAAGTTTTTAATTATAGCTTTTTTTTACCGAAGGAAAACCGGATTTTAAATTGGGGTAGATGAGACCATTATTTAAAAAAAAAATTCCAATTTTATTCAATTTTACCAGACGTCAAAAGTAACGTAAATAACAAGGATCGAACGAAATTGTAGATACAAATTGAAAATTACACCTTCATCCAAGGGTTCATTTAACAACCTAAATGGTTCTGCCGCATTACGATAGTTTATGTCATTTTATAGATATAATTTTCTCTCCACAGATGGGCTATTCTTCGGAGTTAGTTAAGCGAATCGTCTAAAAAGCAACGCGACAGATGCGTGATGCATGCTGAAATTATGAATACGTGTGGGTCTTATTAAACGAATATTTTAGAAGCAGATAAGAGGATTGTTAGTGACATCGGCTAAAACGGATTAAAAAGGTCTAGACAGTTTGAAAGTTCGTATTATTATTATTACTTTCAAAAATATACATTCTTATGTGTAATGGTACAAGAGTAATGGCGAATACGAGTATTGGTTCATACGAGTTATGATAATACAATTTTTTTGCTATGAAAACTGAAGTTTAAGAAATACATTGAGTAATGTAGAAAATGACAAATATAACTTGAACTATTCCTAGTAGCCAGCATGAAAAAGCCTTTTTTTCGATTTGGCAATACATATTCGATAACAATTTTTATCAAGATACTTTTTATGTATATTTTTTTAAATGTCAGTTAAAAAATAGTATCTGCAGTGTTATAAAATAATAAGATCTAGACAATAGTGAAATACTTTAAAATATATTAATATATATTTGTTTTAAACAATTGAAAGTTGGCGATCAAAAATTGATTTGGAGAAATAGCTCTTTCTGACAATTATGTTTTAACGGGGGAAGCTAACGGAAAAACTAACATTCGGAGATGTACCCGAAAATTATTAGTAATTATTATTGTCTTAGAGAAAATAAAAGGGAAGGAATAAACGGGGAGAACGTACCAATGGGGTTGCATTTAATGCGTGTGAAACCGCGGGCTACAGCTAGTACTCGATATAAAGTGGACCAATCTTCATTTCGATAAACTTTTTCGCCGAAATATTCAAAGTTTTAAAAATCAAGCGACGCGGTCGGGCTCGCAACGCCAAGCCCAAAAAGAAGAAATAACGCCAAATAGCAAAACCAGCCAGCAAGAAACGAACGCCCGATGGGAATAAGCTTATATATACGCTGCACAACTCCTAATGTTAAACCGCGTCCGTAAAATATTTCCCAAAACCCGAACTACATTTCGTAAAAAAATAAAACCAGTATCGGTGCAACCTTTAATTTAATACAAGAATATTTTTTTTAATTGGAGTTTTTTAATTTGCGTAAAGTTAGTCGATTTGTCACTTTTTCAAATTATGAAGCCCGAATTTGTTAAACAAGCTAGACACTACATTATTCAACCGATTCTTTTGATTAATAGCTTATATGATAGCTTTATGGCATCACTAAGAGCATATGTTACTTTTAGTTTAATATAATTTAGTTATATATGGTTAATCAGCTAAAAAAGAAATTAAATAATATAAGCCAAAATTTTCGCCTTCAGGCAATTATTAAACAAATACGAAGTCCTTCCACTTTCCGGTCTCCAAAGAAAATTATGTTTTAGAGCGGCTTAATAAAAGTTAAAATGTTCGTTAAATATATAATACGCTCCAATTGATACACATTTTTATAAAAAATTCTCGATTCAGTAATAAGATTAAAAAACATTCTGGAAGCGAGATTATTTATTTTGAAGAAACACTTGCGATAGACGTTCGAAAACGTCGAAATAAAATTTGGGCCGCTTTTGCAATAAAAAACAACTATTATAACATTCTAACACGTTGCCATCATCGAACCAGTTAAACATCCCAACAATACCTATTATCAATTGAAGCCACTGTTTATGTTATTTAAATGAATCATCGTCAACCGTATTTCATCCGTGGAAACAATCCAAAAAGAAGACGCGCAAAAAGGTGGATCAGACAAGATGAAACCGGCCTCCACGAGAAAAACAACCCGGAAAAAGCGTTTACAAGATAAAATACACACAACAGAAAACGTACGTGCTAAAATCCAAAATACAAGCGGCAATCAGGAACCGAAAACTCTTAGGGGGAAAGTGGGCAATTGTTTTGAACGCCTATAGACCAAGACGTTTCGTCAACTTGCGCCGTGTTTAGAAATCCCGCTCGCTCGTGCTACATTTCGGAATTACAAAACTGAACCTGCGAAAAAACAACGCTAATCAGTGCGGCGGTTGCGACACGGGGAAAATCAGAAGTTGTTTGGAAAAGAGAGATAAAATGTGTAAAGAGTGCGACACTACAGGTCTACCTATCTCGAAATAATGATAAAACTACCGCATCCATAACTTTCTATTGCCCTTCATCTAAAAAAAAAAGGCGTGTATGGGGGGTTTGGTTTTGTTAATTATCGTCGCACTAGAGCTGAACAGTTGGCTATTGACGACGGTTCGGGGCATATCTCGATGGAAAAACCCGGGAACGATGCCTTATATTTTTGAACCATGGTCAGATGACGACGAAACACCTGAACTGGCACACAACGCCTTCAATAGATGTCGGGACTTTGGACCCCGATCAGATTTATCGTGCACCAGTCCGGTATACACGCCGATAATTTTTGTGGATGTTCTGGACGACATTTATAGTATTTTGTAATGAAGCTGGCAACCCTCCGATAACAAGATCACTACTTTAATAAAAAACAAATTTTAGTCAAATCCGTCGCACAGGAAACCTTTGATTCCCAGCTGACGCCTTTATTCACTTTGCCACGGAGACCCGTGTATAGGAGGTTGTTGCACGTTAAATGTACCGTGGTACAGACGTCCTCATGCTTACACAGGTGCGTGGGGTGCCAGCTCAGGTGTTGTCTTAATCAACTCTGACCATGGTTGAAAATTAGTTACGCAGTGTTCCGATGGTTCTTCACATGAGGATAGATCCCAAAACATCACCAGTAGCCCACTGTGCAGCTCTATTGCGACATTAATCAAACCAAACCTTTTCAAAAGTTCGATATTGGTGAAACATTGCTGTCAGATCCCGTGGATAGTTGTATTCCAAGTATGATGTTAACATTATCAGTTCTTAATATATCTTGCTAAAGACGCAGGACTGGATAGCCCAGTGGATAAAGGCGTCAGCTGGGAATCGAAGGGTTCCCGGTTCGATCCTGTGCGACTGACTTGACTAAGAAAAGTAAAAAAGTAGTGATCTTGTGATCGGAGGGTTGCCAGCTTCGCTACAAAATACTAGGAATGTCGTCCAGAACATCCACAAAAATTATCAGCGTGTATACGGGACTGGTGCAAATCTGATCGGGGTCCAAAGTCCCGACGTCTATTGAAGGCGTTGGGTGCCGCCAGTTCACGTGTTTCTTCGTCATCTGACCATGGTTCAAAAATACGCTGCATCGTTCCCGAGTCTTTCTTCGAGATAGTCCTCGAACCGTTGCCAATAGCCCACTGTGCAACTCTAGTGCGACGTTAATTAACCAAACCAAAGGCGCAATTTTTAAAATCTTTATTATGGACTTAGGTGGCCCAAAAAGCATCATAAAAACACCGAAATCTCGTCAATCAAAATTAATTGCAAATGCACTAAATCTTTTTAACTTACTCGCTTCTAGTATTATATAATTAAATTATTCACGAACTAAATGGCTGCGTTACTTTAAACAACAACAAAAGAATAAGGCAAACAACACTGTACGAGATATTAAATGAGTCAACAGATAAAATTACAAAAGCACGAACAAAAAAAAATCCACGGAAAAAAAATGACTGGTCATTTTTTAATTCCCAAAGAAGAGAAAAGAATTATATCAATAAACAAGAGGGGGAAAAACCCCATCGACTCTTCTAATCCCTCTTTTAAGTAGTTAACACTCAAAGTAATTAACTTAAATGCAACGTAATGCCACAATGATCCCCATCTTATGACACATTTGAAATCCATTCTTTTCCACTGTGGTTTCCTCAAGAGGTGAGAAGGCTATAAATTCGATCCAATTCTCGCCGGCTTTCGGTTTTGTATTTGAAATGGCTTAATGTAAATAAAGCAGCTCGGGAGTTGGCGCATGCGTGCATGACCAGTCTCGAAAGCTGCTTTAAGTTACCGGTAGAGTTGAGGAGTGCTTTTCCTTCTCTTAAATAGAAATTGGAGGAAGTGTTTTTTGTTGAGGTAAAGTTTGGTTTGTTCGATTTCTTCCTGGCACGCATATTCGGCTATTGAATTAATGGGTAATTGGTTTGTTTAATTAACGTCGCACTAGAGCTGCGTAGTGGGCTATTGGTCACGGTTCGGAGCCTATCTCGAAAGACCCGGGAACAATGCTTCGTATATTTGAAAAATATTTCGAGGACAACACCTGAGCTCGCACCCGACGTAACCTCAATAGGCTTCAGGACATTGGACCCTGTTATTTATCTTCGAACAGTCCCGTATACACGCCAGTATAATTTGTTGGATATTCTAGTTGTTTGTTTGGTTAATTAACGTCGCACTAGAGCTGCACAGTGAGCTATTGGCGACAGTTCGGGGCCTATCTCGAAGGAAAGTCCCGAGAACAATGTCTCGTATTTTTGAACCATGGCCAAATGACAAGGACAAGACCTGAACTGGCACCCAACGCCTTCCATAGACGTCGGGACTTTGGACCCCGATCAGACTTATCGGGCACCAATGCCCGTATACACGCCACTAATTTTTGTGGATGTTCTGGACGACATTCCTTGGTATTTGTAGTGAATTTGGCAAACCTCCGATAACAAGATCACTACTTTTTTACTTTTCTTAGTCAAGTCCGTCGCACAGGATCGAACCAGGAACCTTCTGATTCCCAGCTGACGCCTTTATCCACTCGGCCACGGAGGCCCTTCCTATCTTGAAGGAAAGAACCGAGAACAATACATCGTATATATGAACCATGGTCTGATGACGAGGATAACACCTGAGCTGGCACCCGACGTAATCTCAATAGCCTTTAGGACATTGGACCCCGATATTTATCGTCCACTATTCCCGTATACACGCCAATATAATTTGCTGGATATTCTAGATGACTTTCTGGTATTTTTGTAGCGCAGCCGGCAACCCTCCGATCGTAATATCCCTACCTTTTTACTTTTCTTTGTCAAGTCCATCGCACGGGTTCGAACTAGCAATCTTCTAATTACTAGCCGTGTGCCTTTATCCACTGGGCAACTTTTTATAAGATAAATCGCGTGGCTTACCCGGTGAGGCAAAACATACTTATTTTTTAGCTACCATTCAGCGCTGCTCGTCACGCTTTCTGTGTAATTCACTATGTAAAGCTACCGGCCTGGCTCTTCTGTACATTTATGCGAGTTTTGTAGTCAATGCAATCTTTCCGTTTTAAAAGGTTGTTAATATAAATTTTTTTTTTTGGTGCATTTATGAAATGGGTTCCTTGACATCTTTGAATATGCTTCATTCTTATTTTTAAATTGTTAAAATTTTAGTTTCTTTTATATTCTTTTTCGACCAAAATGGGTACTCAGTCTTGGAAGTTTTCATGTAGAAAGGCATTATTAAAATCCATTTGTAAGTAACTTGATAAAATAGAATAAATAACAGCCGTCGATTCTTAAAAACTCAACATACTTGATTAGTAAGGGACTGTAATGTAGCAAGTCTCTCTAAAAAAATAGTTATAATCCGCCATTTTAAAAACTCGACTTTTTTATTATTTATTATATTCGAAATAAAACATTTGCTAACATGTTTTTTGGTTTGAAGCTGGAATATTTGAGGAATTATTTTTAATTTGTACCGCAGACGATTTTTTAATCCATTTAAAAATTCTTTTCGGATAAAATAATCTGCGTCATTATTAGACATTTCTATAGCTCAACTAAAAATTCTTGCATTACCGATTAGGCAACAAAAGACTCGCATAAAGTTTGCCAGAAAATAAAAACTCGGTTTTCCATGAACATATGCGTTTATAATGGATTAAAAGCAAAAAGCTCAAAATTTGTAAAAATTCTAAAGACGAAATATAATAAAAAATATGGTAAGGCTTTTAAAGGCGGAGTTAAGAGAGCAGCATATCAATTTTCGTGGTGGAGTCTTTGAAAAAGGTCTGTTTAATTTTTCTAAAAATTATTTTTCCCTTGATGTATTTACATGATCTCACAAAGCCAAACTCCGAGGGATGCTCAAAAAAATAATTTCTGAATAACATTTAATTCACCAAACAACTTTGAAAACGTTCAGAAGTGTAATAAAACACTAAAGCAACAAAAAAAAGTTCACACATAGACTGGTTTTCTTTATCCGAATTTACGAGACCATTGACTTTTTGCGCAATTTACCTGGATTACGCTATTTCAATTGAAATCCACGAAAATAAGCTTTTCTCGCGAAACTCGGTAAAAATAATAAAATCACGAAAGTTACGCCAGGAGAAAACATTATCATTATCCCCCTGTGTATACGGGGATCGAAAAATAAAAATTACTACCTTTAACTTAACGCGCTCGTGGAATTTAATTATTTGTTTAGTCTATTTCGAATACTGTTTCGTGTTTTCACAGGTTTCGAACCTGGTAGTTAACTAGTAGGGGGTACTGTAGAAGAACCCAAAATGTAAGTTTGGAGTGTGTTTATTCAGATCGGTTCTCTACAATTGATTTTGAATTGCACACAACAAACACGAGTCAAATTGATCTTGGTTGGTTGAACCGAAGTCGCACTAGAGCTGCACAGTGCGATTGGCGACGGTTCGGGGTCTTTGTATCCTGATTTGGTTTGATTAACGTCGCACTAGAGTTGCACAGTGGGCTTGGCGATGGTTCGGGCCCTATCTCGAAGGAAAGACCCGAGAACAGTACATCGTATTTTTGAAGCATGGTCGGATGATGAGGACAACACCTGGGCTGTCACCCGACGCAACCTCAATAGGCGTCAGGACATTGGACTCCGATCAGATTTATCGTGCACCAGTCCCGTATACATGCCAGTACAATTTATTGGATGTTCCAGACGACTTTCTAGTATTTTTGTAGCGAAGCTGGCGGGCAACCCTCCGATCGCAAGATCACTACTTTTTTACTTTTCTTTGTCAAGTCGATCGCACGGATTCGAACCAGCAATCCTCTGATTACTAGCTGAACGCCTTTATCCACTCGGCCATTGGAGGCCTCCTTTGTATCCTGAAATAAAAAAAAAACGGGAACGCTGCTTTATAATTTAGGGCCATCGTAAGATGACGGGGACTACGACTGTGTTGGCACCCACCGCAACTTGACATGTCGTGGACATTGTAACGTGATGGATTTAACGTGCACCTGTCCCCTCTACACGGACGGAGCATTATTATTTTTGTAGTCACGAAAGAACGAATACCAGACTGTTATACACATGCTGCGAATCGAACTTGCGACCTTCCGCCTGAGCCGATAACATCTGAGCAACACCAGCTCGTGAGTCAAATTGAAGTTGAATTTAAAAGATACACTTGATCGAATGAAATCTAATAGGACAAATAGTTTATCACGGGTTTATAAAATTTTAATTGATATGATCATCTATAGTTAGTTGAATAAACGTTGCACTAGAGCTACACAATGGGCATGTCTACGGTCCAGGTTCTACCACGAAAAATCACCCAGAAACAACAGATTAAACTTGCACCAGCCCTGTCTATACCTCAACTTTTAGTTTAAAAGCTGTATTTGGGATGAATAGTTAATTGAAAAAATACGATAAATTCAGATATTAGTCAATTTATCGGATTAATTTAGTAAGTTCAATTTGCAAGAGTGAAATTTAATAAGGATGATTCGTAGAAGTTGATACAACGGTGAATTTTTTTTTATAATATCATAATTTAGAAACAATTTTTCGATCGACAATGTAGAGTCTTTACCAATATCTTAGAAATAACGTTAACATTCTATTGTTTTCAAGTCGTTTTGAGGTTTATACGGTTTGAGGTATCTCAAGTACATAAAATAAACAAAAAAAAAATTGGTATTAAATTTAAAATATTGGTAAATTAAATTAGTTAGTTCCACGGTCAGAGAACGGTCCAAGAACTGTTAGTATTAGTACCACAGAAGCCAGTCTTTATATATAAAAAAATAAACAATAACGAAAAACTAAACATTCAAAGTCAAAAGGTAATATTTAAAGAAGTAGACGGTTGTTTGATTTCAGTTTTCAGGTATTTTCCGAAATACGGTCAAAACAATTTTTTTTTTCTAAATTATTGTTGTATTGTATTGGTAGGTGTTTCCTACGTACAAATTGCCTAGAGCAGCGGTCCTTCTGTTGTACGCGTATCCCTAGGGGTACTTGGCGGTTCGATTGGGGGTACGCGAAAATAATATTAGTAATGGCGGAAGACACATAAATTAAAAATAAATAAATTTAATACGAAAAATCTCAAATAAAAGCAAATAAGTTATCAATTTGAGTCGTTTGATTAATTTGAGTGAAGAAAGTACTCATAAATGAAACGCTTTATCAAGGGGTAGGAGAGAGATACTAGGTTGAGAAACACTGGTCCAAAGGATTGCCATTTGGAAAAACATTTTCTCAAACATAAGCTACCTTTTACGATTCGAATTCGCGCCCTATACGCACTGTTAAAAGAATGCAAAAAAATCAATACCGAATTTGAGTCAATTCGATTAAGTAATTTTACAGAAAACTAAGCGGGTTGAAATAAATAATTGTTGCTCTGTAATAAAAGTCGAATTAATCGCTTCTTCATAAAATGAATTTCTTTTAAAATAATTATTAAGTAAATATACAATACACAGTAGATTTTTTTCATTCAAAAAAATGCATTCCAGTTTTTAAGCGTCAGTCCATTAAAAACTTACAAATCGTGAGATTAAATGACTGACTATGAAATTTTTCAATTTAATATTCTGATATTAATCTGAATACACAAAAAAGTGACTATGATTCAATTTAATGTAGAAATAGTTTTAAAACTCAATCAGATATCAATAGGTTTCAAAACGTTGTTCGAAATCATCAATTAAAAAATATCTGCTGTACAAGTGTTAAATGCCTTCCACTATCTTCCATAATTTTACAATACGATTATTAAATTCAATACAAAACAACAACAAAAAACTTACTTTTCCTGAGTTCTAATCCAGCCATCACATTGTATCAAAACTTTTCTTCGAACCGGTAAAGTCACAGTACACGCACTACACACACCACATGAATTTTCCCGATTTCTCCGCTATTAATAACCGAAGATAATGTTATATACTCCGCCAAAACACAAACAACCTCAAACAGTAGCGAAATCGAACACTCGTATTCGAAAACAAGCACAAAAAGTATCCCAAGAACCGATGAATCGCGAACACAAACAAGATCCACGCACTAGCAGACGATAAACGCGTTCCACCCGAATTTCACGCAGCTTGGAGAGTTCACGTCTACTACCGTCCGAGGCTCGACTCGAAATATGAAAAGGTAGAAGAGTGAGCTGGCTGCAAAAGTTCGGTTTCAATTTCCCCCTGCTTCACGTTTCTGTCCCCCCGCTTCGCCATTTTTTTTATTGATAGTTTTGATGATGTTTCCTTCTTTTCTTTCCCCCCCTCCCGATGTTTCCGATGACGTTGGCGTTGCCGGGGGATTCTATTGGACACTCGGCAGTAAATCGACAACACCGAAAGTTTTTGATTTATGGGCGTCATTTGGCTGCGTATCGCGGGATTTGGCGAATGAAAACACCAACCATGTTAATTTGTATCAATCTTTAAAATAAATTTTTAATTAATTCAATTATTTAAGTTTCATAAATATTATCTGTATAATAATGCTTGTTCAAGATTTCCATTCATTTGAAAATTCTCAAATATATTTAAATGATTATTTTGAGTTTAGTACTTACATAGTATTAGTTAGATATGAGTAGAGCTTTATTTGAATAATAAAATAGTTATGAAATATTTTAACTATACTGTATTATTTAAATATCAAAAGGATAAAAAGGCGGGAGGGTTTATTTCGGGAATTGAATTAAATTTATATATATATATATATATATATATATATATATATATATATATATATATATATATATATATATATATATATATATATATATATATATATAAGTAAAAGTTCATATGAAAGATCACTGTTTGTTAAGAAACAAATTGTAAGTTATTAAGAAACAAACTTTTTAACGTTTAATACTTAATGATAATTTAAATACAAACTATTTAAAAAAAATCATTATATTTGTATAATATTACAGCATAATATTAGTTAAGTATTAATACTGTAATTTTGGGTTGATAAATACACCTCTAAACTGCTCGCCCTATGCTAATGAGTTCAGTTTATATTGACAACTTTGCTTTTTATATGAGATACTATACTCTGACTTTTTACTCTTAAATTAGCAATCTTAATCTTGCATATAAGTGGTCATATCTTACAATAATCTATTGATTTGATTGGTAAGTTAAGAGACCTTTGCTCGTCTTATGTAAGTATCTCTGTTATCCTTATATGCTTAATCCTCGGATTGCTTGGTTTGGTTAATTTCGTCGCACTAGAGCTGCATAGTGGGATATTGGCGACGGTTCGGGGCCTGTCTCGAAGGAAAGACCCGGGAACGATGTCTCGTATTTTTGAACCATGGTCAGATGACGAGGACAACACATGAATTGGCATCCAACGCAACCTCATAGGCGTCAGGACATTGGACTACGATCTGATTTATCGTTCACTAGTCCCGTATTGTAATTTTATGGATATGGTTTGGATGACTTTCTAGTATTTCAGTAGGGGAGCTGGCAATCCTCCGATCGAAAGGTCCACTGCATTTTTACTTTTACACTACATTAAATTTTTTACTTTTGGAATTAAATCTTTGTATTTTTAATTTCGCCTAAATGACTGATTTCAAGGAGGATATTTTTATTTAAAGGAAACAAGATCTTAATATCGCATATTACAGTCCTACCGCCAGCAGAAAACCCCAAGCCAGTTTGACGGCTGTCATTGAAACGGACGATTTTTCTTAATTCTGGGAGTGGAGCAAAGACTCAAAAAAGGCGAAAATGCGAATTTAGATTTCCTTATTAGCCCATCACTTTTACATTCTGCCCCCAGAATTGAATAAAATCGTTCATTATTGTGGCAACTGCGGAATAACAGAATTCTGGCGCTGGGGTTTCTGCTGACGGTAAGACTGCAGAATTAAGTGATCTATACATTAAGAATTGTATTATATGTAACATTCTGTAAGGTAATGAGCAAACATTTCTTTCAGATTTTAAAATTACAAATTTAGGTTGAATGTTTGTAATTTAATGTAGATGATGTCATTCGTATGCCCACAAGAGATAATAAAATATTTATAGTTTTATTAATTATAATTGTATTAATTATTTAATTGTTATATTAATTATAAATGTATTTTTTTTAATATTTATATTTAATAGTTATATTAATTATAAATGTATTAATTTTTTTAAATATTTATATTTAATAGTTATATTAATTATAAATGTATTAATTTTTTTAAATATTTATATTCAAGATATATTAACTGTAAATGTATTAATTATTTAGTAGTTATATTTAATAGTTATAAATATATTAACTATTTAACAATTATATTAATTTTAAATGTATTAATTACTTAACAGTTATACTAAGTATAAGTTAATTATTTAATAGTTATATTAATTTTAATTATTTAATAGTTATATTAATTTTAATAATTTAATAGTTATATTAATTTTAATTATTTAATAGTTGTATTAATTTTAATTATTTAATAGTTTTATTCATTTTAAATATTAAATAGTCATTACTTATAAATATATTATTATACACTAGTTATATTAATTATAAATATATAATTATATACTAGTTATATTAATTATAAGTATAGTATTATAAAATAGTTATATTAATTATAAATATAGTATTATATAATAGTTATATTAATTATAAATATATTAATTACTTAACAGTTATATTAATTATAAATTAAATATTTAATAGTTATATTAATTTTAAATAGTCATACTAATTATAAATGTATTATTATATAATAGTTATATTAATTTTAAATATTAAATAATCATATTAATTATAAATATATTACTATACAACAGATGTAATAATTTTAAATATTAAATAGTAATATTAATTATAAATATATTATTAAATAATAGTTACATTAATTTTAAATAGTCCTTTTAATTAAAAATATGTTATTATATAATAGTTATATTAAATATAAATATATTAATAATTTAATATTTATATTTATTAATAATATTAAAAATATTAGTTCCCAAAGAGTAATTTGTTCCATAATTTTGGCTAACAATTATTTGAACAGCAATATTTAAATTATTAAAGGACTTCAACAGAACTCGCCAGGCTCCTCTCAGTTTGGCGAGCTCTGCAATGCGGCAACCCTGTTTCTCTCTCCATCCACTTCCACCTGTTTCCGACTCCGAGCGAAGCATCCTCTTTACCTGTTGAACTGCCATGTTCAGTAACACTCCTCGCACAAGGCGATTATTAATAAAATTCCCTTGTCTCTGTCGCTCATCAGAACGCATAATTCCCTATTTTTTCTTTCTTTCTCTGTTTCACGTAGGGGAAATATTCTCGAAAGCGCGCTATCTCGGTGTGTAAATCAGAAGATGAATAACGGTTCGCGATTCTCTCTGCTGATTTAAAGACACTGATCCTGCGATTGTAAATAAATTATGTCGGTTTTCTCTCCTTTTCAACTTGGCATTTGCATGTTTTTTTGTATTTAACTTAATGCGAATGCATGATTGAGATACGGATCGAAAACAGGAACCACGGAATCGCTTAGTTTTGGTAATATTTTAGAACTGATTGAAGGGCAAGTGTATTCAGTGAAGCGAAATTCATATTTTTCAATATTTGGGGCACGGGATGATTCGAATCTTTGATCGATGTTGTTTAAGGTTGAATTAATTCAAGATTCTGTTGTATTGCAAAACCTGCAATTTTAAATAAAATTATGCAAGAAAGTATGTTGCTGTCAGTGAAATAAAAATGGAGATGTGTGGGGGGTCACTTCATATACCTTTTTATCACAAAAATATCAACTTTTACAGTAGTTCTAAATATATTTTTATCCTTTACAACGTTTTTACTTTTTGAAATTACCACGCAAGAAGTTTCCCAACAAATAATTCATATGTCGTGTGTTTGGCACAACGTGGCCAAAACTGGCTCTTGTGCGATTAAAACCAAACCAAATCAAAACACTTTATATACCTGATACTCCTATTAGGGCTTGAGGCCTCCGTGGCCGAGCGGTTAAAGGTGTCAGCTGAGAACACGAAGATTTCTGGTTCAATCCTAGGCGATGGACTTGTCAAAGAAAAGTAATAAAAAGTAGTGATCTTGTGATCGGAGGGTTGCCAGCTTCGCTACAAAATACTAGAAAAGTCGTCCAGAACATCCGCAAAAATTAACGGCGTGTATACGGAACTGGTGCACGATAAATCTGATCGGGGTCTAAAGTCCCGACGTCTATTAAAGGCGTTGGGTGCCAATTCAGGTGTTTCCTCGTCATCTGACCATGGTTATAAAATAACGAGGTGCATGTATGAATGTGTGTGTGAATGTGCTCCCGGGTCTTTCCTTCGAGATAACTAACTTAAGATTATTCAGAAATTAAAAGTAAAAACAATATTTTTTTTTCTCTAGGCAAGCACATACATTCTTTTTCTTATAACTTTTATAAGTTTAAAAAATATGTCCAAATTTTTTTTTAAAATTATTTTTTAACAAAACAGCCAAATCTTAATTTAAAAAAAATCTGTAGCTTGTAGCCCTCCTGAGAACGCGGCCTGATTGGCCTAGTAGTAAATGCAATTTGTTGGACCTTCCATGTGGTTCTGGAGACACTGATTCTGATGAATAATAGATTATAACTTTTGTGTGTGTGAGTTCAACTAATAAATATTAATTTGTGTGTCTAGCGCAGCTTTATATATAGGTGAAACATAAGTCATGTAACCATCTTCCTTTCAAATCCCGAGGCCCTTTGTAAAACTCTCTTTAAAATTCCGTAACACCTATTCCTTAAAATAACTAAGTACAATTTGCGCCATTTCCCTCTCGTTCCTAAACTCTCTTTTTCCCAAACAAATCACTTGGTTCCCGTGATTTCTGCTGAGTCTGCAAAGCCCACATGCATATTTTCCCCATTCCCCATCACTCCGGGACTTCTAAGTTCAAATGCACCCTTTTCCCCTAGAGGATCCCCCCACTCGATGAACGACTGTGTTTCCGACACGATCATAATTCCCTATTTTCCCTGTAACATATCCCTATGCGATGACACTCCGTGCTTTGCTCTGGTCATGTGAAGATGTGCTGGCTCTGAGCGTTGAGAATAAACTCGTTTTGTGTTTCGTTACTACTCGTCTCGACCATGATTTAATTCTACGACTGCAAACTTACATAATGGATGACCACCCACCCTGTTGGTTATTTCATATGTATGAAAGATAATTTTGACCCCCCTGTAAACCCCTTTTAATTTACTACCTCTTTTTCCAAAAATCCCCCGTTTTAAACAATTTCTTTAAATGGCTTACTTCATTTGTATACTGTCCCTTTCCTTAAAACCCTTTTTCCCAATCGACCTGCTTTCCTTTCAGGTGCGTTCTTCCAAAGTCTGATGCAATTGAGCAATCCTCCTAATGTTTAAATGACATTGCAGTTTATCTCATTTCAAGTTATAACAATCCACTTTCTCTATGTGCTTTCTCATCCATTCCCACGACTTAATATTCCCTATCTTCCACGGTCTTAATTCCCTTTTGGCACCCCACCAGATACTTGAATCAATCATGTGTGTGTTCTCGTCTTGACAAATCCCTACCAATTATACAATTCCCTATATCGCATCTAAGGTTCCCCCTATTGGGGAAAACTCACTTCTGGCTTGGACTCTCTTGCTTTAAAGACCTGCACTCCATGGGCTCTGGTGACCGAATAAAGATTCTTAAATGCAACTTGGCCCCTTTTGTTGAATTAAATTCTAATATTTCATATATTATACCTGTTTTCTACTCGGACAGGGCCCAAACTTCCAATATCGATGATTTTTTTTAGTAAAATATTTTTTACGGAGACTTACTCTCCATATCTTGACTATTTTTGTTGTGAAATTTGGCGTAATTTCGTTCATTAGTTTTAGCAACAGATGCCTCTGAACAGTGAAACTTTTTTTTATGGCCTCTCTCTTATCTTGCCAATTTTTTTCAAACCTTCCACTGCCAATCTACAAAGATTCAATGACTTATATGATTCAAATGACTGTAAATCAATAGCATATTTCACACACAATGACTTATGATACAAATTTGATGACGAAATAACCCAAGCACATTAAAAAAGCTGTAAACTAAATTTAATCTTAAAATAATTTTTTGCTGGAGAATCGTCAATGATTGGCTCCATTGAGTACGTCGCAAATTTCGAAAGAAAATGGATAAAATTCAATATCATGTTTTTATTAACGGAAGAGTAAGCGACAAAAGTTAAATAAAATTAAAAAGTGATTGAAATAATTTTTCTGTTAGCCATCAAATCATTTTATGGTTGAGAGATTTTATTTCTTGAATGTTATTCACACATCTGCGTAATCAACATTAAAAAAAAAAATTGAGTATATATTATATACAAGTTTACTCTATCATGTAATTCACTGCAATTTTATCGGAAATATTTTTCTTAAAAGCAAATTCCTACAATATTTTTTCCTTTTCTCAAGAGAAAAGTTATTTTCTATCAATTGAAGGGATTGTTAAAGAAGTTTATAAGATAAAAACTCGTCTTATAGAACATTGCGTTAAGAATATAAAAATACAAATGCAACGTTAAAATACGCAATAAAAGTCTGTAATAATCCGGACATGTTTCGGGAGATACAACACCCTTCATCAGCGGAAAATGCAAAGTCTGTGTGTAATGAAATATAAATAAACTCATTAAGAGAGCATTAAGATTTCGTATCAAGGAGCACCAAGCACATACTGTTAAACAAGAAATAAAGAAGTCCTCCATTGCCAAGCACTCTTGGAAACATGGTCATATATTTAATTTTTCTAACTCACATTTAATTTGCAAACCTAAATATCCAGTTGAACTTGACTTCCTGGAGGCGTTTCATATTTTTAGCAATATTGATTCGGTTGTCAATGAAACGTTTGCGGTCCCAATGTTTCCCGCTTGTTGGCACACAATAGTTAACTCCAACCGATTGTAATAGTTTTTAGTTTTTTGGTCTTTGGCAACATTTTAGATTGCTTGGGTTTATTTATATTTCATTACACACAGACTTTGCATTTTCCGCTGATGAAGGGTGATGTATCTTCCGAAACATGTCCGGATTATTACGGACTTTTATTGCGTATTTTAACGTTGCATTTGTATTTTAAAGAAGTTTATAAACTACAAAATTGTGAACTTAAGATAGAGCCATTTAAAATTTTTAAAGGATAAAAAGAATCCTATGTATTTTTGAAGCACCAATAGCAATTCTACTTTAACTCAAAAAAACTAAATACTTGTTTTAATAATATATGGTAGAATAATACCTTGTATGGACGAAATTGGTTTCCCATTTTTGCTTTCCATTATCAACTATAATTAATGCAGTCATTTACTGCAGTTATAGTTTGATAAAACACAAAAAAATTAAAATACATTTTCGTTAATGGGAAAACAAATAGTCTGCCATGTTTCTTTTTTCTTAATTGCCTTTCAATTTATGGTTAAAATGTTATAATTAGAATATTTTAAACTATTCAAGATGTATGGAACTATAATAGAAAATATTCATCCTTTTTTTGTAACAAAAAAAAAGGGAATTGTTATAATGAAAATAATAACCACAAGGACAACAACGATAGTTGCAGAGATAACAACAACAAAAATAATAGTAACAACACATAAAAATAGTAATAATAATAATTACGATAATATTAATAGTAATAATTTTACATAATAATAACGTAATAGTTATAACAGTAATTGTAAGATTAGTAATATAGAGATGGCAACGATAGTAATGGTAACAATAGTAAAAATTACAAAATAGTAATAATAACATAATAGTAATAATAACATAATAGTAATAATAACATAATAGTAATAATAACAATTGTATGGAACAATATTAACTAACAAATTAATAACCAAATGCTAATAGTAATTATTATTGTTGATTTGGTTTGGTTTGGTTAATTAACGTCGCACTAGAGCTGCACAGTGGGCTATTGGCGACGGTTCGGGGTCTATCTCGAAGGAAAGACCCGGGAACACATAAACATTCACACACACATTCATACACACATGCACCTCGTTATTTTAGAACCATGGTCAGATGACGAGGAAACACCTGAACTGGCACCCAGCGCCTTCAATAGACGTCGGGACTTTGGACCCCGATCAGATTTATCGTGCACCAGTCCCGTATACACGGCCTGGTTAATTTTTGCGGATGTTCTGGACGACTTTTCTAGTATTTTGCAGCGAAGCTGGCAACCCTCCGATCACAAGATCACTACTTTTTACTTTTCTTTGTCAAGTCCATCGCCTGGTATCGAACCAGGAACCTTCGTATTCCTAGCCGACGCCTTTAACCGCTCGGCCACGGAGGCCCCGTTATTATTGTTGAACCAATGGTCTTGGTTGAAGCAGTTCTCTTGAAAAATAATAAAATATATTAGAGTTCAGCTTATTGTACTGGAGGCAGTTTTATTTATGTACTCTCGGCTCTATTGAATGCAAACCCAATTATCAGCTTACAAATTTCTCTTCTTTTTTTAAGTTTAGGGTATCCATCCAAACTTTTACAATACTCTAACGTCTAAAATATTTAATGATGCTTCTGATTTCAGAGTGATGCGTATTTTCATGTATAAAAATACAACAAACAAAGAATGGATATCATTTACAAATCACCCCTCATATATTATCTATATTTACCTGCCAAATCAGTTAAGCATAGGTCGCTTGAGGCGCGAATATCCATTAGAAAACACCGCATATAGTTGAAGTAATGAATGACCAAGACAACTATATAATTACATTTTTTGACTTAATTCCAAGATAACGAATATTATTTGTTGTTTTTCAGAATTTGGTTCAATAACTCTAGCAACTCAATATTCCAACGATAACTTTATTTTGCAATTACGGGAATATTTTCCTCCAAGTAGAACTTTTTTGTAATTTTTTTTCCCGCAATCCGAATATTCACTATTTTTTCGAAAAAACTATTACATATTTCCAGTACGCAATTAGTAATCCAATTAAGAATCCTCATACAAATACAACACGAACCAAACCTCAACTCGTCTTCTGGGTAACAAAAAAAAAAAGCTATGAATATAACCATTAGTTATCTGGTGACGCTATCAGTTAATTAGCTACAGGAACCCCCAGGAAGGAGCCCTGTAAAGAAACAAGGACCCCCCTCTTCTCTCCACCACGTGACCTCTCGAGATTAACCACAGTCTCGAACCATTTATTTCAGCGTTTTTTTCTACCCCCCGAAACTAATTAAGCCTAAAAATGCCCGGGATTCCACCCTCTAGAAACAAACATCGAACAACAACAAAGGAAGATCTTGTTCTGTTGCCATTCCGCGGAGGATAAATTTCGTTTTAAAAATGATTTATCTCGCTGTTCTAGGAATCTTAATAACGAGAGGGGGAGAAGTAAATAAACGAATGGTAGTCTTGTAATTGGGAATATTGAGTGCATGGAAAACAGTATTTGGTTTCTTTAGAAATTGATTTTCATTGACCGATTTGTATTGGTGGATCTAGTGGAGGGGCAGAAGGGCCCGTGCCCTCCCCTCAATCGGCAACTTGCACATGCCCGAAATCCCTAAAAAAATTCCCTAAAAAATCCCTAAGTACTTCGCCCTGTTCTAGTCACCCATTCCGTATTTCATCGGTAATTTTAGTCATACACAAAAGCAAATTCTCGGTACAGTTCAATTTATTTCAAAAGTGGTACAGGCGAAAAAAAAATAATAAATCTATTAATTATTGAACATTTACAAAATAATGATTAAAATTAATTATTGAAAATTAGATAATTAAAGAATTTTACGAAAAAAATGCTCAAATGTAATTAATTATGCACATTGTTGACTTAATTAAATAATTAATTATACACATCAATGGCTTAATTAGATAATTAATGACCTAATAATTATGAACAGAAAATTGTTTACATTTATTGCGGGGGGGGGAGAGGGGGGGGGGGACAGCCTATGTATTTTTTTTCTAGTTCCGCCTATGCCAACTTGAGTTCTATTTTTAAATGTAGGTAATTATTTGCATTCCTTTTAAAGCGATTTCAGAATTCCAGAAATTTCAAAATCGAGTCTTGCAGCAAAGTGCAATGAAGCATGGAGGGGAGAGAATTTTTTTTTTAATTATAAAAGCTTTTACAACATATTATTTAACTCTTAGATATAGATTTGTCCAATTATAAAAAACTAAATATAATTACAAAGAAATTGATTAAAATACATAAATAGCGGATATAACCCATATTAACTTTTCGATGAAAAATTTTATACTTTTCGGAAATTTTATAAAGTAAAGACGAGAATATGAAATATTTCATATAGTTTGTTAATGAAAATATCAAATTGTATTTAAGAATTTACCAGATAATTCATCAAAAAGTTACTCATTTACACTAAGATTTAATCAAGTCAGTTATGAAATTTTGAGCATATTCCTCAATTTGCTGAAGAATGCATGTAAGATATTTCCTTAAATTACCGCATTTCAAACTTCCTTAACTTATCGCCCCTTTTAATCATTACAACTTCCCCCGTGTCTATAAAACTATTTTTACTATTCCACGTAAATTATTTAACAGATTCATGCTTCCTTCTTTAGTGAAATAGAGTTCTTATAAATTTTTCGCTAACGACTAAATTTAAAATCTTAATTTAGTTATAAAAAACAGCATACGAATACAAATATTGACGATCAACACCAGGATCAAGGCACAACAAGGTTGGTCTATATAGCTAGTATATCCTAACAATCCCCCAATGATTATCTAACTTCCTAAAATCCGTTACTCCTGTACAATTAACCATATTCACTGGCAAGTTGTTCCATTTGTCTATTACCCTATTATAGAAATAGAGTTTTCACTCTTTCTGATTAAAATGAGATTTGTTTAATTTAAACCCATGACCTCTCGTTCTATCACTCATATTAAAATCTAAACCCTCCACATCCTCTTATTTAATAAATTTGAACAGTTGAATCAAAAATCCTCTAACCCTTCCCTCTTCCAGAGTATACATATTCAAATTTCTTAATCTATCTTCATAATCCATGCCTGAAAACCCTTGGACCATTTTAGTAGCCTTGTACTGAATTTTCTCTAACAAATCAATGTATTTTTTAAGATACGGTGACCAAAACTGTACAGCATACTCAAGATGAGTCCTTACCAAACCTCTGTACAATGGCAAGATTGAATCCTTAGATTTTGATGAAACATTTTTCCTGATGTACCCCAACATACGCGAATATTTTAGCGTAACTTTCACTCAGGAACACTTTAGGGGTTTCTTAAATGCATCCACACGAAAATTCCCTGTTTCGAACCATTTCGGGTCAATGGCGTACGTTCCTGACTCAATCGAATTGAGGATAATCCCTAAAAATCCCTGTCTTTGTAAAGAAAAAGTCCCTTCAGAGAACACATTCTCTCATTCATAATGTAACTCAACTCGGATCCTGTAACCAAACGACTATCGACTGTGGAGGAATAAATGTTTTGAACCTAACTTATCGTCCCATATAACTAAAGTTTTGGTAGTCTTAAAACTTTCCCATCTAAAATCATGACGACTACCCCCTAATTATTGAATCACTATATACTTTTTTTGAAAAAATTATAATAATGTTTTTACTTACAGTGCTGAATGGTGAATATTTCGTAATACTATTTCCTTCAGTACAGTAATCGACATGTATTTGGTAAAAGTACTCACCTAAAATAAGAAGAAAAAAAATTATATAGATTACATTGTTTTAATTATAAATTTTAAAATATATTAAGATGAATGTTAAAAGAGCAAAAAGTTACAAAGTTACAAAGAGTTACAAAGTTACAAAGTGAAATGTAATGCCTTAATCCAATAGTAACGAGAGATTCCGATTATATCGATTCAAAGATACCGATATTCACAATATCAAATTCTGCAGAAGTGAATGAAAATCTGACGTGTGTTTGTGACTGACTTTACCTTGTCACTATATCTTCCAACATCGTATAATACAAATAAAAGGAAATTCAATTAAAAGTTGATATACCAGCCAAATTTCTTTAAAAAAATATATATATATTTTCAAAATACGAACTTAAACATTTGATTATTCCGATTGGATACTTACCCAATATTTCAATATCACGATATTATCGAATATTTAGTATTGAAAAGTATCGATATCGACTCTCATATCGCATGGTGATTTCTCACAGTGTTTCTCAAATTCCTAGTTCCTAAAACATTCTTTCCGTTACTGGTCGGCCTAAATGCCACAAAGAGGTCAACGACTCTAAATCATATTCAAAAATTTTTGATTTTTTTTACAAAAATATTTGTTTTTCTGACTCAATTGACACCAAATATCTATGTACCCAGTGCAATAATATCCATCATTTTGGTATTTATTCACCTGTCATTTTACTCTATCGTGCTGCGTAGGCTTTAGTGTGTTATTTCTTCCCTTATTGTTTTAGCATTTCCCCAATAACTTTCACAAGTAATATTAAATGAAAATAACCCATAATATATACGAGCTGTATTTGCTTTTTTAAATATACCAAACTGCTTTATTTTGTCTTCATAGACTGTTGACTTTAGAATATTTTTCCTGGAATTTTGAAATTTCTTGGTTTTTCTTCTAGTAATAACAGGACAACAACGAGTGAGAAAGTGTTTTGATCTACGTTACGAAAGATTTCTCTCTATTATGATTAAATAACTGTTACCTCGTCAACCGATATATACGAATAACTCAATAACGTCCTTAATAAAATTTGGATTTGCAACCAAGATATTTCATGCAATTTTAATGCAGAGCTATTTTTATAACACATTTAAAAGTATCTAAATTATTATTTTCTTCAAATATTGCATAATTTCCGGGATAAAATAATACAATATAGTTAACCCTTTCCACTCCCAGAACATTTTGACATTTGCGTTCTTTCTAAAGAACAGTTATTCCTCTTTCTGTTTTTACCCAAGAATCATAGAGGGGAAAAAATCATAATCTGTTTTGGATCTGCAAGAGAACAAGTTGAAAAAAAAAAGATCGACGTGTTTCACATACAAGACACTTTTTGAGTTTATTTTAAAGAACAGGGAACCAAAAGAACGAGTCGTTATGTTGTCGCCTGAGCGGCGCCAACGGAGTGCAAAAGGTTAACCCTTTGCACTCCAAGAACGCTTTGCGATTTGTGTTCTTTCTATGGAACAGTTATTCCTCTTTACGTTCTTTTCCACAGATTTTTTTATACTCATAAAGGGAAAAAAATCCTAATCTGTTTCGTATTTGCAAGAGAACAAGTTGAAAAAAAGATTGATGTTCTAAACACAAGATCATGCTGCTCTCGTTTATTTTAAAGAACAGGGAAACAAAGGAACTGGTCGTTATGTTGGCGCCTAAGAGGCGACATCGGAGTGCAAAGGGTTAAGAGACATTACATTCAATTAAAAAATATTGGGTTGAAATTTGTTGCTTAACAAAGTTAAATATTACCGCAAATACTTTTACCGCTCAGGATCTACCCCCCCCCCCCCCCAATAATAATAATAATAATAATAATAAAAACCTGAAAATAAATTAGGCATTGCAGATACGAAGAGAAAACCGGGGCACATTTATTATTAAAATAAATACATGCATCTAACGAACGTTTTTGCGGTTTTCCTTACATGTTTGTTTTCGCATGCACGTTCCTCATATTCCTTTATGATTTGAAAATAAATGTTATTAATTTGAAATATTAATAATTAAAATAATTTAAGTTAAATACGATATATTTTATCTGCAATTAATAAATTTATTAGAAAAATTTAATATTAAACTTGATTTATACTAGCAACATAATTATATTTAACATCTGGATTACATTTAGATTTATTAGAAGGCGGTCCATTGATGTAGATAAACTACACCTCAAATGCACCCAACACTCATTGGCGCCAGAACCGGTATGGCTGCTGCCATACCTACTTTCACCCAAATAATGTTTTTTCAAGAAGATTCTTTAAAAAATGGTCTCAAATGTCAAATAGTAATAACGTCAAGATTTATTTGTTGCCATACATCTTGGAAATAGGTGCCAACATCACTGCCAACACTAAGTTTTGATAAATCTCAACCACTGAACTCCAACTGTAACTTCTGGAAGGCTTAAAACTTGTTTCGTCTATGGGCGCGTTGAAGCCAATGTGGAAGCAGCCATGCTGTACCCCAACTTTTTATTTTAAAGTGATTTAGTAGTGTTTTTTTAATACCATAGCATTGTAGGAATATTAAATGTATTTTAATATTATATTTTCTACTTATAGAATTAATTTTTATATTGCCAAACAAATAGTTTTTGCTGTCGCTATTTAACTACTTCGCCTTTGACTTGCAAATGACTTACTATTTTAATAGCAGATCGCATTTAAAATGGGTATCAAAAGAAAATAGAAAAAAACTCATCCAAAAGCAATACATGTCGGCTTATTTTAACATGAAAAATATACGAAATATTTCGATAGCGATGAAAGTGGGGTACAGCATAGCTGCTTCCACATTGGCTTCAAGTCAACAAAATGTCTTCCCCAATCCAGAAGTTACAGTTAGAGATCAGAAAACGAAAGATTATTAAACGTGATGCTCATAAACCAAAGATTCAGATATTAATAATTTATCATATATATGCACCAAAAATGCAGGTCATGATATTAAAAAAAAAATCTACCAAATCCCAGTTTGTGCGGTGTGCGATGGGCGCCGTGGCCTATTAACGGCGCACACGTGTCAACCGGGCATTCGACCCCGAATGTCAAGTCGTGTGACAAAACTGGCCCCGAGATCAGGCGGTCACGTATTGACCCACCATTGTCTTAAACCCAAACCGAGACATGGAGGCGATTCTCCGTCTAACTTGGAAGCATAAAGTCATAAAAATCCGAGTTTTACCAACCTCAATGGGAGGAACAATATCTTGTTTTAGGAAAAGGATGACATGTAAACAGTTCTAAAGTGCCAGGATTTAACGTTTCAATAAATGTTTTTAATTTCACGAGACACCGTATCATCTAAACTTTTAATTCGTTATTTTTAACCGACTGCCCAGCGCGCTCACCAAAACTCTAAAAAAAAAACTCAAAAATGAAACCGCCAGAAATTTTAAATTAAAACCGCCAACGCGCGCCAAGTCGAGAGGTTATAGATTCGACCTATATGTTTTTTTTTTTTTTTTGACTATTTGAGTCGAAGTTTTAATGTATATTATTTATATTTATAAGAGAAAACAATATTTTTTCATGCAAAAGTTCAGTAATTGTTTGTATTCTTTTCAAAATTTATTGGTTTTAAATTTTTTTAAAAACTTGTTTTTCAAGCTTTTAAATATTTATATATTTTCGGCAATTTTTTTTTCTCAGATCCTTTGATATGATTTGATATCCTTTGATATTTTATGATACAAAAGAATTGGCATTATAATTTTGTATATTATATGTATTTGATTTTTGCATAAATCGTAAATCATAAAAACACACACATTTCACTAAAACTAAATTGTTTTTTTACTTTCGTAACTAAAAAAAAAAGAAAAACCTCTTATAACTAACTCATTATAAACGTAGAATTATAATTTATCAAATAAAAGAAAAATCCAGAGTCTTACAAATTTTGGGGTGCTTAGCCCCCTGTTTTTTATCAAACTAGGAAGCAGAGGGAAAAACATAAATTGCCATCGACAAGCCAAAAAGAGGGAGGGCGGGAAGGTTCGAAATTTTTTTTGGTCAAATATATATTCCAGAATTTGCAAGTTAAATCAGTTTTAAGTGTACATGTGAAATTGGGATACATCGTTTTTTGTAAATTTCCATGCTATGTTACAAAATCTCCCTTACAAAAGCCCCATCACCAAAAAGAAGAAACTGCGCCAATTTTGGAACTTTTACATGTGGCTGAACGCCAAATGTAGCAGCGCTAAAACCACGTGATTATTTCCATGTTGACTCCACGGTCTTACGAGAGTTTAGTATTGAGAACGCTGTCTATCAATTCTATTTCTACTCTCTGGTTCAGCCTGGAGTGAATCTGGTGTACAACAGATGTTTAGAAACAGAGAGTTGTAATATTAAATAGAGAGCGCCTTCAATACCAGACTCTCATAAGGCCGCGGTGTCAACATTGAAAAGAAAAACCCACATCACGTGGTTATAGCGCTGCCACATTTGGCGTTCAAACATCTGCAGGAGTTTCAGATTTGGCGCACTTTCTTCTCTTTTGGTGATAAGGAGTTCTGTCCGTATTCAACTTTTTAACATATATGTAGGTATTTACTTATTTTCAAACAATATGCGCTAAATATTTCCTCTTCATTAACGAAACGAAAATATTTTCTTTGTGTTCAATACTCGAAAAAGCGGAACTCGTTATATTTCTCAGGTTTTATTGTTCATATTTTCTTATTGAACAATACAAAATAACAATTGAAAGAACTTCGGTTATGGTAAATTTTTTTACATAAAAACGTAACGCAATTATTTCAAAACTACAAAGTAAGAAAAATCTCCTTAATATATCTGTTAAACTCCCTTAAATTGTGCCACTCGTTAAAAAAAAACTATATTTAAATACAAAATTAAACACAAAACCATATTACAATACTTCGATCTCGTTTAATTCCTAATGTCGCCAAGCCTGCCAAGTAATATTGGCGCATGAATGAATTGGCATTTCCACATATCACATGGTTTCAATGATGGACACACGGAAATCAGCATTTTTATTCCTCTATTTGTATCATTACTCTATGTTTAGAGCACGGTTAACAAAAGTGTAAAAAGCAGCCAAAAGTGCAAAAGCAGCCTGCCCTGCTTACTGAATAATTAAGAATTTTCACAGAATAAACACGACTACGCCTTCCCTAACTCGGCAAAACATCAATTTTTTGCAATTCAATTAGTGGAAATCTCGTTCAGAATCTAAAATAGATGCTAATTAGATACGCGGTTGGATACGTACGCCAGGCATCCATTAAAACTGACCCACGCCCCTCTCGAAACAAGATCCTTATTTACTTTAGAAACGCACACCGATACCCAATCTCTATTCGCGGCATAGTTTTCCCAGAAACTCAAAATATAGCAATTTAAAGAGTATTGGGACGGTAAAATGAAAATATTTACGAAAATCCACTTTAAATGATCCGCAAAGTGTTATTAGAGGTTTTAAATATAGTGTAAGTTATATATATATATATATATATATAAAAAAAAAACTTAAATCCATCTAAATAGGGAAAAATTTCAGAAGTGTTTATAAGCGGAGAGTATATTTATTCAAAATATCTCGTTAATTACTTGGATATTTCCTGTAATGGAGTGGATACTGAAATAGAGAAACGCCTAATCTTTTTCGAAATGCCTATTAACCTATAACGGTATTTACTACATTTCTGAATTCGTTCTGAATGACTGGGTGATTGGATCACTTCAAAGGTGATTGGTTTGAATCCCAGTCATTTTCGGAGCCCCAGTTGCTCAGTTGGTAAGGCGTTCAGCTACTAATCAGAGGATTGGTGGTTCGAATCCGTGAAATGGACTTGACATTGAAAAGTAAAAAAGTAGTGATCTTGCGATCGGAGGGTTGCCAGATTCGCTACAAAAATACTAGAAAGTCGTCCAGAATATCCAACAAATTATACTGGCGTGTATACGGGACTGATGCACGATACATCTGATCGGAGTCCCGAAGTCTAATTGAAGGCGTTGGGTGCCAGTTCAGGTGTTTCCTCGTCATCTGACCATGGTTCTAAAATAACGAGGTGCATGTATGAATGTGAATGTGTTCCCGGGTCTTTCCTTCGAGATTGACCCCGAACCGTCGCCAATAGCCCACTGTGCTCTAGTGCGACGTTATTAACAAAACAAAACCAGTCATTATCGTCTAACCAAGCTCTCAGGGTGGTGGTCAGAAACAAGCTGTTTTAGTATGTGGTAGGTTCAATTAACGTTGCTCTAAAGCAGTGGTTCCTAATCCGTGGTCCGCGAGACGGTTTAAAGTGATCCGTGGAGATATTGTTCAATTATAAAAAAAATCACTTTGCTTTTTCAAAACAAATAAGAAAAGTCGTTGTCTTGAAAACCCCCATTCAGGTCTTTCATGTTTTCGCTTTAAATTATAGTAACCTTAAAAAAAAGTTTGAAATATTTTGTTGGAGAAAGCATTATTTTCACTTTCTAAAGACACTCCTTGGAGATGTTGACATGCCCTAGGGGGCGACGAAGAAAACAAAATTGGAAACTTTCGAATTACGAGTGTGCTGCTCTCTCAACTTTGATATTCGAACCACGACCTTCCTGCCATGAGTCTAATACCAAAAATTGCCACGCCACATGGCACCACATGCCATCCTTTATGTGAAAACAGTCAAACTGACTTTGCTGTGGAATTTTTCCTTATTGTTTTTAAAGAATTTTAATTCTTAATTTTTGGTAAACAACGAGGACAGTGATAAAATAAATAATGCAATTATTTTTCACCAAATCTCCTTTTTCGAATTTTCGGACACCCGCTTCTGACATAACACATGAATCTTTTTCTAAAAGAAAATAAAAAAAAGAGTTGTCCGAAATGTTATTCTAAATGAAATAAAGTTTATATCACACAATGTATCTTATATATCAGTTTTATTCCTTTTAATCGTGGTGTTATGTTACATAACGTACTTGCGAGTTTCAAAAGTGTACATTCTTTTGGAAGTGATAAGATGAAGAATTTATTGTTGCTTTTTGCTCCCTGTCGACGACGTTAATAAAAGGATGAGAATTTACACGAGATAAACACTTGATAAGCCTTCAAAATGACATTGAAAAGTTTTTCTGAAAGAAAGTTAATTCAGAAGCAAATGACAAGTAGTGAATGTACCAGAAATAAAACTTTAATCCGTTCGCTAATTTATGAAGAGTAAATGAAAACTTCTGAAAAACTACATTTTGCTTCATGATGCTGAAAAGACCAGAAATAAGTGAAGGTCATTCTTTAGAAAAATACAGTTTTATATAAAGATTTTCAGATTTTTTATATAAGCTCTCTGATAATAAAAAAAATCTACATCATACAGGTCGGAATTTACATTTCTTCAATTGTCCATCTCTTTTAAATTCTTCCAGTACCTTCATTTTCAATTGATATAAAAGTATAAATTTATACAAATATTGTATTAAAACCAATCATCCTTTAAGGTAGTATGGTGCACAAATTGTCAAAAATATACGAAAATATTTTATGGCTTTAAAAAAATAGTTAATATTTTTTTTTAATTGAACGACGCCAAAGTTATATGTCTATGTTATATACAACAAATTATTTTTGGCAAATCAATATTAAGCTTTGGTTAAAAATCAAGTCTGTTGGTCAATAATTATCAACAAAAGGAAAGTCCAATAACCGCTTCTGTTACATAAATTAATACTAAATTCTAAAATTCATTGGCGCAAATCAAAAAACCGTTTTGGCGACATTTTTCGTCGCCAAGAAAAAAAAAGCGCCAAATGACCTATAATACATCTGTTTCTTTTTATTAACCGACTGAACAGCGCGCCAACCCAAACTCCAAAATAAAACCACCAGAAATCTTAAATTAAAATAGCCAAATCGCGCGCCGAGTCGAGAGGTTAACAATTTGACTATTACGTATTTTTTTTACACAAAATTGTATTGTGCTAGGATTTTAAATATTGCGTTTAAAAAATAAAACTTAATAATAATATTGTGCTTAATATCTAACAATTTAAATATTGTTTAAGGGGTATTTACGATATTTTTTGTGGCGTAACTAACTTTTAACAATTCTATTTCCCAAAATTTCTAGAACAAAATTTTTACGCATGCAAAGTTTCTTGACCCCCTTCAGAGACATTTCGTTCTTCAAAAACAAATTATAAGCAATCTGATCAGCAACATCATAAAATATATTGTAGATGCAAAAATTAAAATTACAAAATATTAATATCTAATAAGAAATATTTCAACCATTGAATTCCTTTGATTATTTCGTAGAAATAATCAAAGGAAATAATCAGTCACCATTCATTCTAACAATCGTTCATAGATTGCACAGCCATTACCTATTGAGAAACTCTGATGTATTAATGTTACGTTCATCGAAAGAAAGCCACAACTAGACGGAGAGTTATTTATTTTAAAATAAAATTAAAATGCATATCACATTTATCCGTAGGCCATTTCTGAACAAGCAGAATTAAAAAAAAAAGAATTGGCTCAACACAGAATCAACTTGTATCAATTTTGATGTGGTTCTAAAATACGATTATGTTTTGACATCTATAAGCATAATTATGGGGGAACATGATAAGCATAAATAATTCAAAGAAAATATACTATTTTCTGAACAAAAACAACAACAACTTGAATATGCAAGTTTTAATAATTCTATACTTGACACGCGTTTTGACAGAACTCGTTTGTTTTTATTCGTTGCCATTTCTCAAACGATAATTCTAAAGAAACTATTTAAAATGCCAGTTCTTGAAATACATTAAACGACATTTTATGTGGATGTCTTTCAAAACATTTCATTTGCAAATTAACAACTTCAGGCCATGGACCTGTTCTTTCAACTGGTCTGGTTGGAATGAACACTGAATTCAAATTATGAGGCTTGATCAAAACAACTATTCTCGGCCACAATTCAAGGATAATTTGAAAGTGCATATATTTTATAATTCAAAGTAACCTGAAGGAGAAAAAGTACTTAAACTCTACTTTACATCACATACATTACATACTTTACATCACCTCTCTCTCTAAAAAAAAAAAAGAGGGTTTGAATTTTATTTTTTTGTATTTTATACAAATCTACAGTTTTATTTTCTTATTTATGAAATATTGCACACTTGACCTTCAAAGCAAGGGGAAGGTTACTGTCTACATGAAATTTCGAACAACCAAACACCCATTCCCTTTTCCATCCCTTAACTCGCTTAAACCTATTGACTTCTTACAAAAACTTAATTATAATAATGCAATATTTCAACATTGTAAAAATGTAACATATCTTATATAGTTAGCTATGAGGATGGATAAACGATGCATTCTGATTGGCTGATGAGTAAATATCGACAATATACCCCTAAAATGTCGCAAAGGGAACGAAATTTTTTCAAATCAATAAAAACTTCGCCAAATGAAGAAATGTATCGCCAAATTAATAAATATATCGCCAACTGAAGAAATATGTCACCAAATGAACTAAAATATGGTCATATATGTAAAAATATCATCATGTATTGCCCAGGGCAAGCCGGGCACTTCAACTAGTTTTACATAAAATTCTTTTAAAATATAATTTCAATTGAAATAAAAAAAGTACAGCTCGTAAATACTTTATATTACAAACCAGTTCTTTTAAGACTCATTCTACACAAACGAGTAAAACGCGTTAGAGCTTCTCGGTGATTCGACAATTCATACCACGTGGTACGAATTCTCCAATCACAAAGAAGCTCCCACGCGTTTTACTCGTTCGTGTAAAATGAGCCTAACAGTTAAAAGAAATAAAGTGACGTAAAATAATCGAGCACGAATTCGACATGCATTTAGCTAGAAGTAAAAAGCACGCTCATGTGAAGGCTTAATCGAATAAATTAGCCTTTTAAAATGAAGATGAAAAAGCACGAAATATAAGACTGCGTTAATCCGTAAATTAAAAGTCGGTTTAAAGTTGTAGATTCGTCCTCATTTCATGATGGCTACCTACCCAAGGATTGCATCCGATTTTCGAACGAGATTTTATCGCCATTTCGTTTTTAAGTGTGACATTTTTGGCGGGATTATGGAGTGAGAAGGTGAGAAGTAGTTGTAAATTACAATGAGTTTCGAGATTTGAAATCGGATAGGCGCGATTTTTTGCGCTTTTTGTTTCTTATTTCCATTTTTGGAATCCGGGTCGTTTATTTGATGAGGCGGAGTGATGTAAAGAAGTCTATTTCACTTGAGTTTTAAAGTGGTAAAAAATTGTATGTTAAATAGACTGACAAACAAATAATTTGAATTTATGTTGTCGGCGAAATTTCTTGGAATATACATTTAAATTCTAACACGATTCCTACAAGATAGCGGACTTGGCCGATGTTGTCATTTCCACATCGCTATGCATCGTTAATCAAACATCGATATTTTCCGCAATGTCGATATGTTTATTATGCATTTTTAAAAAAGATATGTGATACTTAAATAAAAATAAAAAAATATAATTATGTCTTAATAAGTAAAATTAAATAGACTGACAAAAAAAAAAACACTCGAATTTGTGTTGTCGGCGAGATTTCTTGGAATATACTTTTAGATTCTATCACGATTCCTACAAGATAGTGGACTTGGCCGATGTTGTCATTTCCATCATTCTATGCATCGTTAATCAAACATCGATATTTCCTGCAATGTCCATATGTTTACTATGCTTTTTAAAAAAATATCTGTGATACTTAAATAAAAAATTAAAATTATAGCCAAAATGTAATTATGCAATAATAAGTAAAATATAAAGGTAAAAAAAATTAATTAAAATGAATTTTGAAAAATATGAGTATCTGAAACTCAGAGATGTATTTCAAGCCGATTTTGTCAGAAACATCGAAAAGAACCGATACATCTTTTTTGGTCGAAGTGGTTAAAAAGCAAGAGCAAAAACTATTTGTTTGGCAATATAAAAAATAATTCTATAAGTAGAAAATATAATATTTAAATACATTTAATATTTCTACAATGCTATGGTATTAAAAAACACTACTAAATCAATTAAAAAAAAAATTGGGGTACAGTATGGCTGCTTCCACATTGGCTTCAACGCGCTCATACTTGAAACAAGTTCTGAGCTTTTCAGAAGTTACAGTAAGAGTTCAGTAGTTGGAACAGCAAAGTCACGTGCTCGCCATTCTAATCCACTAATACGATTTCTGTGGTTAAAAACAAGCGATGATGGAACGTTGTTGTTGATTGTCCATAAATTGCCATTGATGACACTTAAGAATACATGGAAGATGCAATTTCAAATGAAGATAAATGGATCGTGATAACGTATAACCGCCTACTCTACTACGAAGCAACGTTACATTACTAACTACCTACCACTAATAAAAAATATCTATGAATAGGATTTAGGTAATGCTCAAAACAGTTTAGTAACAATTTAGAGATAAATGTGTTCCACGTGTCAGGATAGAAGATAAAGTTTATGGACCTTTCGTGTTTGCTGAAGGAACTGTCACAAGAACAACGGCGCTGTGTGACATGCAGAAGATAAGGGTGTTTGCTCCAGCTTCTGAACAACAGACAGGCTTTCGGGCGTGCTTCTCTCGCTTGGTTGTTTAAACCAACATCGCACTAGAGCTGCACAGTGGGCTATTGCAGAGTTGCCACTCAATATTAAGATTAAAATGACTTGGTTTTTCCAGGTTATCCAGAAGGTTTTTAAAAAATTCCAGAATGTGAAATATGTGAAAAGTTTGTTTTTAAAGATTAATATAGTGACCCATAGAAACGAAGTGTCTGCAAATAATAACCTACCACAGTAAAAAAAATTGGGAAATTATAATTTTTACAAATTTATATTTTTATAATGAAAATAAAATTTCATCGATAGCGGGAAAAAGAATTTGGCAAAGCACTTTCAGCTAAAAATTTTAGAAAAATTCCCTGACTTTTCTAGAAATTTTGAGATTTTTTTTTATTTTCTCTGAGAATTCGCTGATTTCTTGTACCATTTTCATTTACCCTGACAATTTCATGTTGTTCCTGTTCTCCAGCCGAGTTGAAATTCTGCTGTTGACGACGATTCGGCGTCTATCGCAAAGGAAAGACCCGGGAACGATGCCTCGTATTTTTGAACTATGATCAGATGACGTAGTCAACAACTGAGCTGCACTCGACGCAAGTTCAATAGGGGTCAGGACATTGGACGATCAGATTTAACGTTCGCTTGAGTTGCGCCACTCAAAAGCGGCTCTTATTTACTTTGGAGGATGAGCCCTACACATTTTTAAATCAAATTTTTTCGTATTAAATTGTATTTATACACCTGCAAAGTATGTTGTTCAATGTGTAAAATAACATTCTTTGCTTAATTCCGGGAGCAGAAATAAAATGTAATACGAAAAAAAAATGTGATTTAGAAATGCGATGTGATTGTTCTTTTTACAAAGGGGCCTCCAGTGGCCCAGTGGATAAAGGCGTTCAACTAGTAATCAGAGGATTTCTAGTTCGAATCCGTGCGATTCACTTAACAAAGAAAAGTAAAATTTAGTGATATTGCGATCGGAGGGTTGCCAGCTTCGCTACAAAAATACTAGAAAGTCGTCTAAAGATATCCAACAAATTTTACTGGTATGTATATGGGACTGGTGCAAGATAAATCTGATCGAGCTTCAAAGTCCTTACGCCTATTGAAGGCGTAGGTGCCAGCTTTGGTATCCTCGTCATCTGACCATAATTAAAAAATACGAGGCATCGTTCCCGAATCTTTTCTTTGAGATAGGCCCCGAACCGTCGCCAATAGCCCAATGTGTAGCTCTAGTGAGAAATTATTTAATAAAACCAATCCAATCAAAAGTAGACACCAGATGTTTTGGTTAGGTTAATTAACGTCGCACTAGAGCTGCACAGTGGGCTATTGGAGACGGTTCGAGGCTTATCTCAAAGGAAAGACCTGGGAACAATACCTCGTATTTTTGAACCATGCTCAGTTGACGAGGAAACACCTGAACTGGCACCCAACCCCTTCAATAGACGTCGGGACTTTGGACCCCGATCAGATTTATAGTGCACCAGTTCCGTATACACGCCGTTATTTTTAGCGGATGTTCTGGACGATTTTTCTAGTATTTTGTAGCGAAGCTGGTAACCCTCCGATCACAAGATCACTACTTTTTTTTTTTACTTTTCTTTGTCAAATCCATCGCCTAGGATCGAACCAGGAATCCTCGGATTCCCAGCTGACTCCTTTAACTGCTCGGTCACGGAGGCCTCGAATGTGTATGTGGAAGTCTCAATATGATGACAGAAATAGGCTGCCGGAAAACGTGTAAACCAAACCAAAGTATAAATATTCAATAATATATATAAGTATTCTTAGGTCCATTATATACGGACGTGACAAACGCGCGCGAGCTTTTGCAGATGGTTTTGCGTTTGGTGCAATCAATTCACGTAGTTTGTATGAACTAATCACAGAGACTTCTACAAAATGCGACGCGCGTTTATCACGTCCGTGAAGAATGGGTTTTACTAAACTCTTTTACAGTGATTTTATTTTCAAACGCTTTGCGGTGAAGACCCAATTTGCTTCTTTCAATTCAGTTCAGTTCAAATTGGCAATACAAAGTTTAATGTTTAAAATGAGCCAAACCTTTAACATGGAAAATGTCCATAACTTCCTCTTAACAACTCTCACAATATTTTATATTTTTTGACCCGCTTAACGCCCACTCTACAAGAACGAGTAAAACGCGCGTGAGAATTTCCAGATCGCTCTCTGATTCGCGAATCTAAACACACGTGGTATGTGTGCTCGAATCAAAGAGCCATCCGAAAATGTTCACGCGCGTTTTATTCATTCGCGTAAAATGGTCCCAAACCGTAATTGCGTAAAGTAAGCTAACTTGGTCAACAAAAATGTTTGTTTACTATTTGAAATTGAGCGAATCGTCGTCGAATATATTTTTTGTTGCTTTCTTCAATGAATGATTGTAATAGATGGCGATCCTTCTTAATCTACCCTGTAGTTAGAAGACGGCAGTTGCGGATCAGGGGTGCGGTGATTAGTGAGGTTTCGATGAAGAAAAAAATATGGAAATTTCTGCTAGTTTTTACGTCAATTCAATTTTTGCGTGATCCGTAAACAGCAATTATTTGGCGATCGGCGCGGCCCACTTCCGAGTGATTGAACATGATGGATAATTTGAAAGCAACTGGAAGATTTTAGTCAACCCACCGATATTTAAAAGTCAAGTTACCAAAATTAAAATAATGGAGAGACAATTTGGAAATGAAAGCAGTTGTTGTCTTTATAGCAGACTGGAAAGTGCAGTTGCTAATGTAAGGAGTTTTCATTGATAAAAAATGTCCTAAATAAGGTACAGATGTAGTATAGGACATTTGGCGCGAGAGGTATTTTTGGCGTGTTTTATAGGGGTGACAAATTTATAGTATGGCAACCGCACCTGACATTGTTGGTATTTTCCTATTCTTGTGGCGACTTTCAATCAGACAACATTATGCTATGTTTAACGGCAATTTTTCGTCGCCAAAAAAAAAAAACGCGCCAAATGTCCTATACTACATCTGTTTCCTAAATAATTTTATTCGTCAACACTCAAATTTTGTCCCATTGAAATTAATTTGAAAAAAATTGAAATTTGTGCAAGTCATTGCATTTAGGAAAAGTTCTTTGCGTTTTCGGCGAGTCACCTTCATGTGACGAAACACGTTTCGAATGCTTTCTCCTCACTTTCCGGAGTAGGTGTTCTTCTACAGTCTCTTATTAGTTTTTTGCAAAAGAAAATGCCTGTATCTTAACCGCTTCCCCTAACAATTAACTTGGGATAATATGTATTTTACCATAGGCAAAAACACGAGTTATCTCGGGCAAGTGCCATCACACAATTTTTTTTGGGAGGGGAAGGGGCTGAAATAAGAAATTTCCCAACTTAACTATTCGAAAATCCGAACTCAGTAGTGCTGAAAATTCCCAGTTCTAGTTTATTGGCATTTTTCATATATTTTTATTACTTTAGGGAACATTAAACAGTCCTCTCACAAGCATTGATTTGTTGCACGCATGTTCCAATGCAGTATCCGTTCTGAGGCCTAATGTAATCTTACAAGTTGGGCAATTTCTAATCTTCCCTAGCTTTCATTTGCAAATAATATTAAATTTTGTCAGGCAAAAATTTTCCTAACTCGGGGATTTTTAAAACTTGAAATTCCTTACTTATAATCACAAACCTAGTTATCAAACTTGTGGAACATTTGGCTGTTCTTAAAATGAAACTACTTATCTTAATTAAAAAGAAGCCAAATGTTCCACAAATTTGCCAGTTAATTTTCGATTTTGCCCAGTCTACAGGAAATTACCTACATTGAAGGGGGGGGGGGGAAGCGCCTCTCCTCCTTCTTGTCCACCCTCCTTAGTGAGGGTCTTGAAGGAACTATCAAAGGTTAAAAATCCGGAATGCTAATTTACCTAAAATGTCCATGTTAATGGTTCCATGCAATAAAAGTGCCTCGCCAATCTCGCGCATACGTTTCTGGTTAACCCATACGGTTAAAACCGAAAATGTTTCTGGACCTTCTGAAGCATGAGTTGCCTTTTCAACGAGGTTTTCCAAAGTAAATGGGTTAAGCACACAGCATTCTTCCGCGGTTGTTTGCTCGGCAGAGGAAAAGAGAGGACATTTAACTTTCAATTGTTTACCTACTCAAGATTAACGAATAGACCCCACCTTTAAGCGTTTCTTCTTTTCTTTCTTTCTTTAAAAGCAAATTAGAGAGCGTAGCCATCGCGCTTAAACTCTTTATTTGAACAATTCCCGGCGATGACGAGAGCTCGGGAAAGTCTTTCTTCGGGAAAGTCAAACATTACCTCTGCATGAGAGGTCATGAATAAATTAATAGCCTCATAAAGGGAGGTGGGAGGTCAATAGGAATGGTGGACTGACTTTTTTGTGGTGAGAGGGAGATTGGCTTTTATTATCATTTAATGTGAAGCCGTAATTGAAGTAACTAGTATAGGGGTAATGCGATATTACCTTGATCATCTCATGAATGGATGTTTGATTCGTCATTATATGTGTACAGTTACTCTTAATTCAAAGGATACATGAATCATCGTTTTTCGCAAGATTCGCATTTCATTAACCTGCCCGTTGGTCAGGTTGCTCATTGAAGCAAATTAACGGAAATGGGCAGTATAATGTCTCTTGTGAATAGTTAATAAGATACCGAATCCTTTCTATTGAGAAAATAAAGTAATTTTGGATTTGGTCTATCACATTCTAGGTCAGTCGAATCTACAACAAAAAGGATATTTATTTCCACTTTTCCAGATTTCTCATTGTTTCTTCCTTAGCAAGATTAACGAATAGATAAAAAGAAAATCCCACAAACTATTTAAAATTTACCCTAAGTATATTGAAAAGTTACTGGTTATAAAAAAATAATGTAATAAAATGATAATAAAAAAATGACAAGAAAACCCTCTTTGAGAAAACCCGTACACGGAAAACGTTTGGTGTTCATAACGAGACTTGAAATAGCGATATGATCATCACACAATTTTACTAGAGCAAGCCAATAACGACTCTTTTTAGTAGAAAAGTACTTCTAAATGTGTACAGCCGAGTTTACACTATATAACAAAACAGCTACATAGCTCATAGCCGAGCTATGGAACTGGGTATTTGTAACCGAGCTATGCAGCTAACATAAAAAAAATTATAGCCCGAGCAAACAGTTTTGTAGCTGAAGCAACTAGTATGTATTTAATGAAGTAAACCAGCTAACTGCAAGATGTTTTACTTCTTGAGGGTGCATGCGCACGTGTTCGGACGACAGTTATAGAGATGTTCTATAACAAAAAAAAGCGCTTCTAGCACGGCTATATAACTCAATTACATAGTTCTTCTTAGTAAATTGTCTTCATAGTAAAGTTTGGTATTTCTCTCGGTGAAAATGGAGAAATTGTAGATTGATTATGCTTATTGCAAGTTAATATGATACGGATGCAATACAACTCAACTCTCTTTTAGACAAGAACTGCATTTAAAATGGGATAATGACTCTTTACAAACTTCTGGACAGTGGAGAGACTTTAATTTATACAATATGTTTATACTCTTTACGATATATTTCAGATCATACGTCCGGATTTCGTCCGGACAGTCCTGATTTCAAGCTCACGTACAAGCTCTGAGCTTGTGTTATGAAAGCGGATCGTTAGTAGGTAGCTGACCCTTCAATCGCCCCCTCCCCAAAGTGTCCGGATATCACTAAAATAAATTATGGTAAGCCTGTCAATAATGCTCTTCACGAAATTTCTTTGATTGCCTCTAACATACAATTCCACAAATTAGCTTTGCAACTCATAAAAAAATACATATCAATCAAATTGATAACCTCTCGACTTGGAGCGCGATTTGGCGGTTTTAATTTAAAGTTTCTGGTGGTTTTATTTTGAAGTTTTGGTTTTGGCGCGTTCTTCAGTCGGTTAAAAAGCACCCACTACGTTTGGTGATGAATTTTAACATATAAAATTTTAATTTACATCATGACATCATTTCCATTCGAAATTACCAATCGCCTTACAAACAGTTTCGTAGTTATTACTTTAAATTCTTACATTTCTTTAAAAAGTCGAAAAATATATTTAAAAAACAAAGCTTTATCTTGAGATTAAAATGCAACCAAGGAAAACTCCGAGTATCTTGTGTATACAGCGAAAGTATTTACGAGGCTTTTTTCCCCATTTACCTTTCAGTACCACCTTGTGCGTTTAAGGTTGTTCGGTAATCTCACCTCCGTAACTTTTTCCCGATGAAAGAATCCGAGGCATTTTTGCATAGGCGACCCCTGCAAAACACCTCCAGACCTCTCGGCGCAAAGGGTCATCGAAGATCGAGATTGCACATATTTGCATTAGACTCCAATCACCATACGTAAACCGAACGCCGAGTTAAATCGTCTTTGCTAAAGGTTCGTAGTTGAAAGGTCGAACATGTGGTGGGCTTCGAGGTTCGGTAACTCTGAATTGCATTTCTATTAAAGTGAACACTGAGTTACCGTATTTTTTATAAAAGCTATTTATCTGGCGCACCCTTTGCGTGTAGCCACTTACGGACCTGGAGTAAAATAAGTGTCGGTGACTAGAGTGAACCTCTGTTCTTGTTTTACCGAACAAACTATACGACGTTGCAGGTTAACATCTAAAATATTTGTGATTTACGTCGATTTCGTAATATGGACGTTCGACCTTCAAGTAGCGAAATCCCAAACGAAGTAAAAGTTGATATAACTTCACTCAAAAGCAGACTTTCTGTCATGTGCCAGCCAGGCTACAGCGTCAGGGCCTGATTACCGAATAGGCCCGTGAAGCCCAGGCTTAAACTTTACATTTTTGAGGGGCCCCAAAATTACACAGTTTATATAAATATTTAACACCCCTAACAAAGTTTGCTACTAAATTTACCTTAAAAAATTGCATTACAAATTTAACTTGCTACTTGAGTTAAATTGGTTCGAATATTGGAAAAAAAATCGAACATTAGGAATATTCATTACTTTTTAATATAGTTTATTATATTATTTTTAATGTGTGTTATTGTGAAGCCATTCAGGAGCAAAGATTTTAGAACATATAAAAGTTTGATTTTATGTTTCATGGTCTATTTGAGAGCAATGGGGCCTCCATTTAAAGGTGGGCTTCCCTTGCTTCAATGGCTTAATCGGGCCATGTACAGCGTACATGGTTTAATTTACAGTGAGACAAATCAAAGCACTCAGGCGATATCACGACGAGATATCAGGCGATATCACGAGACTTTTCATATTATTTATAGAAAAAAAAGTGATTGTATAATGTGCTGTATGTAGCAGATCACAATTTCTTGAGCTAAGGCTATTTTAAGGCTGAACTCACAAGACTCGATGATGTTCGTTGTTTGAGGTCACTGGTAACTCCAGCTTCGGGATTCCAAGGTTCAGTATACAACTGAACTCTGGTTTCTTCGTCTGTCTACAACTGGACTATCATAAATAGTCATAGTAATGGATTTTCTTTATTTTTCACCGAAAGATACTCTTTTCCGAATTTAATTTTCCTTCTTATTATCTCAAACATCGGTCATTTTGATTTTTTCCCCTTCGAATCTTCAATTAACCCTTTGAGTACTGAATTATTTGAAGATTTTTATGTCCATGGGACGTATTTAATTTGATCAATTGATCCCATTCTTGACCGACCCTACAACAAATTGTTTGCGATCAACGCCCACTGGCGGAGGTGCCGCAAACATCAACGCCTGCTTCTTAAATTCAGATGACAAGTCAGACTCGTCCACCGTAACTTCGCCCAAGTAAGCAGATGACGAGTTTCACTCGTCAAATGTACCCAAAGGGTTAAAGAATGGATTCTCCACGACGGGTTTTGGTGACCGAAAATATTTAAGGAACGACTGTTCGATGTATTAAGATTCGATGTGTAATCAAGGATTGAAGAAAATTGGTTGGTTCAGAAGTAGCGCATGCCAATTCTGTAGTAGGAATTTTGTCAAAAAACAATTGAAAAAAATTCTTTTAAATAATCCTCAGAATTTTCGAATGTATCTAAACAGACCACTACTTGTCGGAAACCAGTTAATAAAACTACACTACTAATTTTTTTGTATTGTTGATAATCTGATGCTTTTCAAGTATTTGATTTTAAGAGTTTTCTATCCTTAAAAGCCAGCGAAAGTGTCTCGCTTAGTCTTCTGTTGGTTATTTCGAATATATTAGTTATTTCGAATTATTTTGAATATATTAGTTATTTCGAATATATCAGTTATTTCGAATTATTTCGAATATATTAGTTATTTCGAATTATTTCGAATATATTAGTTATTTCGAATTATTTCGAATATATTAGTTATTTCGAATTATTTCGAATATATTAGTTATTTCGAATATATTAGTTATTTCGAATATATTAGTTATTTCGAATTATTTCGAATATATTAGTTATTTCGAATATATTAGTTATTTCGAATATATTAGTTATTTCGAATATATTAGTTATTTCGAATATATTAGTTATTTCGAATATATTAGTTATTTCGAATATATTAGTTATTTCGAATATATTAGTTATTTCGAATATATTAGTTATTTCGAATATATTAGTTATTTCGAATATATTAGTTATTTCGAATATATTAGTTATTTCGAATATATTAGTTATTTCGAATATATTAGTTATTTCGAATATATTAGTTATTTCGAATATATTAGTTATTTCGAATATATTAGTTATTTCGAATATATTAGTTATTTCGAATATATTAGTTATTTCGAATATATTAGTTATTTCGAATATATTAGTTATTTCGAATATATTAGTTATTTCGAATATATTACTTATTTCGAATATATTAGTTATTTCGAATATATTAGTTATTTCGAATATATTACTTATTTCGAATATATTACTTATTTCGAATATATTAGTTATTTCGAATATATTAGTTATTTCGAATATATTAGTTACTTCGAATATATTAATTATTTCGAATATATTAGTTATTTCGAATATATTAGTTATTTCAAATTATTTCGAATATATTAATTATTTTGAATTATTTCGAATATATTAGTTATTTCGAATTATTTCGAATATATTAGTTATTTCGAATTATTTTGAATATATTAGTTATTTCGAATATATTAGTTATGTTAAAGCTATTTTCTTATTCTAGTTCAGTTTGGAATTGGATTCAATAACCGAATGTGCATAAATTGTTCTTGAAAGGTCCAGGGGAAGAAGAATAGCGGTCCATTTGGTGTAATCTAGGAAAAATGTAAAACAGATTCATGTGTCATAGGTTAATGTTTTAAAGGTTTGTATTTTTGACGGATAATCATCGTTCTTCCTGTTTAACAACTTCAATACAAAATTTCAGCATTATAGCTAATATAAGACGTTGAAAATTAAAATTTCAACAAAAATGGAACCTCATTGTTTTCCCCCTGGTCGCTTCATAATTAATTATAGATGATTTTTTAAAAAAAGGTTCAGTTAAATAATCTTTTAAAAAGTTCGTCTTTTACATTATCGGAAATATTCGTAATAAGTAAAAAATAAAATCACTTTAGGCTCCATATATAAAAAAATTGAAGACAAAAAAAATAATATCTCAATAACCTAAAGCGTTCAAGTGGAACCTAACGTATTTTTTGCCTCAGCACCCAACCTTGTAAGATTTCAAATGGTGCCACCTCCAAAATAAATGAAATAAAATAAATACCTCATTTCTCACCGAATTTGACAAAAGAAAAATACCCTTGTTGATGTATTTTTCTTTCTTTCTCGTCGTCATTGATGCATGGTGTGAAATAAATGAAGGACTGCTCTGGTCTAGACTCACCTATAGGAGGTCTCGGTCTAGACACGCCAAGGCCACGTTGAACACCCGGAGTCTTAAGAAGGTGCCAATTTGGTGGGCTTCCGAGAATTAGACCATTTAGAGGCGTATCAAGTGTTCGAATTGAAGGCCCATCGTAGTGACTTTTACCCCCTTAAAGTACACATAGTTAACTTCCCTTCAAGGGTTTGGAATAAAATAGCAACATATTTAAAGCACCATTTATACTGGCTACTGTTTGCTGGTTAATGTGAACTACAAAAAGTTGAAGGAGGGGTCGCTTCTTTGTATAAAAAAGTTTTTCGACCGTAACTTTTCGTCAGTAAAGTGCGGTTTAGACGCGAGAGTTTATTTACTATCTGAGAGACGGTATTTCCTGGAGTTAGTACAATATACCTCTGGTGCCAGTGCTTGGATCCAATGGGGCCCGCTTCCATAAGTCATAATTTCGCTTTAACCCTTTGAGTACTGAATTATTTGAAGATTTTTATGCCCATGAGACGAATTTGGTGAGGTTCAATTGATCCCATTCTTGACCGACCCTACAACAAATTGTTTGCGATCAACGGCCACTGTCGGGGGTGCCGCAAACATCAACGCCTGCTTCTTAAATTCAGATGACGAGTCAGACTCGTCTACCGTAACTTCCCCCAAGTAAGCTGATGACGAGTCTCACTCGTCAAATGTACCGAAAGGGTTAAGAGATGAATCTGCATTGTAGGTATTTAGTACAAGAACTGCCAAACAAGATACAAGAAATTCGGTGACAACTGTTTCCTTCCTACTCATTTATAATTTCCATAAACATAAATGTCTACAATATTTGTATGTTATTAATCCTATACCATTCGTTAACACGAACTGACTCACGGGCAAATACATCATACTTCACAAAACAACCACAACCATCCAATCCAGGGCAGGCATGTAAATAGAATACTTCCCCATTAATCGAAACCCACCCATCCAGATTATTGCTCAAGCATACATCTGCAGTAGTAATTATTTCTTTCTAACAACCTGGACACAAGCCATGCAGGGGATAATCAAGCTGGTTAAATGAACCAGTTGACAGGGCCCACGGGTGACTTGCCATTGTCTTCCAGATCTCTTCATTGTTGTGGCCGCTTTCTTCTTCCAGTGTTTGGGGCAGGAAGAGATCGGCTACTGGGTCATCTCTTCTGGATCTTGTTTCGCAACGATCTCGCTGGACACGGGTGGCAATTTGTACGAGGAAATGGATTGAGACATTTTGCGGACAGGGTTCTCTAATTGCTTTTGTGGAGGGAGACATTGTAATTCTATTATGGGGTTGATCGGTTTTGTATCTGTATCGTCTGGTCGTGCGGTTACAGTATGCCGTGGGTAGTAGAGCAATGGGATCGGAATAAAAGGGTTGCGGATTGCGAGCAATATTTCTGGTAAAGTTCAACCGAACAAGAACGTAGTTCAAATGACAACCGTTACGCCGAGATTACAATATATAGCAAAACGGCTATATAGCCGAGCTATGCAGCTGGGAATTTATAGTCGAGCTATGTAGCTAGGACTAAAAACGTTTATATTAAAATACAAATACAACGTTAAAATACGCAATAAAAATCCATTAAATCTGGACACGTTTCAGGAGATACATCTCCCTTCATCAGCAGAAAATGCTTCAGCTTTTTTCATTTTCTGCTGATGAAGGGAGATGTATCTCCTGAAACGTGTCCAGATTTAATGGATTTTTATTGCGTATTTTAACGTCGTATTTGTATTTTAATATTTTTAACGCAATGTTTCTATAAGACGAGTTTTTAACCAAAAGCGTTTATAACCCAAATAAAAAGTTTTGTAGCTGTAGCAGCTGGTATTTACTCGAAGAAGTCAAGCAGTTTGAGATTGAGATTTTCTTCTAAGGACATGCGCATATCTTCTGTGATTTGGACTATATGCAGCTGTTTTGGGATGGCGTAAAAAAACATCTTGTAACACAGCTGTATAGCTGTTTTGTTACATAGTGTAAACTCGGATTATGCTGAATCCCGTAAGTTCACTTAGACACATTTTAGAAGAGCAGAAAAAAAATTAAGGACTTAACGGAGTTTAACAAAACAAGCCAATTTTGATGCCATTTTTCACTTAGATCGGGAAAGAAAACGGTTTTAGGGCTCATATACAAGGGAGAGTTTTTCACTCACTCACAATTGATAGAATTGATTCTTGTCGTGAAAAAATAACAATCCGATTGCTGCACTTTAAAATGACCTTATGAATAAACAAATCGTCATTGCTGTAAACATGGTTTCTATGCTCTTAAATAGTGAATTATGCTCCCATATGTACAAGCCTTTAGAATATAAGATATTGGTCAAAGAATATTTGATATATTATGATAGTTAACTTACACGCAAGTCAATGAACTATTAATGAGCAAAGTTAATGAGCAATAATATAACAGATTAACAGATATTGCCGTTGAGTTTAACCTCAAATGTGTTTTTCGATTGCTGCTAAATCCTTTCTCACCTTCTGCAAATATTTGTTGTCGAAAATACCATACAACAACATTCCAAACTAAAAAAACAAATCACTGATTTGTTTTGTTATTGAAATTCCCCAAACAAAATATACAGAAAAGAGATTTAAAATAATAAAGCATTTCTCTCTCGATCTTTCCACTATTAGATAAATACTAAATCACCCTTTCAGTTATTATAAAAAAAACAAATAACTTGTTTTTTAAGCAAACTTTACGAATATTCCGATATAAAAAAACAACAACCACCCGATATAACTTATCCAACCAGACACAAATAACACTCAGTTCTTCCGGTATCGGAATCGATAAAATTATACACCTCTTCCAGAACTAACCACTATTATAAGACACGCCATTGTTCGCCGGTCCTTCATACCGAACCTGAACAAAACACGAGCTGTCCATTGTTATGGCAGAACGGGAATGGACAAGGGACAAGGCGCGCTGCTTCGTCCGAGCGCGGGCTTTTTCCAGCAACAAAAACAAAGTGTGTCAGCCCGCCTCCTATTAATGAAAACATTCCTTGCCTCAACTTCCTCGAATTGCAGGTGGGGATTCTTGCATCACAAAAAAAAAGGATGGAATCTCATTTAGAGTCACTTTCTTTCCATGCATCATCTTTAAAATCAAGCTGTCGCGGGGCCTTTTAATAAAATAAATCGAATTAATGTACCTCAACCCCTTCCAAAAAACTTTTCTCAGAGCTCTATATTAGTGTAGCGGTGTGCATTAATTAAGCATTATTTTCGGGAGAAAACCCCACAGCTAGAGACTGTATTACGGCAGGGCGTTCGGGGCACTTGGCCCCCATTTTAAGGGGGCTCCAAAAATGCGTATAAAGCTAAACAAATTTGAAATATATAACAAATAAATTTACTAACCAATAAAAAAAAGCCAAATTCAAGGGTTACTGGACTCCGACGATACGGATCTTTTTATTCGTTGAAGCTGGAATTACGTAGGCTGTTAATTAAATACGAAAGTACATATAAATATGAAACTAAAAACATTTTAATTTGAGAATTATATGAAGAACTTTCAAATTCCATTGAAAGTTTTGTTAATTGTACTGTCGTTTGAGCGTAATTACTATATTGTTTTGGAACTATATTTCTCTGCGGAAGGATCAACTCCTACAGCATAAACGTATATGTCCAACTTAGTTTGTCCCCGAGTATAGTGATTTTATTTTATAATTAATTGTTGTTGTTTTTTGTTAATTTTTGTGCAAAACTTTTATTATTTTATCCTATCAAATCACTTGCATGTTTCCTGCATGTTCATGACGCATTTCTTTTTTCAAATCGCGTTCGTCAAAGGAATGCATTTAGCATCACTTGCAAAATTCAATTCATGTGAGCAAAACCATAAACAAACTTGTTTATAGGGTTTACTAATTGCATGGGGATTTGTCGTTTACGGATACATTTATAATTTTACCAATTTTTTTATATTTGCAAAAAATAAGTACAACATACCCATGTGGCGCAAATAAAAGAAAGCCAAAAGGGAACGAAGTACAGAATGAGAAACGTATGAAGAAACTCTGCCGAAGTACTGAACTTTCACTGTTAATTCTAATACATAGAAAATGTCTTTTTATTAGTAATTTTTAAAAAATATTTTTTTTACAGTATTTACAGTTGCATTAAAGCTGCTTGATTACGTTATATTGCATTGTGTGTTTATACATCAATTTAGTAGTTTTATTTTAAGGTACATGCGGAATCCCCCAAATGTTCTTTTACTGTCAGGGCCCCTAAACTTGTAAATCGGTCACTGTCCACAGTACAATTTAAAATTCTTTTATAGATTGTGTTTGAGTATTTCCATAAATATTTCATTTTCAACTTTCCACTTTCCTAGAATTCATTTTAAGAATGTCAAAATAATTTTCAAAATAAGATAACCTATGATCGGTAAACATGCCTTTCCTAGATATCCGTGTAAACACGATTTTTTTTTTTAAATAGGGCGGTGCCTTGTGCAGTGGCACGCTTCGCACACCCCTAAGGGTGGCACTATTTAAGATGTATATATGGATGTGATGCATATTTAAGATTTCGTATTTACAAGCGGATTTTTGTTCGAAATAAAAGGGCGGCGTATTACGTTTAAATCGATATTCAATCAAATTGAGTATCAATCAAAATCGAAAATATTTATTTTGAATAATAATTTTTGACGTAAATGCGTCTTTAAAAGTACAGCGGTCATTGGTAGAAATTTGACTAACACACGAAATGCGTTGATATTTCAAAACCTCATAAACTCCAGAGAGCTCATGTGGGTGAATGACCTAACATCGCGTAGGGGAAGGTGGGTGCGTCGACCAGGTTGGCCATTAATTTACTTTTCCCTCTAACAGTTGAGTGTTGGGAAACGAGTCAAATTTCGGGGATTCTTTGGCCTGTTTAACCGCTCCAATAGACTAATCGAAAAGTTAGTTTAAATTAAAAGTTTAAGTTAAAGTTAAAATTAATAGACTTCAATCGAAAAGAATGATAATTTCTACACTTCCGTTTAACTAGTTGATGGTTTAAACCATTTGTCTGAAAATTGTGTGGAGTGGAAAACGACGCGATTTGATGTTGCAACGTGCGATTGTTATCGTTCGTATATTTCAGCATGGAGCTAAAATGTCACTAAAATTCGAATGGAAACTTAAACTGGTCGAAAATCACTTCAAGACGAACATGATACCAAGAAGTTTAAACTTAGGACAAGTGCAGGAAGATCTAGAATTTACCGCAAACGCACGACAGAGCAGACCAATCAGACGACGTAGGAAGTGTTCTCAAATCTAACCTTACTGTACAGTGGAGACTTCGCTGCAGCCTCTACGTAAATCCGCCCTTGATTGACAAATATATATATATATATATAGTTTTTAATGAGTTCCATTTCTACGACAATAATAACACTAAATAAATTCGAACGTCTTTATATATTTTTTCTCATAAAAATAGGTTTAATTACAACGCGAATTCGAACCATATATTTGGTCTCGTTCTTAGGGGAATTAGGCGCTGATGCGTGTAAAGTCTTAAAACAAAAAAAAAGTGCGGGGTGTGAATGGGGCCCGCGGCTTCAACTCCTTCTACAGGTGAGGTTTTTTTTTTGGCGATTGACCCCTATTTCTATAATCTCCTGAAATGACTTTTCAAGTAAAACTTCTTTCCGACACAGCCACAATTAATTTGTCCGTGCCTTTTTTATTCGGTTTGGCGCTTTATTGCCAGTTTGCTTGGCGAATTAATTGTATAAATAAAACATTAATATACAATTTTCAAGAAACTACGCAGTTTTGACTTTGAGGAAAACTAAAATTAATAAAACAGACATTTCCGACCAAGTCGGTTGTTCAATTCTGAAAGTATTGACATAAAGTAAAGACCTCACTGAAGTAAAGACCTAACTGAAATAAAGAAAGTAAAGATATCTGAAGTAAAGAAAGTAAAGACTTTAATGAAGTAAATACAGTAAAGACCTAACTGAAGTAAACAAAGCAAAGACATCTGAAGTAAAGAAAGTAAAGACTAAATTAAGTAAAGACCTAACTGAAGTAAAGGAAGTAAAGACATCTGAAGCAAAGAAAGTAAAGACTTAACTGAAGTAAAGACAGTAAAGACTTAACTAAAGTAAAGACATCTGAAGTAAAGAAAGTTAAGACATCTGAAGTAAAGAAAGTAAATACTTAATTGAAGTAAAGAAAGTAAAGACCTAACTGAAATAAAGAAAGTAAAGACCTAACTGAAATAAAGAAAGTTAAGACATTTGAAGTAAATAAAGTAAAGACCTCACTGAAGTAAAGAAAATAAAGACATCTGAAGTAAAGAAAGTAAAGACATCTGAAATAAAGAAAGTAAAGACATCTGAAGTAAAGAAAGTAAATACTTAAATGAAGTAAAGAAAGTAAATACCAACAATCGATTAAAGCCGTCATTGAAATAAAGTATTTTGTACATCCGGTTTATTTAAAAGTTTTCTAGTCGAAAAAACTCATTTTTTAAAAATAAAAATGAATTCCTTAATAGTGAAACTTAAATACACAATTCGATTATCTTTTATTTTTTACTGGTACAGATATCAAGTTTTAAATTAGTTTCAGTAGATTTCAAAGGGTTTCTGAAAAATAAGTTTATAACTAATAAAAACTCAATAAACTGCAATATAAATACTTATTGGTCTCTGAACAATAGTTCTGGTATTCTATATTGCAGACTATGTAATGAAAGGTAAATAGTGATTACGTAGTCAAGGTTAACATTGGTATAGAACAATATGTGTAATAGTTTAGTTTTTATATCCGATTGAAACATTCGTTATTTAGAATATACTATTGTTATATGATGTATTAATTTATAATCATTTTTATGTTCATAATTTAATGAAGAGAGGTCAAAAGTATTTTTAAGAAACAGACATCCTGTGTTGCCAAATGTTTTTTGCATAATAATTTAATTAAGGCTATTCGAACATTGATTCTTATAATGAACCACAATGAAAAACAAGAAGGAAGATAAAACATATAAAAAATATATTACAATATGTGATATAAAAGTTAATTAACTAATGTCTTTCTTTCTGCATGATACGAAAAAAGTTTGCGACCATTTTTATTCGATAAATGTTGTCCTGAATATAAACGTGAAATTAGAATATTTTAATCGAGGCATTTATTTACTTCAAAGTGAAGTACCGTATGTTGAAATGTATATTTTTACTTTTATTCTTAAAATCGATTAATCTGCTTTCAACTAAAATATAAAATTAAAATTTTTATCTATAAATATATGAAAGAGGGCAATGACGAAAATATCAATTAAAAATCGATTTAGAACATGATAGGAATGAATCTTGGAAAAGTTATTTTTTCAACAAATATAAAAAAAAAAGAGAGCAAACATGACAGTTGTATAAACTTTTAAAATGGACGATTCAATATGCGGAACAATTTAATGGATGACTGCTAAAAATAGTTAATCAAATTCCTGGAAAGTTTCCTCAATATTTTTAAATTAACTTTATGCACGTGACGTCATCTTGTGGGATAAGTGACGTCACGCGCAAATTATATAAAAGTATAAGGAAAATCGTCTGACCATGAGGTATTTTATCACCAATGCAAAATCGATTGCTTATATACAAGTATCTAAACTAGTTCAGTATCAACACTAATTCGTGCATAGTGTTCATTAAATTTTAATTTTCAAATTAATTAATTAATTTTTTTCGGAAACATTGCAAAATATTTTGCATAATTCTTAGTGAAATGATTTCATTGTAAACAATTTAAAAAAAGATCAATTTCGTTATTTTTTTTTTTACGAAAAATTTAACAGAAGCATATTTTATTAAAAAAATCCTTCCGCGCTTTGAGCGACAGTTTCAAGCGGCGTAAAAAAGAATATCTCCAACTTTCTTAACTGCTTACTTAAATTATTCCGATTTCAAGCACTGATAATCGAACTCTTCTCGAAATCTACAAAAAATCAAAAAATAGAAAACAAAATTTTTATCTTGGTCAAAGTCCACCGAACCGCTACGCTTTTAAAAAAACGATCAAATCTTTACAAAACATCATTTCTCAGATACAAATCTGGTTCAACCACCGGTTGACCAACAGAATGCGAAACAAAACCAAAAGTAACCGAAAACCCTCCGCCGTGAATGCAAATGAAGACGAAAATTCGAAAAGCAGATAACAATGTTTTTCCGTATCAATGCATTGACTATTCATACATTCAATGAAACCATCTTCAAAAGCCCTCTTTTCAAAGCCACCGATCAGACTTCCCATTCAAGAAGTTCTCGATAAAGATCGCTTTGGCGAAGAATGATTTCTTTTTTTTTTATTTCGAAAACCTTCCATTGTCCTTTGGATTTCTCATTAAAAATGTAGATATTCCATCAGGGAGGGAGGGGGCAGGTCGTGAATTGAAAGGGAAAGTTGTGAATTGATGTGACCCTTTGCATGCGTGGACACTGTCAGAAGGACAGACGGGGGACAATGCTAATTGGTGGAATTCTGTAATCTAAAAAAATGGCGTCGCAGATTAGAAAGAGAGAATCGTTTGGATGTGATGAAAATTGAATAATCCACAGCAGGTGTCGCTTCTGGTCACAGAGATTGCATTAAAGTATTAGAGTGACAATCACGTGGCCCTACAATGGTTTGAGATTGAAAAGAGATTAACCAACTTAGGCGCCCGATTCGTCCATCTTGGAACAGGACAACGAGCTAAAATAATAACTGGAGTGATTACTCCCATTGGGAGAAATGTATTTTACTATGGTTGTTTTATTTTTTTATTGGTATTTGGAACGTTGCGTTCTAACTTTATTAGTTGCATTAGCATTGTTTAATGTAAATAACAAATTTGCAAATATAAATTCCTCCTATCAAATATAAATTCCTCCTATATTCATTAAAAAAATATTTTTGAGTGAAAAAGAAAACTTTAAGCTTGGTGTTCAATTAAAAAAAAAATCAATATTTGTTTTTACTATTGCCAATCAGTTATATGCTACAACAGTTAAAAACATTACACACTTTTTGATAACCAACTTATATAAATAATTTTGCAATATTAAAGTTTTTGAAAAACTCACCCACAAACCACATTCAACAATATTCTGATGTGTAAAAGTACTCACCTATAAAAAGAAATATATTTATTAAATTCATATACATATTCACTCAAGTAGCAATACTCACGCTACGCAAAACAGCGGTTCTCAACCTTTTCGCTCTCACGTATCCCAACTCAACTATTCGAAATTCCCAACTCAACAGCGCTGTTTTATTCCCCATTCCAACTTATCCGACATTTTTCATCTTCTTTTATACATATTTTAGATAATAACAGTTCTCTCACAAGCATTGATTTGTTGCACCCATAGTCCAATGCAGTGTCCGTTCTGAGCTCTAAAATTTACATGTAATTTTACAAGTTGGGCAATTTCTAATCTTCCCTTAGCTTTCATTTGTTAATTAATTTTCTTCAGGCATAAATTTTCCCAACTCGGGGCTTTTAGAAGTTGAAATTCCCAACTTTCAGGGTTTCCAGATTATGGGGGGGGGGGAAGAGGGGTTGGACTACCTCCCAAACCCCCCGGTGCGACGGGCCTGCAAGTTATTTTTGTTTTAGGTGTTTTTCGTCTTTACTAATATTATTTCCGTGTACCCCCAATCGGACCGCCCAGGGGTACACGTACCACAGGTGGAGAACCGCTGACGTTAAACATAGCGGAAGACCGAAAATACGAAACAAAAAAACAAAGAGAAATAAAATTAATTTAAAAAAACTTACGAAACGTGGCTTTAATTATCAAAACTCAATAACAGAATAAACACAGCGATCGTCGACCATCTCAATTACCATACCTTGTTAGTCAAATTATATACCAATATCCGCATCTGTTAGATTGAATATCAGATTAAATATCTATAGAAATGGCATTGAGATTTATAATACAAGCTCATGTATGACTCACAATGAAATAGCGCGATTTAATAGGAAACCACGTAATAGGCCGCGAAAATTACTATGATTAAACCGAGCTTGAAATACCCGAACAAAGTATATTACTTCTGATAAAACGAGGTCCTTCGTACGGGCTTTTATTTTCCTTTCAAATAATTCTTTTCATTATGTTTGTAAAGCCGGTGGTATTGGACTTTCTTTTGAATGAATATACACTTAATTTAATTGAAACAGCGTGTATTCGAGCTATCGAATTCACTGGATAATAGAACGAGGCGTTATAAATATGTGTATACAGCTTTTGTCCCTATTAAATAAATATGATTAAGATTTTTACCTGTGATTGCATGTCACTTCTGTTTGCGTTACTTTTGATGGTATCTCTATACCGGGCCCAAGGTAACTAGGCTGTTTCTTTTGTTTTGATATGTGTGCTGGTATGTATCAACATTGGTAACAGTTGCTTTGGAGGAATTAACAGGTGTTTTCAAAGACGTTTCTTTGGTGGGTTATATAAATACTGTTTCCATCTTCGATTCGTGACCTATTAACATTCGATCATTGAGCGCAAATGGCCTCGATGGCGCTGACCAAGACAAAACAAACGAATTAAGTTGGAACGTTGCAATGTTTTTTTTTAAAATGGGATATTTTTATTGGGTGATCACTTGCAAGAGTCGTTAGTTCGTAGCAAAGTATCCGTATTTTGACTTCTGGGGGGAATTAAGCGGTTGCCGATTTGTCGTAAAATGGGAAACATTCTTTGTTCCATGCCCATAAAAGGAATGGGACGATCGATAATGTTTGGATACATGATTCTGTGGATGTCTGTATTCTTGATCTTGTAATCTGATGTGCACTTACCGTGAAAATATAAGAGATCTATTCACTTGTATAATTTTTTGACCCAGATGCAAAACGCGCTATATCCAAAAACAAAAAATTGAAAAACGATATTTTGGTATCATTATCTATTTCCTCTTGGGCTTCAATTTTCCCGAATACTGAAGATGTGAAAATCATTATTTACTTATTAAAAAAGACTTTAAAAAATAGGTCTGACAGTAGTAAAACCAGTTATAAGAACAACCAGGAACACTGTTAAATATATGGATAGTTTTATGTGATTTTTTCAAAGCAGTTATAACTGCAGATGTGTTTTTTATATGGGTTCCTCAAAGGAAAAAGCTAATTAAATTGATTGAAAAATAACTATGTTAATTGCAAGAAATTGATTTGGAGAAAAAAGTATTAACAGATATTGGCACAAATATTGCAAACATATAGTGGTACTATTTTTTATTATAAAATCTTACAATTTGTTAATAAGTGGCTTTAAAAAAAAATATTAGCAGTTTTTAAATTCTTTTAAGAACTTTTTCAATAAATGGTATATATCACTTCATATATAGTATTTTTAAATTTAATGAAGGGCTTTTATTTTTAAGGAATTATAATTTTTTTTTTAGAAATATAGCTTTAATCAAATCTGAGAATTCAAACTAAGTCAATTTTTTTAAAGGATTTTTTTTAATAATTATTTTCTGAATGGTTTTCGGGTTTTATTATATTATTTTTACTAGACAGATCGTAGAATGCATCAAAAATAAAAATAGTAGTAAATAATAAATAAGCAGTAAAGGACAGGCGCTGGAAGTAGAGAAGCTACAGTTCCCTCAAAAATTATTTTGTAGGGGCCGGGGCCAATTCCTCTAACTTTTCAGTACTTTTAATTTTATTTATGTCATTGAACACATGTTCCTTCATGTTCTTTAACGATAAAATTATCAAATAACTAATGTAAAACATTTTTTGCTTCCAATTTTCTAAAATGTGTTTACTATGCGCACAGAAAATATTGAGAAATTGTTTTCAAAGTAATAATCATAATAACTAGCATGACGTTCTATAAATGGCAGCACTGCTAACGGCTCGTTTAAAATCTGCTTGGGGAAAAAATGCTTTATATTTAAGTCTGCTTTATATTTAAGTCTTTTTCTTTAAAAATGCTTTATATTCAAGTCTGAACTCACCCCCCCCCCCCTCTCAATAATCTGGAAAATCTGAACTTCTAAAAACCCCGAGTTGGGAAAATTTATGCCTGAAGAAAATTAGTATTACAGTAGACGCTCGTTTTTACGAACTCGTAGGGAACAACCAAAATGTTCGTAAAATCGAAAGTTCGTAAAATAAAATATCATAAGAAGTAGAAGATTTTATGCTTATTTTTATTGTCTTCTCTTTATAAATAAATCATTATTTAGAGATTATATTAGGAAGTAAATTTATATATAGTCATTCTATATAAGAAACAATTGTAAAATAAAATAGTTAAATAAAATATAATAAGTATACATTTATTGATAAAAAATCAAGCATCAGAATAATCGCTAGTTTTTCTGTTTTAAATTTTTGCAGCCAACCGCCCGATGCCTTGAAGTCTTTGATGTTGAGCTTTAAAACAAAGCAGTTCAATTGTTCCTTAAGCACTTTACATTAATCGGAATGTTCGTTCCTATAATTTTCCTCATTCATGCAAGCAAAACTTTTTCCAGTTTTGATATTTTCTGCTCTAAAATATTTTCGAAAGGGGCACTCTTGCTGGTCTTGTTTGCATATCCAACGATTTTTTTTCTCTTGCTCTTAAAATTATCTATAGGCTATTCTTTGGAATTCCATATTTCTTAGAGATTTCTGCATTGTTTAAAATTTTCTCTTCTACTTCTTTTAAAATTTTCTTTTTGCCTCAGCAGATAAACGAGTGCGTTTCTTCAACGGCGACATGACTAAATTTCCTCAACTAAAATTGTCTCAAACTACCTCTGGACTCACACGAAACTTCAGACATTGAGGGTCCAGATGGAACTAACAAGCTACAAAACATAATCTTATAAAAAAGCACCCCTTTTCCCGCTCGACATTGACACATGCTTATTGAATGTAAGGGAGGGGTAAAGATTGACGTCAAAGTGCCCTTCTCCAATCACATGCCGGCTACACACCTGCTGTTGGCCCCCGTAATTTTTCTCAGAATGGCCTTGAAATGTTTGTATGTGTTGCTTTTTTACTCCCTAAAGATATGAGCTTTTAAACTTTGTGTGATGACAGGTAAACGCTAGCGAAATATGGAAATGAGTTCGCAAAAAAGAGATTTTTCAAAATTTTAGTTCGTAAATGGGAATTAAAAATAACATTATGCCTATGGGACCATGTTCGGGACCAGACACTAGTTCGTAAAATCGTGAGTGTTCGTAAATTAGAGGTTCGTAAAAACGAACGTCTACTGTATTAACAAATGAAAGCTAGAGAAGATTAGAAATTGCCTAACTTGTAAGATCACATTTAAATTAGACCTCAGAACGGACATTGTATTGGAATATGGGTGCAACAAATCAATGCTTGTGAGATAACTGATATTATCTATATATATATATATAAAAAGATGAAACATGTCGACAAGTTGGAACTGGGACATTTCAGCACTGTTGAGGCGGGAATTTCGAATTGTTAAGTTGGGAAATTTCTTGTTTCAACCCCCCCCCCCCCCAAATAAATATATATTTTGTGTAACGGCACCACTTCCACTTATCACACAATTTTTCCTTCAAACAATGAAAAAAAGGCGCCAAATGTTTTTTATTTCGCCCTCTAACGGTTCGTGAATCCAAAATATATTCTTCGAAGACCCGTTCCATGGAAAAGAAGGTTTCCCCAAACAAAAACCAGCAGCTTCGTTCCCCAGTGTGACCTTCGCAAACCAGCAAGGCTTGACGGTGGACGACATGGAAAACAATAAATTCGGTGCAAAAAAAAATAAAAAATCTCAACACAACATCTCCTTCCTCAGGTACCTTGCGTACACACATCCGTCCGACTTTTCCCCAAACACAGATTAATGGATAGCGGGGTCTCCAAATTCTGTGTTATTTTGAAGTTACAAGCATCCGAAAACGGCCATGTTTGTGGAAGACCTTTTTGTGTGTGCCAGAATGTCTAAAATGGCGACGCTTCCTCATTGCAGAAGTGACTCACACAAAAGCGCTTCCTACTTTTTTTCTTTATGCAACGGGATTGACCATGATGGAAATGGATTTGATAATCGCGGACGTGTTATTATTTTCTTTTCATATGAAAAAAAGTTACATGATGACTCCAAAAAGGATGTGTTTGGTCGAGTAATGAGGACGCTGATGTAAAGCGAAAAAATCGGATTTCAATTGTCTTTTATAGTTTTGGAATCCATAGATTTGATAGAAATTTCAAAAACACACTGTTTAAAAGAGATTGTTATAAATTCCGAGGAATTTAAATATTTTTTGGTTTTGCTGTCGTCACCTTAGTTTGAACAACTTGAGTGCATTGAATATCTTATGTGTAAATATAAGATCACTATTTTAAAAATTGAAATTCAAAACGATACTTTTAGTTAGAAAGACATTTTAATAACATTCAAGAATTCACTTATATTGAATTTTCTTGCGAGTTATCGTTTATTTTATTATTTATGAATGCGAAAGAAATGTTAATTTCATAAACATAGGACCTTATGAGAATAGTTGTATTGAAAGGAGAATAAGGTAATGGGTTTCGAATAGAAAAAACAGTAAACTAAACACTCAATGTTTAGATAGTGGCATAAAGGTTAAATCTAAAGGCACATGACATCAATTCCTTTTCACAGGATGGAGCTTGAGTATTGAAGTATGGAAAAATGCAAGAGGGACAAATCAATGGAGATATTACATGTTTGCAAGTTAGAATTAGAATCGTTTATAAAGTAGACAATGACTTCCCCATGTTGTTTATTTTGATAGTTAAATTACGCATCTTTTACAAAAAATCAATTTAATTGGTTAAAAAAATGTAGAAAGTGATATACGAATAAAAGGGCTGTTATCGTTATCAAAGCTTGGCTATTGTATTTTCGTCACTGTTTGAGGATAACAACCATAGGTGTAAACTTGTAATAGGACCCGAGGTCCTCCTCCCTAATATTTTGAAAAACTGATCCAATTTCACTAAATTTAATGCGTTTTAGTAATAATTAGAGCCATGAGCCCTCCCAATAATTTTGAAAATTTACGCTTCTGGTAACAACGGTTTCTAGAACTTTATGCGGATATATATAAATACATCTAAATGTCACAAGACCGCACCTTTCGATAGTTCATTCATTTGTATAATATAATTTTATAAATTGTAAGAACAGAACAGAATCACTAGCAGATATTATCCAAAACCTTGATTGAGGTACGGCTTGCATCAGTTGCATCCCGGAACGAAGGTAATCAATTTGAATCTGCCTTAGTTATATAATTCAGTTAAGCGATGTTTTTGTGGGAGCGATATTGGACGTTTTCTTTCATTTGAAATTTTGGCATATCTCAAAGTAATAATGGGATTATTACAACAATCAATACTTATGAAATCTTAAGTAAAATTAAACAAATAACATGCTTATCATTCATTGGAGATTTGAAATGTAACAGCTTAGATAGAAGCAAAGAATATTGGAAGATAAACATGAAAGAAGCAGGTGAATACGCAGCAAACTGGATTAACAATTAGTATACGCAGAGGGAAAATATTAAATCAAATAAAAGTATATATAATTCTACGAAGGAATGTTTCAAAATGAATAGCACTGCATGTGGTAATTCAATAAAGTTTCGAAACACCGCCGATGGCTCTAAGGAAAGAATTTACGTGATCTATCTAGCAGGTTCAAATCAGGAAATGTCAAACTTGCCTTGTATATAATTCTAACAGTACAGTTCTTTAAGCATTAACCCTGCCAATAAATCCGACAGGATAATAACGGTCCGAATCAACGATCCCACGAATCTGTCATCAACTTTCTTCCGCAAAAGAAAAGATCTTCTCAAAAACATCCATTCTTGAAACCTACTCTCTCTAAGAGTACCATGACACATCAACCCCTGGGGGTTGTTCCACACTGACCCTAATACCACCCCCCTTGAAAACTATAAATAATAATAACAAACAATAATAATAATAACGGACAGTTTTATAAGCAAAAGTACCATGGAACAAAAGGCACTGTTGCTTTCCCTGAGGGGGCATGCCCAGAGTTCAGAGATCGCAGACGGTAATGAATTCGGGTTCTTTTTATCCGAGAGAATTCCGTCAGAGAACCTCCCTCAAACGAGAGTTTTTGAGATAGCGAGGGATGAAAGTGGGTCATTTCCTACGTGCATGGTAATGGGCTGGAAGAGAAGCAAGAACCGCTTGGTGACCCCTAAAACAGATACATGTCCTTAATTACTTTTATTCGAAAAACCCGAAGAATCCCCTGCCATGAAATTCGCAGAAAGAATAGCCATGCCTTAATATGCAATTTCGATGTCTATAAATAACTTCATGGTCCAGCAGAGAAACTGCCTCTAATGCGTTTGAGCGTATGGAAGATAAGGCACAAAATCCTCAAGTGTCCAGGCTGATTAGGCGGGCATAATGCGGAGTGTAAGCGATATGGGTTTTGTTTGATGGTGATTTAAAAATAACTTGTATTTTCGGTTCTGCTTTCGGGTGAAATTGACACTAATGCGTTCCGTCATTATGTAGAAGTAGAGTTGAATGGTATATTTGAAGTGAAGTTTACGCTGTATACTTAATATTTAATGTGGGCTTTTTAAGCGAAGTCGTCATTATAATTTTCATGCATTCAAGAGACTGGAATGGTTGAAAGAAGAGGTATAAATATGGACTTGTTTCAGCCGAGTTCGTATCTTAAAATATATTAGTATTAAATAATTATTTTTAACTATGTGGAAAGTAGCTCACCATATACCTGCAATGTTTTGTCTTTAGAGAAAATTAGATAATACTCTGAATTTCTTTCCATATGTATTTCTATTTATAGTGAACAATGGGTATGTTGTTTAAATGGCGATGCTATTTCGTTAGTTAACACTATTAGCAAGCAGTGCTTTTAGGTAACTAAAAATAAAATATAATTATTTTTTATTTTGTATGTAATTATACGTTAAAATATGTAACTTAATTATTCATTTAAATATGGAAGTTAAACAATATTGATCACCGTACTATATTTTAAAAATACATTTTGATTAGTTTAAAATGTCGGTGATATTAAGAATCGATTTGTCTCATGGAGATTTTCCCTTGCTTTTTACTGCATAGTTGGCATGCATTTGTTTATCTATAGTTAAATAACTACATAAGTTGTATCATTTCTATTATGTATAAGGTAATCTCTCTAATTAATTTTTTATATGTAATTTATTTCTCATTATGAGCCTTACCTTACATTATGCATTGAGAAGTAAAAATAAAATTCTGAAATAAAATTAAAATTCGAAAATCAAGTTAAATTTTTCTTGAGCAAAAGCTTATTGGATATTTGTTTATTTGGATATTTGTATTTTTCCCAAAGTAAATTTTTATGTATTCATTGAATTAGGCTTCGCTCATGAAATCAGACTAGTAATTGATTACCGAGGTACTGTTCAAACGTGCATTGTGACAAATTTGGTCAGTTGTAAATTGAAAAGTGGCAGTAAAAATAGTTAAATGTGCATGAATTAACAACTTTCAAGACGAAATTTTATAATGTGTTAATAAATTTACCCCAAAACTAATTAAGCAATTAGGATTTCCAGTTGCGGTTGCTATTAAAAAGGAGTCGTTATTTCGTGAAACATCTGTAAGGAAGGTCAACTGTATATTGAATAGAGTATAACATATTTTTATAGCAATTTATATTCCGATATTTATTGAACATTAAAAAATAAAAGCCTACTGCATAAAATAACAAGTTCAACAACTAATATCAAAAGAAGAATATGGAAAATTCTAAATAAGTGTATAAAACATTGAAAGTTTCAAATCCTTCTTAGAGATAAGAAATCGGTTGGTTGGGGTACTATTTGTGTTAAAGATGCTTTTGACTAGGCTTAGGCTATGAATCGATATATATCAAAATTCCGTAAAAAATCATCATGATTTTGATTTTCTAATTTTAGACATGACGATTAATCGATTTGAGGATTAATCGATTATTTAATTTTACGATTAGTCGGAGAAGGTCGAAAGTACACTCGGAAGTCCGGAAGAACACTCGGGCTGCACGGGAAAAAATGGCATAGTATCAATATTTTTAATAATAACGGGGTAAACAGAATTGTACTGGTCCTTGATTTGAAAACAAAAATTCGAGTTTAAGTTGTACATCTTTGTGTTTACTTATTGCTACTGTACTTATTCTGCTCACAAAATATCGATTCATCAGAAACATCGATTCATCAGAAACATCGATTCATCAGAAACATCGATTCATCAGAAACATCGATTCATCAGAAACATCGATTCATCAGAAACATCGATTAATTAGAATCATCGATTAACCGGAAATATTGATTAATAGGAAACATTGATTAAGTCGTTGATTTGAAAAGAAAAGGTCCAGTTTAAGTTGTACATATTTGGGTTTACTTATTGCTACTGTACTTATTCTGCTCACAAAATATCGATTCATCAGAAAAATCGATTCATCAGAAAAATCGATTCATCAGAAACATCGATTCATCAGAAACATTAATTAATTAATTAGAAACATCGATTAACCGGAAATATTGATTAATAGGAAACATTGATTAATCGGAAAGATCAATTAATCGGAAACATCGATTCACCAGAAACATCGATTCATTAGAAACATCGATTAATTAGAAACGTCCATTAACTGGAAATATTGATTAACCGGAAATATCGATTAATCGGAAACATCGATTAATCGAAAAATACTGATTATTGGCTGGCGATTAATCGCTAGGGCAAAATGTCATCATCGCCCAAGCCAACCATTGACTAAATAGTAAATACATTCCATTATGCATTGTGTACTCCATCTCTCCTTCACCACCACCACCATCTTCATTGATACATGGAACAGGTTAAATGGCAGCGATAACCCCGCAAACAGCACCTTTCGGAAGACATCGAGTGTGTCAATTCACAAAACCAACCCATCCAGACAATGTATTTTCTTTCGGCGAGGACGTGAGGCTTGCCCAGTGTCCAATTAGCAGGGCCCTTTGAGGAAGTGAGCACCAACAGTGTGAATGAGTGTATCATCCCTTTAATGTCTCGCCTGACCTTTTCTCAGTGGAGATAAAAGAAAGAAGCTGGAAAGATGGAAGGGACGGGCCCCACCCAGATCCAACGACAATGGGCGATCATCGGCAATCAGCCATTTTTTTTCTTCCTCTGTCTTCGGCCATTTGTACCTGTGGTGGATTCGTTGAGAGGCAAGATCGTGACTGCGCGCTAAGGTCGCGTTTATACGATGCACTGAAGACATTCCCATTGGGTTGGGACCACACTCAGATGTCGCTGACGGGCATTGTGGATTTGAACTCTTGGTTTCGGGGTCTTCTGATTGCTGTTGGTACTATAAAATGAGAGATTCGGAAGAGTCGTAAAAACCTTATCCACTGGGAGAGATAAGTGGAGCGGGCGAACAAAATAGTATCAATTGTGAGACGTAAAGTGGAGTAGTAAAAAATGGAATTTTCTCTGTGAAAACGGGAGGCGTCTTCTTGGAGATTCAATGTGCCATTGCCAAAAGTCACACAGGGTCATCAGCGGGAATTGTGTGCGGATCCTTCCGGGCTCGTTTCATGAGGTCATCTGAAGATCAGTTGAAAGCAATTGGCAATGAATGAACCAATGTTCATGGGAATAGATTTTCTGCAATGCCGAGACTTATAATTAAGTTTAGCATGTGTGTAAGGCTTTCAATAAAGTTAATGTAATTTAAAATCATCTAAAGGATACGAACGAGTATATTTGCTCCTGTACTGGCCAGTTTTACCAGCAATTTATATAATTTAAAAGTTCATAAAAATTTCTACTTATATTTTTTTTTCAAATTTAAAATGTCAAAGAGAGCAGTGTTAAAAATTGTTTCGTTAAAAAAGTTCCGATTAAAATTTTCGTCAAATATGACAAACTATTTTGTTCATGGGAATAGATTTTCTGCAATGCGGAGACTTACAATAAAGTTTAGCATGTGTGTAAGGCTTTCAATAAAGTTAATGTAATTTAAATTAAATATTTAAAATCATCTAAATGATACGAACGAGTATATTTGCTCGTGTATTGGTCAATTTTACCAGCAATTTATATAATTTAAAAGTTTATAAAAATGTATATTTGTATTTTTTTTTTAAATTTAAAATGTCAAAGAGAGAACTGTTAATGATTGTTTCATTAAATATGTTCCGATTAAAATTTTTGTCAAATATGAAAAACTATTTTGTTAGTTTTTTCCAAACAACGAAATATTTTGTTATTTTTTACGAATGTACTTCTAATTTTTGACGAAATGTTTAATATAAATAATTAAAAAAATAATAATTTGTGTTGGAAATACAATTTAAACTTTCCTGCAGTGAAAGCAAATATACAAATTCGATACTTTGCTCTCCCCTCACAGGGTTAAATTAAAGCAAGCAAATACTAATTTATCAATAAATAGATTACTCTAAATTCCAATTACACTCAAACCTGTTTTTGTGCGGTGGATAGGGACTTCATAAAAAAACGCATAAATAAAATTTGCACAAAACTTCACGAGTAGCTATAAAAAATAGTTTTCGCAACCCAAATAATTTTTTTTATGCGGTGGATAGGGACCGCATAAAAAAAGTATTTAACAAAGAAAATAACTCAAAACCATACGAAATAACTGGGAATTGCTTTTTTAAACGAAATCAAGACACGAGGCTTGACAGCTACTTGTAATCTCGCCAAACCTTTTGGAATCTGATTTAGAAAATACACATGCGAATATTTTTAAATATTTTATTTACATATGTACTTATTTTACACATACAAAACTTTTCAAAACGTATAACCATTATCCTTCGTAGTCTGACAATACGCGAACTTGGTTCAAAATCGCTTTCGTCACTTGAAGATACTACCTCGCACTATCGTTTAGAGTTGACTTTTTTTCAGTTACCATGTAGTCAGTGATCAGTTTTTGCGACGACTGTTGTCTCACTAGACGCTTGTATATGTCTCGGTAGCCAGATAATCAATTATGTTCCAATTTGATTGAAATTTTCATATACCGCACAAAAAAAATCGCACAAAAAAAGACCGCACAAAAACAGGTTTGAGTGTAATTTGTAATTATTACGAAAAACATTCTGCAACATTTCATTGCATTGTAGAATGACTTCCAGTTCCAGATTCTCAAATGACTTTAGTCAAGCTATTCCAAGCAATATTCTGTCTAACTAAACCTTTCCTCAATCTTCAACCCTTAATGCTCGGTATTCTCCGCTCCGCTGCGACATGCATTAATGCTACAGAAATCAAAAGGCTCTGCCATGGAGACATTTCCGTTATCTCTTTACATATATATAGGTAAATGAACCATTTTTATAATGTGAAATTGGTACGTACGTAACTTAACCCCTCCCCCCCCCCCCCCCAACCATAAAACACTACACCAATGATTGTCGCTAAACAGCTGGCAGTGAAAATAATCGATACACAAAAATGATAGGGAAAAAGTCTCGAGCGTTCAGGATTAAGAAAGAACATGAACTTTTTATGTTTTAGATCGTGTATTTTTAATGTCTTATCACAATCAAAGGTGATCCACGTATTTTTAATATATTATGTAAAAAATATAGTCCTCAAAGAATTAACCGCATAGCATCTTGCTGAAAATTATATATTAATAACAATTATATCAGAGACGCGAATTTTTAACACAATCTTATTTAAATTAAGGACATGCCGTTCCGTTGCAAATAGAACAAACGTGTTACGTTACATATGGCTCCTTCAAACACAATGAAACCAATAAAGTAAAGTTTCCAATAAAACTCGTACTTTCATGCATATGTTAGTCGATATCGCTGCACTAACATATGTAATCGTGATGTCTTCATCACGATCCAATTAAGCCGGTGCCGGGGCGTGACATTTTCACTTCTTAATTTTGATTCCAATCAAGAAGCGCACTTCTTCCTCCTAACACAATGGCACACATACGTGGTATCTCTTCCCTGCATCTCTTCTTGATTCCTAAATTTATTACATAACTACTCAATCTGCTGATTGGCAATTCGTAGCTCCATTTTCATGCTTCGTAATTCTTCGACTGCAATTCAGTGACGAATAAAGCTGAATAATTAACTTTCGGAACGGGCGAAATAATGTGCTGACCTCTTTTTCGCTCTGACAATAAGGCAAGAAAGTGTTTTTTACTGGCAGAATTAGGGTGGTTTAATTCAATGGGACACAACCCATTTGAGTAATCTGATGGGAAAATATCTGAACACTGGATCGATCGTGTTTTATCATCCCAAATTGATTGCTACACAATTCGCAATTTCTGAATTTCATTAAAAATAGGATGTATACAATGCTATTGTTAAACTAAAACGGCGACATTACCAGTCAATAAAGGAATAAGTTGTGTTTCGGAAGTTATAACTCAATCTTGAATGTAGGTTAAATTTTTTTATATTCTACGAATTGTTTCCCTTCCTTTTTTTTTACCGTTTCGTTAGTCATAGTATCTGAATTTATAAACCTTCAAGCTACAAACAGTACAGACTTAAAATTGAGAGTGTTTTGATTTTAAAACTGCACAATTGTGGAATAAGAGATTTAGACGTTTAGGAACATATCACGCTTTTGCTTCAAAAGTGACACGACTCAAAATCATTGGGTTTTCAGAAAAGATAAAAATTGTTTTTGAAGACAATTACTCAAAGGACTATTGAGAGCTATGTAACTGCTCTCTACTGTCCCATTTTCAAAGGTAAAATAGTACGCTCTTTGTGATTGGTATGCAAGTGTTTCTAGAATTCATTATTTGAAATAACCCAAAAAAGTTTACTATTGAGCTATATCATTTTTGAAGCAACGAGAAGGTTATTTGAAATATTCAGACCTTTTTAAATTCGAAGATTATATATAAAATTACAGAAAGGACTGTTCTCAGTGGTACTACACTAAATAAATTTTATATGAATATTTAAAAAAACATTTTATGACCATAACTGGTTTTTATGATTTGTAAGATGTTTCAACTTCCATCAATTATATAAAAAAACTCAGTAACTAATGTAATATTTTGAAGAACACCATCTTTTTTTTAAAGGTTTTTCCATGAAGTGACGCTGTAGCTTATTTTAAAGAGGTATGTATGCAAAATGACGATTTTACAATTTTACGTTTTAGCAGCTTTTTGTGGAATCTTTATTTACAACACATTATTTGGGTAAAAGTAAGTGTAACAGCAGCCAAACCTGTTACAACGGTTCCGGAGCCACTGTTTCCGGTCAATTTCTATTGTAATAACAATTTTTAAGTTTTTGTGATGCTTGTAATTTTTTTTTTTGTGTGCACAGTCTGTATTATTAACATTTGGATTTAGAAAAAACGTCGAGATGATTCTTTGTTATATAAAAAAAATAAACTTTGTAATTATCGATGCAAAGAACAGCGTTGATAAACGAACCTTCTCTAATAGTTTCAAACCCAGATAAATCCACATTTTCATAAAATCGTTTTTTTTAATTATTTTTTACAAGTTTTCAGCGCACTACATCCCCTTGCAAAGCGCTATTGACCAAAAGTGTCTGAATCTAGTATAAAAAGGAATTCAAAGTCATGTGTTTATATCAAATAGTAAGTGCTTGTCAATCATTTTTGGTGTCTCCTGTAAAAATTAATGAAAATGGATTTCTCTGGTTTTGAAACTAGACGGCCCAATTATCTTTTCAACCAGCTGGTCAACGTGGCCAAGTAATGGACCTCCACGGTCAAAGTTTATAAAAACAATTTTCATATTTTCATATTCCTGTATTATAACATTTTCCTTACCGATACGAATATGTATAGTCTGTGTTGATAGAACAAACTTAACAGTTTTGCTGAAGTTCCAGAATATTACATTAATGTTCTATGTATATATTATTACTACATGTTGGCAATAAGATATTTTTAAAAAATGATTGGAGATGTAGTATAAGATATTATTATTATTATTTGAATAGTGTTTCGAATAATTCTGCAAGCTGACTAGCATGATATGAGGCAATTTACTTGCAATAATAGTCCAATAGTGAAAAATTCAAATTCATAAATTACTTCAAAAACAGAAAATTGTATATTTTCTGTTTGGGTTATCTCTTTGCCTTTTTAAACAACCTACTAAATGTACATTAGTATCTAACATGAAAAGCCTATAAATTAAATTATCACACCAAAAACATTAGTAAAGTAAGAATGAACGAAAAAAAAAAGGTGAAATGTTATCGTTTTCAAGACACATCGTCACGCAACACAATTTTAAATTATTCGAAAATTGAAGAAAAATTATATTTAGAATGCGTGTATTTTTTTACTTAGGTTGTTTACGATTAGAATGAGGTAATTCGATTGAATTACTTACAATTTAACCCATCGATTTCGCCGATTGCAATGCAGGTCACAGCTTTTCTTAACACTCTTCTGGAGGCTGCTGTTTAACATTCTTTTATTTACCAATTCAATCCAACAGTAAACGGATGCAACTATGTTTTTAAATTGCGTTTTATCTTGATTATTTTTAAATGCTTAACACCTTGTTTTCGACTTTAAAAAAGAAACAGTTTTTCCATTGGATTTTCTTTTAATTCCTACTTATCTCCTGGTTGATCTAGATGACAAATACGCGGTGAGACCTTTTTATTTAGGGGTTAAATTGAAAATTGTCATGGTAAAGATTGTAAAAGTCAGAACTTTTGAACATTTGTTTTCTAATACTACATTATTTTATCTTTAATTTCAATCGCGTTATACAGGGGTATGAGGGTATGAGAATCGAGTCGTCTATTTTCAAAACCGGAAAGATCCACATTTCTCGCAAGATCGTTTTTTTTTTACTAGTTTTCAATTCACTACGTCACCTTGCAAAGCGGTATTGATCAAAAGTATCTGAATCCAGTATAAAATTCCCTTCAAAGTCATGCGTTTAGATCCGAAAGTACGTGGCTGTAAATTGTTATTAGCGTTTCCTGTACACTGTAAAAAATGTACTTTAAATTGAGTACCTGAACATGTTCGTTTTTCTTTTGAGTACTATTGCATCGTAAATGAGTGATGACGTACTCAAATTTTAGTAACCGTACTTTCTCAAAAAAAGCAGTGTGATTTAATATTGCTAATATCAGCTTCGGTTCAAGCCACCTGACAAACTTAAAAAATTTAACCAGAAGACGTTTTTCCACATTATTTGATGTCGATTGCTTAAATGGAAACATAGTTATTACAACTCAATGATCTTACTTACTATTCTTTTGGCACATCTTTTTAACATTTCTTCCCTTTATAACTTCCTCACGTTGCCTTGGTAGTACAACGGATAACGCACTGGACGGCGGTGCCTGAGTATATGAGTTCGATTCCCGAAAAGTCTTGTTTGTAATTGTCGATATTTAATGAAAGTGATTTATGAAGACAGCCTATGTAGGCAAGCAACGACTCTTTTTATTCATTATTACTCTATTTTGAGAAACGTCTTTTTCAAAAATGAAACTTATGTATTCTGAGCTATGATAAGCATCAAATGTACTCAGAAATGAGTAAATTTGACTTATTTTTGAATACCTATTTTTATCAGCGTACAATTTATGAAAATGGATCTACCTGGCTTTGAAACTAGAGGGCTCAAATAGTAGCAGAAACAAATTGTCTATTGTTGTATACAGTTTGTATTGCTAACACTTGGATGAAAAAAGACGTTGAAATAATTCTTCATTATACAAAAAAAACTTTCCAATTAACAATGCAAAAAAATAGTGACCCATTGTGACAAACATGCGGTAAGACCTTTTTATTTAGTGGTTAAACTGTAACTTGTCATGGTCAAGATTGTAAAAATCAGAACTTTTGAACATTTGTTTTCTAATACTACATTATTTTATCTTTAATTTCAATCGCGTTATATAGGGTGTATGAGAATTGAGTAGTCTAGTTTCAAAACCAGATAGATCCACATTATCACTAACACTAGTACAATTATCAAAACACTAGTACAATGTTAATAGAAGCCTAACACGTCTCTGCGAGATTGTAAGATATATCCTAAAGCTCTCCATCGAGAGAGAGAGCGATTGCTTCACCAGGTTCCCCTTGTCCACGACTATCAAAGATTTATGGGCGCGGACAATCATTCTAGGGCTATCTCAGGTAAACGAAAGGAAAGAAAAAATATTAAGAAATCGAGTATTCCATCCACGCCGTATTTTTTGGCCGGAGTCAAGGCCAGAACCAGACGGATAATAATAATAAAAAAAAAGGATGGTTCAGGATGTAGAACGAAAGGATGTTTGGAAGGAAAGCGCACCCGGCTGATGGATGGTTTCACTTCACAACTTGCACCTGTGGATAACAAAATGGGGCCATTTGCTCCATGCTGATTCCAGAGAGTTACATGAATAGCAAACCTGATTAGCTTCTATAAAATAGTCGATAGATTCTTTTTGGGGGATATCTCTTTCAGAAAACCACGGTCCGTGTGTCAACTTCGGATGTGACAATTTCGGGAAAGATGTTCTTCACATTCCAGATTTTTGCATTGTGTGAATGACCCTTCTTTATCGAGCCCAGGCCTGATGGAATAAGGCCGGGTCACTGGATAATGTCTGTTCGTGGTTTGAGATGTATGCAAATGGGAATACTATTTTTATACATTAAGCTAGATTGATGATTCTTACTGCAGGTGTAACGGAAGATGATGGCTATTCTTGCTATCAGTTCTGCAGCTGGATAGTCTGTCTCTAAGACTGCTGGGTTAGTAAGTATATGTTACCACAACGGGACCGTTCAAAAACCGCATAATTCCTGTTTTGACAAGAACTTATACGTCACTATCCAATGCCATTTGGAGTTACGTGATGTTTTTCAAAGGTAAAATAAAATTGACGAGAATAACTGATAACGGTCACAGCAGCATTTTTTTTAATTAAATTATTTAATTTCATAAATGTCACATTATTGCATCTCAAAGCAAAGCATAGCTATAATAAAATAAATAATTATTCGTATATAATTTTTGGCAACAAAAAATATTAATTCCCATTTGGCGACAGGGTGATGTTATGTGTTCAGATTCGATCTCAATTACACATTTTATTCATATATAGCTGGATTAACAATTTCGAGTTTTGGAATATATTAACGTGCTAAGATTAACATTAATCAATGGGATTTTTTTACTGGAATTAGTCGGTCTTATAAAGCCATATATTTATGATTTTTTTCAAAAAAATCAAAGTACTTAACGTAGTTTGTAATTTTACCATTGCGTAAAGAGAGAACTCTAAATGAAATATTAATTTTTAAAACAAGTTTGTCTACTAAATATCTAATACTTGCGAGATAACTAACGTTGCCACGTAGGGGAGCCCCTTTTGGGTTTAATTATCGATTCTAACAGGAATACACAAGAACATCCATGTCTTTCAAACAATGGTCTATCATTATCAGTCTATTCCTGTTTCCGTTGCACATGGAATATGTTTCTACATATTTGTTCTGATCAAAACTTTTTTAAATTTGTCTATTGTTCTCCATAACAGTGACAGAATCGACAATTCCAGGCTCAAGCCCATTAATGCTGAAATATGCACATTGGCCAAGAACCGCATTCTTAGAATGGAGATTTATATATGAAGAATTTCATTTTGACTCAACTCTGGATTCTAAGAATACAGAAATGGTATTTTCATGACATCAACTGCAAGACTCAGATTGGGGAGGAAGGTTTGTTCGTTCTTTGCATACCACCTGCAAACCGGACTACACCCTCATGGTTGCGCGACACCGGAAATTTTAACCACAAAAAACGCACCTAGCGGTCAGTTAATGAACTTGTGGTAATACATATATATTCTAACGATGTTCACGATGATGCTGTCGAAGGCCAAGGTCTTTTCCGATGAGTGAAAACAAATTAAACCAGTTTGCAATGAAAATGAAGATTCACTGAATCTGAATCACTTTCCCTTGGCGGTAAACAGATTGTTCGATAATAATGCGACGTCAACTATTACGACATTTAAGAAATTAATTGGATTGCAGTCATGGGATAAAGAATGTCGCTTATCTTCAAAACGGGATTCCTTACTAATTTTTGGGAATTGGGTTAGATAAGATATAAGTTGTTGCAATTTATATTTAGTTTCTATCAATAAAAATATTTAATTTGTTCAATGACGCCAGAACGTATTCAGTATTAGGAAAAACAATTTTTATCGGAATTTTATCAATTGAAAGGTTTGTAAATGAGATATCGAACTAAAATACAAAATTTAGAAGCTTTTTTTGTTTAAAATTCTTCTGCACTTTTTTTATTAATCATCCGCATTGAAAGAATTGCGGAACCTTATTGTAAACTATTTTTATCAAAGCTTTGTTTTAGTTTCATATACTTAAAAAAAAAAAAACAGCGACGCAACAGTTGACAATCTATTTTTGTTTTATTCCGCTGCCATTTATTCAATAAGTTGATATTATTATTTCATTCCGTTACATTTATTCAAAAGTTTGAATATCAATTGAAACTATAAGTTACCTAGTTCATAAATAGTCGAAAATCGATTGAAAGAGTTTGGTTTACGTTTATGATAAAGTTTAATCAAAATATTCTTGACGATCTTTACTTCGGCTGCCGCCAAAAGTTCGCTGCGCCAGTAAAATTCAAAGCTAAAAAATAAAATCGGATAATAAAAGTAACAATAAAAGTTTCATTTTAATCGAAATGGTTATTCATTTTTAAGTTTAAAACTGCATTAAAAACTCCCTTTAAAAAAATCAGTAACAAATTAAAATGTATAAAATTATTTAAAATAGAAAATTCTAATCCCACTGAAAGCATATATTGACTTTGATAATTAATCACATAATGAATAATTATGTCCTCCACTGAATGTCAATTTCTTGCGCAATGCAGATTCTTGAAACTTATTTTGATAGTCAAATGATAAATTCGAATGTTGAAACTAGAAAGTACATTGTGCAGTCTAAAAACGTAAGACTGACGTCAATTCCCCGCAAAGTAGCTAAGATAAGATGTTTACAATTTATTACTGGTTCTGTAAAAAGCACTACTAAAGATAAAATTAACAGAAAAATACAAGTTTTTCTTTTAATAGAATTTCCCCACCCACTTTTCAACTTGTTGCACTACCTTTTAGTAAGAATTGCGATTGCGTACTACATTTGACAAACATTATGTCACGGAATATTTTTTTTTTAATATTCTACTTACCTGGCCCTTCCATTATTTAGTATTACGAGTTTAGAATTTTGTGTAGCTTCTAGAATTGTCTCCCAATTTAATTTAAATGTATAGTACTTTATTCCAAATATATTCTCTCATGTCGCGCACTGTCATTTACCTAGAATTTATGAAAATACTCATCCAAAAACAAAAATCTAGAATGAATGAGCTGAACATAAAAGTAATTTAATACCAAAATCAAATGGAGAAGTTAAAAAATAAACAAAATAATTTCCCCTAAAATATTTTCAGAACAGATGTAGTATAGGACATTTGGCGCGTTTTTTTTTTTGGCGACGAAAATTGCCGTTAAGGGAGACCCGAGCCCCAAATCCTAATTTGTTTATTAATGAATTCAGAAATACCAATTTTTTATATTATTAGAACATCTTTTTCTGAACAATAATCAAAAACAAAAATATGTTTAAAAAAATTATTTTTGATATTTTTGGAATTTTTTAAGCTTAAAAAGACGTTTTTTAAAAACACTACTCCTTTTTCAATTTTTAATGTTTTTAAATTTTTTTAATTGATTAAATAACATCAAAGTACACACTACAATCGTATGTATAGACTTTTGCTGATTTGTGTTTTAATTGTTTTTAAAAACTTATTTTAAGTTCAAAACCCAAAATATATTTAAACTTTTAAGTTTAATAATTTGTAAAAAACTAATTTATAACTTAATTTAAAAAAGCTATACATACGTTTATAAAACAAATATTAGAGCTTCAAAAACTATTAATAGTTTAGTTTTAAGTTAATTATTTACAAAGCCTTAGCATTTTAAACGTGACCAGAATTAAAAAAAAAATATTTTGAGTAAATGACAATTGTTGCAGACGAACAGTATGTAGAAAGATTATAAATGGCATATAAACATCTAAAAAACCATATGTTCTGTTTCTTTTACTGTTTTGAAATTTTGTATACACCTTCTCAAGTTTGTTTAGCATCGTTTTATGAAGAAAAAAAAATGTAGCAATTTTTCCGGATTTTGGGGCTCGGGTCCCCCTTAAACATAGCATAGGGTTGCCAGATTAAAAGTCGCCACAAGAATCGCAAAATACCAACAATGTCAGATGGGTTTGCCATACTATAAATTTATCGCCCCTATAAAACAAACCAAAAAAAACATCGCGCGCCAAATGTCCTATACTACATTTGTACCATATTTTCATTTGGCGCATTTTTCTCTGAGCGCTGGATCCTGTGCAGTGGCACGCGTCGCTCAACCCTAAGGTCGTCCCTGAGGATATATATATATGAATTACAATGGATAACTGTCTTGTAAATCGTTGTGAGGAAATGAACTTCAACGAAACTAAAGATTCCCGCCCAAAAATATATGAATCAAAAGGCGTCCATCTTTGAAACAAGAGTCATGCATAGGCTATCTGAATGGAAATTGGGCACGAACAACATGTTTTCCCGTCCACGCCATTGAAGAAGAACGCCAAGGACGCCATTTTACCTTACTCGACTGAATGTGGCGAGCGAACAACAAGAGATAGTAGGAATTTGGCAGTTTGTTCATTAACTTTACCACTTAAAAAAAAACTTACCTTCATTTCCTCTTCCGTGTTTTGAATGGAATGGATTGAGAGAAAAGCGAAAGATGTTATTATTATTACTACACAATGCGGTGGAAAATAGTCAACGCCGAGTGATTAAGATTTGGCATTGGGCGGATTTTTATTGCACCTGACCACAGGATATTGTGAATAGTCATTCGGATAAGGAGAATTTGGTGAAAGATTTTTTTTTTAAATGCTACAAAGATTACACCACATGCACTTCAATTTCTTTTAACCTAACTTCATGTTTTCATATATGTAGTCATTCTATACATAGGGGGCAGTCGTCATGATTTTTAGGGTGGGTCAGCCGTAAAAGTATAGAAATAAGTGCCGATAACTTAGGTCTTAAACTTTTACTCCTCAGAGCCGATAGTCGTTTCGTTAATAATGAGAGTGTTCGCTGGTAGGGACTTTTTATATTTAAAGGTAGGGATGTTTAGGGATTTTCTTCAATTAGATTGAGTCAGGAACGTACGCCATTCGTACGAAATGGTTCGGTTCCGGTTATAAACATATTTTATGTATGAAAATATTTATTTTAAGGAGCAGTCATCATGATATTAGGGGGTCAGTAAAAGTACAGAAATAACGGTCTATTGTCGGATCCAGGGAAGGGTCAAAGGTACCGTGCCCCCTCCACTAGAGCGTTCCACTTATTTTCTTCCCCTATGTAATCGTGGTAGACACAGATTTTGTCCTGTTCTACAAAATCAGGATGTGAAGCATTAACATCCTTAAGACAACAACCACTATTTCTCTCTCTTCTCTGAAATAATCACGTCTTAACACCCCCCCCCCCCTCTACCTGCACGGTAGCGATGACCATCAAGGTTTGTGATAGATATGCCGACGTGCGTCAATCATGTCTTTACACAGGGTGGTAACAAAATCCTGGAAAAAAGTTCCCTGATATTTCCCTGATTCCCATCATGGTGGCAGAAAAATTTCCCTGATTTTTAAAATTACATTAGAAAATGTTGCAATACATGCTTTGTATAGAAACAAAGTATCCACGCTATAATAATACAATAAATATATGCATTATAAATGAAAGACTATTAGCAATACTTATTGTCAGTTAAAATAATAATTTATGGATACAACACAAATTATACAATTGCGACTGGCATAATACTAATTAAACATGTTTTCTGGAAGCAGATAATGCAAAAAAAGCCAGTTTTACCAATTATTTATTTTGAAGATAATTTTAAATGTTTTATATGCTTCCTATTTTCCATTCCAATCTATATATATAAATGCGAAATCCCCACTCATTCACTCATCACTAATTCTCCAACTTCCCGTATACCTATGGGGAAGAAATTTGGTAGAGTTGTTCCTTATACCTTGAATAGGAAAAGTAAGCTATTTTTGTTCAAATCGAACGTATTTAAGGGGGTGTAAAACCCCTTTTTCGATGTTAGCGACGTTAGTTTGGGTATCTACAGATCCAAAAGACCTAGAGTGCTGAAATTTGGAACACATATTCATCTTGGGCCGTAGAGATGCACTAAGAAAGGATTTTTAAAAATTCGAACTCGAAATGCCAAAATAACGATTTTTTAAAAACCTTCCCATAGGATTAACATGGAGAACATGTAACAATGCAAAATATAAAATTGAAATAATGGAATTTTTTTTTAATATTATGTAATCAGAAGCATTCTGATTGGCTGATGACTAAATATCGCCAAAATGTCGCCAAATTAATAACAACATCGCCAAATAAATTAAAATTTCACCGAATGAATAAAAAATTTCGCCAAATAATTCAAATATCGCCAACTGAACTAAAATATGATCATATTTGTCAAAATATCATAAAAATGGCGAAATTAGTGTCAAAAAATGATAAAATGTCAAAATGGTGAAAATAAAGGATTTTCATTTTCAAAAATTCAATCTCTAACTGCGAAAAGTAAAAATCCTTGCCCCTTATCCCCTGACTCATCACTAATTTTCTAACTTTCTGTATACCCAGGAAGATGAATTTTGACAGAGTTGTTACTTATATCTTACATAGAAAAGTAAGCTATCTGGTAGGTACATGCCACTCTGTACCGTAATAATTGGTTCGTGAATACTTTGGACCCCACGTGGTAGGTAGGTCAGAGGGAGAGTGCATAAATGGTCAATCTGGTTGACGCAGCCTACCTTCTTCTACTCCATGTTATATCATTTATCCACGAAGGCTGGTTTTCCATAGAATTATTGGAGTGGAAGTGTATACTGCCTGTCACCAAGGGTGACATTTTTCTTCATGCGGTATAAAGATCAGAGTGTAAAATGGGTTAACAAATTACCTGATCGACGCGACTCACTTTCCTATACCATGGTAGGTCATTTATAGCCCATAACACGATTCCCCTGGGAGTAATGTGAACGAAATAGCCTGCAGTTAAGGGCGACATATCCTTCACGGTCAGCGGCGGAATGGGTTAATAATAGGCTTGATCGATGCGGCTTACCTTTCTTTATATGAAGGTATGCCTATACGAGTAGTTATGTGGCGAAATCGAAAACTGTTGTTATAGACTCTGCCCCCACGTGGTACAAGTGTCAGAGGGGATTGGGTTTGCGTAAATCTTCTGTAGTAGGAGATTGATACGATTTTTTAAAAAAAAATGATTTGAAGTTCAATGAAGTAAAAAATATGATTTATTTTTTATTTAAAAAAGTTAAATATTTAAAAAGTGCGGGGACAAAATCTAAAAAAAGTGCTGGGGAACCGTCCCTCCTCGCATATTAATAAGGTTTACCGTATAAAAGAAAAAATATGAAAATCTTGAATTTGGCAAATGAACCTTTTAAAATTCTTTTTCGGTTTTTTTTTTCTTCTAATATTTTCACCAATTTGTGAAACTTAATGACAAATGTTGACATAGGTGTCTAATAAAACCTCTTCAGATAATTTTTATTAACATTTATAAGAGTTCTACCCGTTTAAATCTTTGGGATGTTACTAAAGGTTAATGGATGGTGATCAACGGGAGTAATGCATATATATCCACGTTATTGTGTAGACAACTTCATATTAGCAATCTTTCCAGTTCTTGCAGGACCTTGCTAATAAAATTTCGTTTCAAATTAGTACTTTTAATACTGTGGTTTCCCCTCATGGGTGACAAATTAAGAATATTGTTTATTTCGCTATAAATATTGTATCTGTATCAATTTTGTAATTTATTTCCTTCCCGTGCGTAGAACGGGTATTTCAGCTAGTCTACAATAAATCGCATATTCATTAGCCCTAAACCATGTTGCTTACAATCTAAAGTCCGAAATACTTTGCATTTGCTTCTTCCTCCAGCAGTGGTTCACATTTTTACAAAAATAAAACTCAAAATATGAAAATGCACATAACCATGCTTTTAAAAAAAACTTTTTCAGAACTAAAAGGAAATATTGATAACCAAACTACCCAGAATATAGGGCATAATAGACGATAACTGCTGTTTTAATGATCCAAATTTGAAAATTTTACATGATTTTTTATAAAAATTTTGAAAAATTCCGTGACATTTCCCTGATTTTTCCAGAATTAAAAAAATCCATTATAATTCCCTGATTTTCCGGCTTTCCAGGTTATGTTGCCACCCTGTTACAATAGTAAATGCCCACCTTGTATATTTCTGGCGGTCCCCTTTGATTGACTAACGCCTTTCTAAATTCATTATTCATCATTCATTATTTCATCAGTAATGTTAGCTATGCACAAAAATAAATTCTCGGAAAAGTTCAAATTTGTTTCGGAAGGGGTAGAGGCGGAAAAAATGTAATCAAACTATTAATTATTGAAAAGTAAAGATAAATATTTTAAGAATAGTACGGAACTACTTCTAATTAAGTAATTAATTATGTATATGGTTGATTTAATTAAATAATCAATTATGCGTATTATTTACATAATTAAATAATTAGTTATGCGTATTATTGCCTTAATTAAATAATTAATGACCTAATATTTTATGAAAAGAAAATTGTTTACAATGCGGATGGGGCCCGGATCACGTCCACTAGTACCCCCCCTCTCCCCCCCCCCTGAGTACTTTTTTGTTATTGATCCTCCTGCCGATTTTTCTCTCTTTATGGGCCGATAAGTGAGGTTCAAATAGTTATTCCGATAGAGCTGAGAGAAGTTTTGTGACAGCATCGGGTTTAAATTAATAAAATAGAGTATGTCCTCTCGTAGGGATTTTTTAGTTATAACCACAAGGATTTTTAGGGATTATCTTCAGATAAATTGACTATACTCGGGGACAACCTAAGTTGAGCCTAAAGCAATTGAATATTTATACATATCATAGCTTCCGCTTCAGGTTCAACTTAAGTTGTCCTCGAGTATAAGAACGAAAACCATTGAGTTTGTTATGGCTAAATAGAGACTGGAAGTGAATAGTCAGCGAAAAGTAAGGGAACTCTATTCACTATTGCATTAAAGAAAAAATATGAAATTGATAGAGAAGTTACATGGGTTGGTGGAAAGAGTGTTATAGACAGGAGAGAAGATTATTACGTCGCAATTAAGTTGTTATAGAAGGGGTGTTAGTTAAGGAAATTTTAAAATATAGGAATTTAAAGAACGTATATTACATGTCTTTTAACTTTATTTTTTTTTAATTATTCTATAATTAAAAAAAAAAAACGTTATTTAAATGCTTTTCTACATTTAAGCAATAAAATATAAAACTTTAAATGCATTCTCAACTATTTTTGTAATGACATAACCAAGGTAACCTTGCTATATGCGCTGGTATTAAACGGTAGACATTTAAACCGTTTAGCCATTTTCATAAGAAGTCTGAGATTACATAAATTATTTTAGATTCAGTTTCATACTCAAAAACAAGACATATTTCAGATTCCACAAACATTTTACTTCACTTTCCCCTTCCACTGCGCCTTCGTCATTAACGTCGCAACCCTAGGTGTTATTCAAAAACAGTGGCCTTGTATTCTTCATAAAGCATGAAAGAAGGAAGTACATCTTCACATTCAGAAAAACACCGCAATCGAACAATCCCAAAAAAAGACGCACCTGCGACCAAATCACCCCGATTTTACATGCACAACAATATAAATGTCAATTATTTCCTAACCGACGAAGATCAACGAAGATTAACGGTGCACTCAATTGAAGAGCTGTGAGCAAGGATCGCAATTAGCCTATGAAAAGCGTCGAAATTCCCGAGAAATGCCACTTCTTTAACACGACGTGGCCTTGCAGCATCTTAGCTGGAGATATTTTGCGAAATTATCTCCCAAGGTTTCCCTTTTTTTTTCACACCCCAAAACAAAATCATCGAATAATCATTAACGCGCGGGCGAATTAACTGTGTTAACGGTTCCCGCCATTTGAATATGAAAAACATAAATATTCCGAATAAGCACATTTGACCGGGAGTGAGAGTGAACATTCGATTTTAATGAGGAACGTAAAATTACATGGGGATTTTTACATTTCAGCAAATATGTGATGATGAAATTCGGGTTTGAATTAATTCTTAATAATTTTATGCTGTCAAGACTTTTAAGTATGAACTTCACACTAAATTGGTTAATGTCGTAATGTAGAAATGATATATGTATTAATCTATAAACTCAGATAAGTTTATTTGTTCATTTCCAAATCCTTCATTTAACCATGCTAACAGATTCCAGGAAATGGCCATGGAAAAATCTTTCAGGAGCTAATAGGAAAGTAATTTACAGATGAGTATTTCGACACGATCCTTAACTTCAAGATTAAATTACGTTTAAGAAAACACAGCATTGAAAGCGCTCAGCGATGACCATCCATTCGATTATTCTCAACAAGAATATTTTGATTTTAGAACCTTGATTTTCTTGTCCGGAATATTATTCCACGAAACGGCCCTGACGGAATATATTTGCATCACCCCGCTTTATCAAAGTGAAAAAAAGGAACCCAAGACCGGCCTTGGTCAATCCCGCAATCGAAGAATCGCGGGCCGATCTACAACTAACCAAAAGATGCGCACCATTTTACCTGCACGCGTATATGCCGATCGACAAGGCCAAGCAGTTGTAAAAGCTTTTCCTATTTTAAAACTGATTAAAAATGTTTACAACTGTCGCTGGCTACAGAAAAAAAACCCTTTTAAAACCATCATTCTTTTTGCAGGAAAGGTGTGTCCGCAGTCCCTCTGATGAATGCTTGGTATCTTTCTATTGGACTTGATGAATAAAAAGGGGTGATATGTGGTTGTTTATACATTGTGGTTAATAAGCTTCGAATGCGCTTTCTCCGTTTCAGGCGGACACCTGTGGATCAGGAATTTTCAAGGTGTTTTTGGGGAGTGATTAATCATGTCAGTGAGCTGGAAAAGGGATGCTGGTGAAAGGCAGGACTAATCCATTTGATTAGGAATGGTTTTCAATTATTAAGCACTGCGCAAAACTTGCGTTTGCTGCTTATGGCATCGATCAATCTAGACGTTATGTTAAGTATATTGCTTACGTCAGATTTCAAACTTTCGAATGGCCTTGGCATGCAAATTATAATATTAATCTATTACATGTAGCACATTATTCGAGTTTAACATGAATCACTCAATTTTAAATTAATTATATAAGGGTAAGGTCGGCGATAGTTTGACAGAACGGGAAATATGTTTCAAGGGGAATATATAATGAGCACATTTTCTTATTGCCGAAAAGTAATGTTATTTTTGATTTGAATTGACATTTAAAATATCTTTTAAAAAATTTCAAAGGCGAATAATAAAGCCATTCAAATAAATTAATAAAAAGAGCATTTTGAATAAAAAAAAATTATATCAATGTGCTTATTATAAACTTTTCTTTACAATTAATGTAAATGCGTTCAGGATAATTCGAAAATAATTGATTTGCAATCAAAATTCGATTTCATCAGAATAAGAAACTGAAAGGGTAAATAAAAGCTGAGCCTATCCCAATCTTGCCCAATTTCCTTGAGAAGCTTTAAAAACACTTTATCTTGGAAAACATCAATAGTATAATAATTATAGACTTTACCTTTTTATGAGAATTCCATCGAATTTCAGAAGCGAGAAAATCCAGAGATGAGCTTTATGAATTTTAAATTATAGACATATGAAAAACTCATTATCCTTGACATACAAAACTCATGAATCCTCAACGCGATAGTCAATCTCGTGTAATTTTACTTTTTTCTCTTTCAGTTGAGGTTTCCATCACGTTTTGTGTGCCCGCGCAGCCGTGAACTATGAAATTGAGAAAGCGTGATGCACTTTCCACAAACGCTTGTGTATTCGCTGAATTCTTAAAAGACTTAATGGAAATAGATGTAATTTCAATTTATGTTGCTTTTCTGCTTCGGAGAATCGGGTCCAACCCGGAGGAATATGAGAGTCTTGGTCCCCTCACCTGATTACTGAATAAGCCCGGGAAGCACAGGCTTACACTTTACATTTTTGAGGGACCCCCAAATCACACATTTTATATAAATATTTAACACTTTTAACATACTTTGCTACTAAACTTATCTTAAAAAAGGGGCATTACTGACTTCAGCAAAAAAAAAAGTTGCTACTTGTGTTAAATTTGTTCGAATATTGGGGAAAAAAATCAAAAACCTACAGAATATTAGGAATATTCATTACTTATTAATATTTTTTAATATATTTATAATGTGTTTCGTTTTAATGCCATTTAGAAGCCAGGATTTTAATGCATGCAAAATCTTGATTTGATGTTCCAAGGTCTATCTGAGAGCATAGGGCCCCATTTAAAGGCGGGCTTCCCTTGCTTCAATGTCTCAATCGGGCCCTGCGGCCACACCTTTAGATGATAATGGACCACCGAGTCTAAAGTAAAACAAACGCGGACCACCTTAAAAATCTTTATAATTTAGGCATAAAGTATAATTGAAGGGGTGGGCGGAAGAACCAGGCAGCTCCACTTTTTTCTGAATTAATTTTTTTCCCTTATTCCTATAAAAAGAAGTAAAACCTCTATCGATTAGTGCAAGAACCAGGCAGCTCCAAGTAATGGCAATAGAGATATAAACGGAAAGGAGCTGTATTTTTGTATTATGCGATGTATGTGATGCAAAAAACTTAAGTGTTTTTCGTCCTTCATGATAAATTTCTAAAAATGGAGCTGCCTGGTTCTTTCATGCAATTTTTCCTTCAATTCAGATGTTAAATAACGTATTTATTTTGTGAATTAATTAAAAATGTAAAAATAGAGTTTCAACACACATAACTTTGTTCTTTTTACACGCATTTTTAAAAACTTTTTTTGTTGTTATATACTCTCGTGGACCACTAGTTGTCTTAGCCTACATAGGATGCCTCCATAAATCGCTTTTAATAAAGATCGACAATCAGAACCAAGACTTATCGGGAATCGAACCCAGATTTTCAGGCACCGCAGCCCAGTGACATATTCGGTGTACTACCAGGGCGACGTGAAGAAATTATAAACAAAATAAATGTTAAAAAGGTGTGCCAAAAGAATGGGAAGTAAGATAATTGAATTGTAATAACTCAATTTCCATTTAAGCAATCGACATCAAATAATGTGGAAAACCATCTTCTGCGCAAATATTTTAAGTTTGTCAGGTCGCTTGGTTAAGATGGCTTGAACAGAAGTTGAGATTAGAAATATTAAATCACACTGCTCATTTCTGCAAAAGTACGATTACTTAAATTTGAGTATGTCATCTCTCATTACGATGCAATTGTACTCAAAGCAAAATAAGCAGGTTCAGGTACTCATTTTTAAGCACATTTTTTTACAGTGTATAAAATACCCTAAAATCTGTTTCAAGGGGCCCGTGCCGTTTCCTTTTTCACAGGGCTAAGGGCGGCCCTGAAATCTAAACATCATATCCCAACTTCCCCAAAATCAGGGTCGTATGGTAATCCAATTCTACAGCCAATTCAGAATCTAAAACAGAAACTTCATGCAACACAAGTGAAATTGGAAACCACCCCATTTCCTCAGCAACTCTTTTCCGGTTGGGCATCGATCAAAATACCAATCAGAAAACCCACCAAAAACCAAAAACACAATTTTCGTGGAATCGGCGGAGGAAAGTCACGCCATTAGAACAAAAGAAAATGCCACCGATTCCTTCATTTGCGGAGGGACCTTGATTTCCTGTGATCTTTGCGTGCTCTGCGAATAGAAATCCAAGAACTCGTCTCCGGGATTTAAATTCAGTTATTACGTCAAACGGATCGCTCCCCACTAAGGGTCAGCATCGTGAGCGTGACTGTCACGATCGGGTTTTTATTGATGGTAATAATTTATATATCTCCTCTAACGTATCGGAGTAGCTCAATTGCTCGAAGAAGTGGCTTCGTATAGCAGGTTGTCTGGTATATACAAGGAGTTGGAATGAGCAAAAAAAAAAATGCATTTTTAACCGACTGAAAATTGTGCCAACTAAAACCGCCAAAGCGCGCCAAAAGGGAGAGGTTATCAATTCGACTGTTAAGGTTTTAAAAACGTCCACGCAAGATTTTTTTTCTAATTCAGATATTTGGAAAATTATTATTTTGTTGGATAGTGGATGTCTTGCTTGCAGACCTTTTAAAATATATATCTGATTATCCGGCATTCTTAATTAACCGGACCGTTTAAAAAAAGTATTTGTCCGATTTCGAAAATTCTTTTGTTAATTAGTGAAAAATAAACTTTTGCGATTTTTAAAAGTAAATAAATCGGTTATCCGGCTGTTATGTATCCGGAAATATCAATTAACCGGACTTTTCTTTTCAACAATTTCTCCGATTTCAAAATATTTTTCGATGTTGAATAAGGATTGTACAACAATGACATTTCGTTCAGCGGGCATTTATTAGCAAGCATAGGGATTGTTTTACAATATACATTGTTGAGACAATATAGTTTTGTTTACCCGGCAAATTATTTAACCAATAATTTTATTAAACCAAATCCGAGACGTGCACAAATGTGAGTAACAACTTGAATTTCTTGGGGACAGGGGACTAAATTAAAAACTAAAAAGGAAAAAATAAAATATTTTTTAAGCACGGAAAACCGACTTTAAAAAAATGGTTTAAAAAGTAAAAAATAATTTATAATTTTATGAACAAGTTGAAAAAATGGAATTATTTAACATCAATTTTATAAATATGAGCAACAATTTACAGAAAACATATCTAAATTTTGCCGCCAATTTCAAGTAATAAGTATAAAATTGATATTCAATAATTCAATTTCTTCACCTTGTTCTTAAAATTAAAAATAATTTTTTACTTTTTAGCGCATTTTTCTTAAAGTCGGTTTTCCTTTTTTTTTTTTTTTTTAAAGTCTATTAATATACAATAAAGTATTATTTCTTATTGTTTAGTTTAAAGTTGCTGGTTCAGTTTTGTTGAATTTTTATTGCTGTAGAGCGACGAAAATGGCGACGGTTTCGGATCTGTCCAGAAGCGAAGACCTAGGACAAGGCCTAGTACAGCACATACGACCCAGTTCGACTTATCCTAGGAACCAGGGTCTTAAGGATTTATTAAGAGACAAGCTAATATGATTTTGCCGCCCCAATTTTCATAAATAATTTTTGTGTGTGTTTTGACACGATTTGTAATTTTAATTTCTACTATTTATCCACTGGCTTCTGGATCTTATGGAATGTCTTCTGGAATTATCAATTTCTTCTATTTATCTGGCTTTGTACCGCACGGGGGATCAAAAGTATTCAAGAATCAAACTTTACGGACTGAGTGGTCTGTACCTACCCGATATTTTTATTTACGTTTTATCAATTATATATACATCGCCCTATTGTAATTATCATCATCGATAAATATTTACGTTATAGGTGAATTAGCATACCAAACAATTATAATTGCACCACTTTAAATTCTCCATAAGCATGCGGAAATCCAGTTTTACTTTCGCACACAACATTAACTATCTCATTAGCTAACCAAACTATCGTTAAGCCTCAATTCGACTTCCGCATCCACATCGTGAAATATCGCAGCCGACATTCACAACGGTATTGCTTCTCGACACTCAAAACAAGCACAATCTCCAAGAAAGAAAGAAAGAGAATTCCAAGAGAAAAATACCGAAGCAGCATTCCCAGTCCATTAAAAACCCCGGCATTACATTGTGTCGAATAATTATCTCGTTATCTACTTAATATTCGCACCTGGTCCAGACAAGAAATTGCAATTCCCTCTTCAAGACGGATGCAACCGCCACCATTTTTCAAATACAATTTACAGAGATACAACCCTCATTTTCGACGCATATCTCCAAGCTCGATCGGACATCGGTACAATATATTCATAAAAGACCCTCCAATCACCCCCCTCCTTTGAAAAACCAGTGTTACTCACTTGTTGTACTGCTTCGGGCAAAAGCCAGGAAGCAGCAGCAAGCCAAACACTTTGTGATATGAATCGCTAAAGCAGCCCAACTCAACGCCGAGGAATATTAAAATAAAAGGATTCCATCATTAATTCCCGCCAATAGTAAGCTCATAGCGACAAACCGGGAGAAACCGGCATTTAAACCGTGAAAAACTTTTAAAGAGGATGGCTGCATTTTTTATTTAATCCCACCTTTGATGACGGATAATAAATTCTTGTCTCCTCGATGAAGCAATGAGTTATTGCAGTGCTAGATTACTTTCAAGAGTGTCACGAGGGACTGATAATTGACTTTTCTATCGTTTGCGCCGCGTATTGATAAATGGTTCAGTCCCTAAGCCGTGACCCAACCCCAGTTTTTATGAGAGACACAGCAGCGAATTCCTGGTCCAATTAGTTTCATGTTCATTTATAACACTTTTTTTTACGCCAAATAGAAAAGGCAATCTGAGAAGATTGCCATCGTAATGGATTTCAAAAGAAAGAGTTCTGTGGTGTTTATACTGGTGTAGGTAGGTAGCCTATGGTGTTGCAAAGTAGCGTGGAGAGGTGGTGAGAAGATTGCGTAGATGTCAAATTTGTTGGCACTTGGATATGTTGAGTTAAATGACACTTACATTTGGTAGCACTTAGGTAGATGTTTAATTTAATGTGGCCGATTGCATGCATACCAAATTTGGGGAAATTTGCAAACATATAAATTCTATCAATCCGCATATGCAATATATCATTCGTTTTCACTTGAGGATTTGTTGAATATAATTATTAGTTCCCATTTAGTCTCACGTACAGTTATAATTTTTTGAAAAGGCAATTTGATAAGAATGCCATCATACTGGATTTCAAAAGAAAGAATTCTGCGCTGTTTGTGCTGGTGCAGGTAGGTAACTTATGGTGCGGAATATCGAATGAAGAGAAGATTGCGTATTATTAGTTCCCATTTAGTCTCACACACATTTGTAATTTGTTGAAAAGGCAATCTGATAAGATCGCCATCATACTGGATTTCAAAAGAAAGAATTCTGCGCTGTTTGTGCTGGTGTTGGTAGGTAACTTATGGTGCAGAATATCGAGTGAAGAGAAGATTGCGTATTATTAGTTCCCATTTAGTCTCACGTACATTTGTAATTTTTTGAAAAGCAATCTGATAAGATTGGATCATACTGTATTTCAAAAGAAAGAATTCTGCGCTGTCTGTGCTGGTGTTGGTAGGTAGCTTATAGTGCGGAATATCGAGTGGAGAGAAGATTGCGTATTATTAGTTCCCATTTAGTCTCACGCACATTTGTAATTTTTTGAAAAGGCAATCTGATAAGATTGCCATTATACCGGATTTCAAAAGAAAGAATTCTGCGCTGTTTGTGCTGGTGTAGGTAAGTAGCTCATGGTGCGGAATATCGAGTGGAAAGAAGATTGCGTATTATTAGTTCCCATTTAGTCTCAACGTACATTTGTAATTTTTTGAAAAGGCAATCTGATAAGATTGCCATCATACTGGATTTCAAAAGAAAGATGGAGAGAAGATTGCGTAGATGTCAACTTTGTTGGCACTTGAATAAGTTTAGTTAAATGACACATTTGGTAGCACTTATATGTTTAATTTAATGTTACCGTTTTGCATAAATGCCAAATTTGGTGAAATTTGCAAACATGTCAATTCTATTACTACGTATATGGGATATGTCATTCGTTTTCAATGGAGAATTTATCAAATTTAGTTATTAGTTCCTAATTAGTTTTACGTACATTTACAGTTTTTCCAATTCCAATTTATAAATTACTTCAAAAACTAAAAAACATATTTTTCTTTTGGTATTATCTCTTTACCTCTTTATACACAGACGCACTTGAAATGTATATTAGGATACGACATAAACAGCATGCAAATTAAATTATCACACCAAAATAATTAGTAAAGTAATATATAAACTTCGGGTACTATAAACGAAGGAAAGGTGAAAAATTATCGTTTCAAGATATATCCTCACCCAGCACAATTTTAAATTATTCGAAAATTGACAAAAAATGAGATTCAGCATGCAGGCATTTTTTACTTAGGTTGTTTACCTCTAGAATGAGGTAAGACGATTGGATTACTTACAATTTAACCCATCGATTTCGCCGATTGCAATGCAGGTCACAATTTTTCTTAACACTCGGGATTCTTCTGGAAGTGCTATTTACCATTCTTTTATTTACCAATTCAATCCAACAGTAAACGGATGCAACTATGTTTTTAAATTCTGTTTTATAGCGATGATTTTTAAATGCTAAACACCTTGTTTTCGACTTTAAAAAATAAACTGTTTTCGCAACCTCTATTTCGCTCCTTTTTCAATTCATCCTTATTACGTAGTTGATAAAACTAGATTATAAACATATTTTACATTAAAAAGTTACATTTTTAAAACGAATCTCTTGGTTTGAATAATTAGAGCTCATTTATTTGGTAATTCGAGGAAAATATATAAAATTTTAGGTTCTTTAATTGTGCACTCAGTACATGCCTGTCAGAAGGATAATACACACTTTAAATCCAAATGTTTCTTTAATAATGCAAAAAACTCAATTGAGGAATTAAGTGTTGCAAGAGTTGATTTTCCACTGGTAGTTAGCGTTTTAATGTTACGTTAAAATTTGATGATTTATAGTTGGGAAAAAGTATTTGGTGGAATTTTTGCTACCAAGTAATAACACAGTTTTACCATTTCCTGAAAGATTTAAATTGGCCCCATTTAAAGATATACAAATATATATTCTTAATTACATGAATTTAGGCATGTTCTGTTGTTATGAATTTGAAATTTTCAATGTCAGCACTATTTATGGTTTCAGTCTTACTGATTTTAAGTTTTCCCCCTCCTGTACAACATAATTAATAATTTTAGAAAAAAAAACATGTAATAATTTTTGTAAAATTTTTTGGAGAAATATATCGCACTCGTTTTAAAAATTAAACTACTAAAATTAATTTTTTTTCTTCAGAAAATGTCCAAAACTGTCTTTGAAGGCAATCAGACTAAGAACGACATAAATGCACCCATTTGCAAAGGTAAAATAATACACTTTTGGTGATTGGTAGGTACATGTATCTAGTACACATTATTTGAGATAACAAGCAAAATGCTACTTTTGAGTTATGACACTTTTGAAAGCAAGAGTGCTTTATATTTCTAGTGATTTTATAGTTAAGGGGCAGTCGTCATAGTTTTTAAGGGGTCAGTCCTAAAAATTACAGCAATAGAGGCCGATGAGTTAGGTTCACAGATTTATTTCCTCCAGAGCCGAGAAAAACTTGGTTACAGCATCAGTTTTACGTGACGAATCAAAAATTGTCCCCTCGTAGGGACTTTTCATATATAAAGGCAGGGATTTTTAAGGATGAAAAAACAAGACAATCCTTTGTCTGGGAATATTTCGGTTCTTTTTCAATTGACATCCCCGTTAATATTAATTATTAATTAATATTATTGTCGCCCGTGTTAAGTTCAGCTTAGCTTGACTACTTCACCCTAGTTAACTGCTTAATAGTTCAATAAGATTCAACATATGTTCGGTGCGAATGGCTTTCGATGAATGGGTAAGACGCTCTAAGAAGACATCTAGGTATAAATTATATTAAAGGATTATCTTCATACAGATTGCGTCAGAATGTAAGCCATTGGCGCGAAATAGTTTAGTCCAGGAAATTTTTGAGTGAATACATTCAAAACCACTCTAAATTGCTCCTGTGTTTCATATATAAAGGCAGAGTTCTTTGCAATAGATTCACGCCAAATATTCGTGTGTAGACGCGTTTTTTATGACTAAATCGATACTGGAATATAATGCCGTCAACAAAAAACAATGGAAACTCTATTGCAAAGAAAGAAACAGAACTCGAAGAAAGAAACACGAATCTGATAAGTTATGTGGATTGGTAAAAACTGTTTTACAGACACGAGCGAAGATTATTACATTGGAATTAAGTTATAACGAGTAAAAGGGGTGGCAAATTAAGGAAATTTAATTTAAGGAAAATAAATTATGTGCATTTTGTAACAAAAAAGGAAAGACCCAGCAAAAAAAGTCAGCATGAAACCTACATCAAAATTGTCAAATTCAAGGTTGTTTGAACGTTTTATAAAGGATATTGAAACAAAAAAACTGCAGTTTTTATAAAGTTTTTAATTTTCCTGCATAAAACCTTTAAAATATCTGCATTTTTCCTTCATGATTAAAAATTGAAGATTTTCTGCAGGTTTTTATGAAGGTTTTTTTCCCAGTTTTTATGAAGGTTTTTCCCCCAGTTTTTATGAAGGTTTTTTTCCCAGTTTTTATGAAGGACATTGAAACAAAAACCTTTAATTTTATAGATCTTCAAAAAAACAGCAGTTTTTCTGCATGAAACCTTCAGTTTCAAGATTTTGATGAAGGTTTTATGCTGACTTTTTTTGCCTCTAGAAACCTGTTAGAGACCACATTTATTCATCCGTTTCATGACTATACAATTGGGCATTTTATCATTCCTCCTTCTTCGGATTGCACATTCGTGCTTCAGATCTAATTTTCAATTTCTGAAAATGCTATGGACCCTTGATGGATATGAGTCAACTCATATGAACGATGACTTGCTCAACATTCCAGGCACATTCCCCATTTCACAATGCCGAAACCTACTCGACTATTTACGTCTTTCCAATCCGATTATTTTGCAAGTGGAGAAAAAATAAAAAACACAAAAATATATGAATCTGGACAAGTGTACTCTGATCCGATCTATTGCCCACTCGGTCATAATACGTCTCCAACGCCCCCTGCCGGGCGTGCCAATGAGTCCTTTTCAAGGTCGCCTGTCAGGGAAAGTTGCAGGGAAAGAAGGGTCAAGAAGCACAGTGGCGTGGAATGCTGAATCGAAAGAAATATTGTTACGCACGGTGGGGCCACAGCATGCAGCTTTTGAAGGGTAGCAGAAAAAAAGTCTGTATGTCGGGTTGTGGATCAATGCTGTTTTGTTGTATGTGTGGATACTGGAAGACTTGTTATGATGACGGACCTTGGAATCGGTTGATGCACCTCAAAATAATCTAAAAATCGAGTGTTTTAGTATTTATCGGCGCATTCCGAACTTGTGACGTGATTGAGACATTTTGCCTTTTTTGAACTATATTGTCTGAGTGCATCTTTTAATGTTCTTGTATTATTTGCATTCGTCATATATAGGCATTTTATATAAAAAAATATTGCATACCAAATTGGTTTATCGTCAACAAAATGCTTCAGAACTATTTAAAAGAAAATCAAATTTAAACAAAAGAATAAGAGAGAAACAGTGGCGTAAAGGGCAGGATGTTATTAAAAAAAATTACATAAATAATACCAAAAAAAAAAGGAACGGCTGATGTTTGTGATGAAAATGAGTTTTTAAGCAAATAATAGTTTTTCTTGAGCTAAGTATAGTTAACCATATCTACATACAACAGCAAAGTATAATTAAGCATGGAAGTGATTTATATCTATGTCGAATGCTGGGTCGATGTGTTGACATTGGCTTTCGAATTTCATAGTCTAACTGTTATAGCTCGAGACTTTTATAATATCGACCAAAAGAACGAGAGGGTGTGGCTAATTCTTTAAGACTACCATATTTTTGTGTCGATTACGTTCACACTGAGGACCGTTTAGCGTCATTGGTGACTGGTGTTTTATTGGGGCGTGGGCGTAAAGTTACGTACGTACCAATTATAAATTATACAATTGATCCATTTATCTATATAAGAGATAAGTTTCCATTTCTATAGCACTGGCGAAATTCATTATAATTCTGTAATTCTCTAAAATATTATTTTTTTTGCAGGAAAGTTGCTCCAATCGGGAGACGAATATGTCCTTCAAAAAGAATCAGAAGGTACTTAGTTAACCGTTTTGGTATATGATTAGATCTTTTTTCCACATATGATTTGTTGGTAGGATCATTGTCGCAATAGAGCAGCGGTTCCTAACCTTTTTTTTTACACCCAACTTCTTAAGCAAAAATAAAAGTTTGTTTTTGATAGGCAGTAATGCTCTTAGGTAAGCTAGCAAATTTTACAAACGACTCAAATGGATGACCCTTATAGGCTTTTATTTTAAATTTTACTCATTACATTTATTTATTTTACGTGTTTTACACCATTACTAATATTATATTTGCGTATCCTCACGTACCCCCTGGGGTACGCGTTCCACTAGTTGAGAACCGCTGGACTAGAGGCTATCCAATCAACTATTGGAGACGGTTCAGAATCTATCATGAATAAAAGACCCTGAACCCTGCCTTATAATTTGAAGCATGCTTAAATGAGGAGGATCACACCTGAGCTGGCACCCCACACAACAACCAACGTGAGGAAATTGCCGCTACATAAGCAAAATACTCAGTACCCCACGGTCATGTTAAGGGTGGGATCCACAGACATAAAGCCTGGAATGAAAACATCTCAGATCTGTTGGAGCATCGGGTTAACAGAAGACGAGTTCTTCCCAAACCCCCTGCATCTTGGGGCATGCATATGTATCTGACCTCGCGGGAGGTTGGCATGCGCAGGTGTGCCTCGTAATTAGGAAACTCATTAGGAGATCCCCTCTCTGTTTTACGAGGGCATGTCGAGATGAATTGCGTATCACGCGCTTTGCCATGATCATCTGGCCAAAAATGTACGTTTTTTTTAAAGAAAAAATGTATCTGGGGGACGTATTATTGCAAAGAGTTCACCCCTTTCGAATAGTTGGAGTTAAAAGTTTGGTAGTTTTAAAGTGGTATCAACCCTTCCAGGTCCAGTGCTTCCGATTGGAACCGTAATGAATTAGGTAATAGCTGAGTAAGTCGAAGTGTCTTAGTAACAGCGGAGTAAGTCAAAGTGAGTCTCACTCTCAGAAGTGAAACTCTCATTTTTGTGAATTCTGTCCAATCGTCCAAGGACTGTCTGACTTTGACTATTACATCCACCGCCTCAATTGAAAAATAAATTTGGGTTTGAAAGGGTTCAATAGTGTTCAAATCAGGGGTATTTTTTTTTAAAAAAGAAGTTTTTAACTTTTATTAAATAAAGAGCGAACATTCAGTAGGAAAATGCAAATAACTTTCCCAAATGCATTGACTCATCTACAAATTACAACCTTTGCAATGGGACAAAATGTTGCAACCTCTGCAACTTCAATGGGACAAAATGTTGCAATCACTGCAACTTCAATGGGACAAAATGTTGCAATCACTGCAACTTCAATGGGACAGAATATTTGCAACTTCAATGGGGCAAAACCTTTGCTACCGCAATGGGACAAAATGTTGCAATCACTGCAACTTCAATGGGACAAAATGTTGCAACCTCTGCAACTTCAATGGGACAAAACCTTTGCAACCGCAATGGGACAAAATGTTGCAATCACTGCAACTTTAATGGGACAAAATATTTGCAACTTCAATGGGACAAAATGTTGCAACCTCTGCAACTTCAATGGGACAAAACCTTTGCAACTTCAATGAGTCAAAATGTGTTTTGGATGAATAGAATAGAAAATTCAAAGAATGTATCAGTGATGTAATGTTTTTATGGTTTTCTCATGCTTTACTTTTGACTCGAAACGTATTTAAATAAGCTACATGGGGTAACAGGGTAGAAACATGGGGTAACAGGGTGACGTTCTCTTATAAATATGCAAAGATTTGTAGGATCAAAAAAGCTCGATTGGCATTTCAAAAACCTGACAAACATATGAATAAGTTTCATATAATTTATAAGTTTTATTTAAACTTATTTATAAGTTTATGTGGGGGTATTAAAAAGGGGCTGATATTTAGCTCGCACCGGGCTCTATAGCTGCTAAAAGCGCCCCTGAAAAAATAACAGGTTAATTTGCAAATACAGTTTGAACCATATTACCATTTTTCTAAAAAAAGTTCGTATAAAATAATACTGTCGTTGATTGTCCATCGTTTTGCCACCGTTCAAATTCAACCAACCTACGGTAAATTAATAAGAATTGCTGTAGATTTTTGTGAAAAGTGACCATTAACTACATGTATTTATAGTACAAAAAAAAAACTATTAAAATAGGAATAATTAGAAACAAATTAAATATAAACGTATTTGCTTTTAATAGAATATTAGATGTTTCTAAATTACTAAAACCTCAAATAATTTTTGTTTGTTGACGAGAAACGATACTTAAATATTTGTAATATTTCTTAGTAGAAACGTATTAACGGGCCTTCAAATGATATATTAGGGTCCATCAAAAAGACATTCACATTCCCTTTATTTTTTTCCCACCATAACTAAAAAAAAAATTAAAAGTACGTAAAAATCATCATTAAAAAATCATCAGAACTCCAGGTGTAACCTCGGAACCAATCAAACAGCAACTCTTCAATCACTCAGTTTCCTATCCCCTGACAGCCTTATTAGTTAACCATAATTTACGCCATTTTTACTTGTTGTTTATTTTTAGATGCAATTTGATTTACTCATTCTTGTACAACCAGCGAACCGATAAGTAATTCTTCGAAGGGTTAAAAAAAATGAGGAAAATGAGTACGTATTTTGCACATGAATGATGGGCAAGTTGCACAACCGGCTTCCGTTTGGCGCGGAGTGATTAATATTTAATTAATAACAGCCAAACCTTAAATGAGTTTTGAAGTAGGCTTGAAATCAATGCTTTTTTGGCGAAGGAAATTTATCCGGAAAGAACAAACACAGCGCCTAATGAAACGATCAAGGAGGGAGAATGTTTAGAAGAAGGGGGCGTGGCTACCGAAAGGTCACGTGGTAATCGTAATCCAATAATTAATGGATTGATTATTGAATGTTCTAAATTCGAAGGATTCGTATTGTGAGGATTTTTTTCGTTTCTTTTGTCGCAGTGAATTATTATGTATTTTTGTTTGCTTTATTTCGCACGTGTCGTGCTTTTGAACTAGGATTAAAGTTCAACTTTGATGAAATTGGGGCTACGGACAAAACGGGTTTCGGACTCGCGTCGTTTTTGTTTTAGTTTGATGAATATATAATAGTATCGTAATATAATATTTAGCAAGATACCTGTCTAGTAGATCTTATCAAATTTGCTTTGGGCAAGCTATTAGCGACAATCTGCTACTGAATCTACTACTGTTTTTTTTTTTTTAAACTCAACACAGATTTTATTTGGACGTGGCCATGGAAACTGAATAAAACTTCTTTAATTTAAAATATAATTTTTTTTCAAACTTTAGCAATTTTTTTTAATTGGGTATGTTAATTTATTTGTATGAGAATTTTATAAGAAATGAAGTATGTACTTCAATACAGTATAGCAATAAAACAGATGTGTGTCCGTTTACAAAAATAAATAAAATTAAGAAATCATAACATATTGCATGACATCATAAATTCATTGACATGTGGCTTACCAATTTTGAAGAAATGTACACCTTGCAGGATATTATAGTAGTATGAAAAGTACTCACCTAAAAATAAAACAATACATATTTAATAAGCAATTAAATACCCAAGAATTTAACTATTATTAATGATAATTACAGACTTCTATCAAAAACGCTTATTAATGATATTCAACGAAATCTGTGCACAAATATCTGAAATGATAAGATTTCATATTCTATTTGGTTTTTTATTTTCTTATAAAATAATAATTTTTTTTATCAACGGAAGCCCTTCAAAATTGACCAACATTTTTTTTGATTAAAGTCCCATTAGTGATACAACAGTGATATTAGCACACACTGTACAGAAAGTCGTATGGCATGTGCTTTTTACGTCACGAACTAAAGGCTGATTTAGTTTCTGAATATGTTGTGACTAACAGGAGTTACAATTTTGCTTTCCCCCACCCTTTTCGGCATTGAGTTTGTGACGTAAAACGCAAATGCCATACGAATTCCTACACATATATTAGTGGGCGCTGGTGATATGCATACTTCCTATTTTGGAGATCTTAAGAAATATTTTAAATAATAAATTAATTATCACGTTAATCACTTCTTTCAACATAAAATGGCATTAATCTTTTCGTTTTATAAATTTCTTATAATTTTCCTATTTTGTAAATGATAACTTTATTTACGAAATGACAAAACAGATTTACAATGAATTATATGTCATTTTACATCCATGGCTTGGCTAGTATGCTACACCACTTACACTATTGAGCGACATTATCTATACAAAATACAGGAATATCGAAAATTGCGTGAATTATTGTAAGTGATCTTATTTGTGAATTTCTTTGTTGAAACAGTGAAATGGAATGTAAAATAACTCTTAAATATATTTTATTTCCTTTAAACAAAAATAATCCGTTGCAAGTTTTTTATTATTATTCAAACATTGCAATGTTTTATTGAACACAATAAATATTGTTTCGTAATGTTGCATATACATAAAAACTACTTGTTATGTATGTAACAAAAACGTAAATATTTACGATACAAATCGTGTTGTTACTTTGTAAACGGGATCACGAGCCAAACACACAATAAATTTCATTTCAATCAATTGTTAAAAAAGTTCCTTATTTTTACCTAAACACGACATTTCGGACAAGCTTAATAAAACATAAGTTAGAGTCATTCTCATTTTTATTTCCAAATATTTTTCAGTTACAGACGATAACCTCATGTATTTGGAATAGTTTTTAATGAACGCTTCATTAATTTTACCCAAAAGTTGTTTTTATAAAGTAAAGAAACAGCGCGATAGCCCCAGATAGGTTCCAGATCTTTCAAAAAAAGAAATACAAACTGTTTCTAAAAGTACACATGACACGCATTTTAAGGCACCAATCGCCACCCATGTAAGAAATCAGCTCATATTGACCAAACAAGTCGGACAAACATGCAAAATATTTGATAATGTAGTGAGTCGTTCATTACAAAGACATGCGATTACCATCAATTGTATATGTCTCATACAACAAGGATGTTTTCTGAAGGAAATTAGAAGATGACATAGCGTATTTTTGCATTTTTAAAAGTAATCTTCTGTAGAATAATTTAAATAGAAATATCATTTCACATTTTACACTAAGGCTATCAATCAGAAAAATATATATGTATATATATAATAAATATGTATATATATATATATATATATATATATATATATATAATAAATATGTATATATATATATATATATATATATATATATATATATATATATAATAAATATGTATATATATATATATATATATATATATATATATATATATATATAATAAATATGTATATATATATATATATATATATATATATATATATATATATATATATATATATATATATAATAAAATATATGTATATATAAAATATATACGCGTATATATAATTAATATGTATATATATAATAAAATATATGTATATATAAAATATATACGCGTATATATAATTATTATGTATATATATAATAAAATATATGTATATATAAAATATATACGCGTATATATAATTAATATGTATATATATATATATATAATAAAATATATGTATATATAAAATATATACGCGTATATATAATTAATATGTATATATATATATATAATAAAATATATGTATATATAAAATATATACGCGTATATATAATTAATATGTATATATATAATAAAATATATGTATATATATAATAAAATATATGTATATATAAAATATATACGCGTATATATAATTAATATGTATATATATATAATAAAATATATGTATATAAAATATATACGCGTATATATAATTAATATGTATATATATAATAAAATATATGTATATATAAAATATATACGCGTATATATAATTAATATGTATATATATAATAAAATATATGTATATATAGAATATATACGCGTATATATAATTAATATGTATATATATAATAAAATATATGTATATATAAAATATATACGCGTATATATAATTAATATGTATATATATAATAAAATATATGTATATATAAAATATATACGCGTATATATAATTAATATGTATATATATAATAAAATATATGTATATATAAAATATATACGCGTATATATAATTAATATATATATAATAAAATATATGTATATATACTGTAAAAAAATTACTTAACAATGAGTACCTGAACCTACTCGTTTTTCTTTGAATACAATTGCAACGTAAATGAGCGATGACGTACTCGAATATAAGTAATCGTACTTTCTCAAAAATAAGAAATGCGATTTAATATTGCAATCTGACTATCTGTTTAAGCCATCTTAACAAAGATACCTGAGAAACTCAGAATAGTTGTTCAGAAGATGGTTTTCCACATTATTTAATGTCGATCGCTTGTATGGAAACCGAGTTATTACAACTCAGTTATCTTACTTCCCATTTTTTTGGCATACCTTTTTAGCATTTCTTCGCTTTATAACTTCTAAGGCTCTGGACTGCAGTGCCTGAGGATCTGGGTTCGATTCCCGGTAAGTCTTGGTTGTAATTGTCGATATTTATTGAAAGTGATTTATGAAGGCAGCCTATGTACGCTAGCATCTGCTCTTTCAATTCATTTTTACTCATTGTACTCACATTTGAGTACATGTATTTTACAAAATTGAAACTTGTGTATTCGGAGCCATGATAAGCATCGAATATACTCAAAAATATGTAAATTTTACTTATATTTGAGTACCTATTTTTAACAGTGTACATATAAAACATTAAACAATGGGAAAAGTTCCATTTCGGATAGTGCAAGATAGAAAATCTAGGGGGGAGGAGTAAGAGCAATGCCCCAAGTGTCCTATAGCTAGATCCGCCACTGATGTGAACCGATTTTGATGAAACTTGACGATTTAAAATAGCAGTAGAGAAAAAAAATTTACATTTTATTTCATTTTGATATCTTAAAAAGTATCTGAATTCCGAAAACGTTTTTACTTTCCATTCTTTATCGCACATTTACTATAACATCAATTATTACTGATTACACCTATTTTAATTGTTTGTTATGATAGGGAACATTCTCCTGATAGTCTTATCCCATAGATAATAAAAAAATATATTTTTTTTGTTTGAAAGTTTTCTTAAAATAATTTTAAAAAAAAATGGAAAACTACTAATTTAAAATTATTTAAATTTATTGAGCATTCATTTTTCCCATGCGAAGAACTGGTATTTTCGCGTACATGTTACGTGGTACATTGCATACATATTAACATCATACTTGTAAGAAATTATAGGAGAATCTAAATACTGACAAATGTCTGAATAATAAGGATAATATTCAGAAGTTTTAACAGCTTAAATCGAATAGCTTTTTTTATCACAAAAGCATCCAGAGATATAAAAATAAGAATTTCAGCTGCATAATAAAAAAAAAGAAGTTTTCTAAGTGACGAATAGAGATATTTCGATTTTTAGAGTGACATTTACAGCCTCCCAATTCAACAGAGAAATATTTTTAGGGTTAGATTTCGCCATCTGCAGATAATCATTCCTATGAGACAGCATTAATCTCTATCGTGGGTACTCAACATTTGAAGAAGGTGAAATTATCCAGTCCTTTCTCTCTCGTAAAAAAAGGAAATCCATGAAGTCGCCAATCAAGTATGAAGTCGCCAAGTTCAGTAAAAAATACACTTAAACACCACACAAAATACATGATTTTACCTCAGTATAAAATCGCCAACCTGAGGAAAAAAGGCTATAAAAAAGTCTGAATAAAAATAAGGAAGAAAATCGGGTGGAACATGATCTGAATAGTTTTACGTGAAACATCATTTCACTTTCACCAAATTTTAGAAATAAGAATTGGTAGCCAACACAAACCTCGTTAGCAGAGGTTCCAAATCTCCAGAGGTGGTTCAAAGAAATTTTTAAACACAAGCGAACTTTATTTTGGCGCCTTCTCAAGTTTTGATAATATCCCTCCAACCAAATTTTGGATTAATTCAAATGAGGTATCATTTTAAACAGACAATTCAGATTTTAATGGACAGCGAAAATCTCAAAAATGATATTTTTTCAGCGTTGAGAGTGCTAGTCTCTCTTACACATTTCACGCCAAATTTACAAAATAGGTAATTTTTCGCCAAAAAAACGCGATAAATTTACAAAATAAGCGATTTTTTTGCCAAAAAACCCGCCAAATTTACAAAATAGGCAATTCTTTCGCCAAAAAACCCCGCCAAATATACAAAATAAGCGATTTTTCGCCAAAAAAACCCGCCAAATTTGCAAAAAAGCGATTTTTTTTGTCAAAAAAACCTGCCAAATTCACTAAATAGGCGATTTTTGGCTAAAAAAAATAACACTTAGGAGCCCATCAAAAACTACCCATTTCGTACACCAAATGGGGCATTTAGGGGCCCACAATTGAGTGAAAAGTGAACCCCTTATTTTCCCCTTTCCGAAATTCCAGAAGACGAGAGTGGGCGATAAAAGAAACCAAGTCTGCCCAGCTCTCGTCTGTTTATTAGGGGGGGTGGGCGGTGAAAAGTTGCGTTTATTGCTGTGATTCGAAATTCGCCAGATTGCTGCTTCTGACGATTCCCAAGGAAAAGGAATGCCGTAGGGGGGTGCTTGAGGGATGCATCGTCCTTGACGAGAGATATATCGTTTGGTGTGGAGGGTTTGATGTAAAAATTGGGGGTTCAGGGGGTAGAGGCAATGAACTCGTATAGTTGGCATTTTAAGAGGGGTAGTTAAAAATGAGAAGGACAACTCTATATTTCTGGGGTGATAAGAAAAGCATTTTGAATGTTTCCTCAGTTTTGTTTTGTTTACTAAGAGCGGGTACAAGGAATTTTGCATTTAAAAACGTAAAATGTTTTGAAGGGTAGAAATAAATAGACATGCATATGAACTAGTGGCGCCGGAACCGGTATGGCAAGTATGACAGCTGCCATGCCAATTTTAACCCAAATAACGTGCTAAAAAAATTCCACAAAAAAGTGCGTAAACTTAAAATTTTAATTTTTTTTTTCCATATCTATACATAATTATTTTCCCTTTCTTAAAACTAAGTTCCGGCACCACTGATACGACCACTCAAGTTTTAAAACCCGAAATATCACTTTTGACACATTTTTCAAGAGAAACAAAAACTAATTAACATTATTTACGGAATTAGCATTATATCTCCTCTTTTTTTACATATTGATATTAAAAATAGACACTGATGGCCTTAACCAAATTTTAGCTTTGTATAAGTATTACTTATAGATAAATTTTGTCGTTTTGGATTTTTTTTGGTTTTGCAACCAAGCTACGGGATCTTATATGTTTTTGCAACTATGCTGTGAGATGTAGCTCGATTACTGTTCTGTGATAGGTGCGCAGTAGCCTGCGCTCATTTTGATATATCTGCTTTTGAAACTGATTTTTTTACTTATCTGGTTTTGCAACCAACTGCAACTTTCACACAACAATGTGAATATTATCTAGCTGCTTCGGATTGTTATGATTTCGCTTACTAATAGATCTCTAGGAAAACTAAATATAAATAACACATGGAAATTAAAAAAAAATGGATCTATATGATTTTGAAATTAGACGACTCATATATGAATTACATAAAAAAAATGTAAGTTTTTTTGGTGTTTATTTCAATAGGGTGTGTTTTTTTATAATCGTTTGAATAAAAAGGAAATGACGAGAATAAATAAAAAAAAATTCATTTTGATATCTTTATAATATTTAAAAATAACTCTCGACGCATGAAATTTTGTTATAGTTAAGTTAGTAATGTAAAATAAGTGTATAAACTATACCTAAAATTTAATATACCAGAAAATATTGCTGTGTTTGTTTTACTCTTTTTAATTATGTAGTGAATCAATTAAATGTTTATCAACAAAAGTATTTTTTTAAAACAAAATTAACGATATTTCTTGTCGTCGTAACTTTGATGGTTCCTAACAATGTTAGTACATTACTTTCAAATTTCAGTATGTGCTATGAGGGAGTAAGTACCATTCCTATTCCTATTCCTTAAATTAAAAACAAATTTTACAATTTTTACGAAATGAAGAAAAGCTTTATATTTATTGCTCAGAATATAGATTGATGAAGTTTGAAACTTGGTGATTTTTTAGTGTGATGCATTTACAAGAAAGCTCCTTTATGTGGGACGTTGGCTAAAGGTTTCTTTTGTTCACTTCAAAAATTAAGGGTTACGGTTTTGCGAAAGTTTTCTTTAAAAAAAAGAGAGAGAGAGGTTTGAGCAAAACACGCACTTATACAAATATTACAAATACAAATACAAATATTGACGACCAACAACAGGCTCAAGGCCCAACAAGGTTGGTCCAACAAGCTAGTACCTCTTAACTATCCACCAATGAATATCTAACTTCTTCTTAAAATCCGTTACTCCTTTACAATTAACCATATTCACTGGCAAGTTGTTTCATTTGTCTATTATCCTATTATAGAAATAGTGTTTTCTCTCTTCCCTATTAAAATGGGATTTGTTTAACTTAAACCCGTGACCTCTCGTTCTATCACTCATATTAAAATCTAAACCCTCCACATCCCCTTGTTTGATAAATTTGAAAAGTTGAATCAAATCACCCCTAACCCTTCTCTCTTCCAGAGTATACATATTCAAATTTCTTAATCTATCTTCATAATTCATGCCTGAGAACCCTTGAACCATTTTAGTAGCCCTGTGCTGAATTTTCTCTAACAATTCAATGTTTTTTTTAAGATATGGGGACCAAAACTGTACAGCATACTCAAGATGTGGCCTTACCAATAACAAATAGCTTCAAATACCAATTCAATCTCTACTTTGTACAATATATCCCACGTTCCACCTTCAAATGACAAAAAAAAAATGTAATGCGAGTCACAAACGGCAAAGAGAATCGGAGATACGAAAAACGCCAGATATTATCTAAATGTGACGTTTCCTTTTGGCTATTTACTTCCCAAAAATCCTCTATTTACAAGCACATCTCCCCCCTCGCGTCTAAACGACAACAAAAAAGCACCAGGGGGGGACAGCCAGCAATGATTGACTGCCCAAGACCCTCAAACCGATGTTCCAGATCACTTGGCAGTTGCGTTATCAGATAATTGCGACGTTAAAAACAGCGTCCTTACAAACTATTTCCGAGAGGGGGGCGACCACTTTGTTTAGAAACGCGTCACAGAGGGGTCGGGGGGTTGCCCAAGACGCGACTGATAGATTTGCAAGTTCTGGAGGAGATGGAAAACAACAACTGGGACATGTCCTAAAAGGTTGGTGTGGTAGACGCATGAGATGGAGACGTGGAAAATTGACATGCAAGTGTGTTTTTCGGGTAGATATCAGATGGGGCCTGACCCTGAGATTTCTCTGTGTCACTTCATCCTGGCGCCACAGCGGTCGGGTTTCATAAAGACATGTGGGCGAGGCGAGGGATGTTTGTGATGTTGGATTTTGTATCCCACGCTTCATTAAATAAATCCTTAAAATCTTGCCGATTTTCCAGATTTGCGGAAGATATACGGTACTAGAGCTTAAAGTCGTCTAGACCACTTCTATTCCATCCAAGAGATTGTTGACTTTTAGAAATGTGCTTTTGGTTTTCGTTGGTCTTAGGTCACATAGTTTTCTTGTTTTTGATGTTTTGAGTGATAGACATCAGCTTTCTAGTTTTGGTTCTCCTGTTTCCAGAAATGTATTCACAGGTTGTCAACAAAATATTTCCAATGCTGTAAAGTGGTGAATAGAGTTTGGTTGGTAGTTTAACGACATTCAATGCGGAATTCTTCACAGCATACTAACATAAGTCGTTGATATCTAGATTTTGAAAAAAGACCCTAATAATGTTCCCTCATCAATGATAAGGTTTTTTTTGTACCTTCGTCATTTTCCCCCAGGACTTTTCACATTTTGAAGATGGGGGGGGGCGAGGGGAAAATATTTTTCAACAGACATGCACGGCTCTGGCTAAACATCCCCTGGGATGTCACATTGTTTACATAATTCGGTAAATTCCTAGTGTACGGTGCCCCCTTGGCGCGATTCTGGAAATTAGCGCCAAGATCTTGGCAAACAACGTGAAATTATAAGAGAAAAAAAAAGTAGGGTTGCCGTACATCATTATATTGCTAGGAACGTAATCAAATAGCGTTGCCAAAATATAAAATTTATCGCCCACTAATTGTCGACAAATCACGGGAGCACCGTACACTAGGAATTAACCCATAATTCATATAAACGAATTTATCAACTTTCCCAAATTGCTTATTGATTACCTGAGACGAGTTTTCAGAAACTGGCAGTGTTACATCTTTAGATTTAGATGACACGTTGCTTTTAATAAATCTCAACATTCTATTTGCCTGCTATCGTCCCGTTTTCAAAGCCCCATTAAACTCCAACGAATCAAAGACACGCTATATACGTATTTACTGAAGATAAAAAAAAAGAAGTAAAACAAAGATACAAATTCAGATATTTCAACAACGAAACCCCAACTAGATCTATATCACTCAATTTCAATTTGTTTGCTATTTGTATTAGTAAAGAAAAACCCAAGTTTGTTTCAGACCTCTGTACAAATTATATTTTTGCCTCGAAATCATGGTTGGTTGGTTGGTAAAATAACGTCGCACTAGAGCTGCACAGTGGACAATTGGCGACGGTTCGGGGCCTATCTCGAAGGAAAGACCCGGGAACGATGCCTCGTATTTTTGAACCATGGTCAGATGATGAGGACAATGAGCTGGCACCCAACGCCTTCAATAGACGTCGGGACTTTGGACCCCGATCAGATTTATTGTACACCAGTCCCGTATACACGCCGATAATTTTTGTGAATGTTCTGGACGACAGTCTAGTATTTTGGTAGCGAAGTTGGCAACCCTCCGATCGCAATATAACTACTTTTTTACTATTCTTTAGTCTAATCCTCGCTCAGGTTCGAACCGTGAATCCTTTGATTCGCAGCCGACGCCTTTATTCACTGGGCTATCCGGCCCCCCCTCGAAATCAAGGAGATAAAAATGCATGATCACTCGAAACATCAATCAAGCAATAAACACACCCTCTTCACAAGAAGTATGTCTTCAGAGCTTGTTAAAAATGCGCGCATACTCTGGAATACCGAATACATGCAGATTCCAGGCAGCCCTATGCAAAACAACCGATATCCATGCAGTTAACAATTATTTTGGATATTTGACAAATGGCTTGCAACCGGTAACGGGAATCACGATTCTCTCATTTTACCCCACAGCAGACAGAAACGTCGGTTTTTGCGCCTTTTAAATTCAGTTTCTTCGTGAGTCAAGGGGGAAACACACGATTATTATTAGGTACTATTTGTTTAAATAAATGGGTGAGATAGGGCCCGGAGAGTGATTGAAAACCTCTTGGGCGTGTGTAAGGGTTACATGATTTTATTTATTTATTGTTTTTTATGAATGGGTCGTCCCGAATGTTCTGCCCGACGAATCGTGACGCGGTGGTTAGCCGCTATAAAATCCGTTATTTTGGTCTTGCTTATTTGCATTCGTTTTATTATTTTTAAAGTACACGGTTTCGTTTGTGAAAAAAAAAGTCTGGGTGAATATCTTAAAAGAGGATGCTGTATTTCATTGAACCTGCCGATAATTCAATGCCAGGGTTCGTTTTGCTGACTTGGAAGTTTTCCAAAATGGAGTGGAAAATTTATCTGTGTCAGTCTTGTGTCCTATTTATAGAGGCTGGTAATATAAATAACATTGTAATGATAAATGACCAACAACAATCTGGAAATAATTTAGATACGGAGGATATAAAGATTATAATTTAATTTATAAAATTTAAGCGAATATCTGAATAATTAGCGCAATTTAGTTTTGATATAGTTAAAATTTGCAATTCATTTGTCTTTACAACAAAAGTGAATTTTTTCGTTAATAGAAATATCGATTCATCAAAAATATCGATTAATCAAAAATTCGAAAAGATCGATTTATCGAAAATTCAAAAAGATCGATTAATCGAAAATTCAAAAAGATCGATTAATTGAAAATATCGATTAATTGAAAATATCAATTAATTGAAAATATCAATTAATTGAAAATATCGATTGATCAAAAATATCGATTAATCGAAAATATCGGTTAATAGAAAATATTGATTATTGGGTGACGATTAATTGCGATGGAAAAATTCTATTATCACTCAAGCCTAGAAATGAGCACTCTTTTACTCAAATTATCCATTGCAGACGAAGAAAAGTTTCTAGTACCAAATAATTTTCTGCAAATTTACTCTATTCTAACAATATTTTAAGCTAAAAAGTTTACCAAAATTAACCACATACATACAAACTCTTTAAATAAACAACTGTCTTGTGGTTTTTGAATAATTTGCACATTTGCTGAAACTTAGTTTGCAACGTGGCACTTCAGATTTTTGACTAGCTTTAAAAGTTGTTTCACCTTCAATGGAAGGGTAATGTAAGAAAGCCAACAAATATATCTCTGCTGATCGCTGACGAAATTTGGTATTTCTGTAACATTTCTCAAACTCTTTTGTATAATTTAAAAATTGTAAAGGCAAAGTCAAAATTCTTGAATCAGCGAAAAATATATTAATTTTAAGATTTTCTAGGCACTCCAAATCTTCTGCTTAGAATAATAAGAAATCTTAAGTAATTCTGGATATTCTGGGCTAATATTTTGAAAATTTTGATTTGAAGAAATGTTCAGACGTTGTCATTTCATTTGAAGAGGCCATTCATATATTACAACACGGACAATTTAGGGGAGGAGGGGGGTGGAGGGTTTTATCATGCGTGGCAGTGGCGTAATATAGCGGAGGGGGTTCAGTAGTTTCGTGACAAAGCAAAACTTTGTTAAAAAAAAATTTGAATTTTTTTTTCACAAACTTTGATATATGCCACATTTTATAGAAATTACTACATTTCTAATGGGATGTTGGGTAAAGTACACATAAGTTTTAATTAATGTTTCTTTTTAATTGTAGCGTGACAGGGGGAGAAGGGATAAGGCGAACGTGACAATGCGTGACATGGGGAGAGGAGGGGGGATGTACAAAACAAAGAAAATTAGAAAGATGTAATAAAAGAATTTCTCCAAAGCCGGACTGCACAAATCGAATTATAAAACAAACTTAATAGCTCATTTGTTTTTATTACTTGAATCATTAATAAAGAGCCAATAAAACAAGCTTCGCTTCAGCATTGACCTACTTGTGTGCATATTTGAATTACAAACTTTACTTACCTGCAGAAGTAACCATGACCACGAGTTAAAAATGCCCCCTATTTACTTGTAAACTTAACATCCTCCCCACACACACAAAGTTTCGGTTTCATTAAACAGCGATTTCTCATTATCGGTTATTATATCAGTTATCAAAATCTCATTCCCTCCAAAATATCGTGACTTCCGACGCAATAAGCGATCGGTCGGCCCCGAATTTCAAAAGAGATAATCACCTCAATTTATTATCACTAAACTGATCGGTTCGGGACTCAATTAAATAAAAACTTACAATCAATAATCGGGTAAGGGGGAAGGGGGTGGGGGGAAGGGCGCTGGTTTTGATTAGGGGGGAAGGGAGGGGGCTTCGAGGTCGAACTTTCTTCTAATCGAAAATATGAATGGAAGTTTGATTGAGGATAATAACAGACGATTCATGTCGAATGTGATTTTTTTATGTTTTGATGCTTTTATAAAAGAGATACAGAAAAGTTGAGAGAGTGTGTGGAAAGTTATTTGGGGTTTAAATGTGAGAAATATGAAGGATGATTTGCGTAGTTTTAGTTATCGTTATTTTAAATTTAAGAATAGTAAGAATCCAGCATGCTTACTTACAAAACGACGGTAAGTATTTTCATAATTTATTAGAAAGGGGTAAAAAATAAAATTGGATGATTTTTTTTATTTTACGAATAGCTTCTTTGTTGAATGATATCTTTGGAAAAACGTTACACGATTTTTTAATGCAGAATGCATCGATGATAATACTATAATATCTAAAAATTGTATTTAAGAGGCAATTTTCAATTCATCTATAAAAATAGTATGTATATAGTACCACATGGACTATTTAAGCAAAGCTGTATTTGTATTATTAATAGACGACAATAAAGTTATGATTTTTTAATGCAGAAAGAAATTTGATAATACTAGAATGTCTAAAAATTGTATACAATTTTCAATTCATCTCTAAAAATAGTATGCATATAGTACTACACAGATTATTTAAGCAAGGTTGTATTTGTATTATTAATAGAAGACAATAAAGTCATTAATGACTAAAAATACTTATCCAGCAAATATACTAGTTACATTTTTGGAAAAAAGTTTATGTATTTAAAATTGGGAAAATACAGCTGCGTGAAATAAATTATTAGAATATAAACTTTGAAAAAGTATGTTATGCAAATTTATAGGACTATTTATGATGTTGAAAAGGCATGTATTGTAAAATTTTGTACAGTAATATTCATAGAGTCAAAGTAATATTTTTAAAATAACATAATTCGCAAAATGTGATTGTTTTTACACTATTGTATACAACATTATTAAATTAACAATTAAATAAGAAGTTTTCACAATATACAATTTTAAATAAGAAGTTCGTCACACTAAAGCGACGTTAATTAACAAAACCAAACCAAACCATTATTTAATTAAGTAGGCACTTAGGATTTATTTTGTATATTTTTTCAGCGGTATTATAGGGGCAAAACGAAAACGATTTTTTTTTATTAAAAAAAGAAAAAAAATCATGCCCGTAAAGATTCAATTTGCTACTTGAGTATAAAGAATTCTAAATTTGAAATTTATCTACAACTCTTTGGTCAAAATGCCAACCCCAAAAATCTCACAAATGATCACATTCGCCAAAATTACTAGATTTTGTTTGCGGATATTAAAGATGATTGTCACATGCCCCCACACCTTGCGCATTGAAAATTCTTCCGAAATAAACCCCGGCTCATTTCAATCTGTTTAGCATCGGGACTACAAAGCATTTTAATATAAGGCTCCTATAACCTACCTCCCATACGAAAACAAGCCATCATATAAATGTAAATCACGCGCCACGGTGTTATTAAAACGCCCCAATTTAATAATTCAATCTCATATCACTGCATTCAAATCAAAAAATGAATCCCCTCCATCACGGATTAAATGAAATATCGCGCCATCAGCCAACCCCACATTCTTCTCGATCTCCCTCCCCCCTATGTCAGACGATTTTGAGCGAGAAGATGCGCACTCTGTCATTACCACCAGAGCTCACGCCCACATATTTCGAAAACAAAGATGGCGGCCGGGGGTGGCAAACGAAGTCCCTAATGTGATGGAACGTCGGAATCTTAAGAAGCTGCTGGTAGGTGGATAAGTATTGCCCGGTTGGCGAACGGAAGAGCGGCAACTGCTTCTAATGGTCCTCAGAGCGACGTATATGGTAATTTAGGTGGGTAAATTTTTTCTGACTGAGGGGATTGCATTTTGTGCCCGCAATTGATGGAGATTAATTGTAGTGCTCCAGCTTCGGCCGAGATTGAGACATTTGCAGCTGAGATTGTTATGGGTGAGACTGGATAATGCAAAGGTGATTTAAGTGCGCTTTTGTGTTGGATTGATGCACTGCGTAAAGAAATTACGGTAATCAGCAATTACCTAGCTCAGGTGGGAAGATACATTGTTTTCGAAGAATAAAGCTTTATAGTCTTGTTGGTTTTGAAAATAGAAGTCTTGTGTGATAATCACTAGCTTCCATATTAGATCGTGAATTTGTAATGCACTCGCAATGTTTCTACTGTGGAAAATGTAATTTGAAAGTTAGTTAAAGCAAAGCAATCAAACACATGATAATCCTACAATTACAGTTAAGATCAATAGTTCTGTTTTAAAGAAACCATAATTCTGTACAGGTATGTATCCTTAGCTTTCGCGGAGCCCCAAGCGAACCACGCACGTCCCTTTATTTTGGAGTGTTTAGTCCAATTTTAAAGTGCACCATCCCTGCCCCAAAATTCAAACATTTCCTACTTGATCTCCATTTTATAGTGGCGCTGCTAAAAATAAGTAAAATGTACACATTTTTGTCTGAAACTACTTGTTATATTCAAAATTAAGCTGGACAGAGTGTTTGGTTTTTTAACAGAGAAGTCACTAAGGTAAATGGTGCTTAAAAAACGGGTCATCCTACACTGTTAAAAATAGGTACTCAAAAATTAGTAAAATGTACTCATTTTTGAGTACATTTGATGCTTATCGTGGTTCCAAATACACAAGTTGCAATTTTGAAAAAGGCGTGTACTAAAAAATGTTTGTAATGAAGAAAGAGTATAGATGATAGCTAACTAAATTATTTGTTACATATAACAACCTTTCGTTAAAACGACTATCGCATTGGTCCCATGAACTGTCGTATTATGGAGAGTTTACTGTATAAAGAAATATAGGTTCATTGGGGTTTGGGTATTCTATCAAGATCCAGATATTATAAAGAAAATAGTTCCTCCCGTCATCGATATAACTTGGTATTATTTGGAAGAAACTACTGGCATAAATTAGAATCGCCATTTTTTAAATGTACCGTAACTTGGATACTAGAGGGGATTACTTGAACCCCCCCCCCCAAAAAAAAAGTGTTTAAATCATCCCTGAGTCTACTGTCATGAAAATATAGATATATAGACGTGATTCACCATTTCCCCAACAGTTAGCAACAAGCAGGAGTGATTTAAAATATTTTTTGGGGAAGGGGGTTAAATGACCAGTCTAAGTAACCTCAAGTTAGGGTAACTTTTTCTACTATGTCCCAGACTGAGAGTTGACAATTAAACGACTAAGCCAACTAAAAACGCAAAAACTCGTCCTGCTTTTAGAATGATACCACATTAACATACAATGCATCTCCGAAAACAAACAACACTTCAGACACACACTGGCATCAAGACCACCAAAACAAAGCCCCACACATGGACTTCGTGTGGTGGTTACTTTCCCTGGAAAGAATTCCACCACGCGCCCTCCATAATTCAGTGCGTGCATCCCCCCACTATAATGACTTTGCCAGGGTGTGCGATGTGCCCTCTTGCAGCAGCCGATATTCAGGGTAGGGGATGGGGAAGCGTAATGTTTACTAGCACCCGGATACGGGAACAGATCTGTATATAATTTGTTCTTCTTTCTTAGAGTCTGATGTCCTCCTCTCTTCCCCCCCCCCCAAAGAATTTTACCACCCTTATTGGCGAAAGAAACCGTGAAATTTGGCTCGGGAGTTGTTGAAGGACTGTTTGGGGCCATGATTAGTGGATTTTATTGGTGAAGACGTGATTTTGAATAAAGGTCGATGGCCTGGCGAGCAAGTGTTCTTCATTTTAAAATATGAGTTTTGATTTATAAGGCGACTAACGATATTAAATTAATAAAAAGGTATAAATTTGAAATAGGAATATATTAATGTACATTTGAATGGCCAAGGGAGAATTGTGTTAAAAAAACTTTTTTTGGATTGCTAGTCACAACGCTCGTCTTTGACTGACAACCAAACAAGGTTCTCATCTTTTCCTTTTGAGCAGTTGATTTGGGGGTTGGTTGAATTAACATCGTACTAGAGCTACACAGTGGGCTATTGGCGACTGTTTGCGATCTATCTCTAAGGAACGACCCAGGAACATTGCCTCGTGTTTTTTAACCGCAATCAGATGAACAGTTGAATTTTAAATTTGGCTATGTCATATTGCTTTGAAAAACAGCTGGTACACCCTCAGAGCAGTCGGTTTGGCACCTCATACTAGAATGCATAATTAAAAAAAAAAAATTAAAAGTATTAATCCTAATTCAATCTGGTATTTTATTCCTAACTTTTACAAGTTAATTGCAGTGATACAAGACGTGTTTTAAACAAATTAAATATTTTAGTCAGATAGAAAAGCCAGAGACGAACTTTGTGATGCAATATTTTTTTTATATAAAGTACTTTTTAGAGTGTTTTCTCAAATTCCAAACGTGTGGTATATTCACATTTTAGGAATTGAATAATACAGAATTTCTTAACTAAAATGCATAGATTCATACTGTATTAATAAGAAATAAAATTGATTAATAGATCCTGAGGTTCTGTTCTTGTCCTATGGCAGAATTCTTAACAACAACGCAATGTTTCGCGAGTCTTTCATTCAACATATCCCCCGAACCATCGCCAATTGTCCATTCGTGCAGCTCTAGTACGACCAATCCATTAAACGCAATACGAGAGATTCTGCAAACTTCATTTGTGTCACTTAAATGTTAGGTCATGTATACATAAGTAAACAACTTCACATCCTAATACTCATCCTGATCCTGTTACCTTAAGTACAACAATAAAATCAAAACCATAATTAAAAATAGGATACCACCCAGAGAAAACACCACCTATCAAAAAGCAGAAACAATTAAATGGAAGCAGAAAATGTAATCTGCATCATCGCAATGCCCGTCCCCCCGCTGTCAGAAGACAAAAAGAGGTAAGGTAAAACAGAAATTATTTTTTAGATCACTGAACAATGCAAAAAAAGGGAGGCGTGAAACCCACTTCACAGGGGGGGGGGGGGGGGGATCCCAACAGGTAAAGTGGGGGATGGGAGGGGGGGGGGGGGTCACGTGACCAAGGTCACTTTGGGAAGGGTGCATGCGACCTTTGGATGGGTGGGAGGAGGAGGCCGGTGCAGTATGTGGGAGGGAGGAGCAGGGCTGCCACTTTGTGAATTTTGCAATAGATCGCCAAATAAATACCCAAGATCAAAGAAAATGCTGTTAAACTTTTAATATTTATGCGTTAAAGTGATATTTAACAGGAGAAAAAATTAAAAAAGTAGACAAAATTTGGTTCGTTGAATGAAGGCTGTACTAGTTGGCTACACAAAGAGCGATAATAAGCAACTCACTTACTAGATATTCCTAGATACCACACCAAACAGCAAGCTGATATGAAAATTTACCTTCATTGGTTTACCATTCTTTCTACTATGCACTCAATATTTTAAGGGTGCACGTTAAATGTGATCGGGGTCTAATGTCCTCAGGTTGCGTCGGAAACAGCCCAGTTGTTGACCTCTTTATCTGACCATGGTTCAAAAATACTAGACATTATTCCCGGGTCTTTTTTTTTCGAGATAGATCCAAAACCGTCGCCAATTGCCTACTATGCAGCTCTACGTTAATTCAACCAACCAATATTTTAAATTCATAAATATTCTCTAATTTTGTTTAATTATTACATCGAGGTAAACGTTAAAAACTACCAAAATATACAAACTTTTTAAGTTAAAATAACGCGTTACAAATACAATTTCAAATCCACATACAAAACAACTTTACGATTACTTTAATTAAATTAATGATGCTCTGAAGTTGCAGAATGGTCGATTATTGGTGACGGTTCAGGATATATTCGAAGAAAAGACCCGAGAACACTAGCCTCTTAATTTTCAACCACGGTTTTAGATAATGAGGGCATTGGGCAACATCTCAGCTAATAATCTTCTCTTCAAACTTCCGCACCATAACTGACGTGAGGACACTTGAGCCACGACGGAATTTACGTCCATTAGCTCTATCCACATGATGAGTCTTTGCTTTGCTTGGTCTTACAGGTAACGAACCCACAACCCATGGCGTGTCCACAAGGACATATCAAGCCTCCATCAAAATTTAGTGTATCCATTTAGATATAATCTATTACATTTGTTTAGAAACAAATCACAGTTATAAAAATTCAAATTCCATCTGCTACAGAGACAGAAATCGGTCAAATTTAAAGTAAATTCCCGATTTTTTCAAAAAATCCCCAAATGGTTAAATGGATCAATGTGTTAAAATCTACCTTTACTACGAGCCCTTTTAAAACTGCAATTCATAAGAAATCCCCAATTGGCGATTCTGCATCCAACCTAGCATCACTGCCCGTGAGACACTGGCCCATTGATGAAGAATAATGATTAATTGCAACACGTTCTTTTGCACCTTGGGAGTTGGATTCCTCCGTGGGTCGCCCGGGGGTATCGTCTGCGACTCTGCGGGGGAGGGTGAAGGTCATTTGTCATCGTTTGTTTGGATCTATCCCGCTCCCCCCTCTGGGAGCAGCTGAGGGACAATACACAAACCCTGCTGATTGAAGTGAAATGCATGTGTGGCGATTTTTCTTCTTCAAGGCGTTGTTGTAAGAATTGCCCACAATTATGGTATTACTGATTTCAATAGAGTTTTTTTTTTCATTGCTATGAGAGCAGCGAAATGATTGCAAGATGCACCTTTAACAGAATACACAAGGTTTCTTCCATGAGTTTAACTGATGGATTAAACAAGCGTTGTTAACCCCACTGTTAAAAATTTCAGTTCAACGATATACCATGGTGCAAAACAGAGGTCTACACCATATCATGGTGGAATCTAGATTGAACCAAAAGTCCTTTATCAAAAAGAGCGGACGTTTCACCGATAATTGATTCAACCTTTTTAACTGCAACCGAAATTTTCGCTGTCGCTACATCGACAAGTACTTCCAAGAAAGACACCAACCGACATGGGCCTCCTAGGCCCAACGGGTAAAGGCGTTTAGCTATGAATCAAAGGACTTCTAGTTCGAGCCCGATGGTTAAAAGTTGTCATTCGCGATCGGAGGGCTGCCAGCTTCGAAACAAAAATACTACTACAATACTAAAAAAACTCGAATTTTGAGTTTTATGCAACCTTATGATTTTTGGTGCAACGTTTCACCACTAAACCATCCGTAATAGCACCGTAAAATGTTGGAACTAAGAACCAAATGTCGGTTGCAGCTAAATGTGTACCAAAATTTGGTGCAAGATCGTAATAATTTTTAACAGTGCACAGATACCGAACTAGAACTATGCAGATAGGAAGACCCAGAAACATTGTCTACTAATTTTGCGCCAAGCTCAGATGATTAGGGGCTGTCCATACATGGTGTCACACGTTTTTTTTCATATTTTTAACCCCCCCCCCCCCTACCATGTCACAAACTGTCACACTTCACCGTACCCCCCCCCCCCCCTTTCGTCACATGTCACGTTCTCCTACCAACAATATCAATCTAGCATATAATAAATCATATATACATATAATGGTAGTTCAGAAACATATCACTAAGTTATAGATGGTATATGAAATGTTATTTAACAATTTAATTTTATTTTATTTTTCAACTGCAGCTATAATTCAGTACTTTTGTTTACAACATCACCACATAATCGATTCAAACCGAAAGCTAAACGGTTTATTTTTCTGAAATTTTTGTTTGTTTGTTGTTTTGGTGTTCTGCTGATTTGCAATATTTTTTAGAAGTGTGTATAAAGTCGCATTTCTTGTAACCCCCACTCTCTCCTCCTTCCTTGTCACAAAGTGTCACAGCTTCATGAAACCCCTCCTCTGCTTCCAAGCGTGACATCATTTGTGGCCCTCTAGACACTCAAGAGTCTTCAGTAGAACTTACCGGCAATTTTCAACATATAATGAAATGCACTAGTGTTAAAAAAATCTGAAACTTAAAAAATAATTTTGCAAGTTCGTTTTAAGAATAATATTTTTCCATTTCAACTGCGCGAAATTTTTTAAAACTGATTTTTTTTTCAAAGTAGGAGTTTTGTTGATTTTTTCATGTTTTTTTAAATATCAAAAAGGTAACGCCACGAATAACAGGTGGTAGTAGTAGAAAAAATCAATATTCTCATTTCCTTAGACAATAACTACGAGCATTTCATTTATATCACAGCTCCTAAATACATGTTACAACAGCAATTTCGAACAAAATTAGCCGTTTCGGATAATTTCTTTAAAAAATTCAAAATTACCAATTCTAATGTTCCAATTTTTACTAAAAAATTACTTCTACGTCCAGAAAGCAATACAGTCATTACTCTGTACTTTCTTTTAAATAGTATAACAGAAAACAACATATGCAAATTTTTAACATAATTAACTAACATATTAAATAATTAAATAGTACTCCCTCTAATTTTAAGATTTAAACCAAAACCGTTTATAAATAAGTGCGATTACATCAGAATATTATTCAATTCTGACATGAAATGATTGATTACTTAAAATAAGTTAATTAACCCTGCACTTATGTCCTCTTAACAGAAATGCGTATATTAGAAGAGAAAGTACGGTTCATAACTTCACAGAAAAAAGTTCATCACAGTATTTAAATTCGATTCCATTGCCCGATATTTCAAAGAAACGATGTTTTTTTTTTCTCCAGGGTACCAGGTATATCACTGCCGAAAAGTAATCAAAACAAAGGAAGAAAAAACCCCAATTCTTCCTTTCCCAAAACTCACAAATCCAGCAGCGAAAAAAGATGTGTCAGGCGGCTTTCACAACAACCCGACTTCAGAAAACAGCCCTCAAAATTAAGAAAGATGGATATCAACTAATTTTACTTTTTTTCAAAATGACTTCCTTCTATTTTCACTTTTAACCATTCAATTTCAATTGGCGCAGTCTGTTGATATAAAAAGGTAAATGGACAAGTATCGCCACAGAATCGGGATGAATACCCCTCATTTCGAGTACTGAAATACTTTTAAAAAGCGTCTCGGAAATACACTGAAATTGTTTTTAAGGGTCTCATTGTGTTTTCTACTTTTTCCCATTGCAATTTATATCTGGAGGCAATTTTTCGGGCAGGAGTATTTTCGGTCACTGAACTGCGGCTATTTATATTCCCCGTGCGTTTCTTTATTAAATAAATGAACCGAATTTCCGACGAACGCATTCGACTCTCGAAGTTGTCTAAGCCGCTGGAATATAGGGGGAATGATGGGTTGACAGCGGTGGTAAACAAACGCAGATTCTTTTTATGGCCATATGGAAGACCTAAATTGAAAGAGTGAGCCATTTCATCAAAAATAATTTGTGTATTTTTCATCCAATCCATCACTTACTGAGCCATATTTGAAATCAAATATGTAATTACCAGATTCTGAAGAAGTTGAAGTGTAATTGGACTACAAACATATTTCTAAATATAGGCTTTTGCTTGGTCTATATAAGCTATGTTATTGTTAAACACACATAACTATTTCTATTTTCCAATATTAATTTAATTAAATTTAATTCAATGACTTCGTTTTGCTTTTATTAAATTACTTCTCCGTCCCACATAAAAATCATTCATTGCCACTTCTAAGATTATCACGTAATACTTAGATTCGTTTTTCACGAAATGTCCTTTAACTTTCAATTTGGAACACTGCTTATAATTCCTATTATGGAAATTTCCTTTTAACTTGCCATTTTGAACAGTGCTTATGATTCCTATTATGGAAATTTCCTTTAACTTGCCAGTTCGAACACTGCATAAATTCGTATTATAGAAATTTCCTTTGTACCCAGTGAACTTCCCCAAAATATTGGAATTTCGTTTCTTAGTTAATCCAATAAATGTTTTCTTGTTGACAGAGTTACGAAATTTCAAAGTTAAAAAAAAAGACACAGGAATGCAAAATTGTCTTAAAAAATTATTTGGACATTCTGGCGCGCCAAAATTATGTTCTCCTGTGTCTCAAAAATTCTTTGAACCTTCACTATGTGGCAACCCTGTATATTAATAACCAGATAAACACTAAGAACCGGGTTTACAGTTTGTAGGTCCATAGGCTGAATTTTTTGAAAAATATATGTTCTAGAACCGAAAATTATATAATTTTAAAGTGTACAAACGAAATTGGGATACACTGTTTTTTTGTAAATTTTGAATAATGTGTCAACGGTTTCAAGGAATATCAAGGCGCAATAGAATTCTGGAATCTATGAAAATTATAATAAAATATGGCACTCATCTTGTACTACCCTCAAAAAGTTCTAAGCAAAATAAAAATGTAATAAAAATAAAAACAACTGATTTCGAAAGGAAGTTAAGCAATGCCTTTGTAATTATCACAAATTAAACTAATGTTATTTTAAAGAACATAACAGTATTAGGGTATATTTACATTGTGCAAATCTATTTAAAAAGTAGAATTTTTCTCCATTTTAAAAAAGATTGTAGTATACTATTTTCAATAGGATTTGGATTATCATCCTTCAAAATATTTTTTTTCGTAATTTGACTCAGGTTTTTTTTTTGGTGGGTGGTGCGGGTCCCTAGGCTGCAGCCTATGGCGAAATCCCGGCCCTGTAAACATTGAGCTTTATTATCTCCAGATAAGTTTACAATTAAACCTTATAATGCATTATATATTTATGTGATTGCCGGTATTAGTATAAAAGCTGTATTTTCACCCCATAACATATTCACCCAACAAGGCTCCTCAGTTACGATGTAATCCACCGAATCTCAACTCTTTTAAGCAGGGAGTCCCTAGCGGTGTGCGACGCGTGTTACCGCGGGGGGGGGGGGGGGGGGGGGGGGGCGCTTATTATACAGAAAAAATACGTAAAATTAAAATGTTTGTGAAATGATTAATTGGAATTTTTTTAATTTTAGCTCTAAGCAGAATATAAATGTTATAGCTCTAAGCAAATTTAAGCACATTTTTATAGCTCTAAGCAATATAAAAATGCAATAAAAACAAAAACAACTGATTTCGAAAAAAAGTTAAACAATGCCGTTGTAATTATCACTGTCCTAGGTTTTTTTCAAGTAATAACTTATTTTGATTTGAAACTCCATTCTTTCTAACATTTCATGCTGAATGTGTATTTCGACAATATCATAAACATATAAAATCTTATTATGAATCATTGACATCGAATAATCGTGAAGGTTTATTTTTTATCTTAAATAAAAAGAAATAATGCTGACTTCTTACGTAACAAAGTTATCTGATTTCTTTTTATGTCCGGCGACCAATTTGGTAAGTTACAAAAAAAAAAAAAATCCCGAATGACTTTTGAAATTTCACACATTTTATAAGTTTGCTTAGTGAACTAAACAGGCCTCGCTACTAAATTCCAACCAGGCCCCGCGTCTTCTAAGGGCGGCCCTGCTTTTAAGATCAAATTTAAATTACCCAGTGAATATTTAGCTATGAATGTTACTTTCCTGCTCACCTTCAGGCGCAAGTGTGGGCGTCACCAAAGTCTTCAAGCGCAATTTTTAAGAGTATTCCGGAATTCCGTGTGCTTGCTTGGCGGGGTGTCATCCAGCCAAACTCGACTCCTTAACGAGCAGATAGGGCCATTTGCATAATGCAACATCGCCAAGAAAAAATATGAAAGGGGTCTTTATTTATTTTTTTATTTTAAGTGCTCACGAAACGAGCCTCAAGAGCTCGTTGAAGGTGACCTTGAAAGGTGTGCTGAGGTTGGGCCTTTTTTCAGGTGCGTCCATTAATGAATAGCAAGATGACACCGCATTAATTTAATTTGTTTAATAGGTACGGTATGGTAATTATCGGAGGGTTTTCTTGTATTTTGTTTAGTTTTTTTTTTTAAACCTACTTATTTTTCTTCTCTGATTGCCGTGGTCCCGCAGAAGAATTTTTTTTTTATCATTAGTGGGTCATTGTAAAAACGCTCGCAATCGTAACCATCCTATAAATCTGTTAAACTGTTTTGTACGAAGTGTGTTTGATTGGTTGAGTGTTTCATACATTAAATGAAGTTAAGAATAAATGTAAATCGGTTGTAGCCAGGGGCGAATGCAGGATTTTATTTTGATCTCAGGAGGAGCGATCAGTGAAATATGATATATATTCGAGTCAGATATATATTCGAATGGGATATATATTCGAATATGATAAATATTCGAATGGGATATATATTCGAATATGATATATATTCGAATGGGATATATATTCGAATATGATATATATTCGAATGGGATATATATTCGAATGGGATATATATTCGAATATGATATATATTCGAATGGGATATATATTCGAATGGGATATATATTCGAATATGATATATATTCGAATGGGATATATATTCGAATATGATATATATTCGAATGGGATATATATTCGAATGGGATATATATTCGAATATGATAAATATTCGAATGGGATATATATTCGAATGTGATATATATTCGCATATGATATATATTCGAATATGATATATATTCGAATATGATATATATTCGAATATGATATATATTCGAATATGATATATATTCGAATATGATATATATTCGAATGGGATATATATATTCGAATGTGATATATATTCGCATATGATATATATTCGAATTTATATATATTCGAGGTTCGAGTCAGCGCGTCGATAATAAATTATTATATTATTTAAAATCGTCCTCATTTTGGACCAAACAAATTTCGATAAAAAAACACAAAATGAATTTCCTCAGTTCGATGAAATATTTAATCCAATTATCCTCAAAAGAGACAAAAGTTTCGTCAAATATGAGAATGCATGCATTTTTAACAATGTACTCTGCACGGATAATTTCTTAATGAATTCTCTAAAAGTTCTAAGTTCCTCTAAAAGTTTTAATTATATTTTTACATCCTCATACCCCAGCTGATTAAAAAAATAATTTATGTCAAAAAAGGGGAATATGAATACATCTGAGTGAATATAAATCTTTAAAAAAATATTCAAGTGCAGTATAAAAGAGGGAGGCTCAATTAAACTGGTTCAATTTCCTTCAATTCAGATACCGTGTCAAAATTACCAGTTTTTCTCATTTCTAAGAGGTGAAAACCTTACCTGCTGTAAACAACCAGTTGTTTCGATTTTTTTTAAAAAAGAAAAGAACATCTCTAAAGTTCCAACAACAAAAATTAAAAAAAAAAAATATGATTTTAGAAGAGCCACCAACCCTTCAAAAAGTTGTTGAACCCTTCGTTAAAATAAAATGCACGGGGTAAATAACAAACAACACAAAAAAAAGGCCGGTTTAAGTTTTAAAAAAAATTATTTTATCCTGACTGTGTACTGGGGTTGTATCCCGAGAACTTTTCAGTATTCAATGGTGTGAAACTGTATTTTAGTTTTCTATCAACAATAGGCAGTCTTCTTTCCGAGATAAGAGCTGTTGGTTTTTCGAAGCTGCATCATTTAATTACGTTTTCTTGGATTTCGGTTCATTTTTTTCCTGTTTTCTGAACCTCGAAATATCCAAGAAGGAGTTCGCGAATCGAGATTAAAAATAAATTAGCAGAATTCTGAGAGGCATCAAAAACTCTGTATAATTACTGTTTTTTTTTCTGCGTGTTTTTTCGTGACCACAAAAGACCGAATGGCTGCTTTGAAATTGTTTTTAAAAAACAGTTTCTATGTTTAAATTGCGGGTTTGCGAGGTAGATGCCCCAGTTCTTTGGAATTTGTATGTTTCACTGTTTTCTAACGCATTTTATGGTTTATTTAAAAAATATAGATTAGTTTTGGAATCCGAAGCGCATCCGTTCAAAAATGCTTTTAATAGCATATGCCTTGGACAAGCGCTGTTGAATATAGCTAAAGTAAATATTATAGTAAAATTTGAAAAATCTGATTATTCTTCGTTAATTGAATAATTTTGTCGTAAAACGTCTTTAAACCAGCTCGGTTAAAGTAAATATGATTCCGTTCGATAGGAAATTAGGGACCGACGCGCGAAAAATCCCTTTTGCGGGTTAAACACACAACGGATCTTAACATGTGAGGGATAAAAAAAGGGAAATTCCCTTAGCAGCGACGAATCGTACTTTTGTCTTATGAATATTAATGATTTTTTTAATGTGTTTAAAAATAATTAGTTTCCAAGCAGGTTTTAAACGAGCCGTTGGTAGTGATGTCATCTATGGGTAGAATTCTTTGAACGGAGTGGCATCTATGAGTAGTTACAACGAATACATGTGTGGGGGGGGGGGAGAGGGGGTTGTTAATGCGATAATTATCGCACGACCATGTTAGTTAATCACTATTTATATAATCTACTGAAATCACGTTTCACGCAAAACCCATTTGGCCGTGTTTCGACAGAGTCACATCCGATTTTTATTAAATATTTATTTCAGATATGTTATTTCTGTAAATATCTTTTTGAAAATGTTATGTAGACTGAAAAAAGAATGTTCTTTTTAAAAAGTTGTTAGTAGTACTAAAAATTGAACCTATGAAGGGAGGTTCTGAATCAAGCAAATGGTTGGGTATAAGTCCAATGTAATCTTATCCGCAATAATGGCTACATACGCATACCGATTTCATATATTTTCAAAATTTACCACCGAATAATAAGTAATAAATGAATGAAAAATTGCTTCCTTCAAAATTCAAAGGTTAGAGCAATCGGATAGTTGTTCCAACAACGGTCCGAGAGAGAAAAACTCGCCTTTGTATACGAGCCCTGAAAACTTAAGCAATATTTTAAAGGGGGGGGGGGGGGGGGGGAATTCTCTGTAAGTCTATAAAATCCAAAATTGTAAAATCATCCTCCATGATACCTTAAATACCCCAAGTTGCAATTAAAGTACATTAAGCACTACTGTCTACATAAATCAACTTTTCAAATAGCGATGACGCGAAAAAGATAAAACAATGGGTATAGTTCGAAATGTGCTGCAGGTATTTCTGGACCACTTCCAAGCAATCGCCACCTGTCCAGGTTTGCTATTGACTCTTTTTTTCCCTTCATGTTGCGGAAAAGGAACAGACACCTGTTCAAAAAGACCTGTTGGCTTCCTGGTGAAAGCGGAGGGTGGGGGGTGGAGACGTTTGTGGTCGAGTGAACATTCCAAAAGTAGGATCTAATTAAACAGCGTATTTGTTCCTGCGATACGAAAGTTGCGGACTGCGCTGGGGTAATAAAGTTGTGTGATATGTTGGTAGTAAAACAAGCCTTTTAGCCTGCTTCCGTAAAAACTGTCCTACATAAAGGCACAACGTGTCTGTATAAACATCTATGACTGGAGATCCGTTGAAATGATTTGTACTGTTTTTTATTGCTAATCTATTGCATAATCATCCGTGAATATGTCTTTAAAATCGGAACTGTTAATTGGCAGAAACTTGCGCGACATAAAAAGTGTTGATATTTCAAAGCCTCATAACAGAAGCCGGGGTTAGCCTATGAGGATAAAATGACTTACTATCGTGTAGAGAAAAGTAGGGTCTGTCGAGACCCGGTCGGCTGCTAATCTCCGTCCTCAGTCTCTGACCTTTACACCGCGTCGGGGGATGAGTATATTTTTGGGAATACACTTGCTTCTTTAACTCATATAACGTAAGTTCTAATCGTCGGATCGTGCTTGCTTAAAAATATAAAGATTTCTAAAATTCATTATATGACTAGTAAATAATTTAAACCATTTGGGCAAAACTATAGTGGGGGACGAAAATTCATGATCTGTATAGGTCTTTTTGGTGGGTTCAGAAAATAAGCTGTATCTCAAATAAAATGGTTATTTGTTTTTCTAAACTGTGTTTCGACCATAAATAATACTAGAGAAGAGTCTTCCTAGAGAAGAGACCAACTTCCGTAAATTTTTTAAAATATGAATGACATTAGGATATATTTAAATAACAAGCAACGCACAGAAATGTTTTAAGACAAAATATAAACCCTTCAAATAAGTAAATGTTGCAAAAAAAATTTAACTAATTTCTTCAAAAACAAAAGTAGCAAGACAATTTTTAAAAATAGACGAAAGTAGGACAATTATACAAATTATACCTCAAAGTTTTACCTTTGGAGTTCACATCATTAATGTGCTGGACACATTTTATATAGCATTTCCTTTCATTTGTATAATAAATCACAGAAACCCTGTGAGTTTGAACCTACCGTTAGCTATCGTACAAAATAACAGAAATATATAAAAAAAATTTAACAGCATAATTTTGTTCAAATTGTTGTATTCACGACAAGAGTACGCCTACGAAAGCGACAAAAACCACAGACCAAGAAAAATTATAGTAACAACCAACCGTTGTCACATTTTTATATTCTTTACGCGCATAAAAAATCTAACGTTATTACGGACCCTAAGGTCTCGATTTTGAATGGGCGACTAAGTAGCCTGCATTCTAACCCCCCCCCCCCTCACCCGCAGTCACGTGCTCCTTTCAAGGTCTTACCTGCCTTCACACAGGGGGGGGGGGCGAGCAGAACGTCGATTGCATCATAAATAATGATTGTGCAACAACGAATTAGATGGAAGCCCACGAACGTCTCAGCACGGGTCAGGGTATCGATAGGGCGTTTGCGTTCTTTTAAGGTAACAGTTTAATTACGGTTTTGTTTTTAATTCTTTTTTTAAATAACTGTTCTTTTACAGGAATTGTTCACTGCTTTTAAATGATGCATTTCTTTTCAGATCTAGTTTTTTAAATAAGATTTTTTTTGGGGAGGAGTGATATTTTTAAATGTAATGTCCGGAAAGTAAAAATGTATGAGATACAGTGAAAATTGAAAATTTAACCTCTCCCACCTTCATAACCATCTCAACCCAGAGAGTTGTAATATTAAATAGAGAGCGCCTTCAATACCAGACTCTCATAAGGCCGCGGTGTCAACATTGAAAAGAAAAACTCACATCACGTGGTTATAGCGCTGCCACATTTGGCGTTCAGACATCTGCAGGAGTTTCAAATTTGGCGCACTTTCTTCTCTTTTGGTGATAAGGAGTTCTGTCCGTATTCAACTTCTTAACTTATATGTACGTATTTACTTATTTTCAAACATTATGCGCTAAATATTTCCTTTTCATTAACGAAACGAAAATATTTTATTTGTGTTCAATACTCGAAGAAGCGAAACTCTTTATATTTCTCAGGTTTTATTGTTCATATTTTCTTATTGAAGTATACAAAATAACAATTGAAAGAACTTCGCGTATGGTAAATTTTTTACATAAAAACGTAATGCAATTATTTCAAAACTACAAAGTAAGAAAAATCTCCTTAATATATCTGTTAAACTCCCTTAAATTGTGCCACTCGTTCAAAACAACTATATTTAAATACAAAATTAAACACAAAACCATATTACAATACTTCCATCTCGTTTAGTTCTGAAAGTCGCCAAGGCCTGCCAAGTAATATTGGCGCATGAATGAATTGGCACTTCCACATATCACGTGGTTTCAATGATGGACACACGGAAATCAACATTTTTATTCCTCTATTTGTATCCTTACTCTATGTCTCAACCTAGTTGCCAATGGAATGACCAATTTCATGTTGTTCGGACTATTAGTAGAGCAGTTGTGCAGGTACTAAAAGATTACAGAATCAACAACAATAAAATCGAAGTTATGTAAGCATCCACATAAAAACATCCCACCCCGTCGTTCTCTGCTCTGTAAAGATACTATTTTGTCATTTTTGATATATTTATAATCGAAAATTCTTATATTATTTCCTTCCCCAGGAACGGTCTATTAAATTTTCGAAACAACAACAACAAAAAACTGATTTTCATGTGTCTCTGCTCTAATCAAAACTTCCCCATACACCTGACCTGATTAATATTATTTCTACTCTTATTTCATACTCTAAATATATTTTTTAACTGTCACTAAAAGTATACCAACCAAGTTCAGGAGTCTGAGTAAAAAAATTTTGCGAAAATTAGAATTTGGTTTGTTGTCAATATTCTTGTACATATAGAAAAAAATCTGTTTCGTTTCTGTTTGTCTGTAAAAAAATATGTTTCCTGTAGATGGAAAAGCCCAAATTTAGAACAGTAGAAAAGATAAATAAAAATGTATAAAAAAATTATTTATATTTGATATTTGCTCACTAAAATTTGGTTGGTTTGTTAGGTTTTAGTGGCGTAAGGGCCAGTTTTGGCCATGCTGCGCCACACTAAAATTTCGAGTCTACAGGGAGAAGCCCTATAAGTGACAATATATGAAGTATTGCCGAGAGGTTCTGCGCAGCAATCTGCATCCCAAGATGCATCGCGCGGATGAGTTTTTTCTGCGCTCCGACCGGTTTTCAAGTTCTGCGCATAACGAAACTGTTAACAGTATCCCACGATGCATTGCGCTAACGGCTTCTATTGTGCGCTGTTGCGGCCCATTGATCAATTTGATATTACGTAAGCAAATAACAATTTAGGAAAATAACATGGCTTCCATCACATTCAAGATCAGATCATTCTCGCTCATTTTAAAGAACAGGTGAAAAGAAACAAGAAGTTAATTTTTTACATCCAAAATCCAGGAGACGGGAATAATAATAAAAAAAATTCTATAAATAGCCCCGCTTATTAGCGGTACTTTTCAATCCTAATTGGATCCACAGATTGGACATATTGTAGAGGTACCAATCCCTCAAATACATTTTTTTTATGGGTTGTGCGCAAAATAAATTGTTCGGATGTCGTGTTTTGAAGTGTGGATTGGCCTATAGTATTTTATTTCCGAAGTATAGAAATATAGTTTTGTATTTTATGTTCTTCTTGAAGTGAAGTGACTTCGGATGTTGCGCCAACAAAGACAGTTGCGTTTGGGGCATCTGTAAATTAAAGCAAATTGCTTCTAGTTTTGAAATTATAAATGGCTGGGGGGGAGATCGTAAATTTTTAACGGGAAATATCTGTTACAAAATAAGGGTCATTTTGTGTCAGGTTTAATTGCGTTTTCTATTTACGATGTTTTACTTAGGTCGAAGAAAAATAGGAGATTGTAGTAAGAATTAAAAGATAAAAACCTTAATTTTTTGGAATTTTTTATAGGTAACATATATTTTAAAAGCGTTGCTTATTTTAAAATATTTTGAAATACATACATAAATATGCGAATTTTTTTTTGTATTAAAGATTATTAGATAGGCTTTTTAATAAATTTAAAGTGATTTAATATTCAAAAGCAGAGTTTTTGTGACTGAACTACACCCAGCTTTAATACTGTATTAATAGCATAGTACTGTCGCCATAGTGTTTTTAATGTAAAGTACCTGTTATTGTGACAGGCAGGCTTGGGTGTGACGAATTTTTTCCCATTGCGATTAATCGTCAAATCTAAAATTCTAAAATCAAAATCGTGATGATTTTTTAACTTCCATAATTTTGATAAATATCGAATCCCCGCCCAAGCCTAGTGACGGGCTAATGTACAAATAATTAGATATTTGTGATTATATGGAACAGAAAAAAAATAGAACATGCATTTTGAATTATGCGTAATTATAACCAAATGGTTTTATTTCCTCCAACTAAGCTTTACTATCGAAAAAAGTAAATTTATGACATCCGAGTGTAGTACCTAGAGTATTGTGCAGGAATGCAGAAGTTTCAGGTGACGTATCAAGATGGATCACGTGACGTACTAGTAGTTTCAAGTGACGTATCAAGAGGGGTCACGTGACGTAGTAGTAGTTTCACGTGACGTACTAGTAGTTTCACGTGACGTATCAAGAGGGATCACGTGACGTACTAGTAGTTTCACGTGACGTATCAAGAGGGATCACGTGGCGTACTAGTAGTTTCGATTTCTTACATACAGCAGACAACTCTGTTTTTGTGTGTTTAGTCGCTACGCTTGCAATTATGAGTAATTTCGTTTCTAATATTGGTTTTTGCCCATTAACTAATATTTATATTCTATATATGAATATATTTAAATACAGAAATATTTGTATTTTATCTGTATATAAGTTGCTTATAATTAAAAGTACAACGAAATAAGGAAAAATACTCTTATTTCAACACAAAAAATGCTTCATAAACGATGAGTACAATCTACCTCAGTGTATGAAGTAAATATTTCTATAATGAAGTATTATTTAATGACAAAAACTTAAAATTATAGTACAGGAACTGAAGTTCAATGCTAATCCTACGGAACTTCTTCGGCGTCGCGGATTTTTATCCATGTTCCGTTGGAACAGCGGTCTTCTTCTTCTGGGCGCAAAACTCCCCCATTCTCCTATGGTTGGCGATGTCCCCCTAGTCTAATTATAATTTGCTTAAAAGTATTTAAGTTATATTGATATATATATTACCGATTTTTTTTCTTAAATTGCATTGTAAGCATTTCGATATATCGTGAAATTTCGATGTTTGGCTGGCGATGCATCGCGATGTGAAAATATCAACAACGCTCAAGCATAGTGTTTAGATGGGGTATGTAGTACAAAAAATTGGACAGTACATTTAATGTTAAGCAAACAAAATCAACTCAAAATCTCACAAGAAACTCAAAGCAAATATTTTCTTTTTCCCCTCATTGTATTTACGTTGCTTTGGTTTGAAACCCTGGATTTTACAGCATTTCCAAAACATGCATAAAATAATAACACAGTAGGTATAGATGATGAATATGGATTTGTGTTCAGAAGTTTGAATGAGCGGCGTAAAGGAAAAAAAACTACCAGTAGAGAAGCGTATATCTGAGGATTATTTACAACTTTTATTGAATATTTATTAAATACTAATCGATCATTTCCTTTTCTTCTGAAATGATTCATAAAAAAAATGGTTGCAAATGAAAGGATCAGTTTTAAGTCATATTTTCTTTCAGGTTAGTATAAAAAAATTTATAAATCAAAATAAAATTCAAAAGCTTTCGCTTTTGTAATATCGGAAGCTCCTGCTTAGAATGAACTTGTGGTATCTTTATTTCGATTTTATTTAAACATAAAAAAACATTTATTGATGAAAGAATTCTTTGCTTTTATTTGTTAATTATTTACTATTTTAAATATTTAACTGTAGAAGTTATTTTTTTTACCTAAATACATCTTCTCCAATTTCAAGTAAGTGCTCTTTAAATTTTGTTATCCCACGGTTGTACAGTTGTTTTCCCTATTTGATAGTTTAATTTTGTTTTCCTGTGCGCATGTTCTTTTATCATATATATTATCACTATAGTAAAGATCCCTTTTACGTTCCTTAGACGCAACGAATCTTAATACACGGGTATCAAAAGATAGAGAATTTCATGGACCAGTGACGAATCATACTTTTTCTGATAAATAGCAACGTTTTTTCTAAATGCGTTAAAAAAAATTAACGTTTTTTTAAAACAAACAGGCCGTTGATAATGCTGCCAGCAATGCGCAGACTTTTAAATTTAATGGGTGGTGGTGTGTCGAGGGAGGGGGGGGGGGAGTGGGGTAGGGAACCTAGCATACAATGTAAAAAAAAAGGTACTTACAAATGAGTACCTAAACCTACTCGTTTAACCTTGAGTACAATTGCATCGTAAATGATCGATGACGTACTCAAATTTAAGTAACTGTACTTTCTCAAAAATGTGAAGTGTGATTTAATATTGCTCTTCTCGGCTTCGGTTCAAGCCATCTTAACAAAGCGACCTGACAAACTTAAAATAGTTGTTCAGAAGATGGTTTTCCACATTATTTGATGTCGATTGCTTAAATGGAAACTGAGTTATTACAACTCCATTATCTTATTTCCAATTTTTTTGGCACACCTTTTTAACATTCCTTCTGTTCATAACGTCTTCAAGTCGCCCTGGTAGTTTGACGGATAAAGGCTCTGGACTGCGGTGTCTAAGGATCTATGTTCGATCCCCGGTAAGTCTTGGTTGTAATTGTCGATATATATTGAGAGTAATTTATGAAGGCAGCTGATATAGGCTAACATTTACTCATTTTTGAGAGTAAATTTCTGTTTCAAAATTGAAACTTATGCATTCGTAGCCATGATAAGCATCGAATGCATTCAAAAATGAATACAATTTACTTATTTTTGATTTTCTATTTTTAACAGTGTATAAAAATAAAACTTGTGAAGGTATTCAACCTCAACATGCGAAGGAACAACCTACAGGTTTATGAAGGTTTTTTCCAGGTTTTTGATAAAGGCTTTATACTCATTTTTTTAGTTGGTAAGGCATGGAAATATTAAAGAAATATTTTTTTAAAGTCATATTTCCCTGGGTCAAAAACATTTCTTGCACCAAAGTAATAGCTGTTACTTCAGCATAAAGGGTATACAAGAAATCTCGCAGGTTAAAGTTGGCCCTGTCGCAACACACAAGCTTGATAGATGGCCCACATAATTGCACCAGCTGTATTAAACGGAAAAATCATAAAAAGCATTCCGCATGTCACCGTAAATCAAGACTACCAATTGCTCTCGGGTCTTTTCCATTACGACAACACACAAGATAGTCGCTTCCTTCAAAAACACTGCATTGTGCGTACGGAAAGGGACAGTTTATAAGATAAGGGTTATTCCGTACAACCCTCAGGGGGGTACTTCGTCTTTCTACTCCGCAAAAGAAATTAATCCGGTGACTTCTTTATTAAATATCTGTGCCGTATAGCTGCGAAAGTAGGCATTTCGTAATTTGTTTTTAATGGAAAAACCCAATTATCTGTTACGTTTTTATTGAACTGGCGCGCCATTTTTCAATAGGTTGATTTAGATGGATGTGGTCGTTCAACGTTTAAGAGAAAAGTTTCGCTAGTTTCCTAAATTTTTGAAATACGAATTTTTTTTAAAAGTACACTGTAAAACAACAGGTATTTAAAAATGAGTACTTGAACCTAACTCGTTTTTCTTTGAGTACAATTGCATCGTAAGAGCGATGACGTACTCAAATTTTAGTAACCGTACAATCTCGAAATGAGCAATGTGATTTATTTAAAATTCCTAATCTCAGCTTTTGTTCAAGCGATCCTAATAAAACCTGACAAACTTAAAATCGTTGTTCAGGAGACGGTTATCCACATTATTGGATGTCGATTGCTAAAACAGAAACTGAGTTATTACATCTCAATTATCTTACTTCCCATCCTTTTGGCACATTTTTAAAAACCTTATTCTGTTTATAACTTCTTGATGACGCTTTGGTATTTTAATAGGTAAGGCACTGAACTGAGATGCTGAGTATCTGGGGTCGATTTCCTGTAAGACTTGGCTGTAATTGTAGATATTTATGTAGGCAAGCATCTACGAATTGTACTCATTTTTGAGTCCATGTCTTTTTCAAAATTTAAGCATATATTCAGAGCCATTATGAGCATAGAATGTACTTAAAAATGAGTACATTTGACTTTTTTTCGATTACCTTTATTAACAATGTATAAACATATGTGCACAGTATTAATTAAAAAAGTAATATACATTTTACAATGGGCAGAGCCTGATTACTGAATAGGCCCAGGAAGCTCAGGCTTACAATTTGTATTTTTGAGGGACCCCCAAATCACACATTTTATATAAATATTTAACAATTTTAACATAGTTTGCTAGTAAATTTACCTTAAAAAGTGGCATTACTAACTTTAACAACAAAAAATTTACCACTTGTGTTAAATTTGTTCAAATATTGGAAAAATAATCAAAAACATATAGAATATTAGGAATATTTTCATTACTTATTAAAGTTTATTCAATATTATTTATAATGTGTTTCGTTGCCATCCAGGGGCACAGATTTTAGTGCATGTTAAAGCTTGATGTTCCAGGGTCTATTTGAGAGCAATAGTGCTCCCATTTAAAGGCGGGCTTCCCTTGCTTCAATGTCTTAATCAGGCCCTGACAATGGGGGCATGTATTTATTATCCTACTTATTTATCAATGCGAATTTGTTACTAACGCCCAATCAACAGCCACGGTGTAAACAATCTCTGAAAACCACAACAAACCAATACAAAAGCGTTTAATAGAATGTGAATCGCCCTAGACTCAACAACGACTCCGCAGAACAAGTGCTAAATTGTCCACGTTATCCAACAGAAATATGCCCGTTCCCTGAATCATATTGTTTAGACTTCAAAGAAGGAAAATCCCAGTACCACCATCAAAAGGTTAAACTGCGACAGCTACTTCTTTCCCAAAAAAAGGAATTCCCGGAAGAAGAACTAGCAGACTGTGACAATTTCCCAAACGTCTGCAGCAGCAGCAGCGAAGAAGCGTCATCCGTTACAACAAAAAAAAATCCACGAGATTCAGGGGTTGGAATGATACATTTCTGCCACGTCTTCCATCAATCTTTCACAAAATCAATCTTTCTTAGTCGACGAAATCCCCCCACTTTTGAGCCACAATACCGTGTCGCGGGTGCATTAATAAAGCGATCATCCAGTCTGGAATGCATGCTTGGAACAGTTGCGCGAGTTGTTGATTAGCGGAGTGTGGCTGAAAGCAACCTGAAAGCCGTTGTAATGCTTGAGCGAGAACTCATACCAATAACACGCACAATACTTTTTTTTCTTCTCAGATTAAGGCATATTATGGGATTAGCGGTGAGGTTATACTCTACAGCCGCTTGATCCGATGCATATTTTTTTTATACTTCCTCTCGTTATGAACATCGAGTTATGTCGTGGATATCGATTATAACGAGATCTTTATGTTACAACGCTCCATTTGCATATTGATGAAGACATTCTGCTAACAACAACTTCATTCCAGTTATTGCTTTCAAAGTGGAGCCTTCATTCTTTCCTCGGTACTTGTAAATTCACTATTGCGTTGCTTTAATCTGCTGTGATTGTGTTGACTTACTTTATAAGACCGTGGCCAGGGGGTGTTGTTAGAGTGGTTTCCACACCCCAGTAATTTTCCAAGTGGACATACCCGGCATTTTACGTATTCATTCTAATAAAAAATCGAAAATCGATAATTTGCAACTTTGTTTAAAATATAAAGATTCTTTTTATCACACCCGGTAATTACGGTGCTTTTTATATATATTTCGATACTCAAAAGCAATTGAAATGGAACAACGTGGCTGGCTTGAGAATCGAAGACGAGTTAAAGTATTGATAGTGAATGACGAAAAAATACGTTGAACGTGTGATATGGAAAATTACCAAAATTTTAGAACTAATCCGAACTATATTTAAATAATGGTCAACTCGTAAATGCATTATCAACGGCTTGTTTAAAAAAAATCGTTAAAAGGAATTATTTTAAACGCATTAAAAAAACTATAGTATTTTAAACGGTCAGAGAAGTGGATTAAGACCAAAAGTATAAAAAAATAATTGTTTGTTGCGGATTAATACTTGTTAATGGTATACATTTTCAGAGCCATAGTGAACCAAGTCCCTGCTATTGCTATTTTCTAATACATGGCATTATTAACCTCTAAATCACTTCAGGGTTCAATTATTGTTAATAAACTTTTACCTTGATTACCTCAAAACTGTAACTTATGGAATCCACTTTAGCCCTGAACGCCTCATTTATAAGATGAAAGTATGATTTGTCACTGGTTCATGGAATTGTCTTTCTTTTTATACCTTATGTGTTAAGATCCGTTGCATCTAAGGGATGTGCGTAAAAGGGATCTTTACTATAGAAATAATATATACTAGCATGCCCGTGAGATAATTATCACATGAACACCCCCTCACCTATTCGTTGTAAGGGCGAAATATATTAGCGTATTTCTTATAGCCAAAAAATCATAAAAGTTTAACGCTTCTATTCATTCATAGATGGCAGCACTATCAACAGTTTGTTTAAAAAATACGTTTAAATGATTTATTTTAAACGCATTTTGTAAAAAAAAACGGTGATATTTATGAGATGAACGTACAATTCGTCACTGTTGCTGAAAATTCTCTTTTGACACCTCTTTTGTTAAGATCCATTGAGTACAAGGACCGTAAAAGGGATATTTACTACTAATACTGTTAAATTTTTACTCATCTTTAGGAATTCGTGGTAAAAAAAATATGTGCTCGAGATAAGATTTCTATCCGTCTCTGAATAAAAAAAAAATCTACAATAAATCATTTGCAAAGTGTCAAAGATCTTCGTGGAAAAATCCACAACAACAAATAAATTAAAGAAAAAAATTTCAATTTTAGAGATAAATGCGATTGCTTTTAATGGAGGGTACAGGACGAAAAAGATTAAAAAAGAATAATTAGGAGACACTCCAACGCCGCTGTACAAATCTGTTCACACGCAATTCAGCCATCCATGAAATTAAAGATCCACATCTAGAAAACTTAACAAAAAAGTCAAAATCGGATGAGCTTGAGCACACTCTTCTCTTCATACGAGTAAATAAACGTCAAAAAACAATTGGAGCCACGAATCACCGTGTAAACAGTCGCAACACAAATTACAGCACTGAAAAGTTGCTATTTGCCGCATGTAATCAAAGGCGGACTGGTGATATAATTATAATACAGATGCTAAAACCCCCAAATTATGTGGTTGGAGAGTAGAGGAATTCAAATGGAAAATTATAGGGAGCGATACCTTTGACATTGTTATTTATTATGGGAATGAGATGAAAAGACATAGAAAATTCATTTGGAGCTTGAGTTAAAGAGTTGGATTTGGTTACAGAATTGCATTGTTCAAAAAACTTGTTTTTGATTGAACTGTTGGTCAGATTTTTTTTCTCGAATTTCCATTACAAAAAAGATAGTTTTTTAGTTCTTGATTTGGTTAAATAACGTAGCACTGGAGCTGCACAGGACGCTATTGGCGACGGATCGAGGTCTATCGCGTAGGAAACACCCGGGAACGATGCCTCGTATGTTTGAACGATGGTCAGATGACGAGGACAACACCTGAGCTGGTACCTGACACAACCTCAATAGGCGTCAGGACATTGAACCCCGATCAGATTTATCGTGTACCAGTCCCGTATAATTTGTTGTATGATCTGGGCGACTTTCTAGTTTTTGTAGCGAAGCTGACAACCCACCGATCGCAAGATCACTACTTTTTTACTTTTCTTTGTCAAGTCTGTCGCACAGGATCGAACCAGTAATCTTCCGATTCCCAGCTGAGGGCCGTTATCCACTGGGCCACGGAGGTACCAAGCGACGATCGGAGTTTATCTTGAACGAAAGATCCGGGAACAATACCTCGTATTTTTGAACCTTGATCAGATCGGAATTTCGAATCGTTAAGTTGGAGATTTCGAATCGTTCAAATTGCGAATTTTTAATTGTTCAAGTTGGGAATTTCGAATCGTTAAGTAGGAAGCTGTAGTAGGGAAGTCCACTGCACGAGCTCGAACTAGATTCTCTGATTATCAGCTGAACTCCTTTATCCACTGTGCAACTGAAGGCCCTTTTTTAGTTCTTGAAAATGAATGTATGTTCTATTCTGATTTCTAAATGTCTGCCACGTCGATCTCTATCTGTTCTTTCCTGATAATTTTCTGTCTGTTCTACCCAGTGCCGTTACACAAAAAAATATTTTGGGGGGTTGAAACAAGAAATTTCCCAACTTAACGAATTGAAATTCTCACAACTCAATTATTCGAAATTCCCAACTCAACAGTGCTGAAAATTCCCAGTTTCAACTTATCGACATTTTGCATTTTTTTTATATATATTATATGTAATATTAAACAGTTATCTCACAAGCATTGATTTGTTGCACCCATATTACAATGCAGTGTCCGTTCTGAGGTCTAACTTAAATGTAATCTTACGATTTCCTAGCTTTCGTTTGTTAATAATATTAATTTTCTTCAGGCATACATTTTCCCTACTCGGGGTCTTTAGAAGTTAAAATTCCCAATTTTCAGGATTTCCAGAATATTGCACCCCTCCCCCCGGTGTGACGGGCCTGGTTCTATCCTGGTAACTAACTGGTCTCCTAGCTACCATAGTGTTAAAGTCAGTGCGATATAGGGATTTTTAAGATTTTATTACAATAATTATATTTCTCAAAATACTCAAGTCCATTAGTATACGTCAGTGGATACTTAATAATAATATAAATATATGTACAAATTAACGATATTAACACAATACAATGTCATGTTTTAGATATTTTTAGGTGGGTACTATAAAAAAAACTATTTAAAATAAAAAAAAATATTTATGAAAAAACCCATTTACTCTTTTAAATTATTATCAAAATATAGATACTTTTGGAAAAATTACACTAACTTCAAAGTAAGCTTAGGGTAATTATGCGACAAATTTTTAAAGATTGTTCAAAAATGTTATATTTTTTAATGAACGCATAGTTTTGAAGGCGTTTTTATAGTTAAATTAATTTTTTTAGTTTTTAATATTGCAGAACTCGTTCCAGCTCATTGTAATTTTCCGACATTTTATTCTGTTGTTTCGGATATTACAAATCACTAATGCAGAAGAAAATCGTAAGAATTAGGTTATCATAATCAGATGGCGTGTAACCAGTTTTAACTGCATATTACCTTTAGCCCCCCCCCCCCTCCCTCACCTATTCTACACGAACGAGTAAAACGCGCGTGAACATCTCAGTGATTGGATAATTCGTACCACGTGATATGAATTATCGAATCACCAAGAAGCTCATACACGTTTTACTCGTTCTTGTAGAATGAGCCTAAGTTAGGACATTCCTACAATGTAACACAAGTAAATTAGAAAAAGAGTTCTGCGTTAAGAAAAAGTATAACACAATTTAAAAACAACCTCATTTGTGGCAAATTGGAACTAGAAGTCGGTTAAAATCCGCTTGAGCGGCAAATCCTTGTTCTTGCTAAATATTTTGCAAATGGCCGTTTACTCTCGCATCTTGTCATTACAAAATCCTCAAATTAAACTTCGATGATGGTCAACTGCGACTTCTGCACGCTCTAGTAACTTTTATATAAACACATTTTAATTGACGAATTAAGTGCGGCAAATTGGAGTCCAACTGACAATCCTAATAGACATCTATTCAACCATGCTTCATTAAACATCATAAACAGGATTCACACTTTTTTAGTTCACTATAGAATTTTCTGCCTTTTACGGAATACAAACTGTTTAAGAATGTGATCAATAATCGAGAACTATGTGTGACACTCCAGAAACGCGTTATTTGGACGAATTGTTTTCCAAGTTGTATAAATCCAAAAAAAATCTGAAAATGGACTAACCCCATTTTCCATTATTAAGCAGCTATACTCGGGGACAACCTAAGTTGAACCTGAAGCGGAATCTAGGATATGTATAAATATTCAATTGCTTTAGGCTCAACTTGGGTTGTCCTCGAGTATAGATCTATTATTTGGCCAAGTGGTATGGTCCTAGTTCAATTGTTGGGATGGCACGTGGACAAAACTCCCACGTAAACGGCGTCCAATCAAATGGCCGGAGAAAATTACGCAATTAAGTTCTGATGACGCTGGAGGGTCGCCATCTTGTGAAAAAGAGACTATAGAACTGTACCATACGTTGAACGAATAGGAAGTGCCAGTCTCATAGGAGCACTTTCTTTAATTGTAAATAATAAGATGTAACATCTCTTAAGTTAATTAAATCTTAAATTAGATACACCTGAAGAGTTGGTTTATTTGTTTATGCTTGAATTGATTAAGAGAACCTTTTTGGATTAAGTGCCTGTAACAACCACAATGACAAAGGATAATACCCGTCCTTGGATACACTAAATCAATAGATCGCCCAGAAATGAGTTGTATGTTATCCCTCTTAACCCTTTGGGTACATTTGACGAGTGAGACTCGTCATCTGCTTACTTGGGCGAAGTTACGGTGGACGAGTCTGACTCGTCATCTGAATTTAAGAAGCAGGCGTTGATGTTTGCGGCACCCCCGCCAGTGAGCGTTGATCGCAAACAGTTTGTTGTAGGGTCGGTCAAGAATGGGATCCATTGAACCTCACCAAATCCGTCCCATGGGCATAAAAATCTTCAAATAATTCAATACTCAAAGGGTTAACATTATAGCCGAGGCCAGTCGCAAACTTTCAATGCTCTTATTATGGATCTTTGAAATGTTTTGGGATTTACACTATTTGGCAACCAATCCGTCTATTGGGAAGTAACAGCGTAACTATTGATTCGGACCTTTAAGTTCCTTGAATCAGTCAAACATTACTACAGTTTGTACAAGACGTTTGTTGGTTAAACTGTTAAGAAATTTAAAAAAACAAAAAACATACGAAACACGCAAAAAAACTTCAAAATTCCAAACATCATAGTTTACAGATACACTATTAAAAATTAATTGGACCTCAATATCTCATTATATTAATTTTCATACTCGTCACTTTTGATAAAAAGGTGTGATTAACATTAGATGGAGCCACCTGTTTTATTGTGCATTGGTGTTAGTACACTCTTTTAATTTAAATTACTGGCAAATGCGTTGCCAAAAAGGACTATTTAATTTCTGAATTTGAAAAGTGTTAGCTAAAGTGACACGAGCTCACTGAGTTAGAAAATAAAATAACTATAACCATTGGAGCGAGGACTCCCATTGAGCGACAATGTACTTTGCCGTGCCGCGCGGATGCATACAATTCGGAAGAAAGGTTGAGAAAACATTCGTCCTTCGCTATGCGGGAATCTCACGTGACGTCACAGAAATGTTTAAAACTGTTTACGGTGCCTTTTGTGTTCTCTTTCTTGCAAGTAAGACATTAAGTATGGAAAAATATTAAACGTGTAACATTTAATGTACTGTTGAGAGCCAGAAATGTGTTTTTAAATATATGTAAACTTATGAGAAAGGACTATTTTTCTACCTTCGCTCAAAAAGGTGGTCGGCCACGCTCAGTCCTCGCTCCAGTGTTTATAGTTATATTTTTCTAGCTCAGGGTATGAGTAAAATGCGCCGAATATAAATGTTTTAAAGCGGTACCAACACTGAACTCTAACTGTAACTTCTGGAAGTCTCAAAACTTGTTTCCTGTATGGACGCATTGAAGCCAATGTGGAAGTAGCCAAACTGCGTCCAAACATTTTTTAAAAGTGATTTGATATATTTAGTGATTATATTTATATAGTATATTTATACATTGTAGATATATTTAGTGGTGTTTTTTTTAATACCATAGCATTGTAGATATATTAAATGTACATAAATATTATATATTCTTCTTATAGAATAAATTTATATATTGCCAAACAAATAGTTTTTGCTCTTGCTTTTCAATTACTTCGACTTTGACTTGCAAATCACTTTCTATTTTAATAGATTTAAATGGAATTTAAAATGGATTTCAAAAGAAATCATAAATTTTTTTTCACCCTGCTTATTTCATGAAAAATATACGAAATACTGAGGAAGTGATAAAAGTGGGGTACAGCATGGTTGCTTCCACGTTGGCTTCAAGTCAATAAAACGTCTTGTCAAATCCAGGAGTTACAGTTAGAGATCAGTGAGTACAAATAGTCCACTGTCGTACAAATACTATGATGATTGCTGTTTGTCGTCATAGTATTTGTCATTGTATAATATGACGTCATTGTCCGTTTAGGCCAGTTACAAGCAGGACAAGTGTCACGTGTTTTTCCGTTCAATTAATATTTCGATCAGAACTTCCGTGTGAACCTTGGCAAAAACAAACTCATTTTCAAGTAATATCTTTAAAGACATTTTTATTTTGAACTGCGAATGTTTTTAGACACACGAACACACAATTTCGAAATTATTCCTTGTGAACTCCATTCTTTGCCTAACTAACTTATCAGTATATTTTTTTAAACTGCCAAATAGCTTCAATTCGTACACTTGAACTCCTTACAACGAGTCTTGCAAAAGTTAACGCTTTAACAGTCGTAATATATTACATTCGCGCAAACAATGCCTTGTGATTTAATAAGACATACTATTGCAAGGACACCGTTGACTTGAACTCCGTAAATAGGGTTAAATCTACGTTGGATTCCGTCACCTTTCTGTGGTGTTTAGCAAAAATAATTGGGAACGTAGAAGTTGGTATTGAATAAACAAGCTTTACTGCCTAACAAAATTTGCTTATACGCCTCAGCAATAAAAAAAGGAAGATGCTTTTTCACGTTGATTCGTTTTATGAGAAGGAACAAATGTTTGCACTGATTACACTTTTAAAAAAACATATTTGATCGTTAATTATTTTTATGTGTGTTGATAAATGGGGTTACGGTTTTCGTTGTTGAACTAGGAAAATACTTGTTCTTCGCATGGATTTAATTAAAACGACGCATCTTAAAAATAACTAAGTTAATGTCTTATTTTAATGAGAAAATCATCATATATATTATTTCTGTAGTAAAGATACCTTTTACGCCCCTTAGACGCAACGAATTTGAATAGTGGGGTGTCAAAAGAAAGATAATTTCATGGACCAGTGACGCATCGTACTTTTATCTCATAAATATCAACGCTTTTCTTTCTAAAAATGCGTTTAAAATAATTAATTTTAACAGGTTTTTTTTTAACCAAGCCGTTGTTAATGTTGCCGTCTATGAACAGACCGTTAATTTTTTTATTTTTTGGCCATAACAGATTCGTTAACATCTTTTCACATGGGTGTGTGAAGGGGGAGAGGAGACAGTGTGTGCGAGGCAACGGATCGGTTGGTTGATTGTATTAACCAATCAAGCGCCTCGGAGAAAAATGCGAAGACATGTTTGGTGCTTTAAAACCTTCCAGCATGAATGGACTGTAGTAGAGCGAATATGACGTCATAATCGTGAAACCAACATCTCAGACCGAATGGACTCAGGCACGTGATTTCTTTTCAAAATTATGAATTAAAAAATACTCGCGATTGGCTGATGAATTGGGTAATGTGCAACAGTGAAAATTTATGAATGGAATGACGTAATTAACCACGTGTCTGAGGCCATACATGTTGGCCTCACTTTGATGTTAGCGAGATTATAACATTATGTTTTCTCTAATATGAAGGATCCATGCTCGAAGGTAGAGAAGGATTTCAAAAGTCCCTCCAATGCTTTAAATTTGAAAAATATTGCATAGTAGAGATTTGTTATGTAGTTTTATATTATGCGTACTACTTTGAAATCAAGAGATACACGATGAGATATTTACGTTTAGATACAAACAGATATACACGTTTGTCTCCGTCAGATGGTTAAGACGAGGTTAAGTTTAACGACGAGGCTCCACTCATAACCTTTCGATCCTGAGTTCTCCAGTCTTCCAACCAGGCAACGCAGACCCGAACAACTTTGAGATTTCGGTGTCCGCCCGAAGTTGTATGGAACAAAATCCATTAGCCAATTCCTATCGTGCAATTATTTCACACCAGTTTTCATTGCAACAATTTATAACACCCTTTTCTCTCACACCGAGGTTAAATCTTCCAATATTACAATTAACCCCACCAAAACATTTCTCAAGTTTCCCAGTGAAGAAATCCCTACCGCAACCACTTTGTCCTTTGGCCCATTCGCAGGAAATTGCAGGTAGCCATATACTTACTCCATACCCCCCTAAAAAAATAATAACCATCGTTTGGAACAAGAAAGTTTCCTCAAATGACGCCCATTTGTATTGCATTCCGACTGAAATCGGAACCTAAATGACAATTTCTCTCCCCCCCTCACAGTAGTGCCTTGTGGCCCCTCAATCAAATGCTTGAGCAATCCTCTTTCTGTTGTGCCAAAAGACATTTACTTCACGGCGATTATCGTCTGAAGATGGGATGATGCCACCACCCATTGGAGTAATGTCGTTATGAAATTCTCTCTGATGAATTGCGTGTGGTGGTGCATGGGTTTCGAAAACTCCATCTTCCTTTTTTGTTTCCTTTTTGGCGAAAATACATGGCGTAATATTGTTATTTAATTGAGAGTGTACAAAGAATTAAGATTAAAACTTACCGATGAGCAACGTTTCGTAATTATCTGAGTCAAAAAAGTACTCACCTAAAAGGAAAATAAAAATATTTATTAAAAAAACATATCTAAGGAAATGTCAATTCAATTTCAGATTAAAATATATAAATTGAGATTAAATTTACGCTCATCAGATATTGTGATTTAGGTCACAGTTATTTAGTAACATTTCATGTTATAAATGTAAAATAAGATACATCATTTTATGTATATATTTACTTTATACAGGGTGATTGCAGATTGTCATTGTTTGACTGTATCACGTTTAGCTGTATTGGCAGGATGAAATATTAGTTTGGCCCATCTACTTTGCTGATATTTTAAACAAGTCGCTCAGCCTTAGCATCTACAAACACATAGGTAAAGCACAGCGAAAAGAATGGTTTATTGTGTGCAGTTGAATAGCCAAACAATGATCATCATCCAACAATTTGTGATCACTATGTATTGTGCAAATAATTGAAAAGTTCATTTTTTTAAACTTAATTTTAATTTAAGTTGTCGTTGGTTTTTATGACATAAAACTCACGAACCTTATAATTGTAAATTCTACAGGTATAGGAAGTACTTCGCTAGGCCTAAAATACATTGTTGTATGAGTTACCACAGTCTCTAATTATAACCACAAAATATTTTGCTATTCATTTAAATATTCACAAAAAATATAATTTTTCTCATTTCCATATATTTTTCCTCTCTTTTATTAACCAAACCACAATTTTTTTTACACAAACCCTTCATAAAAAAAACCCTGCATAAAACCTTTGTGAAACCTGCATTTTTTTTAAAGGGAGCCGGTAAAATTGGCAGAATCGTGCGAGGGGTCGTCCGTATATTACATAACGCACATGTAGGGAAAGAGATTTTCCGTCATGCATGGGTTTATGTTCTTGGTAGGTCCTTTTTTTTTATCACAAAGATAATTTAAGCTACAACTCAACTTAAGCAAGAAAAAATACTAATTACTATTGTGCGAGTGAATATAGTAGTTTCGCATACAAGGCAAATCATTTGAGTGCGTGGTGCCATAATCGACTACTTGAAAGTTTGCCTGTAAGCACCATAATCTATTGATGAAAACGGGTATCAGCTGCTATCCTGAGTAGCAGGAGGCCGAAGGCTGGAGACCACAATTGCCCGGAGCCATAAATCGACGTTAGGAGTCTGTAACATTAGCGCACGTTACTTGTTTGCGCTTTAGACTGTCGGCGAGATGACGCAATTTTACAGGTCGAAAATATATAGTCTTAGCCCCAATTTTCAGAATTGCGACAAAAAAAGAAAAATAACGACATGAAATAATCGCGACCGTAAGTTAAGAATTAATCATAAATCCATGCAAGACAGAAAATCTTTTTCCTTACATGAGCGTTATGCAATATATGAACGACCCCTCACACGATCCTGCCAAATTTACCTACATCCGTTGTTAAGTATTTGCATTTTTCCTTTCAGTTATTTCAATGCTGAATTTTTCAATATTAAACCTGTATAAAACTTTCAATTTCGCAACTTCCATAAAGGTTTCATTCTGATATTTTTTAGTTTAATAATAACAACAATAAAATTAATCCCTTTTCAACCTTCGTAAACTTTACACTAACATTTAATTTCATTAACCTGGCCTTATTATTACACAAGTTTACTACTAATAATAAAAGCGAATTAATATCATTTAAATTAATATGCGATACAATAACAAGGCAAAAAAGGCGCCGTGTGGCAATTTGATGCTACTCACTTAGAGTTAGACATCAAATTGCTACACGGCGCCATTATGGCGGCCATGCCACAGGTGCGGTACTTGCAGATCTCAAAGGGTTTATTCCGACAAATCCGCACTTGAAATGTCACGTCCCTATCCCAAATGTCAAGCGTAACAACCTTAAACAAAGACAAGCTTAATTTCACCCCCATCGCAGATTTTACATGCTCACATAACTCTTATTACATCCTTTTATAATCCAGATCGTTGACCGTCAATTGTAATCGATGCGGAATGTTTGCATGTTTCGCTATACACTTCTACTTTTTTTTTAAGTCACGAACTACGCATTCATAAAGAACTGTCCATTCATAAACTTGCGTTGGTGACGAACTACAACGTTTAAGTATTGCTCACTGCGCCAAATGGTTACGGATTTCTTTTGGTTATGGCATCATTAGAGCATATCTGCCTATACATTCGGAGAATACATCTCGATTTGTCAGGGATCAAAGCCACTGTTTTACAGACTACGTTTTATTGTTTGAACATTCTCTACTTGCAAACCATGTGCCTGAATGTCATAGTTGAGGCGAATTCACATACAACAGCAGTCCTCAAATTGCTTAGAACAGCTGTTCCCAATCCGTCGTCCGCGGACTACTGGTGGTCTGTGAGAGGGTCTCAAATGATCCGTGGAACTATTGTTTAATCACTAAACTGCTGGGATTTCGTTTATAATACATTTTTAATGTTTATTCTTTTCATACAAAAAATATCATATTTAGAACTTTTCAACTTTGCTCGTATTAATATAGAAAGTACTTAATACGGAAGTATTTGTATTTTGTTGAAAAGGTATTTTCATGGCGACCTAGTCTACTGATATCATACATGCAAGATTACGAAATGTAACACCTGAATTACATCGAGTGTCAAAATAATATCTAACATGTAACTTTTTAGTACATTCAGAAAGTGGAAGTCCTTTCAATGTTCTGACGCCTATTGAGGTTACATTGGGTACAATCTCAGGTCTTGGCCTCGTCATCTGATCGTGATTCAAAAATACGAGGCAGAGTTCTCGGGTCTTTCCTTCACGAAAATCAACAAACTGTCGCCAATAGCCCACCACACAGATCTAGTGCGACGTTTATTCAGCCAACCAAACCGACCTAGCTATTAAGAGGTATAGTCTGGATATCAGACTCGTCATCTGACCATGGTTCAAAAATACGAGGCATCGTTCCTGGGTCTTTCTTTCGAGATAGGCTCCGAACCGTTGCCAATAGCCCACTGTGCAGCTCTTGTGCGACGTTAATTAACCAAACCAAACCAAACCTGGATATCAGATTAATTCCAACGCATCAGCAAACGAGTCTGGGCAAATTGATCAATCGGCTCATCTAAAACATGAAATAATGTGACGTCACAGCTGCCATTTAGTCAGACTCCAGCCCACTAAACTCTATCTGTAACTTCTGGAAGGCTCAAAACTTGTTTTCTCTATGGGCGCGTTGAAGCCAACGTGGAAGCAACCATACTGTAACCCAATTTTTTTTTTAAGTGAGTTAGTGGTGTTTCTTAATGCCATAGCATTGTAGAAATATTAAATTTATTTAAATATTATATTTTCTTTTAATGGAATTAATTTTTATATTGCCAAACAAATAGTTTTTGCTCTTGCTTTTGAACCACTTCGTATTTGACTTGCAAATGACTTTCTAGTTTAATAGCAGATTGCATTTAAAATGTGTTTTCAAAAGAAAATAGAAAAAAAAACTGAGCCAAAAGCAATACACGTCTGCTTATTTTAATATGAAAAATATACGAAATATTGTGGTATCGATGAAAGTGGTGTACAGTTGTTACCCCTTCGATTCGGCTTCAAGTCAACAGAAGTTACAATCCAGAAGTTACAGTTAGAAGTCCAGCCACCTTTCTTCAAACAAACGAACAGACGTCGAAAGTGATCCCATTGACTTAAGACGCGTGCGTCGGAAGTGATCCTGATTTCGTATGCGACGTCTAATTGGACGATAAAGCGTTTCAGCGACTCACGACTCAGATGTCAAAGAACCCTTGTTTGAGAAAGCACCCTTTTTAGACACATCCCATTCATTTTTATCGAAGAGTCATTACTGGAGAATGCGGCGAGGTACGGCCGCAGCTGTGGACACAGTAGAAAACAGACACAAAAACCGAACTTTTTAAATAATATTAAAATAGGTGTGTTTGGTTAGGTTTGGTATCCGATGGAAGATAACGATCGGGTTGTGTTTGCTCTAAAACCCGGAAAAAGATCGTAAGTTGGATATAACGATTCTCGGAAGTTAAGTAGAATTTGGAATAATGGAATATCATTAAAAGTCATTGTGGATGTTTTTTTTAATGTAAGTTGTGTCTCGTAAGTTGTTTTAATGGGAAAGATTTGTAATAGAAACGACAATCTGTCCAAAATAATAAGCAGTTCTGAGAATAAACATTCTTTTTTTTATTTTAAAATACATTGTTCTGGGTATAATAGGGAAATATGTTAGAGGCAGATAAGCTTGATTAAGGTAAATATTTATTTCTGTATTCTAGTAAAAACATGAAGCAATTAAAATGTTTTTTTATGGTTGCGAGTTCACTTCTCTTTAAATTAATGAAGGATTTCAGGTTTGGTTTGATTAATTAACTCACTAGACCTGCACAGTGGGCTATTGGCAACGATTGGGGACATATCTCGAAGGAAAGATCCCGGAACGATGCCTCGTATATTTGAACCTTGGTCAGGTGACGAGGACAGGACAACACATGAGCTGGCACCCGACGCAACCTCAATAGGCGTCAGGACATTGGACCCCGATCATATTTATCGTGCACCAGCCAGTATAATTTGTTGGATGTTCTGGACGATTTTCTAGTATTTTTGAAGCGAAGCTGGCAACCTTCCGATGGCAAGATCACTACTTTTTTATATTTCTTTGTCAAGTCCATCGCACGAATTCGAACCAGCAATCCTCTGATTACTAGCTGAACGCCTTTATCCACTGGAGGCTTGAAGATTTCAGTAATTGAAAACTTTTAAAGCTTTTGTTTACTATACGTATTAAGCTGTATTTATAGATATCGCTAACTAAAAATAGAAAATTTTGGTTGGTTTTGTTTTGTTAATTAACGTCGAACTAGAGCTGCACAGTGGGCTATTGGCGACGGTTCGGGGTCAATCTCGAAGGAAAGACCCGGGAACACACACACATTCATACATGCACCTCGTTATTTTAGAACCATAGTCAGGTGACGATGACACCTGAACTGGCACCCAACGCCTACAATAGACGTCGGGACTTTGGACCCCGATCAGATTTATCGTGCACCACAGAAAATTTTGGACTTTGGTATCTTTGTTTTATTAGTATTGGTATTGGTTTGTTTGTACTCAGGTCTTTTTGTTCTCTCCAGTTTTCCCTTCCAACTAAAATGAAAAGTTTTCCTCCCCAAAACTTCGACCCCAAAAGCGACAACGAGGCCCTCTTTAAGAAGCACTGCAAAGGGGAAAAAAATGGCCGAAAGATAAGATAGCCAGAAAACCCAAAAAATGCCCCCATAAAAAAACATTTAATATACTACAGGGAAGTCGTACCATGAGGCCCACAAGATGGCGGAGAACTACGTGACAATCTTATTCCATCCCGCTCATTTCGCAAGACCTTGGACTCGCAAAAAAGTATAATTTGCCTCTGAGATCACGAGATCAGGACGACATTTTATTTTCATAATATTCTTATTTTTTCTTTCGTTTTTGTGGGGTTTGTCAGCATGCGATATCAAGAGGCCCGTTGCAGTGATTTCCCGCCGGTGAGATTCTAAATGACGGGTTTCCTTTTTCTTTTCTCTTTTTATTATTGGGTTAATTTGATGGCCATTGTCATTTTTTTCTTCTTCTCCCTTCCTGGAATATGCACGGTTGCGACACTGTGTGGCTTACCAGTTGCAGTCACGGCTAACAGGTGGTCGAGTTGTGACAAAATTCGATGTAATACGGCCGGAGGGGGATTTTCTCTTTTTGACATGTTTGATGAAGCGGTCGTTAGAAATTGTTTCTAAAGAATGGGAATGAATAAAGTATATTTAATGTGACTGCTAAATATATAATTTTCAAAGTTAGTTTTTCTAATATTCCGTAATTCGAAATGCACGGTGATTAGGTAGTTTTTTTTGTTTTTTTTAGATATTCTAAGAAGGTGGTTACGTAATAAAATTCTTTATTCAAATGTTGTAAGATGTAAAAGTGTTTAATGACAGATGAGATATCGTAAAAAAATTATTCATGTAATCAAATAAAAAATATATATTTGTATGCTCTTATCAGTCGAAAAAGTTATATTAGAAATATTTTTAAATGATAATTATACAATTACAAACATCTCAATTTTTCCTTTTGCATTCAGTTTTATAAATTTATTTGTAAGCTTTTATTTAGTTTTTTAATTAATATATTCCCATTTATGGACGTGTTATCACATTTACTGTTATCGCTGAGGTGTATCTAACTTTTTTTAATAAAAAAATTATAAAATAAACTTTGTTTAAATAATTTTAAAGACTAATCATGTAAGATTTATCACTATCAAAAAAATATTCTATTATTTTTATAAATAAGTAGGTTGAATAAAAGTTTTATATGCTCATAAGCAGAAACCAACATTACAAATTCGTTCTACTCAGACCAGGCACGTAGGTAAGAGGGTGGGTTCAGGGGGTTCAAACCCCTCCCATTGTAGGTCAAGAAGAAAAAATTAAAAATCGAATTACTGTAAAAATACTTTAAAAAACTAGAAATTTTTTTACTTTCTCGTGATATACTTCTTGTAAAGTTGATATTTTCCGGGGGGCCTGCCCCGGAAAACACTTTTTAAAAAGCTTCAAAAACATGTTTTGAGGCAATTTTTATCACAAACTAAGCTCAAAGGCGGAACACCAAATTTGACCCCCTTAGCTTGAAATTTTTCATTGCCTAAGGTGACTTTTGAAAATATAATCTTAGATATTAGGGGGGTAGGTAATTTCCCCTTTACCCCCCCCCCCCCCCCCCACCTGGATCTGCGCTTGACTAAGTTTCAAAAACATCATCGGGTTCATTTTCTAGGATTTGGATTTCGGCGACAAAGGGAAAAGATCGTCAAACGGATATACACAAGATGCTCCAAAACCGTGTATTATTCTAAGCAATGATTCTTAAAACATAAATTTGTTCTGTAAATTTATTTCATAAATAGGGAGTGGTATTTACTAACTTTAAAAATAAGTAATGACTGATATTGGTAACGATTTCATGAAAAATTAATGATAACTGTTGCTGTTACGGTATTTACCTGTCAACGTATTCCTGTTTACTTTTTAAAAAAATTAATAAGTTAAAAAAAAAAATGGGGGAGGGTGTTGATTTTGGGGAGGATTCCCCTCAACTCTTGTTGAGGGGGGGGGGGGGGGGGGATAAGTAATCTAAAGAAATCCGTTGCTCAGCCACTGAACCCTTCCCATGAAAAATCTATACCTGCGTGCCTGACACAGACAGAGAATATTCTTTTAGTACAACAATAGGATATTTTAAAACCTAGTCCTATTTTGTTTTTCTAAAACTAATCAATCATATAACGCCATTGAAATCCCCGAAATGCAGAATATGAACACTAGTTTAATAATAAACTGTGTCAGTAGTTGTAGAGAAAACCGCGTACACTTTAGCGATAGGTTGTGGATAAGGAATCAAAATCGAATCAAACGCTCGCGGTACGTGGATTTTATAAAGAATATTATAAAAATTGTTGAAATCCTGGCACAGTGTGACATTAGAAATAAAAATCAAAAATCTCACGTTTTTGGAAACTTTATCTACTACAGATATCTAGATTGTATTTAATGTCACACAACGCCAATAATAATATATTTTTTCAATGACCAATAAAAACTCGAAAATCAACACAATACAGAATGCTACATGGACATAAAAATCCCAACAAAACAAATACACGTTTTGAACAACTTTATCTACTCCAGATATCTCAAAGCAAAAGCATTCTTTTCTCGAAACGTATTTACAAGAGAAGAACGATCCAAATCACTTAATGGATAAGCCGTATAGGAAATGAATGGATAAGCCGTAGGAAATGAGTTTTTCACTTACTCACTTGATGTCTAAGTGAATGGGGACGGGCGATTTTTTCGGGGTTGGAGGAAGTCGTTTGCGGGTTGCTCATTCCAATTTCGAATGTTTCGTTCCCCAAGTCACGTGACCTGTGGCTGGGTTCGAGGGGTCCTCGTGGCTTTGGATTAGTCTCGGGGCACCTTCCTTTTACGACGGGTCAAATAGAAGTGGGAGTCGGTTTGGGGTCATTAGGTAATGTGGGACTCGGGTAATGAGCCTGCGGTACAAAATGGAAAACTGTGCTGTGTCATAGGGGGATTGCTTGTGCTTCATCGTCCGTCTGTGTAGTGCTTTAAAAAATCGGGTAGGTACAGGTCGAACTGTACCTCAAGGTCTGGTTCGGGAATACTTTTGGGCCCCACGTGGTATAAAGGTAAGAGTGACGCAGCCTACCTTCCTATATACGATAATATGTCATATATCTCCATAACTCCACTTGCATTTATGTGGGCGGAAGAGATACTACAGCCGAGGGCATCCCCCCCCCCCCCCCCTGGTATGAAGGTTTGATATCGGAATGGGTTAATAATTAGCCTGGTCGACGCAGCTTACTTTCTTCTACCCGATTGTATGTTATTTATCACCATAAGATGATTACACTTGCATTTATGTAGGCGAAAGAGATACTACGTCCGAGGGCAACCCCCCACGTGGTATGAAGGTTTGATATCGGAATGGATTAATAATTTACCTGGTCGACGCGGCTCACCTTCTACTACACGATGGTATGTCATTTATCCCCATCGGATGAGTAAACGTGGAGTTATGGGGCGGAATCGCAAATTGCAGTTGGTCGAAAGTCCACCCACACGTGGTACAAAGGTCAGAGGGCTGAATAGGTTAATAATCAATCTCTTCGAAATGCATTACCTTCCTCTACACGATGGTATGTCATTTATTTCCATAGGATGATTCCACGTGTAATTATAAATAATTACCATGTGTCGTTTTCAGTTCCTTGTGGCGAGGTACTCCATACCGATTTTCTTAATGTTTTCATGTCAAAAATCATTTTTAATATTACAATACTCCTTCCATATAAAGACACCTGAATCCTCATGAAACCTACAAGATTTATTATCATAAATACGAACCGATTAAGACCAATCAGTGACAGTCGCTATAGAGAAGGAATCGCTATACCGAAGGGATCGCTATATCGAAAGATCGTAGTAAGGAGGGCCAAATTGATTTTCAATGACAACGATTTCCCCATCTAAAACAAGATATCACTGAATAATATAATAATAAAATAATATAAGACCTCGCAGACGAAATTCGAAATTGCCTTCTATTCACACACCCGGTTTTACGGAATGTTTTAAATTGTAGTTTGTCCATGAATATACGAATTAATACTTTTTTCCTTACTCAACGTCAATATTCGCTATCCATTAAAAACAAATATAAGTAGCGTTAACAATACAACTAAAGAAAGACGAAAAACTTCCACAAAATAAACACTTCAAACCGCATCACTTTTTAAAAAAATTCTCCTCGTTCGAAACGAAACTTTAATTCGAAACCTTCCAAACCCCAAATAAACGTTCTATTTTGTCTTAGCATAAAATAAACATAAATGCAAATCGAACTGTTACTCCATCCATCACTCGCTAAACATGAAAAGCCAAACGATTTTATTAAACTGTCATTTTCCAAGTGGCTTCCATCAAACGAAAAACTCCATGACCCACAAATACTTCAACTTTAACTCGCTAGATCTCATTATTATTTGTAGCAAAGATAAATGACTTTTCGAAACTGGGTTAAACACACGGACCGAGTTGCCTTTAAAGAGAGTGAAATATCCTTAAGAATGTGTAATTAATTTGTATGGATTCGCTTTTTCATAGGCTTATTTTATTTGGATTAATGATGCAGATTTCAATTGTGCGCGCAGATTAGGTAATTTTTAGTTTGAGAAGAAGGTTATTTGAATTAGTGTTTCATGTCGAATATATTTATTAGTTTGGGGATAAGTGTCTGTATTTTATTTGGACGTTATTAATGGAGTAATCTCGGATGAAATTATAGTTGTAATGAAATAAAATGTGTCTTTTTAAACAAGATGGCGAATTTGTCTTACTGTTGGAAATAAATTAATGCATTTTTTTTGTTCAAAAGTAATGCAGATAATTTCAAATATTTAAAACATTTGCGAAGTAATTGATATTTTCCATTTGAGAAACTTTTTCAGTTAATAACATTGAAAGATTTTTTTAATTATATAATCAGTTCGTGCTAGAACGACTGTAAGCTTAAGGCAAATAAAAATATATAGGCCTTATTTAAAGTGGATAAAAAATATACAATTAGTACTAAATGCACATATTTTATTCACCAGTAAACAAGATAATGGTTGCCCCAACTCAATCAGCAATGTTATTGAAAAGTAGAAGAAGCAACATAGTAGAAATAAAACTTCATCGCATATTCGTAAGGCATTGCGCGAGGTAGTACGAAAAAGTTGTAACCACCCTTCGAGCATGGATCCTTCATAGTAGAGAAAACATATCTTTGTAATCTCGCTAACATCAAAGTGAGGCCAAAATTTATGGCCTCAGACACGTGGTTAATTACGTCATCCCATTCATAAATTTTCACTGTTACCCATTTCCCAATTCATCAGCCAATCGCGAGTATTTTTTAATTCATAATTTTGAAAAGAAGTCACGTGTCTGAGGCCATTCGGTCTGAGATGTTGGTTTCACGATTATGTCGTCATATTTGCTCTACTACAGTCAATTCATGCTCGAAGTTAATACTCATACCCCATGCTTTACACACCAAGGTATGGGGTAGGGGAGGGAGGCGTGGATCCAGGGTATATTCCAGCAATTACTGGTAAAATATCTTGATGCTATTTATAAGTTAGGTACTAAGCAATTTATGTACAAGTTTTACACATCATTGTTATTAATAAAAAACAACATTACATTATTATATTTATTATTATTAATTAATTTAAATCTTAAATGACTTATATTTTGGGGATATAATTATGGTGCAAATAGTACAAAAGGACTGATTGGCAAGTCTCTATTTAGAAGGGGGTGGGGGGGAAGGAGCGAACGTCCGCAAGTGTAGGGCTGAACCCACTAACCTTTTATATTATTTTTATTTTCATCAAGGAACATTATTTGTTTTAATCTTTCTGTTATATTTTATAGTTCGAAAATACCTCCACCGATTTTGATAAAAGTTCTACTTTAGGTATTCGAATAATTGATGTCACTGTTAGTAGCCGTTCCCATTCTCTAATGCGAAATCAAAAGGCAAAACTAAACTTCTAATATTTTTCTATTTCGGATTCGTATTAGAAATGAATGTATTTAAGGATAGAAATTTCCGAGAATATACTGATATTCAGAGCATATTTTAAGGAATTTTCTCTGGTGGGGACAAATACTTTTCTACGGTAAAAGATTGAATGCTAATAGACCCTGATAAGATAGCTGAACCTCGATGTTAACCTTTTCGCGGGGGCTCCGTAACAGAAAAGTTGCACTCGTTGTGGGCTAATTCCTAAACAGGGCAAAAATTTCCGCTTAGGGAGGCAGGAAAAAGAGTTCTCAAAGCTTTCTGACAGAATGACTTGCCTTACAATAAGAGGCTCGTGGCTGTCTGACGGAGAGATCGTTAACAATCCTTCCTCAAAACACGCATATTCGAGGAAGGGCCATTCAGGTGTCGAAATACTGAAAGCGCAAACTAAGACGATCTGTATAAACCATTAGCAAAACGGCACTTGTTCGAACAGGTGTAATTACCTTTTATGCTCAAACAACATACTTCAGACCACATGCGTTTTAAAAATTTGTCTCCCAAACAATGGATTAAAAAGTGTTCGAACAGGAACTTTAGTTCGAACAGGAACTTTATACTGAAAGCGCAAACTAAGACGATCTGTATAAACCATTAGCATAACGTCACTTGTTCGAACAGTTGTAATTACCTTTTATGCTCAAACAACATACTTCAGACCACATGCGTTTTAAAAATTTGTCTCCCATACAATGGATTAAAAAGTGTCCCAAGCCCACTAATAAATATCTTTACTCATTGGACATATTGCCCCAAACCCACACGTGAAATTTAACAAAAACTTTGTTAAAAAAAATGCAAAATATTATTTGTCAAACTAAACTAATAATAAGATTTACTTAATTTATCGAAAATGATCGATAGTTTTCCCTCTAGAAAATATTTAGAGCACGAATAAAAAAAAATTAGCGTCAAATCATTGCGAGTAGTAGGGCTTTTCTTGGCACTGGTGGGGAAAATGCCCCACCAACTCTATGTTAAAATAAACCCTGCTGATATTCAATTGTAGTTGTACTGGTTGTAGTATACGATGCAAGTAAAACGCGTCTCAATTTACAAAGAGGGTCATAAGAAGTCAAACGTGAACTCCAATACCAAATCCCTTTTAATTATATCATTACGACTTCCGACAAATTTTTAAATTGTATTTCACATAAACGGGAAGAAACGCCGTTAGATGAGTATATTTTCAATCAATCATAATTTCAATCAGATCTCATATGCACGATCGTTACAATAAAAATGTAATAATAACAGATGATTTATAAACCAAATTCCAATATAAAAGCAATCGGGAGGAAATAAATTAAAACAATTGCCACCAATACTCGTAGTCATTCAGGTATAACAAAGCGATATAATACAAGATCGACACATCAAATCGCTCCTTTAAACAGCGCATTCACTTTTTAATTCTGATGGATTATGTGGGACAGGAATATGGAGAAGAGCCATTTTGCAGAAGATCATTGATTGATCAGCCAGAATCGTCTGCAGACCCCCTGATTAGAGAGGATAAACGAGAACTGAACGAAAATTCACGCCAAGCCAGAAATGCAGGTGTGGATGGAAATTTACGAAACAATTATTCTTTTTATCTTCCGAATCGTTTGCAGTTCGCAAAAATAACATTCTGCTACTGGATGAGGAGCCATTTTGATCGTGGTGCTGCCACCTGTTGTTGGGATTGAGTACTAAATATACAGCAAATCGCAATGGTTTCAAGTCATTTGCTAGTCTACTTCTCAGTTCAAGGGGGCATCTAATCCAATCAGTATCAGAGTTAATAGATTGAAAAGTATTAAAGTATATGAACTTACTGCGGTTATTTATGTTTTAGTTAAAGACTCAAAATCTAATAAAAAAAATAATTTTTTGTAAAATATTGTATTTTTGAACAAACCCAGCATAAAAAATCAGCATAAAGCCTTCATCAAAATTTTGAAATTGAAGGTTTTATGCAGGAAAACTACAGTTTTTTTGAAGATCTATGAAATTAAAGGTTTTTGTTTTAATATCCTTCATAAAAATTGTAAAAAACCTTCATAAAAACCTGCAAAAAATCTTCAATTTTTAATCATGAAGAGAAAATGCAGATATTTTAAAGGTTTAATGCAGGAAAATGAAAAACTTAAAAAAACTGCAGTTTTTTGTGTCAATATCCTTCATAAAACCTTTAAAAAACCTTTATTTGGTAATTTTGATGAAGGTTTCATGCTGACCTTTTTTTTCTGGGTAAAAGTAGCTAAAACGCTTTATTTCAATTTTATTTATAATAAAACACGATAATTACCTTTTCTTTACTCTAGACCAGTTGTAATAGCAATAATTTTTTTTCTCATTTTCAAATAAAAATCAGGAATTAATTACGATGTATACATTTTGTAACAAAAAGAGTTAAATATGGCTATAAAGGAAGCAGTATTTTTTTTAATCTACAATTAACACTTACTTTTTTTCTATAAAAAAACAATTAAACCTAAATGAGTTCAATACACTTGACGTATAAAGTATTTTTTTAAGGTACTACTAATATCAAAAATCGTGAAATATCAAAATTAGTGAATTTGATGTACCAAGTATTTTTTTTAATTGCTACGATAAGTAAAATAGAGATCCGATACCCATGTTTCAAGCAATTTAATATATAAACAATAATCACCAAAATAGTTATTATTTTCTTAAATATATTTTAAGTTTTTCGTTCATTTATATCTCATGTATTTCTATTTAACCCACACGAGCAAAACATGAACGAAAAAATAAATCCGAATTCAACAATTATTATAATAAAATAATCTTTCAAAAAAAAAGGAAAACCGACTTTAAGGAAAATGCGCTAAAAAGTAAAAAATAATTTTTAATTTTACGAATGAGTTTAAAATATTGAATTATTGAATATCAATTTTATACGTAGTACAACTTTTTGAAATCGGCGCCAAAATTTAGGTATGATTTTTGTAAATTGGCACCAACTTCCAAAAGTTGTACTACGTATAAAATTGATATTCAATAATTCAATTTTTTAAACTCATTCGTAAAATTAAAAATTATTTTTTACTTTTTAGCGCATTTTCCTTAAAGTCGGTTTTCCTTTTTTTTTGAAAGATTATTTTATTTTTCCCTTTTTAGTTTTTAATTTAGCAGGGGGCTTTGCCCCCTATTATTTTTCACCAAGAAATTCAATGTGCTCAACAATGTATATTGTAATACAATCCCTATCAATGCTGGTTAAACGAAATGTCATTGTTGTAAACTTCTGTTAAACAATGAAAATATTATGAAATCGGAAAAATTGTTTAAAAAAACTCCGGTTAATCGGCATTTCCGGATATATAACAGCCAGATAATCGATTATATTTTTGCAGATGTTGCATAGGTGGATTTTTCTCTATCCAACAAAAAAAGAATTTTCGAAATCGGACGAAATTTTTTTCAAAACGGTCCTGTTAATAGAGAAATCCGGATAGTTAAATACCGGATAACCGGATATTTTTTTCAAATTGCTCCCCTTTGAAACATCCCCTATCCAACAAAAAAAAAATTGTCAAGATATCTGAAGTAGAATCGAAATCCCGCGCGCACATACATAAAAAAAAAAAAAAAATACATAAAGACCGAATCTATAACCTCTCGACTTGGCGCGCGTTGGCGGTTTTAATTTAAAATTTCTGGCGGTTTTATTTTTGAGTTTTTTTTTTTGAGTTTTGGTGAGCGCGCTGGGCAGTCGGTTAAAAAGAAGGAACTTTAGGAATCATTTAAACTTTTTTAGTTATTAAAAATAATTTTTTGGGGTAAAAGAAATTGATTTTTTTGGACAGCAAAAATATAGTTGTAAAATTGTTTAAAATTTTGAAAGATTCCGAGTTAGTACGAAAATATTTTAAATTATTCTTTTTAGTTCAATATGAAAGTACAGACACTATTAAAAATATGTTCTCAACTGTGACGAAAGTTTCGTTATATATTCTCCGATTAAAATTTTTCGTCAAAAATGAGAAGTGTATTCGTCAAAAATAACAAAATATTTCGTCGATTTGGGAGAACTAACAAAACATTTCGTCATATTTGACGAAATATTTAAAGGGAGCGGAAGCCATTTTTAACAATGGAGTGGAGTTCTAATTCTGTATTTAATAATTTTTTCTTTTCAATTGTTTAAGAAATGAAAGTTTATAAAAATGCTCATGAAATTATTTATTTAGATTTTTAATAAATTTAAAAAAAAACCAGAACATATTTAAACATTTCATAAAAATTATGTATTTGTAGATACAGACGCATATTTTGTACCAGTTTGTCTTGAAACTACAGTGTCTAAATGTAACTTAATATTGCAATCGTATATTTACAGTCAAATATAACCTTACATGTTATGTATTGTTACTATACCGTTGTTTACTAAGTTAATGCAGTTAATATGAATGATATAAATATAACTCTGCAGTTGACATAAAGAATAAATAAGTTTAAGGTATATTTCGTAAACACTTTTGCAGTTGGAATTTAAAACGGAACCTTTTTCAACAAATACATCTAAAGAAATAACATTCGGGTTCTATTTATTGACTAATGATCTTTAACTGGATAACTATACTTCGTCCTAATATACAGCAAAATAGTTAACGCAAAAGAAAGAATTTTCACGACTGAATGATTATTTTTAACAAATATTTGCAAATATTATGTAACGTTCCATTCGGCTCAATCGGATACCTAATCCGTATTATTCATTTAGAAGCTGATCGCGGATCGGAATTTTAAACAAAAGCCGCTCAAGTTGAACGAGGTATTTTAAATATCTGAGAGAAACTTTTTCCAGTTAAAATATTACGTCGGTGGCACTGTTTGTGAACATTAAATGCAAATAATTTTATTTGATATGATTTAATCTTTGAACCGGGCGCGGAATTTTAATGACAGATAAGATATATTAACATATTTTATAAGATATTTGATAAAAATCGTCTGTATTAGGGAACCTGTATTGGTTTACTCGTATCTCAAATGCATTCATATTTGAGAATTCTACGATCGTCAAGCCTACTTTCGTTATATTTGAGAGTCGTTTTGTCATTTAATCACGTGACTTTTGACGAAACAAGAATCCTCAAATTTTGAACCAAAGTCATTTACTCAAATCTTTTCTTCTGCCCTTTTCTTGGTCATCAGCTCATGCTTGGTTCTCATACTTATAATATTGTCTGAATTCAAACAAACCTCCTTGGGCGAGTAGATAGAGAGTTGGACTGCAGAACGAGAGGTCAGCGTAGACGATATTGAATTAGTAAATTATTTAAAAGTACTCATTTTTGACGAAATAAATTTCGTTAAAAAAAACGACAAAATGAATTTCCGAAGTTTGACGAAATATTAAATTCGAGCATATAGCAAGTGTCTGTTTCGTCAAAAATGGCAAAAGTTTCGTCAAATATGAGAATGCATTTTTAACTGTGTGATAACATAATGATTCCATTTTGAAAATTTTGATAAAATCATAATTTATATACAAAAAGTTTAATGTCGACTGCTTTCAATATCTCAACTTAAGATGAGTTATAACTATACAAATATATTTCAAATTGACTCAAAAGTCAAACTTTGCTCGCAAGCGCGTATCAGTATATTTTAGAACGTTATTAATGAAACTTGATAAACTTAAAATAATGTTGAAGGAGAAGGCTTTCCACTTTATTTTGTGTCGGTAATAAGAACATTTTATTTACCATTTATTTTAGTTTCACATGAAATATGCGTATTATTTACAGTGGCGAGGCGTGACTTTTTGCGTTGGTCATCGTCTCGAGCGGCATGTGCCCTCCCCCCGAGGTAATAGCTTTTTAAACACAATTTTTTTTGTGTGGTCATCGGCGAATCTACAGATGACTGGACCCTTCGCCACTGATTATTCACATGTAGTACACGATATTTCTTAAAACATATCTATTCTTTTAGAAAGGCGAGATTTTTAAATATCGTAAATTGTGATATTGCATATTTTTTGTAGAAAATAACTTAATTTATCAAAATAACTTTTTTAAATGCCGATACATTTCATTAACGTAAAAACCATTTTTAGATTCCTATTTTATGCGGGGAAAATGTATCAGAAAACAAAAAACTCAGTTTCATGTGTCGCAGGCAGGCATACATAGCATTTTGATCTTTTAATTTTTTTATGCACTATCACGTTCTTCCCGATTCTTCACAACAATGAAAGTACAGCCTTAGAGATAAAATACGATTTTAAATCTCGATTTCAACAAAAGGTGGATCATCACCATCATCATTTTTCGCGTAAACATTCATAGTGATAATGAAATAATTCTTGCAATCTCCAGCTAGTAATTCTCTTTAAAAAAAAAATCTGCAGAAAAATAAATTTCTGAAGATTTTTTTCAAAAAGTCTCCAGAATTAAAATCTGCAGAAAATTCTCTGAAGTCCCAAATAACTGCAGATTTCTGCAAACTTTTCGTGTGAAGATTTTTTTGAAAAAAAATCATTTTGCTAATAATGAGTGATAGCCTAACAATCCACACATTGATTACCAGGAAACTACCACGAAACTAAATTTGTCATCGTGATTAATCGTCAATCTTTAATCGATACTATTCGATATTAATCGATACTTTTCGATATTAATCGATATATTTCGATATTAATCGATATATTTCGATATTAATCGATATATTTCGATATTAATCGATACTTTTCGATATTAATCGATATATTTCGATATTAATCGATACTTTTTTACTTTTCGATATTAATTGATATTCTAATCTATATATTTTCGATATATATATATATATATTGTTGGTATACCGATATGTTCGATGTATCAATATTTTATGAGTAAAATAAGTACAATAATAATAAGCAAACACAAAGATTACACAATAAGTAAATACAACTTAAAATGACGTTATAGGAATTTGGACTTTTTGCTTTCAAATCAAGGACTAGTATAATTATCATTTCCCCTTGATTATTAAAAAAATGGACACTTCGCCACTTTTCTTCCCCAACATCCCGACTCTTGACTAATCGTCAAATCGATTAATTTTCAAATATATTAATCGTCAAATCGATGAATAGTTAAATCGATTAATAGTCAAATCGATTAATTTTCAAATAGATTAACCGTTGAATCGAAAATTGCAAAATCGAAATCGCGATGTTTTTTCTCTTCCGGAATTTCGATATGTATCGAATCGTTTCCCACGCCTACAGGAAACTTTCTTCGAACCTGACCATCCCAACTTTCCCGAGCAATTGACCTTTACCCATTTTACGCTGCATGACTTAGCCGCTTTTCTGAGGCATTTGTCATCGATCCAAGGCAATATTCCCTCAAAATAAAAGCTTCTCCGAACACAAAAACCCTCATCCCACTTTTCGCAGATGAATAAATGCAACAGATCGCCATCACCAAAACAAAACCCATCCTCGGATAAACGAGAGGCCATTCCAGTTTCTTTGTCTCTCCGGCATATAATAGCATGCGCATTTTCCTACCACCCAGAGAAACCCCACGGCCGCGTCCATTCAAGTCAAGAAATAGAAGAAAAAAAAGCATTGGAAACGGAGCTCGAAGGCTAGAAAGCAGATCTGGTAACAAAAGACAAACACAAAACAGAAGACATCCTTTGCATGTAACAGCCGTGATTTAAGGACAGTAAATCTTCTGGTTGACCCGATGCCTTCTGGGGAATCCTAAAAACAGGTGTCACTGGACTAAAGTCTCGTAATTTGTTACTTAAAACAATGTTTGGTCCCAGCTGCGAGATAGCTTCCAGAAAGAGTTTGGCTTTTTGTATCGTTTCAAGTGAATGGGGTGGAGGTATTAGCATATAGATTGGCGGAATTCCTCGGCATACAAATGCATGGATTAGGATGGTGTTGCATCATGGTCACGTGGGACTGGGATATTTCACGCAGTAATTAAATGATATGTCAGAGAAAGTGACGTTTGGGATTAATCTCGGATTCAATGAGGGGACGGCCAATCCAAAAGAGCGTAATACCACAAAGCACTAATTTTTTTTAAGTTATGGAAGGTTATACAGAGTGGTCATAAATTGTTATTCGATTGTCATTGTTTATCTGTATCACATTTAGCTATATTGGTATGATAAACATTATTTCTGCTCAATTACTTCGCTTATATTTCAAACAAGTCGTTTAGCTGTAGTAGCAACTAAGTAGTTAAAGTAGAGCAAAAAGAGTCGTTTATAATGTATAGTTTAATACGTCGCTCTAAATATGATTTTGAAACTAGCAGCGAACACTGCTGTGAACTTTTATAAGCTCTCAACAAAAACTATTGAGATTTAAAATAAAACTGATTCTGTTATCTGTAATTTTCAGTATTTTTGTTTTTAATTTTAAAGCAATTGAACAAATGAATAATGGAATTTTGAAAGTCGCGCATTTCGGATCGGAAACAAAATAAATATGCAGAAAAAAAATGTCAAGATGCAAATACTCGCAGCAATGTTTTCCCATGAGATTTAATAATTGCCATGGCAATTTTGAGGCAACTCGCGGCATCACTGCGATTGCTTTGGCTTATTTCGAGCCCTGTTTTATTTCGAGACCTGCTTTATTTCGAGACCTGTTTTAACAGCCAAACAATGATAGTCCCCAAGGATTTAAAACCGGCCTGTATAACTTTAGATAAAGGATATTCCTTAGTGTGCAGATGTGTAAATCCCTTTTGATCGGCGTCGTATGTCATGCAACGAAGAAAAGAAAACCGCGTTACGAAAGTGAATTTCGTCTCTATTTATACAATCGTTATGTTTTGTGTTAATATTTGTACTATACTATTATGCAATAAAAATTCAAATTTGTAAAATTATAAATAAATTATTTTCAATAATTGATTTCAATCTAGTTTTTAAATTATTATACCCAAGGTGCAATTATAAAGTTTTTTTTATACTTCATGGGACTTTAAATTATCCAAGTACAGTATTTTTAATAAACACTGTTTTAGATATGAACAGTGAAACTTTCCAATTTTGTCGAAACAATTTAAAATAATCAAAATACTCTGTATGTTTACTAGACACGAAACTTTTTATTTCCCTTTAGTTTGGGTGATATAGAAATACGTTTCTTTGAATCGTTAATATGGTTGTTGAAGTACACCACCAAAATTAAGCGATAAAATCAATCCGAATTCGGCAATTCTTATGAGAAATAAAATAGAATATACATTATGTTGAATAGTGCTTAATAAGAATCAAATGGTTTTATTTACACCAACCAAGCTTTAGCATTAAAAAACAGTACATTTATGACAGTGGAGTAACACATCCTACCTAGGCTTCTAACGTTACTCCGCAGAGGAAAAAATAAAAATTATAATAGTACATAAGTATAAATTAGAAATATGACAGAAAATCATAATTTTCAGTTATCACATAATATATTGATACCCGGAACATAGTTTTAGTTTCACTGCATGATATTCAAACATTTTACTAAAGTTGGGGAAATACAAAAAACTTGAGTAATGTATCCCCCACCTACGGTATATAAAGACATTTTTTAAAATATATGAATATGAATTAAGGGGGTCCGATACCTTCGACATTTTTTTCTTTATTTTTATACTTGTACAATCCAATTTTTTTTCTCTTTCTAAATATGCATAAAAAACCATTTTAAGACGCTCCATTTTTTTTTTTCAATTGCACATTTATTTTTAAATTAAAATGTTAGTAAATTTTTTTAACAATTTTAAAATTCCTACTCCTTTTTTTGTTTTTCAATATTTTGAAGCAATTTTTTTTATTTAAGATCTTGAATAATATGTAAATAGATGTATGCATTCAAATTTTGATTCAGATACATCACTTTAAAAAAATAAAATATATTAGAAATTTTGGAAAAAAAATTGACGAAAAAAAACAAAATTCCATTTTAAGTGGTTTTAAAAAACAAATTACGGTAAAAATAGGAAATCTGAATGCATACATCTATTTAAAATATATTTATCTTGCTATACACACAAAAATTATGATTTTAAGTATAATAGTAAAAAAGCCTTAGCATTTTTAGTGTTCATTAAATTTCAAAACCACGAACAGAGATATTTGCTTTTAAAGTTTACATATGATACAACTATGTTATAGGAACACATCATTAAAACATTCATAACTAAAAAAGTAATAGGAATTTTTTGAAGCAGTTTTTTGTGAGTTATTAAGATAAGTTTGAATACTATTTTTTAAATATAAAAAAAAATGAATTTTTTTGCGAATTTTGGGTATCGGACCCCCTTAAGTGACTAAAATATTTTAAATTTATCAGTAAATGGCGATACTATTGTAAAATGGAAATTCGGAAAAAATATCCTAGGTTATTTTAATCTTAATTTATCATTCAAGCGTAGAAAATATCATCTCTAATTGAATGATGTTCAAATGTCTAATCAAAAAACGCATATTCTCTAGTCATTTTAAATTGCATAAAGCACACATTAATATATATATACATTACTAGACTTTATTTTAAAACTTACTTATATTGTATTTGAAGGATTATTTAACTAATTCAGTAACAATTTATTTTTGCAATTAGAGTATGTAATAAAGGAACAAATAATTTAAATTTATCAATATCAAGTATATTTATAAAACTACACACTCATCTTAAGGCAAACCAAACTACAAGTCGAACATTAAAAAATATTAAAAGAAAATTTTAAACGAGGTTAAATTAGTTTGAAAAAATGTTTTACATGAAACCAAGAGATAAAGTCTCTTAAACTTTGAGGTCAACCTTAAAAAGCAATTTTCTGAATTGCTGACCTTTTGCAATTTAAAATAAAAATGGCATGATCCAAATAAGTAAAACGCGAAAAAAAAAATCTATTTTTTCGCACCGTATAATTTTCTTTTTCGAAATTCAATTTTGGACAACAGTCGCGCTAATTTAACAACGGAAAAACAAATGCAAGTTCACGCGTTGAACACAAATCGAAACACATGCTTGCAGAAACGAGGAATTTCGGAGGTTTTTCGAGTTCGAAAGTAAAAACAAAGAATGCGGAAGCAAAAATCGTCTGCACTGTTTTACCGTCGATGTTGATGAATTGTATTTTCATAAAAAAAAAAAAAAAAAAAAACTTCGAACGAAAAAGGTGGCAATAGCATTTCGAGACATGACCTGCTTCATTAACGAATCGAAATCCGGTCCAAATTGGCGGGAAAAGAGAAATCGCCATTTTATTCACGAGTACCATTAATTAAAAGAAAATTATAAAAAATACATTTGCAAGTTAACATGTGGATGTATGAAACTATAAACACTTTAATTAAAGGTACGGTTTCTAATATTAATAAGCATGGGTCTGAAGATAAGTGTTATTTGCATTTTCTGAAAAATATTAGAATGAACTGAACCGATAATGAAGGCATTGACGGATTGGCATAAATTTATTCTATTGAAAAGTTTATTTGCCCATGCCAAATGAATCGATAAATTAGCGATTTTCGCTTCTGGCGTGGTTTATCAATGTTCGTTTTAATTTTGGTACCTAATTAATACTTAATTATTAAAATAATAATTTTGGATTTGGGATTCGATGACACTATGCAATAAAAACCTAATTAATATTGATTTTATAACTTAAAAGTAGCCGCGGGTAAAAGCTAGTTAAGTCATTTTATTTTTGCATTCCAAGGGGAAAATATCGTACAGGGTGACCGTAAACTGTTGTGAAAAAAGAAATTTTAAGCAAAAAAAATTGAAAATATTTTTGGATAATTATTCGGATTTAGTGCTTTTTTACAAAGGCAAAAAAATATTTGCAGTTCTCGAAGATTAAAATTGTATTTGTATGTTCTTGACTGTGACAGTTTTATTAGAAAAAGAGTTTTTTAAAAATACGTCACAGTCGAATTGATAACCTCTTTCCTTGGCGCGCGATTTGGCGATTTTAATTTAAAGTTTCTGGCGGTTTTATTTCGGAGTTTGGGTTGGCGCGCTGTTCAGTCGGTTAAAAATGCTTCAAGTACTTTATCGAAATGTGTATATTTTTGGAAAGGGGATTGGGGGATTTTGGTTTTACAATTTAAATTTAACCAGCAGAATTATTCTTAAAGATATTTAAATGAATATGCTACAAATGGATGAATATAAACGTGCGGAGTTGCTGCCAAATGGTGTTAAAATGGTGTCGGAAACCTATTAAACTAGGACTCACACGATTAGGACAAATGCGAGATTTAGCTGCCTAGTAATCGAAAATGATGTTACTTCAATTTAAGATTTTGTATTGGACACCACTTGACATACAACCCTCCACCATGAAGCTTTCTCTTGTGAAATTATTAAGAATTCATCTAAAAATTGCACATTAATTTACTTTTTAATTTAATTTAAACTCCCCTACGTAACCTCGACTCCATTTATGAATAGCGCCAACAAGCATGCCGATAGAACAGCGATATTTCCGAATTTGATTTAGAGATATCCTCGCAAGTATCTTCTGATTCATTCAAATCCCCCTACAAAACAAAATCCTCGAGGCCATCCTTTAATCTTCTGCCCTACATTCCATCTGCACCAGGGAACTCAACTACACCCAAAAGATATTCAAGCAAGAGCATCTCAAATGACGCAACAACAAACTAAAACCTTCCCAATAAAAGAATACAACCCAAACCTGGACTGCGTATTCGTCTTAGATCACTGAAGCCCCATCCAATCTCCAATAGGCGCATACCACCATACCCACAGCATTACGCATCGACATTGAAATCACGTCCAAGATGCACTTAAGGTTCAACAAGATTTAAGGCTCATCGCTAAGTAGCCAAGAAATCTAATTTATTAGCACGCCTCGATCCCTGAACCATACACAAAAAAAGAAGCCAAAGAACGTCTTGATCGTGTTTATCGCCAAGCAGGTATGATCACAACACGTGGTGGGGTAGATTATATGTATATAAGTAGAGGCGTATAAAAAGAAGCACTACGGGTGGTCTTGCATGCGAGACAACAATGCTTTCTTTTTTATGTTTTGGAAGGCCTTGGTTTTGGGGGGATAGTGCGGAATTTATGAATGTAAGCTGACCATTAAGTCCGCTGGACTATCTTTCTTCAGATTTTTGGATCGGATGTTTTGGCCGCCAAGTCGTAAATTCCGGTAGCAGAATTTGTCTATGCTGTGGCCACAAGTTGTCCTGTGAACATGCAGCTGTTTGGGTAGCTTGTGAACTTGTGCATGTGGTCCGCCTGTCGTTTGGCATATAAAGAGTCATTTGAAGACGGTATATGGTATTTTATGTATTTTCTGGTGAAAAATAGCCTTGCATTGCAGCCGTGTTCGCCATATGTATTGGAATTTCGATTTTTTTGGATATAGTTTTCGATTCATTAGTGCTCGCTGTACTGGAATTTCGATTTTTTTTTTGTGAGGTGATAGTTTACAACGGACATGATTGCGCATGTTGGTTGAATAGAAATGATTTGTCTTGTAAATAAACTATTTTTTAGTGAAAAAGGGAAATACTTTTTTGTAGAAAGACTTGTGCAGAGAGAAGAGAAAGAACATATGTCAAAACCAGAGTGAAAGGAAAATTGTAGCAATCATACTACAGTTCATCATAGTTTTGATGACATATGCCTTTTGAATTAGAGCATTAAAACCATAATTTAATTGTAAAGTAAAACATAATCATGTAGTGACATTTTATTAAATATTAGTTACCACATAGATACACAAAAGGGAGTGTTCATTTATTACGTCACGCTATTTTTAATTTTTTTGTACACTCCTCTCCATATGTCACGGACTGTTGCATTAGCCTTACTCCCACCCCCCATGTGTTGCAGTTAAAAAACTCATTAAAACATGTTTGGGTATTAACATATCATTAAAAATATGATTTCTATAAAAAGTTACTTATATAAACGTTTTTAAAATAAATTTCTGTATTTTTTTAAGGTTTTGCTACGTTACGCAACCACTGTGACTCCCCTCCCATATCACCACACATTCACACATGATTGACCCCTTTCTCCACCCGCAAAAGGCGCGTGAAGTAATAACTGAACGGCCCCCTAAATTGTTCATAAACACTAACTACTGAATTTGATAGACAGAGTATTGAAGTAGCTAATTGAGTCAGTGTTATTAAACTTTATTTATATTTAGAAAAAATACAAAAGCTTATACATTTAATGCATAATTATGATTTTGTAACTAATTACAATCAGTTTATAGATAAAAAAAATAGCTTTCGCCCATTTCGAAAGCTATTTTTTATTATTTTTATTTTTATATATTATAACATCGAATTTAATATAATATATAAAAAATATTTTGGAAGTGACTTTATAAAGCAATTGGACAATCTATTGCTTCTTTAAATTAATTTTAATAAACAAAAAATAATACATTCAAAAATATTTATTTCTGCTATCACTCCGACTCTTATTCAGAGGTTTAAAAAATATCGGGAAAAAAACTGCTAAATTTAAAATTAACTCAAATAACATAACAAACTAACAATTAAAATACATAAGTCAAGAAAAAAATATTCATAACCGCGCTTGAATAAGCATTGTTGTTCATTTCTATGCGTGTCAAAACATTTACAAATAAAATCTTGAGAAAGTACATTTATATAAATGTTGATGAAATCGCTCAAATATGTATAAATAAAATCTCGAAACTTTAAAATATGTTATTCTAAACACTTACATTAGCTTATTTATATAATTTTTATGGATTGTTTTAATTTTATACAAACTCAAATATGAATTGATTTTAGTATAAACTTAGATATCGTAAAAATATTAATTATTTTTAATGTCAGTATTTATGTTATTCCTATTAATTATACAAAAATTGTACTTGAAAAACATAATGATTTGCCAAAAACGGTAAATAAATTTGCAAGTAGTAAATGATGCAGTAAATTAAGTAGCAATCTTGTGTAGTGTTTAAGAAATAGTATAACAATCATGTTGCACTTCAAATATTTTACACAATGTTTTCGTTTTTTCATTCACTAAAAAAAATTCACGAAAAAAAAATAAATACTGAATTGCATTTAGATTTGATTTAAAAATTTGTCATCCCGTTTCGTTAAAAATTAATTGAATATTAAAAACGGCAAACTAAAGATGACTAGACATAAGTAAAATTTTTTCAAGAAAATGTCATTGATTTGGTTTTGTTAATTAACGTCGCACTTGAGCTGCACAGTGGGCTATTGGCGACGGGAAAATGTCATTGAGCACAAGTTACTGCAAAATCTTGTGCATAAGTTATACAGAATTGTTATTTAAGTCATTTACATGTTAATGCGCCGTGGATGAAATTGAATAATAAAAAAAAAATGCAATTGTAAAAGACTAATTAAGTCAAACGAAAATATAATTTTTTTTAATTAAATGTTTAATGAGACCTTTTAAAAAGAATAACTTTATGAGTTTAAACTATAAATTATATGTTAAAAAAGCTTAAATGTATAAAACTTTTATCTATAATAAGACTTCAAAACGGGAATCTAGTAGTTGGAACAATTTAGGAAATCTGGGGAATGATGGGGGATTTTCTCACAAAGTGATAGCATATTGTAACAAACAGCTGCAGTTGGCTTAAGCCAGTGGTTTGTTTTCAACCATAGTAAGGTTACAAACCACTACATTTACAGTTAGATGAAACTCGGACCACCATTTTCTTAAAGTATTAAATAAAATTCAAGTGTGAAACATAATTTTGGCACTAAATATATTTCAGATAATTACTATTACTTTCTTGCAAATTAATTTAATAATAAAAATTCAAATGCAACTATTTTAATTACTAAACATATTAATTGATGTTAATAAATTTACTTCTTCATAATATAAAGGTGTTATTTGAAATTATATTCGTTTAACCATATTGTTTAGTAGAAGTACAAAGGAAAGAGATGAAAATAACACCTTTTTTCAAAGCTACTAAATGACAGAATTAAACTTATTATTTCCAAACACACAACTTAAATTTATAAAAAACTAACAAAGTTCATATAAAATAATTTTTCAAGCAAAATACAAGTGCTTCATTACTGAAAATGTTCCATGGTAAGCAAATAAACGTTGATTCTCTATTTAGTTATTTTGTTTTATAAAAAATAAACATGAAACAACGCTTTTAAAAAAAGCATTTCAACAACTATTTTGAAGATTAGACCATGGGCTTCACGGACCACTTCAGACCCTATCACGAACCACCACTGGTCCTCAGACTGCTTGGGAACCACTGATGGTTTAAGCCAGTGTTTATTAACCTTTTTGGCACAATGGACCACTTTAAAAATTTTAAATATGTCACAGACCCCTCTGTGAAAAAAAAATTGCTTAAACATCATTTATTACAAAATATATTCTGTTTTATTATTTAATTATTTTAATATTTTTATTTCAATAGTATAAAAACACTAAAATAGCTAACCGAATATTTATTTTTCGCATTCAAAACTTCAGCAAGAGCTAATTCCATAGTGAAATCAAGCATTTAGCAATAATATAAGCTAAGAAAACACCAAAAAAAATATGCTACTCACAAACAGATGAAAGACAAAAATAAATGTACGTCTTACCTCCAGGACAGATCCAACGGAAATAAAATCGTGAATCAAGTTTAAAATTATACCGCTATTTCCAACTCAAACAAATTATCGACCAATGAAAAGGCTAAAACAAAAGAGAAATAAATGAGCATGCGCTAAAAAGCGCCTCAAATTCTCTTCTCCGGAGGAGCGGAAAAAGAAACAGGGTTGCCATACAGAGCGCGCTAAGGATGAAGTAGGTCCGGGTTACCACTGCTGGCTAAATATTGATGCAAACATTTTAAAAATTAGGATCAGTCGGCGGACCCCCAAAATATGACCCATGGACCCCCAAGGGGTCCATGAACCACAGGTTAAGAAACACTGGTTTAAGCAGTCGTAAACTAAAAGTAGATATGCGGAAATCCAAACCGAAAGACATGTATGTAAGGATTTGCGGCTAACCAATCGCCAATGGGTAATCGTAAATTTTCCTTAGAATAAGGCTTTGCAGATAAACAATAGCGGACTTCGGCAGGTTGCGAGAAGTGGCTATCCGGAAGGCCAGAGGACACCGATCGGTCATTAAGGGAGGTAGTCATTAAGGAAGCAGTCATTAAGGTGACGATGACGAAAGACTTGTGGTTTTTCCCAAGAAATCGAACCGCATTAATACATATGCGGGGCCGTTCATAAATGATGTCACACCTTTTCGCTATATCTTTTCCCCTTCTCCCCCCCCCCTATGTCACAAAGTGTCACACTCACCATACCTCCCCCCTTCCCCCTATGTCATATGTCACGTTCTTCTACCATAGGAGTAGGAAGGCGAGGGAGGCGAATTCTTCCCGCGAGCTATTCCCCATATGCAGAGGGCGCCACCATACAATGGTAAAAAACTTTCCAAAACTTGTCTCAACATCTAACAATTAATCTCCTCATAACTTGAGTCCAAATTAACTTTTTAAGATGGATTTTGCAGCAATTTATAATAAAAAAATGTTTGCAAAATATACTTACATTTTTATTTTTTTAATATAATGTTTTAGACATTTTTAAAATTAGTTTAAATTGAAGCACTACCTTTCTTTAATTTAATTTTTTTTTAAATGGACTAAATAAAAAATTAAGATTGTAACGATTTAGAGAATCTCTTGGACTTCAATATGCAAAAAATCGTGAGTTAATAAAGTAAAAATTAAAGTCAGTAGAAGGCTCAAAGTGTCCCATAGAGATAACATTACGGGCAATTTTTGGCTACCTGGACTTAAACTTCCCCTTAAGACATTTATGTAAATTCCCGATGAAATATAGAGTTTTAGAGTAGTTATCGCAATTAGTTGTGATCGAATCGACCGTTCATAAATGATGTCACACCTTTTCTCCATGTCTTTTCCTCTTCTCCCCCCTACGTCACAAAGTGTCACTCCCCCCTCCCAAGAGTAGGAAATTACGGGGTTCAAGCCCTGCCCCAGTAGTCAAAATTTTTTACTAAAAATTTTGTTAATATCTTAAGAAATTTATGTAATTTCCCGATGAATTATAGAATATTTAGTGTAGGAAAACAGTTTACCGCAATTAGTTGTGATCGAATTCGGAGTCAAGTCGACAGCCAAACATAACCACTTTCACCTTGGAAGAAAGATGATTTTGGTAATATACGGAATGGAATTCGGATACTGAATTTTGTTTGAAAGCTGTAAAAATTGTAATTAATTACTTCCTACCTGCTAAAATGCCGCGTAAATATTTTTAGGAAAAAGTTAAAATGTTAAAGAAAGTTAAAATGTCAAAGAATTTATGAAATGTACAAGTAAAACAGGCATTTAAAAGGTAATTATTTGCCTTTGAGCCGGGTTCTATAAGTAAAAACTGAGCACAGTGGCTCCAGTACTTATTTTTTCAATGGTATATGTTATATTCAGTGGCATTTTTCAGTGCCATGAAAATATCTGACGTTTTTGTTATTTTATATATTCATTGAAATCTTTTGCGTATTTTGTGAAACCTGTTATTATTACATATTATTTAACTGAAAGTAAGTAAAGGTATATGATGTGATATATCGGTTCCAGCCATATCGGTTCCTGTCATAGCAGTTACTGCCATATCGGTTACTGTCATATTGGTCCAGCGTCACTGACGCACTTTTTATCACTGAAAATTCTATATAGAGCACAAACATAACATTACAGACGAATATTAATTATTATTTAAGATATTATCCTTTAAAAGGAGGCAGGCACTATACAATTAAAAAAACTGTTTATGAAGAAGTGGACTGTATATTTTTATATTTATTGATGTTATAGTTTTTACTTGCAATAAATGCTTTATACTTCCAAAAACCAATTTTTGTAAATAAAATTTTAAAAATTTGCCTCCACAAAACAGGAGTTAAGAAAGTGAAGTTAATACAAAATATACTGCTGTTAGACTAGCCAGTATTATTTCTGTTCTTAAATAGGAGGGTGTGAAAATGAAAAACTTAGCAGAATTTTATGCTCCGTTTTTTTTTTTTTTTGCGAAAAACACAATAACAATATCTAGGCGTGAAATATAAAGTTTTCATCAATTTCAATAAACTTCCCTTTAAACAATAAGAGACAGAATATTCCGTTAAACTTTATGGTGAAATGTATAGCTTTCCCCGCGAATAAAAAAAATTCCAGTTTTATACTGTTACGAAAGTTAACTTTTTTTTATTTAGTCCTTTATTTAAATTTATTTTAAATGCTCGTACACTTTTTTCAAACTTAATATGTATTTTCCGTAATATATACAACTTGACAATCTACAATTATATTGGACACAAGCACAATGAAAGATCTTTTAAAACTTCCATTTTAAAACAAATCGCAGTTAAAATACTCGACAAAATTAAAATCCAAGTCTGGTAATACATCAAATTCTCTGAACCTTGATTTCAACAAAAGTTATCGTGGTGGACTAAGTCAAAAAGTGGCTGACATTGATAGTGATCAGGTGGTGTCAGAGATGACAGTTCAGGAAATATCCATCACCATCCATCTGACCGAAAGATCCAGACATACAGGCTGGTCACTGGTTGTTGACAGAAAGTCATTGTTGGGCAGTATCCTATTTAGCTGTAACGGCATAACAAAAAGTTATTTTTGCCCAATTAATTCGCTTATATTTTAAACATGTCGCTTAGTTTTAGTAGCAACAAACACAGCAAAAATATTGGTTTATTATGACGGCCAAACAATGACCGTCGACCAACAATGTATGGCCACTGTATAGTAATGGGACCTTAAGAGGATAAAAACTTTTAAAACACATATACAGCCTCAGATATTGAGAACCTTAATAAAATAAACTAATGATCTAAATAAAAATTGTATATTATTTCTTATACTAAAATATTTCAAGGGTAAAGGGAAGAATTGTGTATATCGTATTTTTGGTCAAAAATGAGCTGAGGGTGCTATCCGTTGGATTTTAAGTTGTAGATTCTGCATATGCTATCCTTATCGTAGAAAAATCAATCATTGCACTCCAAAGTAAGGTTGATTATTTGCTTTGCCATGTGTTTTTATACATGGATAAACTTTAAATGGCGATTTTTATGCAATGACGTTGTTTTTCTCCTGTATCTTTCATTTGTAATATTTTGCTAAAATGTGCTATTATAGCTGTTGCTCATACATAAAGAAGTATAAAGTAATAAAAATAGCGCATTATTGGAATAATGTTATCAGGAATATCACACAAGATTATATGTAAGTTTTGTTTATGTGTATAAAAAGTTTTTATGATCGAATGAAATTTATATTTGCCTATTTTTTTCGTCGTAAAAAATTAATATTATATTTGGTGTTTTTGTAGCAAATTAAACTTTTAGACCAATCCTTTAGTAGCACCGAACTTAAAATTCGAATTTTCAAAATTTCCCTACGCCTATATTATCAGAGCTTCCAATTCAGTTTATTTTTAACAAAATCGGGAAAATTCCCATACCTGTTCAGATAGATCCCCCTTTTCCATATTTTCCAGTTCTTCCATAATGAAAAGCACCATCCTTGGCGACTTATCGCGGTCCAGGGAACCGAACACCGCCATGAGCGAAGGCCTCTTCCTCTGCTTGATTTGGCGAAGGGACCTTGGCGGCGGAGGGGTGTACGGCGACAAGCACTGCAGGCCACGCACGCTGGACTCGAACATCTGTTCCATTATTTTTAAACCTCGAAGAGACATCGGGAAATTTCTTGTTCAGAGGTTCATGAACGGTTTAGGCTGATGTTATTAAGGAAGATTCTATTGAACATATTTTTTTCTCTGCGATATGCTTCGTTGAATATGCCTGTCAAGTTAAGAAAATTTCACTTCTCACATTTCTTGTAGTTTAAGTATGGTGTTAAAGTCCATGCTGATTCGTACAGTCGTAAACTTGTGCGGAAGTTTGTCTTTACTGTAAGGCCACTAAATGGTCTCAAATCTATCATCCAATCAGCATTTGGTATTTATCAACTATTTAAATCCTAAAAAATAATCATAGTCACTGCAGTCGCGTATGTACTTTGTCACGTTCCTTTTTATTTTTAGATGTGAAGTAATACATCAATGAAAGAATCCCTCGATCAGTAAGAAAATTTTGTCTTACGTCCTTTTGATAAGCACAATAGAACAGTACGTTGTACACTTAAATATGGATGGCAGGACAGAGTGTATTGTAAGTGTGACAAATCTATGTTCTCAAAATATCACACCAGTTTCTAGAAATAGTATTTTGTGATCATATGAAACAGGAATATCTCTAATTGCTATCCTCAAACACTTTTGCGAAAGTGATGCCTAATAACATAAGATGGTGTACCAATATTATTGTATGTTCTGTTCATGTCAAAATATGAACGAAATGAAATATAAAAAAAATACATCCAAAAATTCCTTTTTACTTAATTTAAGGTATTTCTTTTTGAATACGCACTTTCATCACTGAATATAAAAATGTTACCAGTCAGTGAAATGAATCAATGTTATGACAATATCCAATCAGTACTTGAACATACTGGACAAGTGAAGGACAATTTTACGTACACAAACCGCACATTTTCACATAATGCACATTGGCAGTCAAAGAAGATTTGATTTGGTAGACCACAAAATCTAAATGTGGTAATATGCCTCTCAAAAGTTCAAATGAAAATTAAGTTGAAGCATACAAACACAAAACGATGTCTTCCGAGTATATTCCTATGGAAACCTGCTCGGAAGTTTTCACAAATGCAACTTGTTGGTCAAATTTTCGAACGTTAAGCAGACACTCACTTTTGCCAGTATTAACCACATCAAATCTATGCTGTAAATGCTGTTTAATCAGTATTCCACTAAACGCAAAACGATGTCTTTCCAGAGTACACCACAATAAACGTACTCGAGTTTTCACAGCCGAATATCGCACAGAATGGTTGGTGGATTGGAAGGCACAGTATTATCAGTATTTTGATCAGGACAACTAATGAGCCGAACCCACCGGAATCAATCGTTGCATAATCCGTCCGCGCACCGCACTGCCCAATCTGTTAGCGGTCACGCACTTCGAGAATAGAAGAGCCAGGGCGACTGGAAGCCTGGGTCATCCTCTAACATCCAAGTGAAGAGGCTAATGGAAGATCCCACAAGAAAAAGAATTTAAAAAAAAATAAGGCCCGGACAAGTTATCGAAACGACCCTGCCACAGTCCTTCTTCCCCGACAAGTTCAGCACCGAAAGTTGCTAACCCGGTAGAGCCGACGTATCAACAACAAAAAAACACCGCTGAAGGGTAAGAAGGGATGAAAAATATTATCATAACAAACAAAAATAAAAGAAGACTCAGGGAGAGAAGATACCTCGAGTGCATTTTCAGGAAGCAGCAAAGAATCCTATTTACCCTGAAGGGTCTGGACAAACATTCATCCGAACAAGAATAATAATAAAAAAAGCAGCACGATCATAACGTTCTTTTTTAAAGAGTGGTATGCGGCTTTGGGTAATTATACCCGGTTTATGGTATGGTCGCGAAAGCGAAAACTGCCCGGGGTATGACTTTTTTTTGGTTATTATTATTATTATTATTTTCTCTGGTTCATCAATGACAAGAACCTTCTGCACCTCGGCTCGTCTTGTTGGCCGGAAACCTCTTCATCATCGGCGATTACTCGAATGACCAAGGAAGTGATAGAAGACCCCAATCTGGGCGCGCGAGCTGTGCTTTTCTATCTCGATTAATATCAAAAGAAATCTGTCCAAACAATTCCCGGCAAGTTTACGGCCGGTATCTCGTTTACTCATCTATACTGCACTCGAGTCTTTTTGGAGGCTTCAGTCTACTTTGGCGGGGATGCGATTCTTTTTAAATGGGATCATTCAAATGCGGAAATTTGCGTTTAATTGTTGGCGGTGTGGAATTTCGTTCTTAATAATCGAGATCTCTGGAGGTCGTTCAACTGACGGAGATGGGTGAGTCTGATGAGGATTCCTAATTTGTATGTTTATTCTAGATTCGATTTTTCGATTATTGAACAATAAGAGACGGATTTCTCAGGTTACAGGAAACGAAGATCGTTTAATGTAGGTCTTTTGTAATCGGCTTGTAATATCATCATCGATTGTAAGAAACTTCAAATAACATATATGGAAAAAAAATTATATATTTTTTTAGAGTGAAGGAATTTATTCTGCGAAGTTTTGGACAATGGGAGCCAAAATAACAATAATTAATACGGTTTATAATACATTAAAAAAATTATAGTTCTAATTTACTGATTTTCTGTTTTTTAAATATAAACTGCAATATTAAAAAAAAATATTTAGAAATATAAATTTTCTAAAATTATTCTTTTTAATACCTTAAAATATGAATTCAAAGTCAGCTAGCAACGAGTCGTGAAGTATATAAATTGATCAATAACACATATGCTCATCTGATATTAATGAAAATTAACTAGGAGTTTTAAATATATTTTGAACAATTTGCTAATATTTTAAACCTAATACCGTTGGGACTCTAACAGAACATTTAAATAATGGCTGTCATATACAGAATACTGTCAAAGGATATAAATAAAAAAAAATTCCACTTTAATGAATCCTTTGTAAAAAAATTTCAAGTTTCTAGATGGAGTTTAAATTAACTTTACAGTGGGGTATTTATGAAATATATGAACATAATAACATTCAATATGACAACAGTACAGCAATCATATGAACAAAAATCATTAATTGAAAATTTGGTTCAATGACTTACGATTTAAAATAAGTACGTAAAATATATACGCCGAAAAACCAATACTATTCTTATTCAAAATAAATTAAAAAAAAATACGAATTTTCAATTTTAAATTTAGATAGGTTATTTGAAACAATCATAAAGTAGTTATTCCCGGTGGCAATAAGAAAATTTGTTTAGAAATTCAAAATAGTCCGTTTACTCCAATATCACATAAGCAAACCATACTAAACACAACTACAGATTTTTTTTAACACGGATAAACATGTGAAAAAACCTCTATCACACCTTAACACAGATATACATATCTCAAAACTTCAGTATAATCCAACGATAAACAGGCGAAAAACAAACAGCTACTTTATCAGCAATCACAACACTGATGACTTCAACCAAAACGCATGCGCACAGATCCACCAACTTCAAATAAACCAACCAAAAAGGCAACTACAGGTGAAAAATGATTAACACACCATCCGATATATCAACACAACACCTGTACACAAAGTCCGTTGCACACCATTCCAAAAAAAGGAACATTTTTGAAATCACCGCCCTCCAATAGGAGACGGTGGCACATCCGACAATGCAGGATAACCCCAGAATGTGGTCCAACAGCGGAAGGTGACGAATCATTGAAAGGTGGCAGGAAATATACACAGACCCAAACACCTTAATAAAAATAAGGGGGGGGGGGGATGAATCCAGGGTAGGGTTTAATTGGGATGAATCTGAAGTAAAGCAGGAAACCAGGAGGGGAAAGGGAATCTGCTTTTGTTTGGGGTTCATCCGGGAAGCGTTCGATTTTGTACCTGTCCGTCTTCGGTTGGGTGGGTTGTGGCAGGTAATTGTAGTGGTATGTGGATTTGAAGTGTCCGGTAAAATGGACGCAAGATTGGGATGTATATATATATATATATATTTTAAATGTGAAGTCATCTTTATGTTTGTTTAATATAGAACAGCGGTTCTCAGTCTGTGGTGCGCGTACCCCTGGGGTTACGTAGCTTGGTTGTCCAGTTGGTTTGGTTTGGTTAATTAAATGTCGCACTAGAGCTGAAGAGTGGGCTATTGGCGACGGTTCGGGGCCTATCTCGAAGGAAAGACCCGGGAACGATGCCTCGTATTTTTGAACGATGCAGTCAAGTTGGGTTTTGGTTTGGTTTTGTTAATTAACGTTGCACTAGAGCTGCACAGTGGGCTATTGGCGACGGTTCGGGGTCAATCTCGAAGGAAAGACCCGGGAACACATACACATTCACACACACATTCATACATGCACCTCGTTATTTTAGAACCATGGTCAGATGACGAGGAAACACCTGAACTGGCACCCAACGCCTTCAATAGACGTCGGGACTGCAGTCCAGTTGGGAGGTACCCGAAAACTATAGGGCCTCCAGTTGCCCAGTGGATAGGTTTGGTTTGGTTAAATAACGTCGGACTAGAACTGCACAGTGGGCTATTGGCGACGGTTCGGGGCCTATCTCGGAAGAAAGACCCTGAAACAATGCCTCGTATTTTTGAACCATGGTCAGATGACGAGGAAACACCTGAACTGACACCCAGCGCCTTCAATAGACGTCGGGACTTTGGATCCCGATCAGATTTATAGTGTACCAGTCCCGTATACACGTCGATAATTTTTGTGGATGTTCTGGACGACATTTCTAGTATTTTGTAGCGAAGCTGGCAATCCTCCCATCACAAGATCACTACGTTTTTACTTTTCTTAGTCAAGTTCGTCGCACAGGATCGAACTAGGAATCCTCTGATTCCCAGATGACGCCTTTATCCACTGGGCTACGGAGCCCCCGCCCAGTAGATAAAGGTGTGTAGTTGGTAATCAGAGGATTGCTAGTTCGAGCCCGTGCGGTGATTTGACAAAGAAAAATAAAAAAGTAGTGAACTTGCGATGGGAGGATTGCCAGCTTCGCTACAAAAATACTAAACAGTCGTCCAGAACATTCAACAAATTATTCTGGCGTGTATAAATGACTGGTGCACGATAAATCGGATCGGAGTCCAAAGCCCCGACATCTATTGAAGGCGTTGGGTGCCAGTTCAGGTATTTCCTCGTCATCTGACTATGGTTCTAAAATAACGAGGTGCATGTATGAATGTGTTCCCGGGTCTTTCCTTCGAGATAGACCCCGAACCGTCGCCAATAGCCCACTGTGCAGCTCTAGTGCGACGTTAATTTCCTAAACCAAACCTATTGAGGTTGCGTCGGGTGCCAGCTCAAGTGTTGTCCTCGTTATCTGACCAGGTTTCTAAAATAACGAGGTGCTTGTATGAATGTGTGTGTGAATGTGCATGTGTTTCCGGGTCTTTCCTTTTCGAGATAGACCCCGAACCGTCGCCAATAGCCCACTGTGCAGCTCTAGTGCGACATAAATTAACTAAACCAAACCAAACCTATTGAGGTTGCGTCGGATACCAGATAAAGTGTTGTCCTCGTCATCTGACCATGCCATCGTTCAAATATGAGGCATGGTTCCCGAGTATTCCTTTGAGATAGGCCCCGAACCGTCGCCAATAGCCCACTGTGCAGCTCTAGTGCGATGTTATTTAACTAAATCAAACCAAACCCGAAAATTATATTAGTACTGGCGGATGTTTGTTTGTTTTGTTAAATAACGTCGCACTAGAGCTACACAGTGGGCTATTGGCGACGGTTCGGGATAAATCTCGAAGGAAAGACCCGGGAACATATACACATACACATACACACACGCACTCAGACATGCACCTCGTTATTTTAGAACCATGGTCAGATGACGAGGAAACACCTGAACTGGCACCCAACGCCTTCAATAGACGTCGGGACTTTGGACCCCGATCAGATTTATCGTGCACCAGTCCCGTATACACGCCAGTATAATTTGTTGGATATTCTGGACGACTTTCTAGTATTTTTGTAGCGAAGCTGGCAACCCTCCGATCGCAATATCACTACTTTTTTACGTCAAGTCCCTTTCACGGATTCGAACCACCAATCCTCTGATTAGTAGCTGAACGCCTTACCAACTGAGCAACTGGGGCTCCTTCCTTTTATGAGACACTACTGAAACTAGACAAGATAATTTCTTTCATATTTGAAGATATATATATTTAAACTCGTCTTCATCTTCAAAACGTGAAACGACGCTATATGTCCAAAAGAAGAGTTTTCCATTTATCTTATATTTTAGACATTCAGGATAGAATCGGGTAGGAAAGAATGTGAAAAATGAACATATACTCGCAACTACCAGAATATTAAATAGGAGAAGTTAAAGAGTTTGGGTTTTAATTAATAGCTTGCCTCAACTAAAAATATAAAAAAAGAGATTTAAAAAATGCCAGTCACCTTTATTTTCAAATAAATTACTTCCAGCAGGGTAATAATTAAATTGCCACTACTCAAAGCTGCCTAAAATGAATATGCTAAAAGGAGCACAGGTGAAATGAGTGGATATTTTTTTAATTAAAAAAGTAGTGAAGATAATTTAACGAATAGGAAATCCCTTTAAGGTTATTATTCAAGAGGGCTGCACTAAAAATGAAAAACCCGGTGCGCAACATCTATAAACTTTCAAAATTCAAGGACGGTTAACTTGATTTTGATACAGAGCAACAACCTGTCTTTTCAACTGTATACAGTTTTCTCTGAAACTACTGTATCGATTTGTTTTAAATTTGCTGCCAATTAATGAGCGTTTAGTGGTGGTATGAGAGGTTGGTAAATGTGGTTGTATATAAATAGCTAATTTTTGTGACATTTGGCACGATTTATCAATTTATAGCAGATTTCACGGATCTCAACCTTCGAGCATGAATGGACTGTAGTAGCACGAATATGACGTAATAATCGTGAAACCAACATCTCAGACCAAATGACCTCAGACACGTGACTTCTTTTCAAAATTTATGAATGAAAAAATTTTCCCGATTGACTTATGATTTGGAAATAATAGTAAATCTGTCAATTCATGAAGTACAGGATATTTTTATGAATGAACTAAAAAAAAAAAATTATGAATGGATGACGTAGTAAACCACGTGTCTGAGGCGATACATGTTGGCCTCACTTTGATGTTAGCAAGATTATAACCTTATATTTTCTCTACTATGAAGGATCCATGCTCGAAGATCTCAACACTAAAAATCATAGTTATTTTAACCTTCTAAAGAAAGACAAGTTTCGTATTATGTTACACTGTAAAAAAAATGTACTTAAAACTGAGTACTTGAACGTACTCGTTTTTCTTTGAGTACAATGCGGGAGTTTCACGTGACGTATCAAGAGGGAAACTTACTAGTAATTCCGATTTCTTCCCTACAGTAGACAACTCTGCTTATTTTATTTATTTATAATATTTGTTTTTGCCAAATAAGTAATATTTTTTTTATATATATGAATAAGTTTAAATACAGAAATACTTATATTTTATCTGTATACAAGTTGCTTATAACTAGATTTACAACGAAATACGGAAAAATACTTTTATTTCAACACAAAAAATGCTTCTTAAACAATGTGTACAATCTATCTCAGTGTATGAAGTAAATATTTCTATATTAAGGCGTTATTTAATGACAAAAACCTAAAATTATAGTAGGGGAGATAAAAGTTCCATGCTAATCCTACGGAACTTTTTCGGCGTCCCGGATTTTTCTCCGTATTCGGATGCAACAGCGGTCTTCTTCTGCTCGGCGAGAAACTCCCCCACTGCATTGTAAATGAGCGATGACGTACTCAAATTTAAGTAACCATACTTTCTCCTAAATGAGCAGTGTGATTTAATATTGCTAATTTAACCTCAGCTTCTGTTCAAGCCATCTTAACAAAGCGATCTGACAAACTTAAAATAGTTGTACAGAAGATGGTTTTCCACATCATTTGATGTCGATTGCTGAAATGGAAACTGAGTTATTACAACTCAATTATCTTACTTTTCATTCTTGTGACACATTCTTCTTCTTCTATTTATAACTTCTTCAAGTCGTTCTGGTAGTTTAACGAATATGGCTCTGGACTGCGGTGCCTGAGGATCTGGGTTCGATTCCGGTAAGTGTTGGTTGCAATTCTCGATATTTATTAAAAGTGATTTAGGAAGGCAGCCTATGAAGGTTAGCATCTGCTCTTTTATACTCATTCTGCACCTTTCTGCACAAGCAACAAGTTTTTACTAAAGTTTATAATGCAAATTTTTTTAATGTAAATTTAGTTGCAAACTATGTGAGGGGTGGTAAATATTTATATAAAATGTGTGATTTGACGGCTGCTCAAAAATGTAAAATGTAAGCCTGGGCTTCCCGGGCCTATTCAGGCCCTGCCGATAGAGAATAGAGACCTGACAATTAGTATTCAAGATAGAACATATAAAAATGGCATTTTTTTTTTTAAATGAATGTAGCCAAAATTCTGTGAAATAAAAAACGACGAAAAAGAGGTTAAATGGAGAAAAAAAAATACGTTCCTGAAATAGACTTCAATACTAGGTAATATATTTTTTGAAAAAGTCTTGGCCTCTATAAAGATGCAAATAGTTTCTCATTAAAAAATAATAACTTTCGAGTAATATTAAAATATAAAAAGATATTTTTATACTACTACAACTGCCTTTCAAAACCAGCAAACCCATTTTTCTCATATAATAAACCCACATTCATCAAAACACTTGATATTAACAACTCTATGACATCACTAAGGTATTTTTTAATAGAACCTATTTTTCGAGTACAAAAATAGCAACAAAGTAGGGTTAAAGACGATAATAAAAGGGGAGAGGGGTGGAACAACGTGCGATTTTACCAAACGACCTCCCTCCAGGGGCAGTTAGTGGGCGGGCAGCGATCAAGGCCGTTGACCTGCAGTACCTGCATGACCCGCTCGCTAATGGTCGCGGTCGAACACTGCGGAATCGTCTGCCGGTGTGGCAGCGGGGAGGGTTTGGGGCCGGCCCTCGGGCTGTCCCTAGTCGTGTTCGGCTCGTAGTCATTCCGAGAGAGAGATCCACTCGTGAAAATGGCCACGATGGCCAATTAGGGGCTTTAATCCGCCGTTAATTTGAGGGCCAGCGCAGCGTTGTGGGCTTCTTCTTGGGTTGGTCGGTTCAAATGGCGTCGTATTAGAGCTACGTAATGGGCTATTGGCGACGGTACGGGTTGGTTGGTTAATTAGCCCTGCAGAGGTCGGGCTGATCTGTGCAAGGAGAATCGAGTTGGAGATGAGACGTTTGGTTTCGTTTGGTTAAATAACGTCGCACTAGAGCTGCACAATGGGCTATTGGCGACGGTTCAGGATCTATCTCGAAGGAAAGACCCGGGAACACATACACATTCACACACGCATTCATACATGCACCTCGTCATTAAAGAATCATGTCAGAGGACGAGGAAACACCTGAACTGGCGCCCAACGCCTTCAATAGACTCGGGACTTTCGACCCCGATCAGATTTATCGTGCACCAGTCCCGTATACACGCCGTTAATTTTTGCGGATGTTCTGGACGACTTTTCTAGTATTTAGATGAAACGTTTGTTTTGGTTAATTAACGTCGTACTAGAGCTGCATACTGGGCTATTGGCGACGGTTCGGGGCCTGTCTCGACGGAAAGACCCGGGAACAATGCATCGTATTTTTTAACCTATTCAGATGACGAGAATAATACCTAATCTGGAACCAGATGCAACTTCAATAGGCGCGAAGACAATGGACCCCGGTCGGATTTATCGTGCATCAGTCCCGTATACTCGCCAGTATAAGTTATTGGATGTTCTGGGCTACTTCACAGGATTTTTGTAGCGAAGCTGGCAACCCTCCGGTCGTAAGATCACTACTTTTTTACTTTTATTTGTCAAGTCCATCGCATGGGCTCGAACTAGCAATTTTCTGATTACCAGCTGAATGCCTTTATCCACTGGGCAACTGCAGACCCGTAGGTGAGACGAATTGGAAGGATACTTACTGAAATTACATCACTTATAATTAACGATTGTCACTAATTACGCCTGAGAGGCTTGCAAGAACTAACAAATGATCGATTCGACCAGATGATTTCGTTCACAACGGGAAAAGGGTGATCAGAGGTTCGATTGGTTGTCGACTTTTTTTTATTTAGGGAATACATTACTATGTTACATTTAAGAGGGTGGGGAGTAATAATGATATGATTTAGGTTTTCTTTATTAAGTTCTGCATAAAGATTAAAATATTTGTACAATCCTAACAGGCTCAATGCGGTCCTTGGCAGGATTTAATGAAAAAAAAAGAGAAGATTAAATTGCGATGCGTAGTGTAATAAATGACAGCTCCTAACAAAAATACTTCATACCAGTCCTTATCTTTCCAATTTCATCACACCCTCCAATTCAATTTGCCTTGGATTCTGCTTCTCAAACACAGCGCGCCCTCTGCATGGTTAACGTCGCACTAGAGCTGCACAGAGGCTTTAGGCGACGGCTCAGGGTCTATCTCGAAGGAAAGACGCGGGAACACTGCCACATATTTTTAAACCATGGTCAGAGGACGAGAATAACACATGAGCTGACACCCGACGCAACTACAATATACGTCAGGACATTGGATCCCGATCAGGTTTAACTTGCACTAGTCTCGTATACACACCGGTGGAAATGCGGATAGTTTGTTTGTAATTTAGTAGTGAATCTGACAACCCTCCGTTCGCGATATCGCTGCATTATTATTTTTTTTTCAAGTCTCTCCCAACCGTATTCAAACTCACGATCCTGCGATTGCTAGCCGACGATGGTACCCCAGAGCCACTGAATCCAACTCCCCCCCCCCCCCCCCCCCATCTAACCCGAAGGTATATAATCTATAACAATAAAAGAGAGTCTGTTTATGGAACGCAAAACACTTACTACATCTGCATATAAAAGGCTGAACATTTATATATAATTACTATTCATCCACAAGATGTGCACCTGAGGCACATTGTATAATTTAATTAAGATTTTTAAATGATTATAACAAATTAAGAAATATAGTATAAAGAAACATCTTTAAAAAAATATTTCCAAAATTTATAAAACGCGGATTTGTAGCTCAATCGGTAGCGCGCAGAACTTCAGAAGAATAGGTTCGCGGGTTCGAGCCCGATGGACCACTATTTTTTTAATGCACATACCTTAAAGGGTTCCTCAGAAACGTGGCCCAAACAGCTAAGCAAAAAATAAACTTTAAGCAGAACATAAAATGTTAAAAACAAACAATCGGACAGGCTAATTTTGAGTAAGTGTTTAAGAAAGGTGCCTCAGTAGAATAAAAATTGGGTCAATTGTATGTTGATATTGACCTATTGAAAACTTAATAGAATTAAAAAGATAAGACAATTGCCTGATCTTCGAACAGTCGTATAGAAATTTCAATTTGAGAGAACAAGATAGTCTAACAATATTTCAATTGAATGTTACATATAAGAACTTAAATTTAATACAATTCATTCAAATACATTTCAATAGAAAAGGTTTACAATCGAATTGATATTCTATTAAATCAAAATGTTGGTGTAGGTAGTTTTGAAACGTATTAAATGAAAAACAAGTTTTTACATTTACCAAAATTTAATTATAGAACTTTCTGACAGTTGGCGAAACTACTCTATCTGTGACATAGAAATACACTTTATATCTTATGTTAAAAAAAAAACTCCAAACGATCGATGAGTTTCTCCGGAAATTCATAAATTACAAATTTTGAAGAATAAGTTAAAACAAAACGTTTAATTAAATATAAATGATTTTTTACTTAATTGTTTTGAAGTGTTTTCGTGCTTATCAGTTTGACATTTATTCAAAAGATAAAATTTGCAAAACTTGGTTCGGGTCATAAAAAGTTCAGAATACAAAATTTATCTAGAGTTCGGTAATTGTAGTTATTACGCTAAAATTGCATTTATGGGCAAAACAACAACATCGAATAGCAATTCTTAAATTAAAAAATTTGGAATGATTTGTAATAAGTTATTTTAAAGCTAATTATATAAAATTCTAATTTAAAATACTGTTATCTAATTTAGGGAAATATTACAATATTTCCATAAATCTTCAATCAAAATGTTTATAAAAACAATTCCTTATCAAAATTATTATTATTATAAATTGATTTTTTTCGAAGAACATACTTTCCTTTCAATGCTGAAGACAATTTACCCAAGATGCGTCTATAGAAAATAAATTAGCTTAAACATTCAAAACATTTAAGTTCGAATTTCTTCAAGTGAAACAAATTGAAAATATTGCACTGGACATCAAATCGAATCGAACAGTGAAGGTTATAAATAAAGTTCTTGATTTTACTTTTCTGTTTTGCATTGCCAAACGATACACAACAAACTTAAATTAAAAATATTCTATTCTAAACTATGGTTTATTGTTTAAAATTATTATATTTTATTCTTTAAAATAAATCGTTTGCTCAAGTAAATCGTTTGTTAATTATATACGTTCAGTTACTGTGCTAGATGAGTTGTTTAATAACCTGTGTACAGATAATTAGAACTTAATGACCAAAGAAAACTAACACAAATCACATTTATCTTTACTGTAATTGTAATACAGAAACAGGATTGCATTTAAATCTTAAAATTTATAGTAGCTTGTTAAATAAACCTATTGGAACAAGCTTTACCTTTTTGTTTATCTTGGAGTATAATTTCTAGCTAAATATTTTTCGGAGTTATAGATGCTATAAATATTAATCTCATAAATCTAGGGATAGTAAATGAACAGGGTATGTAAGAAAAAGTTTTGAGATATTTAACCTTAAAGTTTTAATTTCGTATTGTGTTATGGTCATATGCCTTCTGAATAACACCAGTTTCTCGGTTAATAAGGCTTCTACCTTCGAACATGAATGGACTGTAGTAGAGCGAATATGACGTCATCATCGTGATGCAAACATCTTAGACCTGATGGCACCAGACACGTGACTTCCTTTCAAAATATATGAATGAAAAAACGTTCGCGATTGACTTATGATTTGGATATAATAGTAAATGAAGTACAGGATATTTTTTAGGAATGAACTAGAAAAAAATTATTAATGGATGACGTAGTAAACCACGTGTCTGAGGCCATACATGTTGGCCTCACTTTTATGTTAGCGAGATTATAACCTTATGATTTCTCTACTATGAGGGATCCATGCACGAAGGCTTCTACACTGTAAAAAAAATGTACTTAAAGATGAGTACCTGAACCTACTTATTTTGCTTTGAGTACAATTGAAATATGATAAATGAGAGATAACGTACTCATATTGAAGTAACCGTACGTTTTCAAAAATGAGCAGTGTTTTAATATTGCTAATAGTATCAGCTTCTGTTCAAGCTATTTGAACAAAGCGACCTGACACACTTAAAATAAGTGTAAGAAGATGGTTTTTCACATTATTTTATGTATATTGCTTAAATGGAAACTGAGTTATTGCAACTCAGTTATTTTTTATGTTTAAAACTTCTGCACGTCACCCTCGTAGTATAACAGATAAAGCATTGGGCTGCTATCTCTGACGGCTTGTGTTCTATTCCCAGTAAGTCATAGTTGTAATTATCGATATGTATTGAAAGTGTTTTATGCAGGCAGCCTATGTAGGCAAGTAATTGTTCTTTTTTATTCATTTTTACCCATTGTACTCATTTTTGAGTACATGTATTTTTCGATAATGAAACTTATGTATTCAGAGCTTTGATAAGCATCGAATGCAATAAAAAATCAATAAATTTTACTTATTTTGAATACCTATTTTTACCGATAATTGTTGTGGATGTTCTGGACGACATTCCTAGTATTTAGTAGTGAAGCTGGTAACCCTTCGATCACAAGATCACTACTTTTTTAATTTTCTTAGTCAAGTCCGTCGCACAGGATCGAACCGGGAACCCTTTGATTCCCAGCTGACGCCTTTATCCACTCGGCCACGGTGGCCCAGGTATAGAGGACTACGAAACTGGTGAGTAGCTCGCTGCACTTTCAATGACGAGCAATGGAAGTGAAAACAAATATAAAGAAATAAAAAACATTAAAAATATAGAAATAAGCGAAATTATAACTACCAACTCTTTATATATTTCAAATCATAGAGCAACAGACTAAATTATAGGCCTTACACTTTTCTCTTCTCAGAATTATCATTGTTGCACGCCATTTTTTAAAAACAAATTTTTGCCTTTAATTATGGCTTTTTTTGTTTTACTAACATCAAAATTAATCACGAAACTAGTTTGGAATATGTAATTAAAATTTTTTATATTGCATTTAGGTACTGCAATCACAATAATTAATATTTTTGTATACTATTTTAAGTTCTTTGAACCCTATTGTTTGACATCAACTTGTTCTAAATAATTGAATAGTTTGTCATCTTTTCTCCACTTGGTTGATGCTATTTTGATACAATATCTGCTTTGAAATAATTGGAGATGATATTTGTTTCTTTTATCAGCTCTTAACATATTTTTTTTTAAAGAATCCACATTTTTAACTTTATAAAAGAAATATTTATTGTATAATACGTATATGATGAGTTAAAATATTACGGGATCTCATTTTATTTATTTACATAATATATAAAGAAGAAAATAACGTAAAATGTGTCTATAAAATGATTTATAATATTTCATATATTTAAAAAATTTAATATAATTTATAAAATACTCACTTATTTAAATTATTAGATTTAGTGTATTAAAAAAATTATATCTGTGTTGGAATAAACTAAAAGAGACAAGAATTTTTTTTATAATATCTTATATATAAAACTGAAATCTCCAAAATCTGTCCGGATGTATGTTTGTTGGTTTGTCAGTATATTATAGACTCCGTAACTACAAAACGCAGAACTTTGAAATTCACAGAATAGTTAGCTAAAAAAATAAGAATTTTAACGTGACTATTTTCAAGTCTCTACGATGTTTCATTCGAATGTTATGACATTTTTTAGCGTACGTCGGCAAAGTTTCTCTAAGTGGCAACAGTAAAATCAACGGAGAAAAGCCAAAATGTAATATAAATAAAATATTAATCATTTAGAATGCCGATCTTTACACGGAATACTCAATAATTACAAAACGTAGCTTTATGAAATTTACAGAGCACTTTACTTGAACAATTAGGCATTTTTTGTGATAATTTTTAAGTTTCTACGATGTTCCATTCTTATATTATAACTATTTTAACGTATTCCATTGACTTAACATGGATGAAAATATCGTTTGCAATTTAAAATAAAATTCGTCGTTATTGACACTATAAAAATGACGTCATTGGTTTTGTTTGATTTAATTATTGAAAAACGTCTGCACATTGGGCTTTTTGCTAATAAGAAACCATTCAAAAATTAAAACAACCAGAATATTATCTTAGGGAAATGGTTTAGAATTGTATTAAAATGTTATAATTGTTTTATCTATTTTTTTTCTATACAAGTTCATTGTAACTATATTTAATTATCTTAGATCGAACTTTTAGAACAATTCATCCAAAATGCAAGTAATTTGTGTACGAACGTCCATTTTATTTATTTGAAAAATATTTTATGCAATTATTTTTTTTTTAAATGTACGAAGCTTGGTTTCACTGTGAATTTTCAACTCTATTAGACTTTTTAATGTTATTAAAGAATAAAATGTCACAGATACCAACTGATAATTTAGAAAATATTTCATTTAATATGCCAATGAATATTTCCTTTAAAATGCGATGTTTTAATGGCAATCATTAATAATTAAATGTAGAATTATATTGAAAGTACATGGTGAGATTATAGTATGCTGCACCATTTGCTAAACTATCACCAAGTTATAACAGAGTATTCTTTTAATATATCTCCGTGCGAAGAACGGGTACTTTTGCTAGTTTTATATAAAAGACAATTTATAATTAAAAAAAAATTTAATGATTATTTTAATAAGGAGCTGAAAGCCGGAGATTTCTTACTTTTTAGTTACAGTGAAAAGGTTTACAAAGATTTGCAATACGTGGATGGATACATTTGTGAATTTGATATTAAACACCTCATTGAATGTATTAATATGTGTTTTAAATTTGATTTATTTCCAAGGGATTTTAAGTATGACCCTTTTTTCAATCAAGGTAAAATACACTATCAGCTATCTTATAAGGTATTTTTAAAAATTATATTAGAAGGAAGTGAGTGGCTTTGAAACAAGTTCTTACAATTTTAGAAGCATTGCATAACTTAGAAAAAAGCTAAGGTACAACTTTTTATTATCCTATACCAAATAACCATGCACACCATAATTGGTTATCTATTCTCTAGATAATGTTCATTGACACTGGAACTAAGATTTGAAAAATCACAATTTTTGACTCATAAGACCACAGAACACATAAAAATAAACCGAATGCACTTTCATTATTCTATATTTCTCATATACGACAAAAATGAAGTAACAAGGTTGTGTGATTATGTTTTTTTATCGGATTTTTATAGTTTATACTGATTGTATTGATGATTTCGTTGGCAGATATATTAATCAACTTTTGTATTGATTTTTTTATTATTTTTTAATGACTTAAAAAAAGTTAAGAATTATATAATGTTAAAATATATCTTATGTTGTATGGCTGTATATACTAATGTTCGAATTACAGTAAATGGCACCCATTTGAGACTGCTTATGCGGAAAATTTAATTAATTTAACACACATTATTATTAAATATTACTTCTAGTTTTCATATTTTAAATAGTAAATAGCAGAAACTTTAAATATATTCGAAGAAAATAATTATTAGTTTTCAAAATAAATACTTGCTGAAATGATTCTAGTGGAACGCAATAAAAATCGCTTGCGGAAGTATTTTGTCTGAAAAATTATTGAGGTGAAAAATGATTTTTGCGTTTGATAACAAACTCAAACAATGTAATCTGAATTCAGCAAACAAATAATATAAAGACAATAAAAAGCAAAGCACTGCACGACTGAGCTTCAAATAATTCGATTATTTCTCCAGAATATATAATTATTTTTAAGCTTCCTAGAACTTAGATGAACGAATTTAATCGATCATAAAAGTAAAAAAAGAAAAGAAAAATAATAAGATCATATTGCGCGATATTAGTATAAAAGATTTGAAAGTCAAAGAATTCGTATTTTTTAGAAAGAATGATGGATTGAAAACTGATTCTTTGAAATCTCTTGAGATTAGAATACCTCGAGGGAAAAATTCGAAATGATTACGATGATAAACATAATCGTTCGATCAACTACCATGTTAAAATTCCCAAAACGCAGACGATATCGAGAAAAAACATTTCCTGATTACTTTCAAGACCAGTTAATTAACTGCTGTACGAGGAGGTTATTCAATTAAAAACTGGATGTAAACTCCTGGCGTATTTAGAGGTCATAGATTTTCGTGCTAATTTGTCAGCAATTGATAGTTTGTCATGTCACTTTTTATGTATAATAAGATAATAATCACAGCTTAAGTTTCAATAGAACCACACAATACACTTCAAACACAATGCGAAATTAATTTAATTACTTTCATACACAGAAAAGCGATAACAGACGTGCCCTTAATTTGAAGATAATGTATTTTTTTAATTGGCAACAACCTTCACTCCCTTATATTCAAGTGCAGTAGAAAAAAAATATTTTTGGACGAAAGCGATTATTCTAAACTTTGTCCAAACGATTGTTCGTTGAAAGAAAAACGCGCGAAAAGAATAAATAAATGTTCTATAAAAAGAACAAAAGGCGGCCATCTTTTCGCGTACGAACATTTCAATTTAGAAATCCGTGACTTCAACCTGACGACAAGGATCTGTACTCAGGAAAAGAAACAATGTATGGAAGGGTAGCAGAGGAATAATTGTTTCCTTTTCTTTGTAGAAGAATCACGAAAACGGTGTTCTAAGCCTAGAATTAGGGTTAGCAACCTGTGTTTTGGAAGCGTCGGTAAACAGAAATTGCCTGTAAATGAATAAGAGAACGCGAGCTACCTGTTTCTTTTAACGTAGTATTTTCTACTCGGATTTCTACCACCCATTTTGAAAGTCTTCAGTTTTGGTTCTTTTCTTTAAATCGCTTCCTGGTCCATGGGAATAAATCGAATGTGAAGGACTGAAAGGTCTGTGACACACGGCGTTATCACGAATGGGAAGTGGCAATCATTTGGATTTTAACCTCAAGTTTTCACATTTCATTTTTGCATTTTAAGTGAAACATTCACCCTAAAGGAAAATAACTTTGTTTACTAATCGACTTGGGAAGTTGTAATTATTTTTAAATTTTCCTTTCTGTGCAATTACAAAAATGAAAAGTTCACTAATTCTGGTAAAAATAAATTGTTTTAACGATTCATTGACTGGTCAATTTTTTTTTAATGATACCTTCTTTCAAGTTCTTTGTTAAATAATTAGTGTTTTTAATGGTGGTACAGCGGAAATATATACAAAAAAAAAATAACAGCAGACTGCGGAAGCATGTACAAAGTTAATAAACCAATGAGGTTTGAAGATAAGAGTGGCAAGGAACTTATTCTGAAACATAAACAAAATAAACGCTTTTTTTCATGCATAATTATGAATTATGATTACCTAATATGTAAGATTACATTTATGTATTTTGATGCCAAATTAGCTCTAAGTCTTAAAGATACGTGACATGGCGTTGAAATTAAATGGAGAAGGATAAACAATGTAGATTGCATTGGAGAAAAGAAAACACGTGCTCTTCGAAATAGGAAACAATGCAGAATTTGAGACACCTGCTTTTGCTTATCTGTTCGAGAACGTTATGTGCATGTGGTCCATTGTCCTTTTTTAACTTACTTTCCCGAAATTATCGTTTGCTCTTTGACTCCGATTTAGAGTGGAAATGGAAAACAAAAGTTTGTAATATATTGGGCGTGATACATTCAGTATACTTAAATAATTTGTTTGCCCAGTACATAAATTGATAATTAAAAACCACATAAATGATTAATTTTAGGTGTGATGTCCTAGGATTCATAACAATTTCTGATGTGAAATCACTGAGCTAAATAAGAACTGGAGAGAATACTTCCATTGAGGAAAATAGACTTTACCGGCGTTCGGACCATTGTGTTCTAATTCTATTCGTTGCATTAGCATTATTAGATATAAATAACATATTTGCAAACATACATTCTCTCTTATGTGTTACTTTAAAAGTACAAATCTTCCCGAAAATGTATTTTTATCACCTTGTTTCCTTTTGAGCCAAGAGAGCAAAAAGCGCACGCTTAGTCTACTCTCCAGTTCTTATTTAGCTCAGTGCGTTAAATAGAAATTAAGACTATCAGGTCAATTTCGGCTGTGATCATTAAACTAAACATTAAAATCAACATCCAATTGTCAAATACAATTTTTTAGGTGAGCACGACGCGTTTCAATTAATTATCTATTCGACATTCCTTATTTATTACTGCATTCCAATCGGACACTCCAAAAAAGTGTTCTAAACTTCGAACGCAGACGTCCAGCAAAAGAAGCTTATTAAAATACAAGGTGGATGAGCTTTCACCTGATCACAGATAAATGGTCGGTTTTATGGATTGTGCAATTAATATAAAAAACTCATTCATTTCTAAAGAAAAGATTAATCGATGTTAAGCCATTACATAAATACATATCGAAGCCGGAACTGAATTTTAATGACCGATTCGTGATTTTTCAATACAGACAAGAGCGAAATTGAAATGTGGGGGCAATAAAATCAAAGGATTGGTATGGCTGCAAGCAATGGCTGCTTGAATAAACTAGCATTTTTTTTACATGAAGTATAAGACAGATTGAAAAAATAATACGCAAGAAAAACACAAATGATATTTTATTCATGAAATATACACACCAATAGTACAGCTGAAATAACTACACCATGAAATATGCGTAGGCATAGTTGCCGTTTAGATGTTTATACAACTGACTTGAATATTTGTTTTTTTAAAAGCTAAACAGTTTAAGCAAAACACTAGAATATCGGTAGGAGTCCATTATATTTTTTTATTTATGAAATATAAACATTTCATTTAAACCCTCGAAAATTCGGCAAGGATTTTGAATATTATTATCTTTAAGAAATCGATTTTTAATGACAGGTTTTCAGAATCGATCTATCATTGATTATGTGAAATATTCGGCATCAATCAATGTTATGGAACCGATTCGAAGCATGTATGGCTTATAAAAGATTAAGGTAACCCGGATTTCCACTCATATTTCCTAGCCAATTGACGTTCAAGCGATTTTTGCAATTAAAGAGTTATTTTCACAGCTTGGAAATTTAAATAACTAATTTAATTCCGTATTAGCGGCTAATTCTTAAATATGATATTTTTATGAGGGAATACAGAAACAAAATTGCTTCATATTTGCTTTTCCCCGTGTTTATATAAGTATTGAGCAAAATCTAGAATTTAATAAATGATGTGATTAAATGTTTACATGCTGCTAAAATAGACAAATTATGGGGGATAATAGGATTGTAAGTGCTTTTAAGTGGGCGTAATAAAAATTAAGATAAATAAATGGATAAGACAACTTAATAGATAAGAAAACTGAATGGATAAAACATAATGGATAATTAAGTAATTTAATGGATAATTAAGAAAACAGAAAGGTTTATAAAGATATGAATGTATAAAACATAATGGATAATTAGGTAATTTAATGGATAATTAAGAAAACTGAAAGGTTAATAAAGAGAACTGAATTGATAAAACATAATGGATAATTAAGTAATTTAATGGTTATTAAGAAAACTGAAAGGTTAATTAAGAGAACTAAATGGATTGTTAAGAAAACTTAATGGTTAATTAAGAAATGTTAGAGGATAATTAAAAGAATTTAATAAATAATTTAGAGAGCTTTAATTAAAAGAACTTAATGGATAATTAAGATAACTTTATAAACAATTATGATAATTTAATGGATAATTAAGAGAACTTTATGAATAATTAAAATAATTTAATGGATAATTAAGATAACTTTATGGATAATTAGGAGAAAATTAACAGAACTTAATGGATAATTAAGAGAACTTTATGAATAATTAAAATAATTTAATGGATAATTAAGATAAGTTTATGGATAATTAAAAGAACTTAATGGATAATTAAGATAACTTTATAAATAATTATCAGAACCTAATGGAGAAAATTAACAGAACTTAATGGATAATTAAGATAATTTTATAAATAATTATCAGAACTTAATGGATAATTAAAAGAACTTAATGGATAATTAAAAGAACTTAATGGATAATTAAGATAATTTTATGGATAATTAAGAGAAAATTAACATAACTTAATGAATAATTAAGAGAATTTTATGAATAATTTAGATAACTTAATGGATAATTAAGGGAACTTAATGCAAAATTAAAAGAATAAAAAAAATTAATGGTTATTAAGCGAATTTAAATGAATAGAGTAACACATGAGTTACATAAATGGACTTAAGAATTTTATTCTTTTTGTTGATTATTATTTGAACCAATTGTGCTACTTAAACAAAAATTAAAAAGAGGATTATAATTTCTTAAGGGTTATTTCTGTAGAATTATTGTATACATAAGTGTAAGTACCACAAATTGAATAAAAAAATTAAAACCCTTTAATACGAGAGAATGTCATATTTGCATATCTGTTACTGGCACCCATCTGCTACTGTTACAGTTATCCTACAGGTTCAAATCAGCAGACACTGAAATACTCCAAGGTTATTAAGTTGCGCCATAGGTTTAAAAAAAGAAATCACTAAAAACTTTCCAGGTCAAATCATCCCTCAACCAGAAAAAGCGCAACCGTAAATCCTCATCGGTTTCCGACAAGGTTAAGCCAATTTCACACCACACAAGAAAAAGAAACCGTTTAAAATGTAACTCATCCACAGCCCCCTTAACGACCAATCGTTCTGACATCGAGACACCCAAAAAAACCAATTGAGCCAATTATCCATGCCCAGCACAGCACCAAATCGAGGAATTATAATTCAAGGCTGGCGCGCACCATGGGACATCAGAGAGGGCCCCTCGAGGTGGGGTCTTTGTGTGGGTGTCGGAACTGTAAGGGGCTCTTCCGATGATCCATTGAAGCTGGCCACCTTAACAGGTGGCACGGAGACCTCAAGAGAGGTTAGGACCCTCCTTGCAGAAGTATCGTCATGACGGGGGTGATGTTGGAAAATGGACATGCCAAAAGATTATTGGGCAATTCGTTCGGATTTATGTGTGACCCCTTGTCTACTTCCTGTAGGCAGTAACTCAAAATAATGGTAGAAGTGAGGGGTTTTGTGTCTGGTGAACTTTGGAGAAATATGGGTAAGGGTTGGGAGGGCTTGGAATGGAGGTGTGCAGACGGTTTTGGGGTGTTTGATGCAAGACGCCCTCTCCTTTGTGCCCTTCAAGGACGTTGAAGGAATTTAGGGGCCTCTGTGGAAATGCCGGTTATCGATTTCGTAGAGGTAAATATATTTTAGCTGAAGGTTTTTTTTCGGACAATGCCGTTTCTATATCTATCTATGTTTATCTTGGAAAGGGATTTTTGTCAGTTAACTCCTTCTTCCACTTGCCTCAACAATTGAAAAAAATTCTGTACAAAATACAAGTGCACAGATAACTAACTACAAAGGGAATGCTGCAATCAAATTTTCGGAAAGAAGATATGCCATTGCTCCATGTAGTTTTTTCGCAGTTACTCCAAAAGTACTCAAATCTGTTTTTCAAGTTTTTCAAAATATGTATAGGAATGTAATGACGTGAATTCTTAAGATTAAAATTGAATAAAATTCTTCATAAAATATTTAAATAGATTAAGTTTCAAAAGGAAAATACCTTAATTCCTACGCCAAAAATTAGTTATACCACATTAAAAGAGTCTTAAATGTCGTCTGAAGTAACATATTACTATAGAAGATTTAGGGAAAATATACATTGCTGAAACGAAATTTATATTGTGATCAAATCGAAATGACATACGGAAACTGTACTTTGACGGAGGTAGTAGACATAAAAAGCTTTATATGAATTTTAATATATTTAATTTAAAAAATCATCCCTAAATTCTTAATATATTTTTAAATAAAAATAAAGTTAAAGTAATTTATCTTTTTTTTATGAAGCTTTTTAAAGATCTTTCAACATTACCGGATAATCCATGGACAGCAGACAATGAGAACGAGGATCAACTAGCTGAAAGCAAAGTTCCCTTGATTTTGTGAAATAATGTTTTTGTTAATAAATTTTGTCCTTAACTTTTCTTTATAAAACTTACATGATCGTTTTGGGCGTACGAATCCTTTCATTTCAGGCATCTCCGATAAATATTGCGAGTAATAATAACCTTCTAACATAGATGGCAGCACGGTATACTTCAAATGGGTTCAAGCATAATCGTTTTCAAAAGTTAAATTAATTATTTTAATAAATATTTTAATTTACAAAAAAAATATTTAATACAATTACACTAATTTTGTTAAACAATCGTCAGAGGCGTAGTCAAAATTTTACAATTGAAGACAGTGCCACAATTAATTAAGAACATTTGGCGTACTTGTTATAACGATTCTAAGCAATTAATGCAAATGAAAACATTGTCGAGTGGAATTGTATAAAAAAGTACAGCAAATGCACTTGCGTCCTTTTTAGCACTAGTCTTCAAGTAGAGGTGGCGTGAAGAGAGTTTATCTGGGAATACTCACTATATTTAAAATTATGGGAGTGTTTGATTTTTTTTAAATAGATACTCAAAAATGAGTAAAATGTACTCATTTTTCAGTACATTCGATGCTTGCCATAGCTCCGAATGCATAACTTTCGTTTTTTGAAAAAGACATGTACTCAAAAATGAGTGCAATGTGTAAAAATGAATTAAAGTGCAGTTACTTGCCTACATAGGCTGCCTTCATAAATAACTTTTAATAAATATCGACAATTACAACCAAGATTTACCGGGAATCTAACCCATATCATAAGGCACTGCAGTCCAGTGCCTTATCCGCTGGACTACCAGGACGACGTGAAGAAGTTATGAAAATAAATGTTAAAAAGGTGTGCCAAAAGAATGAGAAGTAAGATAATTGAGTTGTAATAACTCAGTTTCCATTTAAGCAATCGACATCAAATGATGTGAAAAACCATTTTCTGAACAACTATTTTAAGTGTGTCAGATCGCTTTGTTAAGATGGCTTGAACAGAAGCTGTTATTAGCAATATTAAATCACACTGCTCATTTTTGTGGAAGTACGGTTACTTAAATTTGAGTACATCATTTTGCTGATTTACGATGCAATTGTACTAAAAGAAAAGCGAGTATGTTCAGGTACTCAATTTTAAGTACCTTTTTTTTACCAGTGTAATATAAAACAAACCATCGTATCAAGAGATCAAAATACCAACCTTATAAAAGCGAAACTCAACTATAAACAAACTACATAGCAGGAACTCTGCAACACACAAAAACAACAAAGACATCGCCAACAAACAACTTAAAAGATCGAAATCTAGCTTGTCAAACCCCAAGCACTGTTCACTTTTCCTTGAGCCCTACTTGACATGCTATTCGGTACAGCGGTCTTTTCATTGACAGTAAAGCGAAAACGTTCCAATTACTTGCACACATCACAACAAAACATCTGATCTAATTAAACAAGTCGATGTTTTGTTTAGAGTACCAGTTGTCCCTTAATAGGAAAAGTGTAGGAAATAATGTACGAACACGGTTGCAGTTAGTAACGCGTACGTTTCGATTAATGTAAGGCCATTGAAAATGGCGATGGTGTACTAAGTCAGATTTGAGATTGCAAGTTAAGGAACAATGAGTTATTTATGTATTTGTTTAATCGCAATGTCCCGATCAAGATTTTAAACAAAAGCGCAAAGTTTGAATTAATGGTATAGCGAATACATTAATTAAAGCTTGTGATTGAGAATGGCTATTTAAAGAAAATTTGTATGGTTGTTTTTGGTTGAAATATATGATTTTTCTGTAAATTTAATTTTTAAAAACACAAAATAATAAAAATGAACTTATAAAATTAAAAAAAAAAAATTAGTACTTTATATATTTATATATAAAAATTCATACTTTTGAATGCACGATTCAATACAAAAGGAATACGAGTTCTATTTGAAGTTGAGACGTAAATTTACTTTATAAAACTAACATGCATCAATTTCAACTAGGATATTTGGAAATACTCACAAACAATTAAAAATAAAAACTGTTAAAAATATATATATCAACCGGTACAATGTTAATAGAAATGTGTTTTAATCTAATTATAGTAACCGAATAAAAGTTTACGTTTCGATGACAAAAATTTCGAATAATAAAATTGCTTGTATCCAGCTATACCAGAGAGGTTTTGAAGCTCATTTTATTCTAAAAAAATGTCCAATGATTTCTGGACAATTTACGCAACAATGATCAGGAGTTATGTTACTCGTGTAATATGCCCGATTCGGCAATAATTTTCGTCAATTGTTACAAATTATTGGGCGATGATCGTTGTTTGGCTGTTAACTACCCATAATAAATATTTTTTTTTGCTATGCTTTAATTCTTTGTGTGTTAATACTAAAGCTAAGGGACACGCTTAAAACATAAAAGAAGAAATTGGGGAAAATGTTATTATGCCAATAAGTCATACAGCCAAACAAAAACCACCGCCCATCAATTTGCGAACACCCTGTACAGTTGTTTAAATGTCAATAAGTAAACGAAATTCAAAAGGATTCTCGTTTGATGAAGACTTCATTGGCACGCACCTCTGATCGAAAATAAAAATCCGTTAAATTTTGCGAAAAAATCTATCGAGATAATAAAGCAATTATCTCTATATAACTGTCCTAATAGACTAAACCACAAATTTTTTCATAAACATTTAATAAAAAATTCTTTGACGATTAGTGAGCTAAGAATACACCTTTATCCAATGGCGCCGAATCCGATATGGCAGCCGCCATACCTATTTAACTTTCGAGCATGGATGCTTTGCAGTAGAGGAGTCATGACGTCCCTCTCGGTAACTTCAAAGTGAAGCCAACATGTATAGCCCAAGATACATGATTAACTACGTCATTCCATTCATAAATTTTCACAGTTACACATTTCCCAATTCACAAGCCAATCGCGAGTATTTTTTCATTCATAATTTTGAGATGGAAGATATTCCGCTCTGAGATGTGGGCTTCACGATTATGACGTCATATTCTCACTACTACAGTTCATTCATGCTCGAAGATTTTAACCTAAATAATTTTTTTCGGTAAAAGATTCCACAAAAAATGCTTAAACGTAAGAATAAGAATGTCATTTTCACCTGCCATACCACTTAAAACTAAGTTCCGGCGCCACTGTCGTTAGCAAATCTACGCCACTGATTGAAGACCCTATAAATATGAATTGAGATTTTTCAAAAAAACTCACCGGTAATTCCAAGAGTGCTGCAAGGGAATATTTGGCGGCTCCTCGCCTCAGTTGGCACAAAGCGACGAAGTCCTCATCGGTGGATTCCTTCTCTTTCAGAAGTCTAGAATGAAAACATCACCTCCAATGAATACAAACAAATACCGTAACAGCATCATACTTTAGTCACAGTTATTCTTATCAGCTGTAATAATGATATACCCAAAGAATAGGCCTGGGCAATGTATCGATATATCGCAATACCGGTATGAAGATAGCATCTCGATATCGGTTTCGTACATTTCATGTCGACGATATGCGATTGGTTTAATTATTTTCTCGCTTTTATAATACAATTAGTTAAAAAAATAATTTTTATAAAAACAAAAATTCTGCAATAGTAAACATATCGGAAATATCGATGTTCTATTAACGATGCATCGCGATATGTAAAATTTCAATATCGCCCAAGCCTACCAAAGAGTGCGCATAATATAAAGATACATTACAAAAATAACTAAAAGCTGTTTCGTGAATATTTATGGGGCACTAAAAGAGCAATCTGGTTTGAATTAATAAGCTTATTATTGAAAAATGTATCCAAGCAAGTTCTTCAATTATAAATTAGTCAATTTCACACACGACTTAAAACTATAGAAAGGACAGGGGTAGTTCAATGAATTTTTTTAGCACGAGCAAGCATAATTTTGGTATCCCTCTTCCATAAATAAGATTTTGTTAGCTATTAAAAAACTTCGTGAGATATGTTTATTTTTGAATGCTTTAAGGCAGCATGATAAAAACTATATATTACACTTTTTAACTTGTTTTAATACAAAATTAACTGTAGTCTAATGTAGACGTTTTTGCTTTTAAGAAAATTATAATGAAGCGATTTATCTCTATCAATAAAATGAAAGCTACTTTTCTCTAATAAAAAAAAGTAATGAAACAATTAGGTGTAGAAATATATTTTTCTAGAAATCTATTGTAAACTTCCCCCCGCTCAAATTTGGCAGCCCAAGTAGACGTTTATGGGGCTTGGGCCTTAAATCGACCCCCAAGTAAGGTATGCGTATTAAAATATAAACTTTTGATTGGTTTGGTTTGATTAAGTAACGTCGCACTAGAGCTGCACAGTGGGCTATTGGCGACGGTTTGGGGCCTATTTCGAATATAAACTTTTGAAATTGAAGTTTTAATTGAGTATATACTTACGGCAGGGTAGTATCCAAGTATAAATTTTGGTATTCTTCGTACTTGTTCCATAGCAGTTTGGAGAATATAGTACCTGAAAAAGAAATAAATGTTTAATATTTAAAACAAATGTTATATTAAGTAAAAATACAACTAAAAGTTCTATAACATAATACAATGAATTATCTATTCTAATTAAATTTTTAAAGTTTCACGACTTCCTGATTATTCTTCAAAAATTGAAGAATTGTAGATAAATTTATTAGTTTCGAATTCTAACTCTAGTTCAAATCATGTCACTTAAAAACTTTAGTGTAAACTTTTGTGCAAGGTAGATAGATATACATGTAAATTTTGTCGATTACAGCGTTTAGTAGTCATGTAATAAATATTATCATAATTCCTTATATTGCATAAATTACATTTTTAAATTACAATTTGCATTTACGATGTAATTGTACACTATGAAAAATGTATAGGTTCAGGTACTCATTTTTTAAGCACTTTTTTTTACCGTGCTGGAATCTGATATTCTGCAGTTTTGAATACAGAATAAAAAAAAGCCAGCCATTTTTTTGCGCTCTCTATGGTAAAAGCAATTCAATATAACGAAATAAATATCAGAATTCGGTTCATCTCATGTAATAGACCTTTTTTTTCGAATAAAAATATAAATATTGTTTATTATCAATCTCACAACCCGGATCTGAATTTTAATATCTGTACACACTTCAGTTAATATTGGAATCCAAGAATAACACACCATTTCCACCAACATCCGTAACCATGGGGAACATAAAAACGCCGGGGCATAATACCCACAATTTATACCTAATAATATGCAGAATACTCAAAGAAAAATACGACATGCCGCCAAATTAGAAAATGATATGGCTGTCTTCCTAACACCCTCTAATACAGGAACACGGCCAAAAATTGGCATATTTTTCTTTGTCCAGAATCCAACCTGCAATATATTGAATTCCGAGTTTTTTGTCGTAATAGGACGTTTCAAGTGTCCTTGGCAGGCAATGGGGGGTCTACAGTTCTGCAGCTTCTGTATTTGGGGTTGGATAATAATAATTTTAGTTCCATATATTTTCAGCTATTATTTTCCAGTCTCGAATCCGTCATGTGTTATACCACACCGCGCCGAATTTTCAATTATTTTTGTTCATAATGCTCTATTTTCCAGGTCGGGATGTATTCTGCTATTCACATATCCGGGAGGCACGGTTTTGATGCGTGTAATTTGGGTTGTTTTGAAAGCAGCTATTTTACACGGTGGTTACGGTAAATTATAACGGACGTGTCGGTTTCGGTTGCAGGGACGCCGTTCATAAAGTCGGCACTTAAAAAGCAATTTATTATTAAAATGTCAGTTGGACTGAGTTGTACAGGGAAAATTGGTGGGCGATGGTCGATTTTTGGTTGTATCACATTGAGCTGTATCGGCATGACTTGTGAAGGGGTGCTTCATGGGTTGGTTTGATTAAATAACGTCGCACTAGAACTGCACAGTGGGCTATTCGGGGCGCCTATCTTGAAGGAAAGACCCAGGAACGATGCCTAGTATTTTGGAAAAATGTCAAATAACGAGGAGAACACCTCAGCTGCGGCACCCGACACAACCTCAATAGGCGTCAGGACATTGGACCTCGATCAGATTTATTGTTCCCGTATATACGCCAGTATAATTGTTCTGGACGACTTTCTAGTATTTTTTGTTGCGAAGCTGGCAACCCTCCGATTGCAAGATCACTACTTTTTTGCTTTTCTTTGTCAAGTTCATCGCATGGATTCAAACTAGCAATCCTCTGATTACTAGCTGAAAGCCTTTATCTACTGGACGATGACCCATGAGAGCCAAGCACTGCGACCATAGGTGTATTGTACTAACCCCAGAAAATCCCTGACCCTTTATAAAAAGAGACCCATAGCTGAAGCAAAGACCTACTCGTAATGGAGTTACCAAGGCTCAAAAATATAGTCCCACAGGTGATCAAATCTGTAATCGGAAAAGGTATCATACTCACAAAGAATATGGATGACAATTCTTTCTTTATCCTACACCCTCTAACATAGAGTGTCAGTCATAACCCTCCTCGTAGTAAAATGCTTTCTGAGGGTGCTGTGTCTAGTCAGTAAACCAACAGAACCAGTAGAAAATGGATTTTATTTAAATTTATGGTAATACCTGGTGTTGTCAACCGCATCTGATCATGGTTCAAAATTACAAGGCACTGTTCACGACTATTTTCTTGTTGTTCGAAATAGATCCCGAACCATAGCCCATTGTGCAGCTCCAGGGCGACGTTAATTCAACCAACCAAGTCGAACAAACACCCCAACCTACGATGAACTACAACCCATCCATTACCCAAATATAACTTGATATTCAAGACTTGCCGAACAGACCCACCGGGAGCTCTCTTACTAAAAACCGTATCCCAACCCGTTGCCGCCCCTGCATTGTTACCCCAAAATAAAAAGAAGCTCCTGATGACACTGCAACAATGCAGTTTGGGTGTCGATTCCGAATTCCTTTGGTTGAGTTAGCCGAGCAACACCTGGGCCCATCGTGCATCTGGTGACACAGATCTGCTTCTGCGAGGGCGTAGGTTGAAGTTTCGCAAAGATCGTACGATCGCGTCTTTGGGTGTGAAGAACATGTTTTTTTACTAATTTTAACTCTTGTTATGATATCTTGGGTGCTTTGTTTGAATGGGTGAAGGACCGTTGACCTTGGTGACAAAAGCACTTTGGTTAATTCTAATCTGAATTGCTGAGGTTGGACCCGATTGCAACAAAAGAGGCATTTCGAATGGTTTTTGAGTTGTATTGAAATGGGCTTGAAGGAAGTTCTGGGACATTGAGGGTTAGTTGGATTATTTTATTATTCATTTCATATATTATCCTGTCATAGAAAACTTGTTATAATTTTGAATTTCATTTACATTGAACTTCTATTTGCAAGCACATTGTAGTGTTTCATGCTAATTTTGAAAAAGGTTACTCGGCAATTCGAAGGCGTGTATTAAAATACTTCGAATAGTGTGGCTAAAAATAGAAATAAGGTTGTATATTAATTTACATAATTCTTTCAAAGGGTTTTTAAATAATTTCTTAAACTTGAAGTGTCGGTAATATATTATTTATCATCATTAGTAATGTATTTTTACCAATGAGTTTCAATTTTTTTACAGCAATGTAAAACATTTTAAAAGTCATAAATGTAACCCATTTTAATTTTAAAATTTATTAAAATTTCAGACATCTTTAAAAAAATATCACAGAAAAAATTATTTTAGATCCAAAGTTTAAAAAAAAAATTAAAATTTTCGTAATCCTAGAGGATTATATAAAATCTCTCGGGGATTATAAAAACACACTAAAAAACAAAAGTCGGGTGTGCCTGTGTTGCAGCACGGACAGAAGGATTTTATGTTAAACGTTATTTCAGCAGATTAAAGAAACATGAATCGGTCGCCCAGAAACCTCGCGAAAAGATATATAAATATTCTTTCTGACGCCTAGGGCTTCCATTCACATTGTGTAAGTGCTTTGATTCATTTTAAGGTTAATATAAATGTGATTTTGAGAGGGGATCAATCCTTTAGGTATAAAACTATAAGAGTCGAAAATTTAAGTTTAAAACGTTTATTACTTCAGTTCACACACAAGACACATTGCAGTTTCGAGCTTTCATCGTGAATAATTTAAGATGTTTTGTCAAAATCTTTCTTAAGATTTTTACATGATAATTTTAGAAAGAGAATAAACTCTGGACACATCTCATTGGTCAGTTCGCCTTTTAAGTGGCGTGTGGGATAAAACAGTGATACGTGGTATGCTGACTCATCAGAATCTAATGGCGAGAAATGTCATCATGAAATAAAATCGTTGGATGCTTTGGGCCTGAGAAAAATCAGTTTTATAGAAAGGGCATATGCCAAATTGAAGACAGTTATTAAAGTGATGGATGAAAATAAAGACATCAAAAGGGATGATTTTAAAAGGCGGGGTGAGTTAGAAAATGCCTCACATATACAAGGGCACATATCTGACGAGAACAAATTTATGTCAATCCTGCTATTTAATTATGCTAATCCTGCTATTTTATTATGTCAATCCTGCTATTTTAATATGTCAATCATGCTATTTTAGTATGTCAATCATGCTATTTTACTATGCCAACCCTGCTATTTTTTTATTTTCTGAATCCGGCTATTTTATTATGTCAATCCTGCTATTTTATTATGTCAATTCTGCTATTTTATTATGTCAATCCTGCTATTTTAATATGTCAATCATGCTATTTTAGTATGTCAATCATGCTATTTTACTATGCCAACCCTGCTATTTTTTTATTTTCTGAATCCGGCTATTTTATTATGTCAATCCTGCTATTTTATTATGTCAATCCTGCTATTTTATTATGTCGATTCTGTTAGAGCGCGAATACGGATCACTCTAAAGGACTTCTTAGCCTGATAGTACTCCAAGCAACTGATTTTGAAAGCATTTCATTTAAAAAAAAAATCCATTGACTAATAATACAACCCCTAAAAAACCGTCTGTGATGTTTCCGGAAAAATAAAGATACATTTTAATGGTTAGGTGAAGTTCCAAGGAACTCGAAATGACAAACAAATCTCGCTTCTTAGACGACTTCCTTCAAGTTGGTGCAGCCATTAGCCTCTCTCGAAAATCCCAAAATGCTCATCAAAACAACAACAACAACAAAAATATCTGTCAAATCTCTAAAAATCGGACGGGTCAGAAGATAATTTCTTCCGCTACGCCAAACGATAATAAAAAACGAGGGTGCGGTGATCCGAAAAGGCCGACTGGACAAACCCCCCCTCGGGGTTCACTTTCGAACATTTGCGAGTAGAACATTCGAATATGTGCATGAATAATCGTCTGTCATTATGTCATGGAATCAGAGTGGCTGGGAGGGGAAATAACGGTTTTTCTCTGGATGGAGATAAGACTGAAAATGCAATTTTGTATCTTTCTTCTTTTTGTACCAATTACGACAGTTTTTTTTATTTATATATGCGAGTGAAAAGCATTTTTCTGTTCGTTTTGTGGAAGGTCATGGATTGTGTTTGGGTTTGTGATGGTCAAAGATATTTCGGTAAAATGACTTCCGAATTTTTTTTTTGTAACGTCATATTGAGGTAATGTTAATCATTAAGGGAAGATAGTCTTTGTAATGATGGTTCAAATCTTAAGAATAATATTTAGTTTCGTTTCCTAGAATTTTTTTTTATTAACTATTTCTTGATCGTTTTGCTTTCTTTGAAATTTCCTTACCTTAATTTTTAAGATTTTTTTTTTTGTATGTTCTAACTTGGACTCTTGTCTCACCCGTACGTCTATGTATATGTCGATATGTTATACTTTTTTAAACCTTCTGATGTCTACAAACGTACTTTTGCGTCCTTGTAACTTTAGTTTTCCAGCAATACAAACCATTTTTAAATTCCTAAACATACTTTGTTTTCTAATATTTTCCACCAAAACTTTTTTTTTATCGGGGAATAAATTCAAAGCCATCTGTTTAAGAATAAACAGAGTCTCCGTGGCCGAGCGGTTAAAGGCGTCAGCTAGGAATACGAAGGTTCCCGGTTCGATGCCAGGTGATGGACTTGACAAAGTAAAGTAAAAGTTAGTGATCTTGTGATCGGAGGGTTGCCAGTTTCGCTAAAAAATACTAGAAAAGTCGTCCAGATCATCAGCAAAAATTAACGGCGTGTATACGGAACTGGTGCACGATAAATCTGATCGGGGTCCAAAGTCCCGACGTCTGTTGAAGGCGTTGGGTGTCAGTTCAGGTGTTGTCCTCGTCATCTGACCATGGTTCCAAAATAACGAGGTGCAGGTATGAATGTGTATGTGTTCCCGGGTCTTTCCTTCGAGATAGACCCCAAACCGTCGCTAATAGCTTACTGCGCAGCTCTAGTGCGACGTTATTTAACCAAACCAAACTTTAAGAATAAACAAGTTTTTTCTTTTTAAATTTATTAAAATATAATTTAAACTTTCTAAAAGAGAAAACAACTTTACAATTTGTTTAATTTTCTGAACGGTCAGAGGGTTAATCCTGTGTTTGTTATACCCTGTCCATTGTCTAGCTTGTACGGTCCGGTCTCTTGGACATGAGAGACTATACGTGCCGGATAATGCTGGACGTATGACATGCGAGATCTGTGGTTGTTCGATCACATCTCTGAAACTAATGATCTGATTTTGGTCAAACTTTGTGAAAGAAAAGAGGAAAAAAATACTTTACGATTGATCTAAAAATTGTTTGAATACGTGAGATGTTATAGGGAGAAAATAGTTATAATATATATTATTTCCGTAGTAAAGCTCCCTTTTACAAGTGAACTACGCAACGGATCTTCACACATGAGGTATCAAAATAAAGAGAATTTTCAGGAGAAGTGACGAATCGAACGTTCATCTCATAAACATCAACGTTTTTTTAATGCAATTAAAAAAGTTCATTTTTTTTTTTTTTTTTTTTTAAAAACGTTGATAATGCTGCCATCTATGAATGAGTAGGAGCGTTAAATTTTTATATTTTTTTGGAAACGAAATACTGTGGTGTGTGGGAGGGGGTTGTTCATGCGACAAATATCGAACGAGTATGCCAGTGTATATCAATTAAATTAATTAATGAGGGTCTGTGTTTGCTTGCTCATATCTTAATGAACCGATTTTAATAAAAGTTGATATAATTTCCGCTCCGAATACATTTTTAAAACGTAGAACTTTTTTTCGATATATGGATTAGAAGATAAATTATAGCTATATAAATATTTCCTTATGAACTTTTCTAATCTTATATATAAAGCTGAAAATCCCAAAATGTGTCCGGATCTCTGTTTGTTTGTTTGTCAGTACAAAATAAGCTCCATAACTACAAAACGTAGAGTTTTGAAATTCACAGAATAATTAGTTCAAAAAATAAGAATTTTAACGTGACTATTTTCAAGTCTCTACGATGTTCCATTCGAATGTTATGACATTTTTTAGTGTACGTCAGCAAAGTTTCACGAAGTGGCAACAGTAAAATCAGTTAAAATCAACGAAGATAAATGAAAATATAATATAAAAAATTATGAATCGATTAGAATGCCGATATTTACACGAAATTCTCCATAATTACACAACGTAGCTTTATGAAATTTACAGAGAACTTTAATTGAAAAATTAGAAATTTTTTGTGATAATTTTTAAGTTTGTACGATGTTCCATTCGTTTAGTATATCTATTTTAATGTATGTCATTCACTTAACATGGATAACAATATCGTTAGCGATTTTAAAGAATTTTCATTTCGTTATTGGCACTACAAAAATGACGTCATAAGTTTTGTTTGATTTAATAATTACTGAAAATATCCGCACATTGGGCTTTTTGCTACAATGAGAAGAGGAAATGTATATATTTTCTGTCATTTGTCGTTATTTTATTTACCACCGTGCGAAGAACGGGTATTTTTGCTAGTTTATATATAAAAGTTACATTTTGTTCGAGGTATTTTCGGCATCTGTTAGGGGCTAATCTGAATCAAATTTCACAATCACAAGTGGATTAGTATTAAACGAATTTCAACATTCCCCCCCCCCCTACCAAGATTTTCTACGTCATACAACCAACTACTGTGACACCCCTCCCCCATGTCACGCAACTTTCATGCATGATGGACCCCCTTCCCCCCAAAGGTGCGCGACATAATATATGTGTAGCAATGCTCACAAAGAATAATATTTTTGTTCGAAGACATAAAAGCAATGTTCGAATAACTGTTAGAAACAAGAAGTGAATCTCTCACAGGAACATCCCAAACTTCGTTCGATGAGAATCGAACACTCTCGAGGGGAGCAGATGAGCAAACGATAAGGGAAACCGGATTCGCTCCCAATTAGTGGCATCACACAAATGAGTGGCACACACTCCGTGACCTTTATCGCGGTTAGAGGTCGCGCAGTGGCTCCCGTGCTTTTCTTTTGTTTGCTAATGACGGGCTGCGATGCAAATTGGCATTCGGAAAACGTCAGGGGAACGGTTGCGAAACGTTAAGAAACATAACTGGGCTTTTTGTGAGATAAAATAACGTTGGGGATTCAAATTGGCTTGTATGAGTTGGTGCCAATTGGAGCAACTCGAAAATTGTATTTAAGGGATCAACTCCATTGAATTTTCACTTAATTTCATATGTGCATTAATTTATTAAATCAAAATGAAGCAAGAGCTCGAACTGAAGATTTTATGTTTCCATGTCATCTCTACATTGTTAAAAATAGGCACCCAAAAATAAGTACCATGTATTCATTTTTCTTTCCTAATTTTCCTAATTAAAAAAAAATCCGAAAATTCCTCAACTTTTTATGTTAATTTCATTTTCCTGACGATTCCTTTCTTTTTTTCCCTCCAGAGTTTTTAAATATTTTCGTTTTTTTATGATGATTTCCTGACTTATTTTTGGTTACTTTCATTTCCCATAATAGTTCCATGACTTTTTAGTTTTTTGTGTGGTTAATTTAATTTTCTCCCTGATTTTTAGGTTATTTAATTTTTTTTCCAGTTTATTTTTAAGGTTTGGGGTTTGGTATGTGCATCAAAAAACGTTTCTGCTAAACATTCTTGCACTCCTTTTGACAAATAAAAATTAAATCGTGACAAAATAAAGGAATTTAATGAAGATTTTACTTGTCTTACAAACACCATAAATAGACGTTTTAGCAACACCACAGCTGACAGTTCATGCAACGTTTTTGCAACGCCTCTACGCAATTTACCAAACTATACTTTTATAATCTATTAACTCGAATTCATATATTACACATACATAAATTCCAGCCTTGAATCAAAACTTCCCAGAACCCACAAAAGATTTACGAAGTTTTATACGATACCAAAAAAATCCACGTAGAAGGTTTTCAAAACCACCAAGTGAATAAGTCATAAAACATATAATTTTTAAATTAAGTAATCCCATCTTTCGCGAAACAATGCCGGAGATAAAAAAAATACAATAAAATCCCTCTAAAAATTTGTGGAAGGCAAACCGTGGTCTTTCATGTGTGACCCCAGAAAGTCATTTAACGCAGTTTCTGGCGTTTTTCTACACTGATAAAAGTTTACTTGTCCGCTGGAGAAGACGAATTTATGCTCGCATTTAAACATAAAAAAAAACGGTAATTGAGCGTGGTTTTTATACGGCAGGGATTCCGTTGGAATTAACAAAAGCGCGCTGTAAATTACGGCGAGGCAAGTTCAAGTGCCGTAGAATCCACTGCATGCGTTCCCATAGAAATTGAATTCAAATGGCTGTATTTAGAAGAGAGTTTTGGCAACAGCTACAGGGGTAAGAGGTGAACGCGGAAATTAACGTTCCTGAAAACAGGCTTGATGTGATTGCAGACGATTACGTCTTAAGTTTTGTTTTGTTGCTTGAGATATTGTGGATGGAAAGAAATCTTCATTGTTTTTGACCGTTGAAGGCCGTTCTTGTTCTATGTTTGTCGAGCGGGTAACCTGTTCGACATGAATTTAATTGCGGTAAATTTCCCTTTTTAGAAGAGTAATGTTGTCGTTTTTTAGATGGTAATTGCGGATGTGAGACATAATTTAAATGAACTTGGAATATGGGGAGACAGCAGTCGGAAATATTCTCTATTTCGTGGAATTTGCAATGGCAATTAGATTTAACAGTTATTTTAAAGAAAAATGGAAACGTTATTATAGGAAAAGAAAATTCGAAACTTACCGACTTTGGTTTCATAAGTTTCCCATTCGTCTATGGCAACAGTTAACTGAAATAAATAAAGAAATATTCAGTAAAAAGTATACTATATCAAATAATATATCATTTATTAACCCTGCAGTTGAATATTTATTTAATTTTAATTCGTCGAAACTTATATATTGCTACTTAATTGTTGTATTATGTTATATAAAATAATTATTTTTATATGTATTGTTTACAAAAAAAATTTTTCATTTATTCCTAAAATAGGTGATAATATTTAAGACGCGCACAAGAAATATCAAACATCTCAGTCAGACCTAAAATTTCTGGGATCAGCAAAATTTTTTGATAGATGTAGGCATCGTGTGAAACTCCGATTTTTTAAATTTTCAAAATAAAAGGGATATATTTGGAAATATTAAATTATTTTATAAATGTAAATCAATGTTTACCATTTTTTAAAATGTTTTTTTACATGTTTGGCCTTGAATGAATGCTTTTAAGTTTATTTCTTTAAAAAACCCAAACACAGAAATACACTAAATCATCATTAAGAAAATAATTTTGGTTCATGTAAACATAAAATTTATCCATATAATTTATTATTTATTAGGAAATTAAAAGCGTCAACGTCTAAATAAATGTATTATATGTATTAAATGTAATCATCTAAATAAATGTATTATATGTAAATAAGTGTATTAAATGTATATATATATACTATCTAAAAATAATTTTGTAACTTACAATTTCTAAGTATATTAAAAACATATATTATCTAAAAATAAATGTTTCATTTACAATTTGTCTAAAAGTTATAGAATATATTAAAAAAAAACTAGATTGTGCGTACAATATTTTTTAAAGAGGCATTTTAATGCTATTATAATTTTTAGAAGGGACTGTGTAGAAGTCAGTAATCAGAGGCACTGAATGTATCTTAATAGAATTTTTAACAATAGGTAACTTAGAATTAAATTAGTTTTAAAAATATCTACAGGAGAGAGATTAAATTACATAAATGATTGTCTAAATAAATAAAAAAGACGAATATATAAATAAAGACAAGTTATTTTTTTATAATTTAAAAATTGTGGTTATTAAAAAAAATTAGGTTAGTATGGATACATAATAAATTTATTGCTTAAATATATATGTAAAAATTGACGGAAATTTTTTTGCATAGTAGGTTACAAGTGTATTATTAAGAATTCCCCCCTCCCCTCTAGAGTTTTTCATATTTCCATAAAAAAAAATTATGTATATAAGGCCATGAATATTTTTTATCTACGATTGTGTTTAAAATTTGTTTGTTTGTTTGTTTTGTAGAAAAAACACTGTTTTTTCTTTTGTTTAAACAATAAACAATTACCCATTTGTGTAGCTCTAGTGCGACGTTTTCCCACTTAACCGTCATCGATAGCAGTGAAAAGCAGAGGTTCATTGAAAAACAATATTCTTAAACAGGAAATGCATTCTTAAACGAGTATATTTTAAAAGGTGCGTATTTTTTCTGCGGATGGGGGCGTTTTCCAGATGCAAATGCAGCCGAAGTCATCCCGAGTGCAAGGTCAAGGGTTTGGGTAAAAGAAGTTTACACCCCGTCGTCGGCACAGGTGGTTCTCCGCACGTGCGTTTCCAAGGCGACCCATCCTTTCATTTTAATCAACATCGAGTATTCTGCACCTTCCGAATCTCTTTTAGAGCGTCGAAAATGAGTTGCGAAGGTCAGAGAAGATGCAATGCATTCCAAGCGAAGTTTAGTTTGCGAGTATGAAGTTTTATTTTAGTGCTGCCATCTGCTGGGAATTGGGTGAAATAAAAGGGTAGCCGTCAATTGGATCCTTTGACCTCAATTATTTCTGGATGGAAGACTCAGCTCAATCAGTGGCCACTGGAATTTTCCCGCGTGGCCGGTTAATATTTTTAAAATGTAGCCGGTGATTTCTTGAAAAGTAAAAAATAATTTATTAAAAGCCAACACAGTTTTTTCAATAATGTTTGAAAACAGGAAGCCATGGCATCTCTATGAAGTCAAAATTATTTCCTTATTTGAAACTACTTTCCAGCTGTGGCATATGGAACTGCGGCCAACGTGAAGTCAGTTTCAAAGGCGTCGAAACGTGAGAATGTAAAGAAGAGGCCGCATGGCCCAGACCCCACTTCTTTCTTTTGACCAGTGCTTCTCGGGTGAAAAAAAGGAATAGTTTTGGTTGAACAGGACCGTTCGTGGCTTCCTCTTAAAAATCTTCCAAACGTATTAAAATTTCAAATATGATACTTAAAAATATTAATTATCAACTAAAATATTAATACATTTTAAGATCGTTTAATACATTTAAAAAAAATTAATAAATTTTAAAATCTTTTAATATTTTTTTTAATATTTCAATAAATTTTAAAATCCTTTAATAATTTTTTTAATATTTCAATAAACTTTAAAAGACATTTATAAACTTTATATAAAGAGTTAAATATTGATATTATTTTGTTTTCAATTTATGGGCTCGTTATTTTAATAATAAACATCAGTTTCAAAATTTTTTTGGTGGCCGAAATTAAAAATTTTCCCTGGCCGTTTTTAAGTGCCAGTCCGCCCCTGAGCTTAATCAAATGTTTTTGTGATGTTCTGACAAATTGATGGCTAGTTATCACTCTTTATAACTCAACAGACTAATAGCAGGAGTCAAACTATACCTAAAGGAGTTTGAATCTCTATTATGCACCGTATTGTGTTGATATTCTTTTCAGAACAATCTTGGTGTGAAAGAAAAAAGAAAAAATACAAAAAAAAATACATACTTTAAATTTGTACAGTTTCAAGTCCGTGGTAAGACCATCGTTCATTTATAAGGATTCGAGATTTCTTTACACCGTCTTCAAAGTAATTACAAAACAATAACCTATTTTTTCTTAGTTTATCTATTTATCAAGAAACGTCCTTTAGACATTTTAATATTAAAAAAACTTTCTCAGTTTACAATTTAAAAAATAGATTTTAAGACAAAATATTACACAAAAAGGATTTTAAAAATGTCTTCAAACAAAAAAAATATGCTATTAGGTATTATTAGATAGAAGGCATTATGTAGAAAATACCTAATTGGTTTAACTCTAATATATACGATTTTGAATTAAATACACAGACTGCTAATTACGAGTAAAATCCTATCAACATTTATCTTTTGAAATCGCATTTATTAAAAAATTTGTAAGTATATTGTTTATTTAGAAATGGAAAATTTCTAGTGATAGGCATTTGAAACAACGTATAAACATAATTTAAAATTTTAATAAATATTGATTACTTGGCGAATTGATTTTTTTTAAATTTTACTTAAAATCAAAGTATTTTTTTTATTTCATATAATAAAGCTCCAATAAATTCGATATTTTTTTCCAATCTATACCATTCTCATGTGGAAATCGTATTTGAAGAAATTAAACTAATGAGGTCGCAAACTTCTTAAAATTATAGAGGCTGATAAATGGTGCTGCCATCTATTGTTCAGTATAAAAACTAATTTAAATTATTTGTACAAACAGCAATGGGAATTTAGATCAGTAGTGCTTTTGAAAGAATATGCCAGGGCAGATATTTTGTTTAATATCACTTATTTGCTTAAATAATTTCTAAAGGTACATATTTCGATTATTGTTTTTAAAATAAGAAATTCAATTTATTCAAAATTTTATTTAGAGCAGAGGTTTCCAACCCGTGGTCCGCAAAACAATTTTTCATTAAATAAATATAATTTGGTGCATTGGTACGCCATTTATATATTTTGTTCTGCGTTATTCTTTAGGATTTTATACATAAATTATTTTTCATATTTTGTTGAAGGAAGTACCATTTTTCTTGATGGATCTCATTGTGAATCTGTTAATATATTGTATGGAGTTGTATCCTTCTACCAGCAGCTAGTGTATCTTTAAAGTTTATCCACATTTTTAAAAGTAGGCTGTATTTCCCAAAAATATTGAAGTTGATGAAAGTGAAACGATGTAATTTGAAATATTATTTGAAATCAAATAAATACACAGGATTTCAATAATTTAAAAAAAAACTGCCTTATCTAATTTGAAAAAAAAAATCAAGTTGCACAGATCTTTTAATTAATAAATTTATTGAAATATATATTATTTAATATTTGAATTGCATTTAGTTTCTAAATTGTATATATATTTAGTAACTGAATTTATTTTGTAGAAAGTGGTAGTGCGCAATGTTTAACTTTTAACATGGTGGTCCGCGGCCACTTAAAGGTTGGAAACCCTGATTCAGAGTAAAAAGTCAAAATAATTTAGCGAGAATAAAGTTGCTTAACTACATGTTAAATTATTATTTACTTTTCATTAATTAATCATAATTTAACAGATTTTTATACTTTATAACTAGAACGGTTCACGTTAAATTAGGCATGGTCCAAGTATTGGCAGTCATATAGGGCCCAGCTCAGACCACTGAACTCTAACTGTAACTGCTGGAAGCCTTAATTAAACCTTGTTTCCTCTATGGGCGCGTTGAAGCCAATTGAAAGCAGCCATACTGTGTCCCCAATATTTTTTTAAAGTGATTTAGTGGTGTTTTTTATTACCCTAGCATTGTAGATATATTAAATGTATATAAATATTATATTTTCTTCTTATAGAATTAATTTTTATATTGCCAAACGCATAGTTTTTACTCTTGCTTTTTATCTACTTCGACTTTGCTTTCAAATGACTTTCTATTTTAATAGCAGATGGCATTTAAAATGGGTTTAAAAAGAAAATAGAAAAAAACTCAGCCAAAAGCAATACACGTCGGCTTATTTTAACATGAAAAATATATGAAATATTGGGGTAGCAAAGAAAGTGGGGCACATCATGACTGCCTCTACATCGGCTTCAAGTCAACAAAATGTTTTGCTCTATCCAGAAGTTACAGTTATAGATCAGTGGCTCATACATGAGCCAGTGTTTGCGGGTCTTTCCTCTGGAATAGATCCTGAACCATTATCCCATTGTGTAGCCCTAGTGCGATGCTACAATCAATCTAATGCTTTGTATCTTCTATATCAAAACCATCTCCACAATTTCGTTTGTAACTGCGTTTCCATAACCAACCACTGCGATTGGTAGACATTAATCGAATCCATTCATTCAAATGAATCGATTCATTGATGCATTCATGAATTAATCGATAACACTGTCGAATTCTTCCCAGATGCGAAGCACTCCCCCTCTCAAGAATCCTCATTTGTTCCCACATACCAAAACAAAGCCTCCTTTACTGGGGCTCTACAAAGATCCCCTTTGTGTCCAATCACTGGCCTTGAGAAGTCCGGACTCACTCCTTTCAAATGTCCCAAGGAAGCAATCGATAGAAATCAGCAATTTTCCCATTGGTGACGTCACAACGCCCACATGCAATATCGATGCAATGAAAGGCTTCTGGTATATTTGCATCTAAATTTGGCAACACTCATTTCTCTGAGTGAAAAGGACGTCTTATGTCGGATTGGAGGTCTTGGATGCGCATTTGTGAGGTCTCGGTTTGGAAATACTTAACTTGCTTTAGGTACAGTATTGAAAGAAATTGGGCCTCCAGTTGCCCAGTGGATAAAGGCGTTCAACTGGTAATCAGAAGATTGCTGAGCCCCGGTAGCCCAGTAAATAAAGGCATCCAGCTGGTAATCAGAGGATTGCTAGTTCGAGGCCGTGCTATGGACTGTGCAATGGCCCGTGCTATATACAAAGCAAAGTAAAAAAGTAGTGAGCTTGCGATCGGAGGTTGCCATCTTCGCTATAAAAATACTAGAAGGTAGTCCAGAACATCCAACAAATTATACGGGCGTGTATACGGGATTGGTGCACGATAAATCTGATCAGGGTCTAAAGTATTCTATAAGCCTATTGAAGGCGTGCATGCCAGCTCATGTGTAGTTTTCGTCATCTGACCATGGTTCAAATAAATTCGAGGCATCGTCCCGGGTTTTACTTTTAAGATAGGCTTTGAACCGTCGCCAATAGCTCGCTGTGTAGCTCTAGTGCGTCATTAATTAACCAAAACCAAACTTTCATACTAACAGATTATTGTGGATCACAAATTTAAAAGAGGTTCGGTTAATTAACGTCGCACTAGAGCTAAACAGTGGGCTATTGACGACGGTTAGGGGTCTATCTCAAAAAACAGACCCGGGAGAAATGCCTCGTATTTTTTAACCATGATCAGATGTCGAGGACAACACCTGAGCTGGCTCCCGACGCAACCTCAATAGTTGTCAAGGCCTTGTACCCTGAACAGACTTAACGTGCACCAGTCCTGTATGTACTGCGGTATATATTATTGGATGTTTTAGGTAACTTCTTCGTAATTTAGAAACGAATTTGGCAACCCTTCGATTACAACTACATTTTTACTTTTTGTAAAGTCCCCTCGGGTTAGAACTCTAAAAAACTGCCAAAACCATAAGCCTTTGGTTGATCCTGCCAATACTTGATATTATACATCAGAGTAAAACGCAAGATTAATTCCAATTACTTTAAACGTCTAGATCAGATAACTGCTAACCGACAATATTAAAAGTAATTTACTAAGAATTCTTAAGGAATAAAGTGTTATAGAAGAGTTCAGTTTAAATGAAAACCTCTGTGGTTTGTAATTCTTAAAAGTGAAATCCATTGGAATGATCACAATTAAGGCACTATCCCATCTCAAACCGAGGTTCAACCGCAGAAAGGCGTGTTTCTCATTAACCAACAGAAACATTCTTGGCAAATTTACTTTTGCGCGATCAATCGTGTAAATTCTTTGAACAATCAGAAATAAATTCAGAGAATTCGACCACGCAGACATTTTATAAATAAGAACACCATTTAACTTGCAAGAGTGCAATGAAACCAGAGTCGTCGATTTTCTCAAGTTTTAATCAAAATTTGTACATAGAATCGGATAATAGATTGAAAGTTTTTATATTTTATTGTCGTTTGAATTGCAGTAAAAAATTTTTAGCTAAAACATTTCGATGTTTCCACCATTCTGTGTAATCAATATATTTCTTAATATCAGTCAGAACGTTATAATAGTGTGTTATCTTCAAAAGCTTTTTTAAATATATTTTCCATTGTCTAATACTTGAAACTCAGGCATTAATATTATTAACATAACGCGATAAATTAATCAAAGAAATAAAGTTTGTGAAAACTAATTAAAATTGTATAGTAGCTAAATGTATATACGAAAAACTGGTAACTGGGTCAGGAATTAAGATTCTTGCTTGATAACTATGAATGAGAAACAATTAGTAAAATATATGCATATCTTTTTTAATTTACTCTTATTCATTTAAATTTTTGTGTTTAATTAACCTCGCACTAGAAATACATAATAGGACATTGGTGACAATTCAGTTGGTTGAATTAACATTACACTAGAGCTGCAAAATTGGGCTATTGGGGACGGTTCGGGGTCTATCTCGAAGGAAAGACCCGGGAACAATGGCTCGTATTTTTGAACCATGACCATATGCATGAAGGGTTTCTGATAGCTTGCATCTAAATTGGGCAACACTCATTTCTCTGAGCGAAAAAAGGTCGACGTTAATTAAACCAAACAATATATATTCTTAGATAATGTACAGTAATAATTTTATTATAAAAATGTAATTGAGCTTTATTACTCACAGGTAATACATTGTCTTAACAAAAAAAAATTAACGTGAATAATTTGTTAGCAGCCCTATAAGGCCTCGAGTCACAGGCAAAGAATATATTTCTCGTCTACATGTCTATCTTTTGTTAAAAAGTTAGTTTTGGTTAAATAACGCCGCACTAGAGCTGCACAGTGGATTATTGGCGACGGTTCGGGGCATATCGCAAAGGAAGGACCCGGGAACGATGCCTCGATTTTTATAACCATGGTGAGATGACGGTAACACTTGAGCTGGCACCCGACGCAACCTCAATAGGCGTCAGGACATTGGACCCCGATCAGATTTATTATCGTGCACCAGTCCCGTACACACGCCAGTATAATTTATTGGATGTTCTGGACGACTTTCTAGTATTTTTGAAGCGAAGCTGGCAACCCTCCTATAGCAAGATCACTACTTTTTTAATTTTCTTTGTCAAGTCCATCGCACGAATTCGAACCAGCAATCCTCTGATTAGTAGCTGAACATCTTCATCCACTGGGCCACTGGAGGACTATACTTTCTAATATTTTTGTAGAGAAGCTGGCAACCCTCCGTTTGCAAGATCATTCATTTTTACTCTTTTGTTAGAAAGAGGTCCAAACTCAAAACGAATTTCCAGCTCACCCGTTAGCAACAAAAGTTTTGTTTATTAATTATTTTTATTTACATTTCCCCCATCTAGGTCAATAAACCGTTTATGCAGAATTGTCAACCTCTTTCGGATTTTCAACATAATAAAAAATCGATTTTTTTTTTATCATGTCTCAATATTTTAAAATAAGTTTCGAAGTGAAACAGACTTCCATGCTTTGAAAGTCCTATTTAACAGTCCACTATTGTAAAGTAAATGCCGACGGTTATTTACAAATAGGTTTTTAAACTTGAATATTTAAAAAAAACATAAAAATCGCATTGTTATTTTTAAAGTTTCAGTCCGATACAATCTGTAACTATGCGAAATTCAATTACTTCAATATTTAATCATAATGTTTGAACGTTTTCATATATAAAAAAAGAACAATAAAAACTTTGCTATCAAAACCGTTTTTGGGAATATATCTGAATTCCCAAACAAGTGAGCATGAAATAAATGTGGCAAGAGGGCATGAAATGCGCTCATGTGAAAAATATGGGTTTATGTAACTTTTCCGAGAGTCGGTGTTATTGAAACAGTCGGCATTTTTATAAACAGGTTGCTTTAAAGTTTGAAGACTTGAAGTTTATTTTCAAAAATAAAATTACAGGCTGGAATCATATACCGTACAGAAAGTTAAAAAAAATGCAGTGGTAAATATATTATTTGACCTCATTTTTGAGTTAGTTTTTAAATATATGAAAATCGAGATAAAAAAAATGTGTATTTTAGTCCAGCCATCTTCAGATATGAGTAGAGCCCCCAGTTGCCCAGTGGGTAAAGGCATTCAACTGGTAATCAGAAGATTGCTAGTTCGAGCCCGTGCCGTGAACTGGACGAAGACATCGGAGGGTTGCCAGCTTCGCTACAAAAATACTAGAAAGTCGTCCAGGACATCCAACACATTATACTGGCGTGTATACGGGACTAGTGCGCGATAAATCTGTTCGGGGTCCAATGTCCTGACGCCTATTGAGGTTGCGCCGGGTGCCAGCTCAGGTGTTGTCCTCGCCATCTGACTATGGTTAAAAAAAATGCGAGGCATCGTTCCAGGGTTTTTCCTTCAAAATAGACTCGTCGCCAATAGCCCACTGTGAAGCTCTAATGCGACGTTAATTAAACAAACCACATACGAGTAATATTTCGCATAAAAAATCGCCTGCGTCTACTTCGTGTGTCTTCGGTAAGCTCTAGATTTCTCCACACCAGTCAAAACGTTTAAGTTAAAAAGACATTATACTACAACTTTTTGTAATGGTTTAATCCACTCCATTTAATTTAAAGTATTTACAAATATCACAAACTATTTTAGATATCGTATTTATCAAGATTTTTTTTATTATTATTAATTCGAAGCTTCCTTTCCAGAAGATCAGCCTATAATAGTGCCGAACAGGATTTGATCGTGGAACCAAGCGCTACGTAACAAAACGCGTAATCCCTCACGGCCAAAACGATCGTCATGTCAGAGAATACGGAGTAGGATGATTAAGTTAACATATTCTCAATTATTTTATTTGTATAAAAATCTTAAAAAGATAAATTTTTTACCAACTTTCTACAAAATTACATTTCTTACCTTTATAATGACCATTTTGCTTAGGGAGCAAATGGGTTCGACCCAATCGAAGAAAGACTTGTAATCCTCCTTCTCCATAGATAGCAACTTCCTGGAATGAATACAAGTAACTTAAAACACATTCATACACAATAATTAATTGTAAATACAGTAAAAATCGCTTATAGCGATGATCAAGGGACCGTCATTATTTGATCGTTATATCCGGAAATTGTTATATCCGAATTAAGTAAAATATCGCTTAATAAGAAAGTTTTATACTCATACATACAGGATAGTTGACTAGAGATATATTTTATGTACTTTATAATAATTTTATCGACTACATATACTGATTAGATGAAGTTAGTTACCAAAACTGGTATTTTGATGAGGAATGGTGAGTTATTTTTGTTTGCTTAGATTTGACATCGTATTGGGACATTTCCATAAAATTTCGTATTCTTTCTAACATTGTAGAAGAACCGGGAATCTCTTTGCAAATTTCGGGCATTCTTGTTCATCTGCTACTCGCCGGACGCTTTTTTATTGCGCAAACGGTCCTCCAACCCTTCTTCGTTATAAGCGGTCTCAATCGTTACATGCGGTTTATCGTTATAACCCAGTGGCGGCTCGTGAACTACAGCAAGTTTTGCCGGGCTGCACCTTAATTTATTAGTGTATTTTAAAACTAAAAGCAGATATTTTAACTAATTTTCTTACATGCAGATTAGAATTGAAAATGAAATTTATACGGTTGTAAACAAAATCTCCGATAAACAGCAAGCCTGTTGCCGTAATGCACAATTCAGGAGGGGGAAAAAACTCCATTCAATCAAAACTGCATCCAAAAAGCGAAATTCGAAATCGTCTGCATCGTTGTCACGGCAACTTCTACGTAGAATGCTAATGTACTGCATTCGTGAGAAGTTACAGCCGAAATGAATTTTCTGGTTTTGGCTGCCCCTTCATATTCGATAAACTGATTGGCTAGTGCGTGAATCGCGGGGATGGGTGGGAGAACCGATAACTTAAAGAGAATATCTCCAAACGGAAATAGTTTTCGTGATAAATTTACTGTGTGCTGTTGTTTCAGGACCATTATGTTCCTGTTGTTGTTACGTTACTTAAGTTAATATTAAAATTGACCGATTCGCATGTTTAAAAGAAAGGAGAATTCTTTTAATTTTCAAAAAATAAGCAAGGGTTTCTATTTTTATCATTTTAACATTTATCGTTTCGTAAAAAATGAAAGGAAACTTTGATTTGAGTAATGAATAATAAAGATTTTTCTTTCATGTATGGTTGTGTGGAAAATAGGGGGGGGGGGGGGGGGGAAGAGGGGATTCACGTGATTTCGGCTGCACTAAAATTTACGACCACCACTCTTATAACCAGCATCGTAATATCCGGAAAAATTAACATGGACTGCCATAGAAATTCAAACTTCCTTTGAATTTAACATCGTTATATCCGGCATCGTTATAAACGGATTTTTTACTGTACAACTCATTTTTTTGTGATGGATAAATTAAGGCGTCAAATTCCAAAACGTCAATTGTCTACTTTGGAGAACAAGCTTAGTTACTTTTAAACTTTTAACCTGTAAATAAGTGCTGAATTTATTTAGAAACATACATAAAATAATTATTGCATGACATTACTTACAATTAAACTTCAGATTCATAAAAAGAAGTGTAGTATAGTGAAAAATGTTATTTGTGGCACAAAATACCAAATCACCCTTAAAAATAGTTAGTGAAATACGATGGAAAATTTAAAATATGGTTAAATTTTTAGTCAAAATTATAAAATTTCTTTTTTCTATTATTAAGGGAAAGAAGAAATAACACAATTTTGGAAATGGCATTTTAGTTAAGTAATTTTGTTATGAATGATTTTTTCCGCAAAATGTGTTATTTTTTTTTAATTAAAAGTTTTATTGGTGTATATGTCAACGGTGGTGTATATTTAAAAGTTTTCAAGTTTGGTTTATTAACAAATAGTTGTCTTAAAGACGTTTAATTATGTTATCTAAAAATCCGTAAAATCCATGAAAGTATCTTCTCTATGTATCTTAATAAGGTTATTACGAGTAATCATTGTAAATAAAGGTATTATTAGTGAATGCCTGAAGTTTCATATTAAAGTAACTTTTTAAAAATCCTTAGCTTACGAGATAAATTTGAAAATCTTTCCTGACTTTTATGTCATTAAAAAATTTATAAAATATTTTAAACTTCGGAAAAAGTATTATTTTCAGACGAGGCATTTTTTTTTAATTTTTCGCATCTTTTTAGCCAAAATTTTTTGCAATTGTTTTTTTCAAAATTTTTTGCATTTTTTTTTCTTCTAAATTTGAAAAACGCTTAACATTTCAAAACTTCAAAATCTCTTTCGCTGTAAAATACTTAAAATTCGTTAGGTAAAACATAAATAAACTTGCACGGATTAAGACAGACTGCATTTATATTCATTCAATTGCCCGAATATTAATGTATATAACTCTCATTGAAAATAAAAGCGTATGTATAACTTCTTTTTGCATCTGGAATTCACTTATAATGGAAGTTACAAAACTCATTATCTATTCCACTCAGCTAAACTATACTCTCTCGTTTCTGACATCGATGCACCCTAATGCATTTCGAAATTTCAATAAATCCAATGCAAATGTCCAGATAGGTAAATTCATTTTGATGTCTTATCCTATCATACCCAATAACTCATCATTTCCCTTTTGTTATCTTCTCAGAATGGATCTCTTGCTTCACATATTTCCACGGATCTTTCGATAAGTTCTGTCACTCTTTTTCGTTGTTTCGAATGTCTGTTGTCAGTTCTTTGGAAATAATGGATTCTTTTTTATCTCCAACAGAGTTCCTCTGCTGAATTATTTAGGCGTTTATTTCGCTTCATTTCCCCATAAATTTCAAGGTTTAGATTAGGATTTTAAATATTCGTTTGGGTAGGTTTCAATTTCGAAGACATCTTTAAATGGGTTGGGTAAGGATGTGAAATGTATGTTCTTTTTAAAGAACAGATGTTCCCTGTTCCTGTTCTTTTTCAAATAACTTTTCTTTACATGTTCTTTTTTTTTAAGAATTTTTTTGTGTGTGGCATTTTTAAAACTTAAAACCATAAAAATTAACAAACGTTGATTAATTTATTTTATATATTAAATAAAAAAAGAAGTGCGTCCAAAAATAAATTATTTTGAAACACCAAAAGCACTATTTGTCATTTGAAGTGCTTATCCCTTTGCACTCCAAGAACACTTTGCGATTTGTGTTCTTTCTATGGAACAGTTATTTACCCCTACGTTCTTTTCCACATATTTTTTTATACTCATAAAGGGAAAAAAATCCTAATCTGTTTTGTATTTGCAAGAGAACAAGTTGAAAAAAAGATTCATGTTCTAAACACAAGTTCATGCTGTTCACGTTTATTTTAAAGAACAGGGAAACAAAAGAACTGGTCGTTATGTTGGCGCCTGAGAGGCGACTTCGGAGTGCAAAGGGTTAAAAAAATATAAAACTTTAGATAAGACATGTTTAGGATTAGCGAGACATCACGTTAAGATAGAATACATCAGAAACGAACAGATCAGAAAAAGAACAAGGTATCTTAAAATTGAAGAACAGGATGTTCCTGTTCTTTTTAAAGACCAGGTGAAAAAGAACAGGGTGTTATTTTTTTCTCACATCTCTAGGGTTGGGTGAGTAGGGGTGGTCGTCATGGTCGTAATTGGAATAAAACGTATAATGCTTATTTAAAATGGAACGTTTTTGATATTTTCAACACTTGCCATTTTGTTTAAATATAAAGAAGTTTTTCCTATGTAGTGTTTGAATTTATTTTAAGAATAAAACAATTTTGTATCCACTTACAACGTGAAAAATTCTAAGTATATTTTTGAAAGTATAAAATAATTTATATGTCATGGGCAGTTTGATATTTTTTATATGTGAAATTGACATCGATATATTAAAAAAGTATCAACTCTCAAAAAAATATTCTGTAATTGTTCTTCAAAATAAAAAAAAAAACATCTACATACATTTTGAGTTATTTGAAACAAAATTTTGTGCACAAATTTGTAGGTTTGAGCAGAATGCTTGTTCAAATAAATGTAAGTTTTTGTAGATTTTTTTTCTGAAATAAGTTCAGAACATAAAAGAAACAGATAATACAAAAAAATCCTTAACTTAATGACCTATTGGTATATTTTAAATATTTAGAGTTAAGGATTAATAAAAAGAATACGCCAATGGTTATATCGTAAATTAATCCATACTCCTTATATGAACAAAAAAAATCAGCAAAAAAAAATTTAATTCAAATGTTTTCGAAAAATAAAACAATCTAGTATTGAGCATTTATAACTCTTCATATAAAATGCGTTTGATAAAAATACTTTTTTATATTATTTACAAGTACCAAAGCTAAATTTACAATACAATTCTAAAACAATTATAAGTAAAACTACAAAACTGAAATGTTTTACTATGATAAATTGTGTAAAACAATGACATATAACATAAAAACCATTTTTATAAGATGAAGAAACTCATAAAGTCAACGACGATTTATTAGAATAGATAGATACCTTTTATTTCTTTTAACAAAAGTAAAGTTACCTGAGAGGTTTTTCGTATAAGTCGGAAACTGTCTTCAAGGTTTGACAATAATCTTTTTCTGTTGCCAGAATCTCTTCTACTATTCGAAGACGAACATCGGTTGCTGAAAAGAAAAGAGAGAACAAATAACATTGAATGAAAATATTTTTTATGTGCATTGACAAGCTCCTTTTAAAAACTATAAATTGTGCAGTTGCAAAATGTATGACATTCATTCAAGGCTTAATTATATGATAGTTTAGCAACAGTCAGCCAAGCTTAAAGCGATAACATTATCGCTTTTAACCAAACATTGTATCGAAAATTTTAAAAATGTAACGCCAGTTTTACTAGAAACTAATTCGTATTTTAAGTTTGTTAAGTTTCAAAAAAATTATTCCAAGTTGTTCTGAGATTAGCATGATCAAAACATAAATTGTACGTCAATGGGAAAATACATAAGGAAAACATTTTTATAGTTATATCTCTATTTGATTGACACTATTAAAAAATTTCAATGTTAAAACCTTCCGCGTAGAACCTGTGATTTTATTTGTCTCATCAAAATCGGGTCATTAGTTTTCAGGATAAGTGCACCCATAGCCCCCCTCCCCCTGTGATTTGTTTAAAGCTTAGATTAATATTCAAGATTAGTGTGACGTTTACCCTTGTTAGGTTTTTGGTTTGGTTTGGTTTGGTTTGGTTTGGTTTGGTTTGTTAATTAACGTCGCACTAGAGCTCACAGTGGACATTACCCTTGTTAGGAAACAAGATAAATATACACATCTCGTAACAGATAAAATGGTCGCCTACGAAGCAAATGTTTTTTTTTATATAAACCCCAACTACAATAATTAAAGTGCTAGTAGGCCCATGCCTACTAGCACTTTAATTATTGTAGGGGGTCAGAATATCGAACTCGTGTCCAGAGAAGGTCGATTCTCAACATGTGGGTAGCCAGCCATCTGGTGTGTTGCCATATTTGTTTGTCACAAACAAAAAAAATAATGATCTTCTGATTACAAGGGGCTGGTGCATGTTAAGTCCGTCGTGGTACAATCGTCCTCCTACCTATTCAGGTTTCGTAGAGTACCAAATCAGGGTTTGTCTTCGTCATCTGACTGTAGTTCGAAATTACAAGGAAAAGTTCCCTGGTCTTTCTTTTGGAATAACTTTCGAACCGTGTGACGGGACCTCCAGTTGCCCAGTGGATAAAGGCGTTCAGCTGGTAATCAGAGGATTGCTATTTCGAGCCCGTGCGGTGGGCTAGAAAAATAAAAGTAAAAAAAAAGTAGTGATCATGCGATCGGAGGGTTGCCAACTTCGCTACAAAAATACTAGAAAGGCGTCCAACAAATTATACGTGCGTGTACACGCGACTGATGCACGATAAATCTGATCGGGGTCCAATGTCATGACGCCTATTGAGGTTGTGTCGGATGCCAGCTCAGGTGTTGTCTTCGTCCTGACCATGGTTCAAAAATACGACGTACTGTTCCCGGGTCTTTCCGTCGAGATAAATCCCGAACTGTCGTCATCAGCCCACTGTGCAGCTCTAGTGCGACGTTAATTAACCAAACCGACAAACAAATCAAACAACCAAGGAGTAAAATTGTCACAAAATTTCAAATTAATTTCAATTATCAAAACGCGCTTTGGATTAATGAAATATTACAGTTCGACAGAAAATTCAAAGATAAATTCATTAATGTAATAATATTTTTTTTTAGAAATTTTGGAAAACGGGTTTGAAAGTTTGCTCACCAATTTCTAATGAACTTGTCGAATAACAAGTAATATTCATCCCTTTTTCATTTACCATCACATTTAATCCACCAACCAATATTGTCACAAACAATTCCAACCACAATTCTCAACGAGCTTACCAAAAAAATAATTACTATTTCACCATTTCAATTAGATACGCACTTAACATTAGAAACACCAGATATTAGAAATCCATTACAAATATGGGAGTTGTGAATCCATTTATATTATGTAATAACTTTTGTGTCACCTTTTGAGGAGCGAACACGTGTTTTCAGGGTTAAGTTGGCTCTAATCTTGTATCAATAATGGATGGCCCGATATCCACAGATGCTAAACAACTAATTTACAACTGTCGTGATTTTCTCCATTATTAAACACACCTGTCTCGGGCCTTTCTCTATCTCTCACTTTTTTAATTGAATGTTCATTACACGCAATTTTACTTTCGCTTGTTTTTATCTTTTCCGATTCATCAATGCCGAAACCTACGAAAAAAGTTTTTTATTTATATATATATACGTAAATGGAATCTTTAGGAATTGTTCGAATGTAAATTTCTCTTCATTCATATGTATGTACAGCTGCGGAAAAAAAAACGAACCACCAATGATTATTTCGTTAGTTTTCATAGTAGAGCTAAACTTAATATACCATTTTGTATGGAATAAAGTCTACTACACATTGATATACAAAAAATTTGCATAGGGGACTATCTTCATATTAAAATCCGCACCAACTTTAAAATTTCCAATAGCAATACCCAATTTTGATTCAATATTTAGAATCTACGACAAAATTTATCGTTGAATATCAATTTGCAAGTCATTTAGTTAAGTAGTTTCTTAATTATGAATTTCGAAAGTTTAGAACTCGTAATGTTAAATGAATTTTTTAAACTTTTAATCATATCTTTCGAAATAATAATTTTATTAAACTGAAATTTTTATCCATGTTACTTCTAAACGACCCAAACAAAATACACTAACTTTCATTACTTATATGTATATTTTTTTATTTTATTTAAATTAGGATATTAATATTCATAAAATTTATGAATAGCAACCATGCTATATTTTGATAGTGATGGATTCAGAAAAACGCTTTATATCCATATCTAAAATTTCGTGATTTTCCTCTTTGTATTTTTTTTTCTATATTAAAATGTGTAACAAATGATCATTTCAGGGGTCATACACAAATTTCAAATCAGCATAACTTAACAGAAATCTTCACTAATTTTGAGAATTAAAACCGCTGTGATCGCGTTGGCATAAAATTCTAAATTCTTATATAAAGGCGGTGTACGAAAGTGGTGCACGTTAAATATGATCCAAGTCCAATGTCTTATCGCCTACTGAAGTTGCGTTGGGTGTCAATTCATACGTTATTCTCGTCATCTGACCATGGTTAAAAAATATGAACTTGGTTAATTAACGTTGCACTAGACCTGCACAGTGAGCTGTTGGCGACGGTTCGGGGCCTATCTCGAAGTAAAGACCCGAGAACGATGCCTCATATTTTTGATCATTGAAAAATTGAGAATCATTGATTTAAGTTGATAATACTATATGTAAATATTTAAAGAATGTGAATATCTTAGTTCATTATACTTAAACTTTTTTATATAATAATTATGTATGTTGTCCCATGTCTTTTAAAGAAAACCACACCACTATATAAGCCGCCACTACATTTTGTAAATAAAAAAAATAGGTAGTAAAATATAAATGTATTATGGATAATTCTTAACTATTTGAAATAAATGCATTAAAAATAACTAGAGATGTATTTTTTTTAGAGGAAGGGCTTTAAGTTAACAATATAATTCTTAAAAGTGAAAATCAGATTCCTAGAGTGAAAATCAAATTTTGAATGAAAAGGACAACAAAACGATTCATCCTTAACAACCGCTACAGAATAACAAGGTTTCTCTCTACTAAAGTTTACTTTACTATTATAAGGTTTACTTAAATTAACTGGTGGAGTAAAGTAGCCCCGAATGTTGGACTGGAATGAGGTTAGTGAACCAAAGGATTTGTAACCTGATTTAGAAGAAGAAAATAGATTTTATACTTTTAAATTCTTTCATAACAGAATTGGGCCCTAACCTTATACAGGGTACACGCGGTTATGTAAAAAATACAACTTTTTCCACTGGAAGAAAACCCGTGTTATACCAACACCGGTGTGTTGGTAATACCTACAAAACTCTTTTAGCTGTAACGTTCCCTAAAGAAAGAGAGGGAGAAAAAGGTCAACTGTTGGACATCAGGATTGCTAATCCTCACGTGAAAAATATATTACTGACTTCTTTCTTGTTGGTAACGTGAAAAACAGAGTTTAAAACACAATCAGTGTCACTGACTAATTGAAAAGCCGAATTGAATTACAGTGGCAATTGAAATTACAAATTTTCCAATATTTCACATAACCGGATTGGACACACCATATGTGATTATACTATTAAACTATTTTTTTAAAGATTCAAAAATTGTGTGCACATTGAAGTGGTCTAAATGCTGTTTAAGAAACTTCAATGCTTTCTTTATTAAATACAAGAAACCTTATGTCCATATTTTTGTTTTTTAAAGGATTTTTAAAAGCATTTAAATAATTTTGGACCACCCTGCATAACTTAAGACAAGCACAGTCTTATGGAAAATGAGCAATTACATAACCTCAATTCAAACTGAGTTTGTAATATAACATTTGCAATATTTCATTTAAATACAGAATTAAAAAAAATTATATGAATTTTAAAAGTAAATCATTGGTATATGTATTTTAAACTTTGAATAAATAATTTTTTAAAGATATATATTAAAATTAAAAAAATTTCTTACAATATTAATTTTATCATTTTCCTATATGATTTCAGAACATCTTAAGAATACAAATGATGAAATTTGTCGTCATCAAAAATACTATATACAATCACATTGAAGTAGTAACATATATGTAAGGATAATACATACTGCATCAAATTATTTGAACAATTTATATGCTAGCCTTATCTTATCTCTGATCTGACCACGAACAGAAGAACCACAGAAAAAGAACCACGGCTAACGCCAAAACATTTTCTACCCGCTTCATTCGTTTCTTAGTTCAACTTTGTTCAATGTGGAGGTAGTCCCTCAAATAAGATCGATACATATTGTATAATATCTCTGCATATAATGGTAGGAAATTAACGAAATTTTTTATTTAGATTATTTTGAGGGCGGGGAACATTTCTGCGCTATCAAAAGTAGGTGTTGCTATTGAAAATTTTAAAGTTGGTACGGATTCGAGTATGAAGATAGTCCCCTATGCAAATTTTTTTGTATATCGTTGTATAGTAGACTTTATTCCCTACAAAATGGTTTAGCTCTACTATGAAAACTAACGAAATAATCATTGGTGGTTCGTTTTTTTTTTCCGCAGCTGTACATATAAGGGTATCCTTTATATTGAATAATTTTATTATACGGGTTTAGTTTTATTTTATACAACCAATATATATTTATAATTTAAAATCAAAGCTTCATCAGGGTGGCAACAAAATTCTGGAAAAAAAGTTCCATGATGGTGTCACAAAAAATTCCCTGATTTTACAATTACATTAAGAAATGTTGCAATTTGTATAGAAACAAAGTATCCACGCTACAATGATCCAATAAATATATTGCATTATAGATGAAAAATTATAAGCAGCACTCATTGTTAGTTAAAATAATAATTTATGGTTACGACACAAATTATACAATTGCGACAGGCATAATAGTATTTAATCATGTTCTCTAAAAGCAGAGAATGTAAAAAAGCAAGTTTTTCAAATTATTTCTTTTGGAGATAATTTTAAATGTTTTATATGCTTCATATTTCTTATTCCAATCTTCAATAAATCACGTATCATTAGCCCCTCACATGTTGCTTACAATCTAAAGTCGGACACACTTTGCTTTTGCTTCTTCCTCCAGCAGTGGTTCACATTTTTGCAAAAATAAAACCAAAAATATGAAAACGCGCATAACCATGCTTTTTTAAAAAAATTCTTTGCTGAACTAAGAGGAAATATTGACAACTAAACTACCCAGAATAAAGGGCATAATAGGAAATAATTGCTGTTTTAATGATTCAAATTAAAAAAAATCCCTGATTTTTTTATGAAATTTTGAAAAATTCCCTGATTTTTTATGAAATTTTGAAAAATTCCCTGATTTTTCCAGAATTAAAAAAAATCATGATAATTTCCTGATTTTAAAGGTTATGTTGCCACCCTGTTATTTTAATTGTACCTTGCTAACTACGTTCGGCGAAGGCGTATAGGCACATGTGTTATCAGTTGGAACAGTTGGGAATTTCGAATCGTTCAGTTGGGAATTTCGAATCGTTAAATTGGGAATTTCAAATCGTTAAGTTTCAAATCGTTAAGTTGGGAATTTCGAATCGTTAAATTGGGAATTTCGAATCGTTAAGATTATAATTTCGAATCGTTAAGTTGGGATTTCGAATCGTTAAGTTGGGAATTTCGAATCGTTAAGTTTCGAATCGTTAAGTTGGGAATTTCGAATCGTTAAATTGGGAATTTCGAATCGTTAAGTTGGGAATTTCGAATCGTTAAGTTGGCAATTTCGAATCGTTTAGTTTCGAATCGTTAAGTTGGGAATTTCGAATCGTTAAGTTGGGAATTTCGAATCGTTAAGTTGGGAATTTCGAATCGTTTAGTTTCGAATCGTTAAGTTTCGAAATTTCTTGTTTCAACCCCAGCAAAATACATTTTGTGTGATGGCGCTGGTTGGACAATACCCACTGATATTGAATAACTTTACACATCACCCCAAGAACAAAGACTCATTCGAAAAGCATATAAAAGCTGAAAGGCCCACATTATCATTGGATTTCATTTCTCGTCAAAGTCCAAACAGCAGCCGGGCCTCGAGGTCCCATTGTGATCGCATCCGAGATCCAATCCCGCCCTTCATCGGTCCTAATTAAAGCCAAAAGAAAAACACGCTGGTGTCATAGCACACGTCCGTTTGGGGTAGACGTGGACGTATAGTTGACGCCCAAAGACACATCAATGGGCAGACACGCACGGTAAACGTCGCTGTCTTGATGTCCGCTGCCGTTGTGATTCGACCTTGGAAGATCCATGGCAAAGACCATTGGGAGGTCTGTGTAGTCAAATAAGTCTGCGAAGAATGAAACAAGAAAGAGTGGAGCCCCAGCCCAACTCCTGTCAATTCAGGGTCGTGAATTTCTAATTTGACGGTTCTGACAGAAGTCTGGAAAGACATTTCTCTCTAATTAGATGTGAGTGTGTTATTAGGTAAAACAACTGGTAGGAGGTTAGCCATTGTAAAAAGAATTTGAAAGAACTTTTTTTAATAATAATAATTTCATTTTCTTATTGAAATTTGATCGAAGCCCTTCAATGAAGAGACATAGCACTCTTGCTTCAAAAAGATACAACTCAAAAGTAACGCTTTTGGAGTTAAAGTGTTACAGAAATTTTACCTATCAATCACCAAAAGTGTATTATTTTATCTTCTGGGAATGGAACGATAGACGGCAGTTATGTCGCTTTTAATTGTCATCTGAATAATTGTCTTCAAAAGCAGTGTTTGGCATTTTCTGAAAACACGATGATTTTGAGTCGTCTCACTTTTGAAGCAAGAGGGCGATACTATATGTGATCAGCATTGTAGTTTATTTCATTGCTTTAATCTATGTGATTCTTTTAAATTAGGTTTCAGGTCCACTGATTTCTAGAAACGATGATAGCCTATTTCTAGTTATGGCAGAGTTTCGTCCTCATTTCTGTAAAAGATGTGCGTTGAGAAAATATATTTTTTAGGTTATAAATATTCCTTTTAAACACCTTGGTCGTGCAAATAGAAACTCATATAGTGTAGGCGAGATTTCTCGGGACCGGTAACCAATGTGTTAACGTTCCCGCTGTCAAAGGTTACTGGATGACCGATAAACTAATTAAACGAGGTTCCTGAGGAAGGTATATTAGTTCGACTTCGCACTAGTGTTAAACAACGATCTATCTCGAAGGAAATACCAGGTAATACTGCTCCTTGGTGATTATTTTACCATGTTCAGATGACATTAAGGACAACACCTGAACTGGCAATCCACTCTCCAAACTCTTAATAACGGATGTAAGAGGATTTGAATCATGGCAGGTTTAACTTGCTCCTGTCGAATTAGACGAATAATAATAATAATAATAGACGAATAGTAATATAAGACGAATATTTAGCGTACGATGAGCCTTAAACTATACGACGAGCCTTAAACTGTTTACCAATTAACCTGTAATCAAGGTTGGGATTACTTCAATGGTTTGGAACCATCATATCGAGTTAAGACCCCAAGCCATGAAAAGTAAAATCATAGGAACAGACGAACAACAGTTGGACTCAAGCGTATGGTCGTCACGATGCTTTTTATTTGCGTACGGAAAAATGAGATTGTTTTTTGTGACAAGTCCTTTAGGATATTCGTATATTTCTTGTCACCACACATCATATTGCGAGAAACCGTAATTTAATGGATAAAACCACAAGGAAGATTGGTGGTCTCTTAAAATATTAGCTTTTAATCGATATTTGATAAAAAAGGGATAGGATATAGGTGTTCTCTCTCGGAAAGTTTCTTTGTTTTGAGAGAAATCTGGACAGCGACGAAACATGACAGGTTGAAAAAAAAACCTTTTATATTGAGTGGAAGAGGAAATATTTTTACCATACTGGACCACCAATTTTCACAGGGAATTTAGTGGATGCGACCTTTCCCTCCCCACACACTTAATTAAATTTTAAAATCTACATGCAGTAGTAGATATTTACACATGTGTTAAGTGCCATTTTCGTGAAATTGATGTTAATAGGTCATTTGAATCCTCAATTGCAATTTCTATAGTGCCCATTTGTGGTATAGATGGAAAATAATTATTTGAATTGGTAGAAAGCGTAATTGTTGTCGTTTTTCATTTTTATAATACATCTAACACTTTCGAACAGCCGCGAAAACACTTTAGTGGATATACACTTGCCACATCTATGTACAAAATATATCGATTTTATACACAATATCCATAGTTAAAGCACAATCATTGTATGTTAATTTTTTGGCCAAAAAATTATATCTTGGTATCAACGTAAAGAGGGAGTCCAGCTCTTTTCTTTTGAACAAACTGTTAGTCCCTTATAAATAATAATTTTGTGGTGCAGGTTTAAAGTTGGGCCTCAGTACGAAACAGCCTTTTTGCTTTTTCCAAAAGTGGACATACAATCATTGGGCTTTTAGCCAACGATATTATCATAGTCCCAAGCTTCGAGCATGGATCCTTTGTAGTAGAGGAGTCATGACGTCAATCTCGCTAACATCAAAGTGAAGCCAACATGTATGGCCCAAAACACGTAGTTAACTAAGTCATTCCATTCATAAATTTTCACAGTAACACATTTCCCAATTCACAAGCCAATCGCAAGTATTTTTTTCAGTCATAATTTTGAAGAGATGGCACGTGATACGGGCCTTCCACTTGAGATGTGGGCTTCACGATTATGACGTCATATTCTCTTTACTGCAGTCCATTCATGCTCGAAGGTCCCAAGTGATATGAAGTGGCACTCACCGGATCTAGTGTCGTCCCACGCGGTGGCCTGCAGCCCCTCTTGCAGGACGAGGGGCTCGCCGTCCAGCAGCAGAGCAGGGGCGGAGCAGTCGACGGCCGCCCCACTCTCCGCCATGTAGAGCCGGGGTTCGCGGAGACCGAGTTCCGCCACCAGGGGCGAAACCAGGTCCCACACCTGCATGCGCTCGTCCCCGAACACCTGCGAACAGACAAATTAATGTAATGAGTGAGACGATAGTGTCATATATCTTTATATATTATCTTACGCGGTAATTGAAAAACGCTGTTTTTCTCTATGCGGAATGGCAACAGTTACTTTGTTTACAAAATTCTGTTGCGTGCGGGATTTTTTTGACATTATGTACGGCAGGGGGCCGAGCCTCCTAGTATATATCTATATAAAACACTTAGGGTACGTTGTCCTACCACCACAAGAAAACCAATGCCTGAATATTGATTGTTGTGGGGGGTTGCCATAGAAACGGTCAATTTTATTTAGGGGTGGAATGTAAAAGATAAGAGATGGTTATAAGTCAAGTTGTCTGATAATAGAGAACCATTGGCTGATAGTATAATATATAAAATAAATATATAATATATGGTGTATAAAAATAATCTTTACAACTTCGAAACTCAACAACGGATTTGGCTATTACGTGCCTAAGTTAGCTAATTAGTTGTAAAACAATTGAATCTGAAGATATAAAAAAGGGGATCTGTTACATAGACTTAACATTACACATATCCCCTATTTACATCTTCGGATTCAAATCTCACGGACAGAAACAGGCTCAAGTGACCGCTTGGGATTCCGGATCAATGAGGACGCCAAATTTTAATGGTTTGGTTTTGGTTAAGTAACGTCACACTAGAGCTGCACATGGGGTTATTGGCGACAGTTTGGGTCCTATCTCGAAGGAAAGACCCGCGAACAATACCTCGTATTTTTTAACCATGCCTAATTTTAGTGAAAAGGGAAAATAATAATGATTCAAGTTGGAAATGTGTTGTCAACATTGGACATTTCTCAAGTTTCATATCTTTAATTAAATAACGTTGCAATTAAATTAATTAATTAATTTGAAATTCATGCATTACTTTATTTCTATCCGTATATTGCTTTATAGGTATCAGTTTGGTTTTATTTTTAGTATCACAAAACGCACTCTTGACCCTGCAGACAAGTGATTTCCTCAAATTTTGCACGTTAGTGAATCGAAAATTTCAATATTAAAAAAAAAAATACGACACCCGTTGTAAAATTGCATTACAAATTATTTATACAAATTGGGATGCTAAAATCGTCTGCGCTTGCGTCACAAAAATGACTTGAACCGTACCAGTCAGTGGCGGCCCGTGGTCGAAAATGTTAGTGCATCCGAAATCAAGTGAATCCCCCCCCCCCCCTCCTTTTCCACAAACCCTACATGAACGGAAATTACTTATTATTTACTTCTCAAATCAAAGTTTCTTTTCAATTTTTACGAAATGATAACATGCGACAAAAATAGAAAACACTTACTTATTTTTTGAAAATTAAAGCAATCCTACTTTCTTTTAAACATGCGACTTGGTCAATTTTAATATAAACTTAAATAACGAAACAACAGCAGGACCATAATGGTCCTAAAACAACAGCACACAGTAAATTTATCTAGAAAACCATTTCCGTTTGGAGAGATTCACGTTAGTTCTCGTTTCATCCCACCCATCTCCGCGTTTCACGTATTAGCCAATCAGCATATCGAATCTCCAGTGCAGCTAAAACAAGAAAATTCATTTCGGCTGTACCACTCATCTCTAACTGTAACTTCTGGATAGGGCAAGACATTTTGTTGACTTGAAGCCGATATGGAGGCCGCCATGATGGGGCACATTTTTCTTGATACCGCAATATTTCGTATATTTTTCATGTTAAAATACGCCGACATATATTATTTTTGGGTAAGTATTTTTTATTTTATTTTTAAACCCATTTTAAATGTAATCTGCTATTAAAATAGGAAGTCATTTGCAAGTCAAAGTAGAAGTAGTTAAAAAGCAAGAGCAAAAACTATATATTTGGCAATATAAAAATTAATTATATAAGAAGAAAATATAATATTTATATATATTTAATACTTCTACAATGCTTTGGTAATAAAAAACCCCACTAAATCATTTTTAAAAAAATGTTGGGGCACAGTATGGCAGCTTTCAATTGGTTTCAACGCGCCCGTAGAGGAAACAAAGTTTGAGCCTTCCAGCAGTTACAGTTAGAGTTCAGTGGGCTGTACCTTCTCACAAATGCAGTGCATTAGCACGGGGAGGAATCTTCATACTACGTAGAGGTTGCCATGGCAACGGTGCAGCCGATTTCAAATTTCGCTTTTTGGCTGCAGTTTCGATTGAAGGGAGTTTTCCCCCTCCTGAATTGTACATTACGGTAACAGGCTTGCTATTTATCGGAGATTTTGTTTACTATCGTAGAAATTTCATCTTCAATTCTAATCTTCATTTAAGAAAATTAGTAAAATATCTGATTTTAGTTTTAAAATACACTAATAAATTTAGGTACAGCCCGGTTGTACTTGCTGTAGTGGACGAGCCGCCACTGGTACCTGTATATACATAACGTTTAAGAATTATCTTTTACCAACAACATTAACAAGGAACAACGCATTTGGCCGTGGCGGTCCATAACGTGGCCCAGTTGGACAGCTAGTTGTAAAGTTAATTTTAAAACACCCTGCATAATTACATTGCTTACGACTAAATTAACGTAATAAATCAAAGTTTCGTCTATTCCATGTAAAACCCAACCTTGAGAAAGGTCTTACTGCCGAGAGTTCACGTTAATCAAGTAATAGAAGAAAAAAATGAGTGAAATCAACGAATTCTGAGATTTGGTTCAAAGACGAATTGTTCACGAAAGCGGACGTGAACCAGAAAAAGCCGATGGAAGTTGCTGTCTTGTCCATTTTCTCTTCAAAGAAAACACGATGAATACCAATCAAATTCTGGATTTGACGATAACACGAGGACAAAAATCGTGTTTTGATGTGCCCCAGTCGTTTCTTAAGTGTTCCGTAAGAGAGGAATTAAAGCAGAGAGAATTATTATTTCTCGGGATTGAGAATGGCTTTTATGAAGTAGAGCGAATCTTTTCAAAGTTCTGGGGGAAATGTTTGATTGCATTTCGAAAAATTATTGGGTAAGTTTATTAAGAAATTCTAAAAGGTAGTAATATAGTTTGGTTTGGTTAATTAACGTCGCACTAGAGCTGCACAGTAGGCTATTGGCGACGGTTCGGGTTCAATCTCGAAAAAAAAAAAGGAAAGACCCGAAAACACATACACATTCATACATGTACCACGTTATTTTTGAACCACGGTCAGATGACGAGGAAACACCTGAACTGGCACCCAACGTCTTCAATAGACGCCGAGACTTTACCCCGATCAGATTTATCGTGCACCAATCCCGTATACACACCGATAATTTTTGCAGATGTTCTGGCCGACTTTTCTAGTATTTTTGTAGTGAAGCTGGCAACCCTCCTATCACAAGATCACTACTTTTTTACTTTTCTTTGTCAAGTCCATCGCACGGGTTCAAACCACCAATCCTCGGATTAGTAGCTGAACGCCTTAACCGCTCGGCCACGGAGGCCTCCTATTTAAATTTGGATATTAATATTCATAAAATTTATGAACAGCAACCATGCTTTATTTTGATAGTGATGGATTCAGAAAAACGTTTTATATGCATATTTAAAATTTCATGATTTTGCTCTTTGTAGTATTTTGGCTATATTAAAATGTGCATTAAATGATCATTTAAGGGGTCATACACAAATTTAAAATCTGCAGAACTTAACAGAAATTTACTAATTTTGAGAATTAAAAGCGCTGTGATCGCGTTGGCATAAAATTCTAAATTCTTATATAAAAGCGAGGGGTATACGGGAGTGGGGGAATGAATGACCACGGGAAAAGAAGAACCACGGCTAACGCCAAAACATTTTCTACCAGCATACTTCAATTCGAAGTCTCCCTAATACTTTGTCCAATGTGGAAGTAGCCCCCCAAATAAAATATATACATATTGTCTAATATATCTGCATATAAATGTAGGAAATTAACGAAAATTTTTATTTAGATTATTTTGAGGGCGGGGAACATTTCTGCGCTATTAAAAGTAGGTGTTGCTATTGAAACTTTTAAAGTTGGTGCGGATTCGAGTATGAAGATAGTCCCCTATTCAATTTTTTTTGTATATCAATGTATAGTAGACTTTATTCCCTACAAAATGGTATATTAAGTTTAGCTCTACTATAAAAACTAACGAAATAATCATCGGTGGTTCGTTTTTTTTTCCGCGGCTGTACATGCGAGAAAAAAAAAAGGTTGAGAACCATTGTCCTAGAACATGCAGTTCTCGGTTAATTTGAAGAACAGGAGAAAAATAACAAATTGTTATTCATGTGACTGTATGTCATATCTCAAGTGCAAAGGATTAATATACCTAATCAAAACCTTTTACTACTAAAACTCTAAACGCGAGATCATAAATGAACATTTTAAAATATTCACGCTCATTAAAAGCAGCCATTAATCATTCCTGATGAAAAAAATCCAAGCAACTTCAAGCCCACCTCATTAACCCAGCGGTCATCAAAAACCCACGATTATTCAAACCCAAACCAACAACAACAACAGCAGACAATAAAACGCGAAATTAAATTATCCACACAAGAAAAACGAGAAAAGAAATCGAAAGAGGCAAGCGCATTACGCAAAACAGATTTTCTCCTGGTCAAGCTAAAGAGGTCATCCCGTACCCACATGTCCTTTTCCAGTGGGTCTGACCCACTTTAGAGGTTCGGCCTTGTTGGCTGAGAAAATGACCGCCCTTGTAAGATGGATGTGGGTCTTTTTATTTTTCCCCCGAATGAATATTACTTAGAGGGGAAATTGTGGACATTTGCATAGTTATCGATTGTAATAGGGTGATGATTGTAAGTTTGGTGTTTTTTTATGTTGTTGTCTGGTTTGATTATTCGTTGGGGATTGATTGGTTTGTAAGGCTTGGTTGTGTAGATAATTATTTGAGATATGGGACTGAATTGGCAGGGCGGTTGGATATCGGCCTATTTGGGGTATTGAAATAGATTGAAATGGGCCAATTTTGGTTTCTGTTTCAATTTGTTGGGAAATAAGCTGGAAAAAGGTTGAAGTGAGTATTTCGAAGACTTTTAAATCAAAGCATTATTTTTATTTTGCTTTGGGAGGAAAAAACAAGTTGTTTTGAATAGTATAGTTTGATTTATAGAGTATCTTACAAATATATGTAGATTTGGTTTGGTTGGTTAATGAACGTCGCACTAGAGCAAGACAGTAGGCTATTGGCAAAATTTAGGAAGAGAATTATAACTTTCCGCCATGGTACAAGAAGAAGAGATCATGTTCACGTAGGTGGAAGAAATATTTTGCTATTCTAAAAAAATAATAAAAAAAATAAAGATGTTTTTTAAATAAAATTAAACTAAAGTTGATTGATTGATTGGAATTGCACTAGAGCTGCACAAAGGGCTATTGGTAACGGTTCGTCATCCACATCGAAGAGAAGTCCTAGGTACACTGCCTCATATTTTTGAACCTCGGTCATATGACGAGATCAACATATGAGCTAGCTTCCAATCTCATTGGAAGCCAGACATTAGATCACGATCAGATTTAATGTGAACCAGTTCCTCATACACGGTGGGCACTTTTATTTGTCGCGAAAGGTACAAGATTAACAATCTTCCGATTACCAAATCGCTCCCCGCATGCTAGGGATCGAACCCAACGAACATCCAACTCGATGCTATTACGATCCCGTTGTTCTACCATTCAGGCCATCATCGAAACGTCAGGATAAACTACTTTTTTGATAGATAGGAAGTTAAAAATTCAGCCTGATGACCTCAAACCCTTCCCAGACTGAACAATCCAACTACAGACACTCAAAACAAGCGTAGCACGGTACCTTAAACAAATATCCCAGGTAGTGTGGGTTACGCAAAATGGCTTTAAACTCCACTAATGACCTGTGACGAGCAAGGTATACGATGTGTGGATACAAGGCCTAGCCTCACTCAGTCAGATTATCGGAAATTGCTCATGGAAGAAAGTAGTCAGTTTCCAGCTTTCGAATTAATCAATCGAAGGTAATGGATCGAATCGTGTTAGAATCAGTGACCGATTTCCACACCGTAACCTTTCTGGAATGAAAGATTCACCTGAGTTTGAAACGTGTCTGAAAGGACTCCGATGAGCTGGAGGTAAAAAATGCAGAAGGTTACCTTCGAGGCTGAGGTAAAGAGGGAAATTGGAAATTAAAATAATAATTGAAAATATGTGGAAAAAATACTTTTATAAATGTAAATATTTTATATAAACTATTTTTATTTTAGAACTGATTATGTCTAGTTTTGCGCGACAAGCGCTCCTGTGCCATTTGCGCCCATGATAAAAGTGGTGCCACTTGTGCCCAAGTTTTGTTTTTATTATTGGGGGGGGGGAAGAATGTAGAACATCAGTTGTCATACTTCGAGCATGAATGGACTATAGTAGAGAGAATACGACGTCATAATCATGAAGCCCACATATCAAGCGAAAAGCCCATATCACGTATCATCTCTTCAAAATTATGAATGAAAAAAAACTCGCAATCGGCTTGTGAATTTGAAAATGTGTAACTGTGAAAATTTATGAATGAAATGACGTAGATAGCCACGTGTCTTGGGCCATACATGTTGGTTTCACTTTGATGTTAGCGAGAGTGACGTCATGACTCCTCTACTACAAAGGATCCGTGCTCGAAGTTGTCATATACAATATAGTATTGTCTATACGCCACTATACACCAGTGGTTTTCCAGATTGGCTTATTATAAGCCATTTTGGCTAAAAGCTGGAAATGTAGATCACAATCTTTTATTCAGTCCTAAATTCCAGTTTTGAATTTTAAGAAAATGGTCCCTTGTAACAAAATAAACTCCCTTACTTTAACGAAAGTTTCAGCAAAGCATACTGTAAAAAATCTGTAAAATTTAGGTTCTAAAAAAATAAAATTGAGCTATATCCAGACAGCAACCCTTTAATCGAGAGTTGGGGAAAGGAAAAGAAAACAACTAAAACAATGTTCTTCCATCTTCTTCACGTAATCTGACCATGGTTCTAAAATAACGTGGTGCATGTATGTATGAATGTGTGTGAATGTGTATGTGTTCCCGGGTCTTTCCTTCGAGATTGACCCCGAACCGTCGCCAATAGCCGACTGTGCAGCTCTAGTGCGACGTTAATTAACAAAACCAAACCAATCCATCTTCTTCTTTTAATAAGTATCACCCTCAAAGATTTAGAGGTAACTGGCACTACTTTTATCATGAGCGCAAATAGCACAGGCGCAAATGGCGCAACACCCGTTTTACTATACATTAGTATATTTCAGCTTATATTTGTAAAAGTTTTAATCTAATTTCCTTATTCCTGAGAACAACATTGAATACCAAATATTTTTTTAAAAAATTTAAAATTGGGTTGGAGAGTTAAAGATAAATATATGGGATAACCAGGCCAAAGCCTAAAACCTTCGAAGACTATTATTTTTGGAGGTAAACTTTAATTTTATTTTTAAAGGAAACCGGGAAAAGAAAAAAAAATATTAAAATAAATGCAAGAACATTTTATAAGGGACTGATTAAAGAGTAAATACCAAAAAAAGATTTTTAAAAAACATATAATTTAATGCAATATACTTCAAAAAATATTGCAAAATTTTGTAAGAAAATACTTCTAAAGGAGTTGGAAAGATACTTCAATAAGCAAGAATCTTATTCGTAGCAACTTTTCTTTTCTCAAAACTGTGCCAGTCTTACACTATTTGGATAACAAAGTTACCAAGTATAAGCCATGTTATACAAAATTGTCAACATCTGAATAGCAAATAATCTACTTCAACTCATTGAATCATATTTGGTTTCCAATATGCATCAACAACAAAACCCTCAAATGCAAAACAAACGCTTCTTGGATCTGACCTCGACGACGTTAAAGCGAATAATACCTTATAAGGATGACAAGCCACGGTTGTGGTCAAGACATTGAGAGTCGTTCTTTCAATGTCCAACAACTTTGGCAGCGAGTGTTTTCAATTTCTGGAAAGCAAGTCCGTCGATGAATAATAAACAGCCTCAGTTATTCGAATACGAAAGCATAAGCCTCGTATGTTTGAATCATGGTCAGATGTTGAGGAAAACACCTGATTTGACACCCGACACAACCTCAATAGGCATCAAGACATTGGACCGCGATTAGATTTAACGTGCACCGCATAGTTAAACACAGAGAAATTAATTAACAATTTTAAATTTCCGTAAACAACACAGATGCCTACAAATTGATTACATTAAACGAAAAAAATAATGCATAAAAACGACACCGGAAACGAGTTTAATCTCAAGAGTAACAACTCCTGTATAATTTTCATAATTTAGGCATTAATTTTCTCAAGACCTTGTTGCCTAGTCAGAGCCCCACCTCTTTACCTTCATCGACGCTTAGTAATATCCTTGCTGCTGCTTCCTCATAAGAGCCCCCCACGCAAAACCGATAAAAAAAGGGTGCGGAGTTGAGCAAGAGAGGCTGAACCATTCACACTAAAGAAGATTTTATTACAATGCAAAAGTTCGGTAACCGTGTCATGAGTACTTAAAGTTTTCAACATGGGTTGATTCAGTGGGGTATAACAATAAAATGATGACCATGTGGGTCGCATTATATGATCCTGTATTAGGTCTTGAAGATTGGATTGCTTTTGAGTTGTTTGTATGCTGCGCAGTTTACTCACAAATTGTAATTGTTCTTAACCCTTTGAGCCAATGACCCGGTTGAACTTTAATCCGAGATTACGCTATACAGCAAAACAGCTAAATAGCCTGGCTGGATATTTGTAGCCTAGCTATACATCTGAACTATGTAGCTATGACTAAATATGGTTATAGCCCGAGCAAAAAGTTTTGTAGTAGTAGCAACTGATATGTACTCGATGAGGTTAACCAGTTGACTTGCTTTACTTTTTGAGAGCGCATGTACAGTGTACACATCTTCAAGTGAGAGCTATACACATGTGTACCATAAATTACAGCCTCGATACCATAAATTACAGCGATTACAGCCCCGATATAGCTATATATACAGCCCCGATATAGCCCCCTATATAGCTCATCAGCTGCATATTTCTCTTTGATCTTACCTAAAACCGATAGGTAGCTTATTTTCAGCTATATGGCTGTTGATTTGGACTATATAGCTGGACAATATAGTTGTTTTTGAGAGGCATTTTCAAAAGACTTGTAGCACTTTCATATAACTTGGCTATATGGCTGTTTTGCTATACAGTGTAAACCCGGTTTAAAGTTGTATTAGTGCTACGTAATGGGCTATTGGTTGAAGTTCGGAATCTATTCCGAAGGACAGGCCCAGGTATACCCAACCAACTACGGGTGCGAGACTATTGAGTTCGGCGGAAAGAAGAAGAATATGGTAAACCCCGCTCCCTTTGGCCGCAACTGGGCTATTGCTGGGTGCGGAACTGCAACTGCGTCACCAACAAAAATTCGCTTGTTTTCTCACCAGTCTTCCACTGTTCTAATGCATACTACTCGCATCTTCTACGAAATGTACTACAAACATTTTTGCCATATTAATCTTTTGTATTTTATGTTAAAGTAACTAAATAAGTGTTTGTCTAAACACTTGTGTCATCCTTGAGTATCATTAGTGTCATCATCCTTATCACTGGTGTCATCCTTGAACAACATAACACATTTGTAAAATATGTAGAATTACAAAGCATCAGTAACATCTACAATATTGTATCATAACTTTGAACCAAAGTCAAGTGACGGGGACAGCACCTTGGTCGGCAACACACTTATTGTTTCCCAAAATCAAAGTTATGAATCTCTGAAAATTTACATCAGGAAAATTGGATTGTGTTACGCATAGAGCATTTTTTACCCTTTGCACTCCGTTATCGCCGCTCAGACGACAACATAGCGACTCGTTCTTTTGGTTCCCTGTTCTTTAAAATAAACTCGAAAAGTGTCTTGTATGTAAAACACATCGATCTTTTTTTTCAACTTGTTCTCTTGCAGATCCAAAACAAATTATGATTTTTTCCCCTCTATGAGCATAAAAAATTCTGCGGGGAAAACAGAAAGAGGAATAACTGTTCTTTAGAAAGAACGCAAATGTCAAAATGTTCTTGGAATGGAAAGGGTTAAGAATACGATTTTTAATACTAAATTCTAACCCATATTTGTGGGTTAGAATAAGCTCCTTTGCCTAAAGAATTAGCCAAAGGAGCTTTTTGGCTAAATTTTTAGGCTCCCAATTCAGTGATTACTTCTAATTGTATTTTACAATCTAACATTGAAAGGTATTAATTTCCCTTTTTCCAAAATAATAATAAAAACAAATGAATAATAATATTTTTTCATGAATTATAAGTTATTTTCTATTTTTAGATACCAATAAAACTGCGCAATCTTTCATATAAACGAAGAAAACTGCAGAAACTGTCCAACATGAAATTCCCACTATAGCTAAAAAATCAATTCGGAATGACATTTTCTGTGTCAGATGACAGCATGTTTCAACGCTCCAGAGGATTGTCACTCACCGACAGGGACAAGATCCACGCCTTATTGAAAAAGACCGTTTTCTGGGTTGTCCTCTGAGGAATCGTCCTAAAATAAGACCTAGCAGAGAGAGAGTATGACAAGGGACAGTAATTACCGAAGGCGTCGAGGCAGAAAGAATTTTCTTTAATGCAATGTCGAGGGCCGTTAAGGTGGAAAAATTATCTTCACAAGAGATTCCGAGGCGAATAATGAAGTTGGTATGTGGAGAGATTTGGTGACAGGATAATTATCTATGGACTACTTAGGATTTATTGGTGCATATGATGTAGGATTTATTGATGATTAGCAAAATTGCTAATCGTTCAAGGAATTAATTAAAATATAAGGGATTAATTAAAATATAGTCGGTTGGATGACTTGTTTATAAAATAAATTAGTATTTTCCGTAATTAAATGACAAAATACCTATTAATAGCGATTTTTCGAACATTTAGGATTTTTATGGAAACTGCATGTCGTGGAACCATAACGTGACGGTTCTCTGTCATTGAAGGAAAAAAACAATAAAAGTAGGTGTATTCAGTGAAAAGGTATTTTCGGACAGACAATCGCATATAATGGAGTGCCATAGAACAGGAAATAAGCGCTAAATTTTTTTTTTTTTTTTTAAACTTTTCAACACAATTTGACATGGAAAACGTTCTTATGAGCAACTATTTTAAGCTTCCTAAGTTTCATTAAGATCGGTACAAAAGATGTGGAAATTAGCACGAACAAATGTTAATGGAAGTTTCTATATTTGGGTTAAATTTTCCTTTAAAGGGAAATGGTTATTTAATATTTTATAAGAAGTTCGCATATTTTCTAAAATGATCTACAACGCATATCCGCGTCATTTTGCAGCGATTGTAGATACTGTCCGTTTTGTCTACCACGCATCAGGTACCTACCATCACCATGCATACTTGGATAGCCAGACATGCGATCTTCCAACTGCATGGGCCAACCAAACATCCGTTCTGTGTGAAAGACCAGCCAACCGTAGGGCCTGATTTACTATTAGGCCCTGCGGCTTGAGTGCCCTACCGATACGTAGGGTCCCCAGCTCTATCGCCCCCATAACCTATAAACTGTATCTAGTATTTTTATTTATATATAGAATATTCATTATGCGGTAGACCCTCCTTGCGGCGACTTCTAGCGATTCCTTCCTTTAAGACCATTACTAAAGCCTTAATAGTTAACTAGTTTTTGCCTTCTGTATGCAAATTTTTTTCTTTTATTTAACTCATTGTATAAACCTAACATTTTAAAGACCATTTAGTGCTGGTCTCATAAAGAGTCGCTGTGGCGAGGGTTTACTGTGCAAGTAATTCATTGTTTTACCAAGGTATGGTTTTGGTTTGGTTAAATAACGTCGCACTAGAGCTGCACAGTGGGCTATTGGCGACTGTTTTACCAAGGAGTAGAACTATTTTTTATGAATGTTAATATTTGTCTCAAATCAGACGCAGCAGTCTTGGGCCAATACCTGTTAACCTTCGGTATAGATTGGGGGCCCAGGACTGCAGTCATAGCCCCTACCGAAAACCCCGGGCCAAGGGATGCAACTTTTATTAAATTATACAAAAGTTGTCTATACTTTAAAAAATATTTTATTATTTTTACAATTTTTATAACTGTTAGGCAATTTCCCCAAAAGGATATATATATATTTTTTTTTTATGAATAATACACTTAATATGCGATATTTTAATTCTTGGTGACTATATTTTCGAGAGGGGCTTCCATTAATGACATTGTGCCTATAGTAATGAACTTTCTAAATAAAGCCCTAGCCTATTAAGTAAATAGTTTTTTTTAATATATACTGAGGTTACGTTGCGTATGAACCGATTGTTATTGCGAAACAAATATAAAATAATTCACTTATCAAATTTCTTTCAGAAAGATGTACAAATAAAGAAGGGCATCCGTAAGTATAAAACGAACAATACAAAAAATAAATGATTAAATAAGCCTCTAATAATCTGATAGTAGGATGAGATTGGGGAAAAGTTCATATAAAATTGAAATCCAAAAAGGTAGGAATTCGTCGCTTGAGGTTTTGCAACCGCAACCACAACATATGTAACAACTACGTGTACAGAAGGAAATTTGAGAGTGAGATTTTTCTTTCGCCCATGAAGTGAAAAACTGTTTGAATGTGAAAATTGAAAATGTCTTTGAAGCGTCGCTGTCCAACAAGGTATTCATTTTCGTTGCATTGTTTGCATACTTCGGCTATGTGGTTTGAATTTTCATCAGACGCATTATGTCATTTGTTTTAACCGAATGAAAATCGCGCAAACCAAAACCGCCATAGCGCGCCAAAATAGGAAAGGTATTGCATTGAATGTTGTTATTTTTTATTTTTTATGCATGATCGCGTAAAATTTTTCTAATATTCAGATATGTAGAAAAATCTTTCTTTGTGGGATAGGGGATGCCTTATTAGGGCAACTTTTGAAAAAAAAATATCCGTATATCCGGCATTTAAATATATAACGAAGCTACAACGATTACAAAATATATCGTAACAGTTGGCAGCCCCGGTTACTTAATTTTAAATTATTTTAAAATTATGCCCATTTTGGCAACTAGAAATAAATTACTAGGTGCCAATATGACGCAGCTTTTATCTCTCATAATAATAAAAATTGATTTTCAATAATTGCTCTTTTATAATTCCTAGTTATTTTGTCAGTAAGACGGTGATATATTTAGAGCACAAAAGAAAACACGCTTCTAATTTTAGTTCTGCCAGGCCCGTCACACCTGGGTGTGAGGAGGGGGGGGGGGGTGCCCCAACAATCTGGAAACCTTAAAAATTGGAAATTTGCGAAATACTGCATTGGAACATGCGCGCAACAAATTAATGCTTCTGAGAGAACTGTTTTAATGTTATCTAGTATATTAAAAAAGATGAAAAATGCCTGTAAGCTGGAATGGGGAATTTTCAGCACTTTTGAGTTGGGAATTTCGAATAGTTATGTTAGGAAATTTCTTGTCCCCCCCCCTCCCCCCCCCCCCCCGCAAAAAAAAAATTGTGTGATGGCTTGGTTTTGTTAAATAACGTCGCACTAGGGCTGTGCAGTGGGCTATTGGCGACCGTTCGGGGTCTATCTCGAAGGAAAGACTTGGGAATGCATACACATTCACACATGTGTGATGGCACTATGTTCTGTCAACGCAATTTTAAAATTACACCTAAGCTGAACATTTTGGCAACAACAAATAAATTACTAGATGCCAATATGACGCAGTTTTTATCTCCCAATTTCATACCCTGACGGAAACATGACCAGAAACTCATCCGAATGCGAAAGTAACAATATACACCAAAGAAACATTCAAACACACGAAAACATTACAAATAATAGACAACCGAAAACGAAACAAAATCCGCTACTTCGTTTTCTTCCGCACACGACCCCGACCCCCATTACTCACAGTCCCATCCCTTTTCAAATCGAACAAACGACAGGCACGAGCAACAACCCGCACTATCAATAATCCCTCGTGTCCGGAGGGGGGGGGGGGGGCAACAAGCTCGAAAACACGCCAAAACAAAAGACAGAAGAAAACTCGACTCTTCATTACGTGGGGCCGTGGTCTTCCCTTGAATATCAATTACCTTCCAGTCCATTGTCTTACAGAGGAGGGGCGAGGCGGCGGCGCTGGTGCTGTTCTTTACGGAGGGCTATGTAATGAACAAACGATTATTATTTAACGTAAATGATAATGAAATAGAATGTGGCTCGGGGGGTAGCTGCAAACGGGATTTTCGTCTGCCAATGTTGAAGTTGCCCGCGAATCTGCGTGACCTCTTTAGTAGTTATTATTGAGTATATTTTGTGTAATTTATGAGTCGGCTCGGGAGGTTTTGTGTTTGTTTTTGTAGTAGAACCGAGTTTGAGTTTTGTTATAGTTTGGGTTTCGGATGCTGAATGTCCTTTTAAAGGTCTCTTCAGGTCTAAAGACAAATATCATTTTAATTTTATGTATATTTTTTTTAAAAGCACAGTACTTGTACTCACTAGAGATAATTTTCAACTTGTAGCAATCTGGCATAGATTAGCCATAACCATATGTCAATACTTTAAAATAAAGTATAAAATATATGACAATACTTTAAAATAAAGTATAAATTACAAAGCATACAAAATTCTCAGTAAAATCATGGATTGTCCTCATTTTCACGAAATGTGTTGATTCGTATGCTTTTATTTTAATATATTTTTTAATCTCAGTTTTATATTTGCCCAAAAAATAACATAAATGCAATTAAATATATGTTTACACTAACATAGCCCTTGTGTATCTGATACTAACTAGTAATGTTAGGAACAATAGACCTCACAACTAAAAAAATAAATAATAGTAAATTTAAAAAAATTAAAGCCATCTACGTCTATTTTAAAGATTTCAAGCAACATTCATGAGAGATTTGAAGAAAATCGAGCAACGCATTTAGTCGTAAATGTATAACAAAAAGTTTACAGGCAAACAGAAGAAATGTTTAAAAATCGAGTAAAAACAAGGACCTTGTAAAAATTTCAAAAAATTATAATTTGGTATCAATTGGTATTTTATAATTTTGTCTTCAATTTTAAAATATAATAAAGAAGTAAAATCCGTTGATTAATAATGAAAATTCATAAAAGAAGTCACTCAAAAGCAAGAATAGCTGTACTCACGCTAATCAGGCTTTATATAGATGCAAAATCAGTTACATCCGTGAACGTGAACGAACGCGATTTCTGATTGGTTGAAAATGTGGATACATAACGTATTTTACTTCCTGAACAAACACAAGATTGCGACGCATCCAGTTGCAAAAACAGTTAAATCCTTTTTTTAGTTGCAAAACAAGTTAACATGAGAATTTACATATTTTAGTGAAACTTTTTTTTTATATTTTGTTATCAGTGTTAAGGAGAGGTCATTTCAAGATGTGTGAACGTTTTAACATTCGATAGGAAAAATTGGGTCAAAAGCTAATAGTCGAATTCAAAAGTCAATGTCACCAATCTGTCCTCGTGTACTCTCTTTTATTAATCAAAATAACAATACACGCACTTCAAGAGAAAAACGCAAAAGGCTGGAACTTCCCAAAAGCGGTTATTCCTACGACAAAACACAATGCAATATATGCAAATGAATTAAGGCACAACCCCGAACTTATCCCACTAAGATAACAAACACCACTAATACTCCAAGATCAGATAAACTCCCTCATTGCAGACCCAATAATGAATCTTCAGCCATTTTATAAAATCAGCATTACCATTAACAGCCCTCAATTGGAGCGATCCCAAGATAATCCACCCTTCCATTGTTCACTTTCACACGAAGCCATCTCATTAATCCACACTTAGTAGATTATTCGTCCATTATTCCTGCCCAAAGATGTACCTGAGGAGGAGGTAGATGCCCATTAATCTTCATTTTTGGGCCTATTGGCGCCGGGGCTCACAATTAGACAGGGACAGAGATCCCCAAAAACGCGACATGCTGTGCGAAAGTTCCACTCCTAACACTAATCGTTCCTGGCTTCTACTATAAAAGAACATGGCTGCCAGAGAAAGAAGGTTCGCCATTAAGGCATTGTTCCATTCCCGCTTCCTTCATCATGCAAATTGCTCTTGGAGATGATCCTTCTTCAAAAAAGGCATTGTTGGATGTGTTACGGGAGCGACACCCACTAAAAAGGGTGAAAGCGAGTTACGCCCAAAAGTGAAGTCTTGGTGGCAAGGTCAAGGGGGACGCTGCAGCTTCTTCGGCATTGAATCTATGATATTTTAAAAGCATTTGTAATGTGTTTTATAATGCGTTGCGAAAGAGATGATGGGGGTGAACCGACATCTTTTGTATCTTATTCATTAGGTTTATCACGCAGATTCATATTAGCATGGAATTGAATTAAAAGGTTACTCAATAAAGTAGTATATTAAAATGCTGTCATGTTTTGTGTAATTTTTAATGTTATGTTCAAATATTTGATCGTTAAAGTTATTTTCATTTGTTCTATTCTACGAACAAAAGCATTAGATATTTTTCATTTGCACTCATTTTTAATCTATGCAAAATTTAAAGTTTTTATTTCAATGGCACCACATATTTCAATGGCAAGGAAAGCTTCAGGATAAATCATCAACCATTACCAATAACCAGTTTTGTAGCTCAAATTCGATATTAGTTTAGACATCGAAAAGCTTATTATATATAGATAACATTGTCTAACATATACAAAAGAATATTATGTGGAATTTATACATTAGAGGGACAATTAAAAAACCATTATGATCTGTGTGAATCCTCCGCGTATAATAATCCTTGTGAAATAAACCTTAAGTTTTTTAAAGTTTAAGTTATGTATCTATTAACTATCAGGAGATATTTTTAAATAAAACCCAATCATAGAGTTAACTATTTCACACCTTCAAATCAATCCAGGAAAACACCGCTTTTTCAATAACTGTAACTAATGTTAGTAGTAAGGAAAGAAGTGCAAGTAGAGTAGCCAACGCATCTTTTTATTAAATATTTCTTGTTCCCGACCTGTCATATTATAATTTTTTTAAGAGATTATATGTACCCGTAACTGCAAATGTTCTCTGGGTATGGCCATGACTTTAATAATACGGAGAACATCGTTCTTATCTGTGCTGTCTCGAGGGAGGGTGAGCTTTAGACAATACCCTTCCCGATACATGTAGTTTTGTATTTAAGGTAGTATAGTTAAAGGTAATTTAATGTCATTCGTGAGCCCTGATTAATTCAAGCCCGTATACTAGAAAAATAAAATAATATTAAACGGGCTTTTCAAATTTAAAATTTCGATTGGGCATACTGCCGATTCCGTGACAGGAACCTTTCGGTTATAATAGCAAAGACAGATATAAATCAGAAACAGTTCATTCTTCCATTCAATAGCAAATAACATTTCCTCGTTTTTAAACTAATAAAAATCCACACACCATTTATTTTCTCCGTTCGAATAATCAATTGGTGCCCATCTAATCCTAATCAAACATACCCAAATTGTTTTTAGATAAAATTCAATTTTAATCCGTTATATTTAAATTCCCATTCTCATCTTCAAACGAAAACAATCCAGCTCCATTCCTTTTCTAAACGGAATTCGTGAGCCTGTTTGGGATGTTCGTCATGTCTTCCCCTGCTGTTTCCTTGTTATTATTCTGTGATAAACGTGGTGTAGTTTAGCTAACCTAACCATGGGGTTGATGAATGCAAAAGAAGCGAATCAAACACTAATCCAAGGTCATCTTTAACGCATTACGAGAGGACGTGAAAATAGACCGGACGTCTTTTTTCTTTCTGTTGCGAGGTGCAAAGGGTTAGATACCCTCATAGAATACGTGAGAAATAGCTATTATGGCTGATTTGTACACTAAACGGCTATCTTATTTTCTCAATAACAAGTGACGAGATATACGGTTTAAAACGCATTATGAATTGTGAAAACTACTCAGAACTCAACTGATATCCGAACTCCTAGCTGATATATACCCAATTTCGTTTATGATAAGTAGGATTGGGCGATGATTCGATATGTATCGAAATTCCGGAAGTAAAAAATCATCACGATTTCGATTTGTAATTTTAGATTTGACGATTAATCGATTTGAAGATGAATCGATTTGACGATGAATCGGTTTGTCGACGATTAATCGATTTGACGACGATTAATCGATTTGACGATTAATCCATTTGACAATTAATCGATTTGACGACAATTAATCGATTTGACGACGATTAGTCGATTTGACGATTAATTGATTAGTCGAAAGTACATTAGGGATCGTAGATTCATGTACATTTCAAATCGCAGCAATTATCAATAATATTTTTTAAGAATCCATCCCCAAACTTGAACTGAAAGACCCAAAATCCAATCATAAAAATATATATAAATTCAAAACCCATGTGATTCTATGCAAACTATTTTCATAGTGGTTATAGTTTCCAATTAAAAAAAATCTTCAGTCTTCCAATTTAAACAGTATTGATTCTTTCTGAAGCTTGGTCATAATTGATGAGATATTTTGTCGTCTCATTAAAAAGCGATTTGCAAAATGTTTTCCATCACAGGATTTATCAAACTGGCCTGTCGGATATCCTATTGAGATGCTATAACCTTAACGAAGCATAACGGATATCCCGAAATAAAGGAAAGACGCCATATTGGTAGACGAATAAATTAATTTCATTTTTGATAATCTATCCAAACTTTTACCAGTTTCATCACGCTACAAAATGTCAGAGTATCGTGGATTGCGATGGATCATAGACTTGCGATGGATTTTATGGTAAAAAAGTTGTACAACATATTGAAGTAGTTTCGTTATTTTAATTAATGATATATATAATACTAGCTGAAATACCCGTTATACGCACGGGAAGGAAATAATTTACGAAATAGATTCAAATATAATAATTGTAAGCGAAATAAATAATATTCTTAATTTGTCACCCATCAGGGGGAACCAAATAAAGTATTAAAAGTTCCAATTTGCAACGAAATTTTATTAGCAAAGTCCCGCAAGAACTGGAAAGATTGACATTGTGGAGAAGTTGGCTGTACAATAATATGAATATATACATACATTACTCCTGTTGATTAACATCCATATTTTAACCTTTTGTAACATCCCAGAAATTTAAAGATGAGCAATTCTTATAATTGTTAATTATAACTATTATAAGAAAGTAGATAGATGCAACAAGCAGTCAATAGATGCAACAAGCGGTCATTTAAAGTTGTGTAACATATATGCTACACTATGCACTATAGGCTTAAATATACAAGTTCGCATTTTTAAAGAAGTTTTAAACAGAACCTAATTATTAATTTTTATTTTATTTTTGCAATAGTTCATTTCACTGATAAATGTTCTACAAAATACAACAACAACAAAATTGCAGTGTATTATTATTATTATTACCCAGTTGAAATTCCTTTTCATCGTAGACCCCCAGCAGTTTCAATTAGAAGTTGTTCGTTGAGAATGTATGTCAATAAGGAATTCGGCTTCAGTTTGCAAAGCAAAGCGATTGAGATGACGTCACCGTCATGGGAATTGTACTTGAGCAGCCAAGTGAAGAACGTGCAATGCACCCCGGAAAATTAATGAAACAAGCCACGTCAATTAGAGCTCTAAAAATACCAGCAACTGATGATACGCTTTGAAGGAAAATATTTTATGTTGTTTGTTTTAAAAACAATCTGGAAATAATATATGTTAGTATAATTCTTGAGTAGATGCAAAAGTAGTTATATCCAAAAATTCGAAATATGGTAGTTTGTTACTGTTAGCTACTTTATTACTTGTGTTGCCCAATTCCAGAATATCTGTTGCCAACTTTGAAAAACTAAGCCCTTTACATTTTTTAATCACACTGTTTTCGTATTAAATTTTATTTTTATCCCTGGAATTCAACAAATTATGCTGACATTTAATTGCATAAACTTATAAACATACAGCATATTCTTAAACATACATTTGCATCAACGTACGTTTATATTCCAGATGTAGAAATAAAATTTAATTCGAAAAAGCGATTTAAAAACATGAACGACTAGTTTTTTTCAAAGTAGAAGTTTTCGAATTGGAGACGCACTTGAGCTTTAATTTCTATTTTATTTTAAAAACTTCAAGTAAACTCCCCGCTGAAACTAAGATGTGTCGCCTTTAACTGGTTTTCGTGATTTTCTCACAATAGTCAAAATTGAATATATCTGCTTTAGCATCTGGGCTACTCACTTTAGACAGGAAAAAGTTTTTTTAAGAAAATATTTAAAAAAAAAAAATTAAGTTTAACGTGGCATGATATTTTGGTGCTCCGCAGCAACTTACGTACCATATTATGCACCATTACAATTTTTTATTTTACGAAAGAGTTGGAAAAAATTTAATTATTCAGTATAAATTTTGTACTGATTAGAACTTTTCGAAATTGGTGTCAATTTACAAAAAATCATATCTAAATTTTGGTGCCGATTTCGAAAAGTTTTAATAAGTATAAAATTGATATTATATAATTAAATTTTTTCCAACTCGTTCGCGAAGTTAAAAATTATTTTTTACTTTTTAGCGCATTTTCCTTAAAGTCGGTTTTCTTTTTTTTAGAAAGATTATTTTATTGTAAATTTCCAATAGTATGTTACGAAATTTCAACGGTTTCAATCAATCTCAAGATGCAATGGGATTCTGGAATCCATTAAAATGGTAATAAAATATTGCAGTCGTTTTTGTATTAACCTCAAATGGCTGTAAGTAAAATAAAAATTTAAAAAAAAATACAACCGATTTCCAAAAAAAAAGTAAAACTAAAAAAAGTTTTAATTACCATTGTAATTACTCATTTAAAATTAAACTCAAATGAAACATTTTTTAAACAGCATAAAAGTATTAGGGTGTATTTACATTGCACAAATCTGTTAAGAAATATAAAACTCTAACACAGTTTCCATTTAAGCAATCGACATCAAATACTGTGGAAAACCATCTTCTAAACAACAATTTTAAGTTTGTCAGGTCGCTTTGTTTGAACAGAAGCTGATATTAACAATATGAACCCTTTGCACTCCGTTGGCTCTGCTGAGGCGACAACTTAACGACTCGTTCTTTTGATTCCCTGTTCTTTAAAATAAACGAGAACAGCATAATGATCTTGTGTTTAAAAAACGTCAATATTTTTATCAACTCGTTCTTTTGCAAATACAAAACAGATAATGTTTCTTTTTTCTATAAGTAAACATATTATAGGGCAAAGAACATAAGGATGAATAAGTGTTCCGTAGAAAGAACGGAAAACGCAAAGATTTCTTGGAGTGCAAAGGGTTGAACCAATATGCTCATTTTGGCGAAAGTACGATTACTTAAATTTGAGTACGTCATCGCTTATTTACGATGCAATTGTACTCAAAGAAAAACGAGTACGTTCATAAACTCATTATTAAGCAAATTTTTTTTTACAGTATCATCCTTTCAAATATTTTTTTTGGAACTTGACACTGTTTTAGTTTTTGGTGTGTGAAGCGGACCCCTAGGCTGCAGCCTATGTAGCCTATGCCTAAATCCGGCCCTGCCTTAAAGCTTGTGATAGCAGCATCAAATCTTTCCTTAAGGTACGCAATAGACTGACACTTAAAGATGCGATCTAACCCACAGCATACATGAATAAAAAGGGGGTTACCAAAGTCCACACGCGCGGTTCCGATTAGAACTCATCTTTTTCCTTCACACCCCGACTTTGATGTCCTGGTTCCCGCCTTTTCCTCGAAGGAGTGTCAACCACTTTCTCGCGTGTGTCCAAAGAAAAGAGGGGGAAAAAAGGGAAAAAAATTCGGACAATGGAACAATCAGATGAGGCTACTTGGAACAATGCGATCGCCTCGTTAGAGGAGTTTTAATCAGGTGGAGAGATCGCCCTGTATTGGGCAGTGAGGCATTACCCCGTGAAAATGGGTTTTATATTATTGAATTGGTTATCGCGTTGCAGTTTCTGTGAATGGATTTAAGAATAATTTATGGGTGGATTTCTTTTTAAATCGAGATGGATTTATTCGTATTTAAGAATGAAATGCAGGGACAAAAATTAATTTTGTCACAAAAATTGTAAAGGTTTTGAATTGTTACTTTTTTTTAAAATGTGCAATACAATCGATATTTTATATATTTAATTATAGCAGTTATTCGTCACAATTTCATTATTTCATTCATACGTTCGTAAATATTTTCTGATAGAAATTTAAATGACTTTTCATTTAATAAAATTCGCATCTAGTGTATCAACAACATATATACCATTTTTGTTTATCCAAAATAATGTCTTTCACATTGTTTGTATTGTCCAAATATTAACTGCGTTCATGCTATGCTTATTGAAATATTTTACTGGGTTAACTGTTCGGAGTTTCAGTGAGCTTGCATTTATTTACTAAAATGCCAGATATTTCATAATATGCTAGAAAGTAATTCAATTTCAAAACAAATTTGGCTGAAGAGCAAATTTTAAATAATTTTGCTGATATTTTTCCTAGTCTTAACTTTTACATCCACTACATCCCACAAGCTTAAATTTATATTGAATTAAGAAACGGAAAATTAAAATGTATTAGGATAAAGAATATGAGAGGAGAAAAAAGTGAGAAGTGAAAGAAAAGGGATAGAAAAGAGAGAGAAAAGGAGAGAGAGGGGAGGTGATGTGTCTTGAATTCAATTTCGATTTAATAGCTTACACATAAAATCACGGTAAATTAATAAAATATTCTGAATTGTAAAATTTTAAAAGAGTTTTCTCAGAAATATTATAAATTGCAGGCTGCGGCTTGATTTTTGTAAATATGTATTGTTCAAAACGAGCTTTTTAGACTATGTCCCACGTTCCTTTCAAAATTCATTTGTTATAACAATGTTTAAATTCTTATCGATTTCAACTTTCCAAATGTAATTATCACGCGAGTTTCTGTCGAAAGGGAATTTAAATTATTAGTTGTGTATGTTCGATCATGGTTCATTACTCGATAAATTATGACTAGGTTTTCACCCACAGACGCAGCCATGCAAATAAAAGACCTGTATGCTCCACTAACGAAAGCCATTTTGTGGATGCATCACGGATTTCTATGTCACCTTTGTCATTTATTTAAAATGCACTCACTATTAATATAAAACATGTTTTACGAATACGTTTATTGAAAAAATAGTTTGGTTGTTAGTAAAAAGTCAAACTATCCATAGTAAACTAAAAATTCTTATCCAAAATACAAATATGGAAATAGATTAAGAACTACAAATTAATTAAATATTCTAATATGATTACTTAAGAACTACGGCGGGTATTCGTATGGGTTGATTAAAAAATAACTGTAAGAATGTTCCAGAGGATTTTGTTAGGTTTGTTTTGTTAATTAACGTCGCACTAGAGCTGCACAGTGGGCTATTGGCGCTGTTCCAGAGGAAGAACGATGACTGTTTATCAGTAGTGATTATATCAGTACAGACTATTTATCAGTAGGGATTGTATCAGTGCTGACTATATATCAGTAGTGATTATATCAGAACTGACACTTTATCAGCAGTGATTATATCAGTATTGACTATTTATCAGTAGGAATAACTGACTGTTTATCAGTAGTAATTGTAGCAGTACTGATTGTTTACCAGTAGTGATTATATCAGTACTGACTCTTTATCAGCAGTGATTATATCAATACTGACTCTTTATAAGTAGTGATTGTATCAGTATTGACACTTTATAAGTAGTGATTGTATCAGTATTGACACTTTATCAGTAGTGATTGTATCAGTATTGACTCTTTATCAGTAGTGATTATATCAGTATTGACTGTTTATCAGTAGTAATTATATCAGTACTGACTGTTTATCAGTAATGATTGTATCAGTACTGACTGTTTAACAGCAGTGATTATATCAGTACTGACTGTTTAACAGCAGTGATTATATCAGTACTGACTTAGTAAACGAAAAAAAATTTCATGTCTCATTGACCTAGACAGCATTCTTATATTTTAGCGTTTTTTCGGACTATAATCTTTCTTGGCACTTCACAAATTGGTACACTATAGCTGTGATTCCCAAAGAGTGGTTTGCGGGTCGACGCTAGAGGGTCCACGGGGTCACATTTTTTTACATGAGTTTCTATTACAATGTTTTCATGAGTTTAAATGTACGAGTAAGATACTCTAAATGTTATTAAACTTCTGATTGTAGTGGTATTTTTTTTATGTGTTTGTTGGATTAAATTTGTGTCCATATTCTTATTAAAAGCTGTGTAGAATTACAAGGAATTATAAAAATAATTGTACTCATCCCTTAATTTTCATGTTAAAATAAAATTTGAAACATATGAATACATGTCCAGAAAGAGGGGTTGACTTCCATGAGCATATATGAAACAAGGGTTCCCAGGTCCTATTTTAATTTTTGCTAGGGGTCCATGGCTTCATGCTAATCGGGAATCGCTACACTATAGTGCAAACCAGAGTAGCTTACAAAAAGCAGTTCATCAACATTTGAACACATTGTTTAAATCCAAGACCCTTCATAAAGCCAAAGTGATTATTTAGTAATTACAACTCAAATCTTTACACAATGTGGACAAACTGCAATTGCGAATAAATTATCTTTATTACTATCATATTGTTATTTGATGATGATTGCACACGAGTTTGAACCTGTTGAAATGCGTGATTACAGGAACATTATTAAATTAGCATCAAACACTTAACAGTGTGTCAACACTCAGTGCGCACCTTTCAAAGTTTACACATTGTTTAGTAACGAATTTCTCATAGACACAATAAAAAAAATATATACGAAAACGATCAACAAGTGATGAAGCGTTAAACAGCCGATTTAACCACGACTTAAGTACCCCATCGAGCAGCATTCATACATACAAAAAGTGGCAATCACGCCAAAATTACCCCCAATCTATGCACCTAAATCTCCGTCTATTACCCCGGCGATAACACGATTTCATAGTTAAATAAAAACTCTCCATCTAGCCCAAGTCCCCGTCTCGGTACAGGAGAATTAATAGTCCGAACCCTAATATCTAAATTGCCCATTGAATATTTCCGAAAATGACAAATGCGCCGGGCAATCCATCACGGGCAGTTGGATCCCCTCTGGCGGAAATGGAAGTGAAAACCGAAGCAGCAAGAAAAGGAAGACACAATTAGTCTGTCTATCGCAGCTACTGGTCATTTCCAGCAGCAGCAAGAGACGGGTTTGCAGACCACCTCTGGTTAGCGTGAGAAAATTCGTCGGTGGTGGCGCTGCATGCCGATGAAGACGAGTCGAGCTGGAGTAATTAATGTCACTGGTTGGAAACGTACAATGATATATCAGGGATATCTTGTCCACAATGGGGTATCGGGTAGTAATTACGCGGCCTCGGATTGAACTTGATGAACCGTTATGAATTATCATCCATTTCGACGAAAGAAGGGTCCTTTTCTCGGTAAGAGTCTGAACCTGTCGGGAATATCGTCTCGCCATGCGGGAATGGGTCGAACTTGTTAAGTCCACATTCGATCGCGAGTTGGTCTTGGGCGATGATCACATTTTGCCATAGCGATTAATCGCCAGAGAATAATCGATATTTTTCGATTAATCGAAATTTACGATATATGGATATTTAATTTTTTTCAATATTTTTGATACATACATCACTGTTTACGCTAAACGTTCTTTGAAGGGCCGCCCGCCCTTTTTAAATCTGGATAACGCCCTCGTACCTTTTTTGGAAAAATGCCGCTCTCTTTTGTAAAAATTCCGCCCTTTTTGCCCTTTTCAGTCAAGAACAAGCATCCTTGCTTCCCTAACTGTCTTTAAAATAGCCCTCCCCCTCTTCAGTTCAGATCATTACACTCATGCTAAGAATCAAGCACCCATGCCACCGGGCACGTGTCTGATATGTTAACGGATGGACCCTGCCCCTTTTTATTTCTAGAGTCAACACTGAAAACATATTGTTGATAAATCGATATTTTACGATTATAATTAGTACAGTAGCAAAAAAAGTAGAGACAAATATGGAACATATCGGCCTAGAGTATATGCACAATCACTAGTTAATCTGCAGATACATTGATTTTCGCACTTTCACTGACTGAAACATATACAAAAATACACACAGTGTAGAAAACAAATTATAAAAACATCAAATAAAAATAAATCCCCACCTACTTTTTCCAAACTTTTCCTCGAAAATTAATAACCCACATTATTAAAAAAAAATCCCTGTTCATCAGGATATGATGTCATCACGCACGGACCCATCCATAAAATAATAAATCACTCCCAAAAACTTTTCCTTCTGTTAACTACCACGTTTCTCCACCAAAATGGCTGTTTCAATGTAGATTTCGAAGGCGTGGTGGGATTCGACAGTTCCTTGTGAAACCCACGCGAGTCTTTGAATGACCGGCTTGGATAAATATTTAATTAACGGGTTAGGAGGAACACTGAATGAAGGGCTGAATTAGATTTTGATTTATAGAAGATAAGTTAGATTTCCTGAAATGATAAGAAATCTTTGACGAGATCGATTCATTTCCCTCCTGTTTTAGCTATCAAATATAGACATCTGTTTTATCATCGAAATTGAAATAACGTGTTTTTTATTTTAATGTTTAAACAGAAGATTATTCAGGATGGCAACAACATTCTGGAGAAAAAAAAATCCCTGATATTTCCATGATGGTGTCACAAAAATTTCCCCGATTTTACAATTACATTAAGAAATGTTGCGATACATGCTTTGTATAGAAACAAAGTATCCACGCTACAATAATCCAATAAATATATTGCATTATAAATGAAAAATTATAAACAATACTTATTGACAATTAAAATAATAATTTAATTAGTCAATAAATCCCATATTCATTAGCCCCTCACATGTTGCTTACAATTCAAGGTCCAATGCACTTTGCTTTTGCTTCTCCCTCCTGCATTGGTTCACGTTTTTACAAAAATAAAACTAAAAATATGAAAATGCGCATAATTATGCTTTTTTTTAAATTTCTATTCAGAACTAATAGGAAATATTGACATTTAAATTACCCAGAATAGAGGGCATAGCAGACAATACTTGCCGTTTCTATGATCCAAATTTGAAAAATTCCCTGATTTTTTGTGAAATTTTGAAAAATTCCCTGATTTTTTGTGAAATTTTGAAAAGTTCTCTGACTTTTCCCTGATATTTCCAGAATTAAAAATGTCCCTGATTTCTCGGTTTTCCAGGTTATGTTGCCACCCTGTTATTGCGTATAAAAATCAAAAATACATATTTACAAAAAGTACAAACTATAAATACGCAATGTACACATTATATAAGTACTTTGATATACACATTAATGCGTTCTAGAGTATTAAAGAAACGTTATAATAAGGAACACAAATATAGATAGTAACTTAATTTTTATTAGATTTTAGAATTATTTTCTCTCATACTTCTTAATTTTAGAACGTACAACGTCCTTCCAGAAGGACGTAGCGTACTGCTGGTGTCTTTACGATCGTATAGAGTTTTTCCTTCTTTCTGGCAGAAGGGTCGAAGTACGCCAGATAATTCAAAGTTAGCACAAAACAAAACAAAAAGTTTTAAATTTCAACTTTAAAATTTTTTACGAGAATTTGAAAAATCGGGAAATTGCAACCGGACAAAAATTAATTGAGATTGTAAAATCCACTTTGTATACGTCAGCAATGTTTTTTTCGACAACTTCACTTTTAATTCATTAATTTTTATTTTTTAAGTATTTTATTAAAAACCTCATTAGTGAAAGTATTTTATACTTTACCGGTTTGTCGTTTCATTGTTAAAAATAGTTATTTGAAAATAAGTAAAATGTAATAATTTTTGATTACATTTGATATTTATAATGGCTCAGAATATACGAGTTTCAATTTTGAAAAAATATATGTACTCAAAAATGGGTACAAAGTAGATGGCTGCTTTCATAAATCACTTTCAATAAATATCGATAATTACACCCAAGACTTTTCGGGAATCGAACCCATATCCTCAAGACCGAAGTCCAGTGCCTAACCTAAGTTAAGCCTAAAGCAATAGAATATTTTATACATATCATAGCTTCCACTTTAGGTTCAATTTACGTTGTCCCCAAGTATACCAGGTTTTTTATAAACAGAAGAATTTTTTTAAAAAAATGGTATGCTAAAATAGTAGCAAGTAAGATAATTGAGTTGTAATAACTCAGTTAATATGATGTCGATTGGTTAAATCGACATCAAATGAAAAAGAGAACCCTTTCTGAATATCTATTTTAAGTTTGTCAAGTTTTATTAAAATAGCTTGAACAGCAGCTGAGATTAGCGATATATCAAAACATTGGGACTTTTTGAGAAAGTACATTTACTTGCATTTGAATATCTCATAAGCCCGTTTGCGATGCAATTATACTTAAAGAAAAATGAGTAGATTTAGATACTCATTTTTAAGTATATTTTTAACAGTGTTGACATTGCATCTACGAGCATGGATCCTTTGTAGTAGAGGAGTTATGACGTCACTCTCGCTAACATCAAAATAAAGCCAACATGTATGGCCTCAGACACGTGTTAATTACGTCATTCCATTCATAAATTTTCACTGTTACACATTTCCCAATTCAACAACCAATCGCGAGTATTTTTTCATTCACAATTTTGAAGAGATGGCACGTGATATGGGCCTTTCGCTCTGAGATGTGGGCTTCACGATTATGACGTCATATTCTCCCTACTACACACCATTCATGCTCGAAGCATTGCATAGAATTCCTAGGAAATGTGAGAAACACTAATCGTTTTAAACTTTGAAATCCACCTTTTCGCATCCTATAGATTACCTTCTTTTCATACATTACTGGTAACATACACATACATTAGAAAACAAAATGTCCAAAGTATTATTTTTGATGGAAGATAACAGGTGATAAATTTGCGGATTTTGCTATTTCGAATGGTAAAAGAGGCCGAATTCCGACATGATAAATTCTTGAATTCATCGCCCGTCGCAGAATCCCGCATTTGTATTCAGAGAGACTTGTGTGTTTCTATCACTGTTCCGACATCCAAAAGGATGCAGCTCATTTGTGTGAAGCAGTTGGCAACAGTTGGAGAAGTAGGTTATACCTATAGAAATAGAGTAATGCCTCAAAGCCAGAACATGGGAAGAACAAAACTGAAAACAAACTTCTGGAGATAAAAATCTAGAGATAATCCCCGAGATGCTAGAGATAATCGAGATTAAATTCTTTTTTGGAAGAAGAAATACTGTTTTTTTTTAGTTTGTAAACGCGGAAAAATCATATCAGTTTTATTAATATCATTTGAAATAGAATGTATTTAAACTTTTGTAAAAGATAATAGAACATTAATTATTAATTTTGAAAGATGTAATTGATTAATTAAAAAAAAATTTTAAATGTGGGATATTTTATAATATTTTTTATAAATCATGATACATTTTGTAAATTATGATAAATTTTGTAAATTATGATAAATTTTGTAAATTATGATAAATTTTGTAAATTATGATAAATTTTGTAAATTATGATAAATTTTGTAAATTATGATAAATTTTGTAAATTATGATACATTTTGTAAATTATGATAAATTTTGTAAATTATGATACATTTTAAAACCAGACATTTTAATTATTGAAATACGTCATTTTGCATGCAAAATAAAATATTGCATAATATAAAGATACTTTTAATTAATTTTATACTTGTCAAAACTTTTTAATATTACAATTTTATAAACTTATTCCTTTTGCAACTCTTATTCGCCAAAATAACGACATGTTGTTTTATTCCCTGTTCTAAAAATTGAAGGAAAAATGCATGTTCTTGAACATAAAAAACGATTTTCTTTAGTTAGCTTGTCCTCTATCAAACTATATTTAATAGTATGATATCACTTGGGTATTAACTTATTCTATTAACCCTTTGCAATAGAGAATCGCCTGTAAATCACCAAAATAACGACGTGCTAACCCCCCCCCCCCCCTCCCCCCATTGAAAATGGTACAAAAAAACACACATTGAGTTTTAAAAGTTATTCTCTCGCAAGTTTAATACAAAATATTTTTTTTTTATCTAGAAGCACTGTGTATGTTGGTAATCTAACTTTAAAAACTTTTTAAATACAAATTCTTTGTTTATTTATATAAGCGATTTCCAGTTTAAAATCAATTTAATTTAAACAATTTCAGAGTAAAAAAAATAATAAAGAATGCAATTATAAGTAACCAAAACTGATAATACTACAAATACAGTTTTAAATAGCCCCAAGTTTCCCTATTACGATCAACTGCGCTATTCAAAACGTGCCGTAATTCCTGATATGTTGTGGTTGACATTTTTTCGAAACTTCTTGCGTAACAATTACTACTAATTTCCACGAAAGCGTTGAATCATTTTGATATAGTAAACGTTTGATAATTACTCGGATATACGAAATGTTTTTTGAACACTCACAAAAGAAGAAGCAAAATAATAAAGCAATGCAAACACTGTAAACTATCATAAAATGTTGCGCATCAACATACGTTAAAATAATTAAATACTCACATTTATTGATTAGTTATTCTGAGCGGTTCGGAAAATGTCAAAATTGTAAAGTACTTTCTTTGTAAAGCAGTTTACTTTATATTTCCAATACATGTAATTTAGATATTTAAAAAAAAATATTATTTTTAAAGATACAGCTTTAAAAAACACCGCAACGCTTTAGATCCGGAAAATATTTTAACAGAATATATTTAAGAATTGAGCCGTCTAGTTTCAAAACCAGATAGATCCATTATTATAAATTTTCCAGGAGACGCTAAAAACGATTGACGGCCATGTACTTTTGGATCTAAACGCAAGACTTCGAACGCATTATTACACTGGATTCAGACACTTTTGCGAAATATCGGTTTGCTAGGTCATGTAGGGTATTGAGTACACGTGCAAAAACACGATTTGGCGAAAATGTGGATTTATCAGGGTTTAAAATTATACGGTTTAATTTAAAGTTTATGTGATTTGCTATGGAAACTGAATATCCATAGACGTCTAATGACTTTCAAACTTTAATTCGCATGACAAAAGTATTAAATTACTCAGTAAAATATTGCAATGTAATATTATTAAAGTTAGAAATTATAAACTATTAAAAATCCGAAATAGAACCAATTCCGTGTAAAAATTAAGTAAAACAATTTAACACAAAATTAGAACTGTTAATTTACAATAATTTCTGTTCCCCAGTTGATAACAGCACATGAATGCTTATTTAATTGTTAAATTAGGTTTTTCACGGTTTCTGCTAAAATATGCGATTAATTGTTTACGCTTTCAAATAATCGTATTGTCTATTATCAATATGTAATTACTATGCGAGTAGTAAGCATTCAAATTGCGTTTTGTCACATTTAGGAGATTCTTGGAAAATGCAAATAACTTTTCTCAAATGCATTGACTCGTATAAAGATTCCAATAAGTCTAGGTTAATTTCAATCGCACAAAATATATTTTCGACAAATAAAATAGTTTAGTTCGATTTAAAATTCGAACGCCAATTCAGTGATGTAATAATATAATTTTTAGACATTTTGGACTTAACACATTTTGAACGTTTGCTCTTCATATATAGAATTAGCAATATCCGTTTTATTTTTCCAAAAAAAACGACCGTTTTAATAGATTCAAATATTTTATCATGTTTCTGTATTTCACATTCATTCATGCTCGATGTCCCTAATTATAAGTAAATATTCGCTCTGACTAACGTTTGTCGTAATAATAAGGTTTAAAATAACCACAGGATTCTGCGATTAAGGTGCGTTTCACTTGCTAATAGAATATGAGCAAATTAAAGATTAACAAAAAAATATTTGTTTACATATCCAAACTTTTCACTATAAAAACAAATAAACTTACCTCTTAAATACACCGGCTGATCTGAAAATCAGAGGATATATCCACAATGCAAATAATCGTTTATCCACAGGAACAACAAACACAATTTATAATAAAAAACAAACACGAGAAGTAACAAACTCGTCTACTTAACAATTCCAATACAATCAACTCGTCACAGAACGCACGACCACCAATAAAAATCCACACTCTTCCACCGTAGTAAAACGAAACAATGAATGGGTTGGAAAACTCCCCAAAGAGATTTAAAAGTCAAGTAACCTTCCCTTACGCCGCCATTTTTTTCCTACTTATTATCACTACAGAGTGATTAGTCATTTGACCGGTTTGAGAAAGGAAGGTTCATCTCCTAGGTCCTGTCCCCAACCGAAGTGGGTGCGAAACTCATCTTCATAAGAGAAAGTGTTGGCCGCCGTGTGTTCTGATGGTCGGAGATCGAATGTGCTGTGGAGGAGATCTGTGTTCCATTCTACCGTTCGTTCCGCGCGGCGGCATTTTACGTTCGAAGTTCTTTTTCTTTCGTTTTCGCGCTCTTTTTTTTCCGGAATTGTTTTACCTCTCCTTCGCGGAGTTCTGGACGGAAGGGATTGGATTGTTACGTTATTTTTAAGGAACAGTTGCTTGGCTATCATTGTATTTTAATTGTTCTTTAAGTTGTTTTTTATTACTAAAAAGGGGCGTGACTTGTTTGTCAAATTTAAATGTGTTAATTTTTAAGGAAAGAAACGTCATTGAAATTTATGAGCGTGATTTAAATGTGTATGCGCGTGATTATATTTTAATCGTTCTTTAACTTGTTCTTTTTTACTAAAAAGGGGAGTGGCTTGTTTGTCAAATTGTACAGGCGGGCGTGATTGTAGTTTAATCGTTTTTTAACTTGTTCTTTATTACTAAAAAGGGGAGTGGCTTGTTTGTCAAATTTAAATGTGTTAATTTTTAAGGAAAAAAACGGATTAAAATTTAGGCGCGTGATTTAAATGTGTGTGAGCGTGATTATATTTTAATCGTTCCTTAACTTGTTCTTTATTACTAAAAAGGGGCGTGGCTTGTTTGTCAAATTTAAATGTATTAATTTTTAAGGAAAGAAACGTGATTAAAATGTATGCGCGTGATTTAAATGTGTGCGTGCGTGATTATATTTTAATCGTTCTTTAACTTGATCTTTATTACTAAAAAGGGGCGTGTCTTGTTTGTCAAATTTAAATGTGTTAATTCTTAAGGAAAGAAACCTGATAAAAATTAAAGCGCGTGATTTAAATGTGTGTGTGCGTGATTATATTTTAATCGTTCCTTAACTTGTTCTTTATTACTAAAAAGGGGCGTGGCTTGTTTATCAAATTTAAATGTGTATGCGCACGTGATTGTAGTTTAATTGTTCATTACTAAAAAGGGGCGTGGCTTGTTTGTCAAATTTAAATTTGTTAATTTTTAAGGAAAGAAACGTGATTAAAATGTATGCGCGTGATTTAAATGTGTGCGTGCGTGATTATATTTTAATCGTTCTTTAACTTGATCTTTATTACTAAAAAGGGGCGTGTCTTGTTTGTCAAATTTAAATGTGTTAATTCTTAAGGAAAGAAACCTGATAAAAATTAAAGCGCGTGATTTAAATGTGTGTGTGCGTGATTATATTTTAATCGTTCTTTAACTTGTTCTTTATTACTAAAAAGGGGCGTGGCTTGCTTGTCAAATTTAAATGTGTTAATTTTTAAGGAAAGAAACGCGATTAAAATTTATGCGCGTGATTTGAATGTGTGTGCGCGTGATTATATTTTAATCGTTCCTTAACTTGTTCTTTATTACTATATAGGGGAGTGGCTTGTTTGTAAAATTTAAATGTGTTAATTTTTAAGGAAAGAAACGTGATTAAAATGTATGCGCGTGATTTAAATGCGTGTGCGCGTGATTTAAATGCGTGTGCGCGTGATTATATTTTAATCGTTCCTTAACTTGTTCTTTATTACTAAAAAGGGGCGTGGCTTGCTTGTCAAATTTAAAAGTGTATGCGCGTGACTAAAAGGAAAGGTATGGACAAATACTTAACATTGGTTTAAAAATAACTTTAGTTTGATAATTTTTTTTAAGTGAATAATTGAAACGCAAGTGCAAGAACCAGACAGCACAACATTTTTTATGAATTGCACTTGTTCACTTCTTCGTATAAGAAAAGGTGCTCTATGGATTCGTGCAAGAACCTGACAGCTCTAAGCAATGGCTATAGAGATATCAAGGAAAATTAGCAGTAATTTGGAATCATACATGCAAGAACCGTACAATGTCTTTCGTCTGTCCTGAATAATTTTGAAAACTGGAGCTGTCTAGTTCTTACACCCACGTTTTCAATCGCACTCGGTTTATTAGATTTTAACTGTTTTATAACTTGTTCTTATACTGCAACTAAAAATGATAAAATTGAAAACTTTACTGTGAAGTCAATTTTTTTTTTATTTATTTAACAACTTGGATTATTTTTTAATTTTCAATTTTCTGGAGTATTTTCGCTTACCGATCATAAAATATCAGATGTTAGTTAATGAATGATTTTTTGACCGTAAATAAAAAGATGGTGCCCTTAAAATTAGCTCAACACTGAAAATAAATTATCAGCATTATTGGCTAAAGGGCCTTTGCGAATGAGCCCCACAACTGCTAAGGGCGGCCCTGCTTCTAAGGAGCAAAAATAAAAAAAAATATTTGATTAAAAAAAAAGAGGTTAATAAAATAATAAAGTTTTCACTAAATCCCGGAACAAGATGTTCTACTTCATTTGGAAGAACAAGTCGCAAATAACAGCCTGTTATTTATATATTTTTTACGCATTTCTACCGGATTTCGTAGATGACGAGATACTCTCTGCATTGTTTAAAATGCCGGTTCGTGTCCAAACCGAGTGTTTGGTATTCCTCACACGGAGAGTCCCCGATTTTGTTATTTTCGTTTAAAGGATTAGTTTGCCCTATTTAAGCGAGATTGCCCGATACCTTCTCCAGAATGAAGCAACGCGATGCGAAAAATTTGAATCGTTTAATTTTACAAGAACTTGAAAAAGAGGATGGGGGTAGGGGCGAAAATCAACAAACTTTTCCTTCGCGAGTGCTGATTATGTTTTTTTTTTTATGAGAACCGAAGTAATTGTGCGTAAAGTTGGGGGATTTAAGGAGGAGGTGGGGGCAAAAAAAAAATTCAATGACCAATTCGAGTAATGTGATTGTGAATGAGTTGTAGTGTAACTTCTAAACATGGAATCCAGTCAGAGGGAATGTTACTGGGAAAAGTGATTTCCAGCCCTTCCTGATACTGTCTAAAATATTTTGTTTGGGTCAGTCACTTTAATGAGTAAGATAAAAACTCGTCTCATAGAAACATTGCGTTATAGAATTTTAAAATACAAATACAACGTTAAAATACGCAATAAAAATACTTCAAATCTGGACATGTTTCGGGAGATACGTCTCCCTTCATCAGCAGAGAATGAAAAAGTCTGTGTAATAAAAAGTCTGTGCAAACAAAGAGAGTAATGAGATTTCGTATTAAGGAGCACCAAGCACATACTGTTAAACAAGAAATAAAGAAGTCCTCCATTGCCAAGCACTCTTGGGAACATGGTCATATATTTAATTTTTCTAACCCACATTTAATTTGCAAACCCAAATATCCAGTTGAACTTGACTTCCTGGAGGCGTTTCATATTTTTAGCAATATTGATTCGATTGTCAACGAAACATTTGCAGTCCCAGTATTTCCCGCTTGTTGGCACATAATAGTTAACTCCAACCGATTGAAATAGTCTTTTTGGTTTTTTCTTTGGCAACACTTTCAATTTCTGGGTCTATTTATTTATATTTTATTACACAGACTTTTTCATTCTCTGCTGATGAAGGGAGACGTATCTCCCGAAACATGTCCAGATTTGATGTATTTTTATTGCGTATTTTAACGTTGTATTTGTATTTAAAAAAAAAACTTTAATAAGTATTTAAAAAGTAAATTGCCATTGGAGACGAAAGGGAATTTTAAATTGGTTATGCATTGAATTTGTCCATGTGTTTTATAAGCATTTTTCATCTGAGCGATACGAGCGTGTACATTCGTTCGTGTAGTATTGTTACTTTTCTCAGAAATACGCATAATTTAAAAGTTTGTGAAATATTCCCATTTTAAAACATTTTTTATATCTGACACGCTGGAGAAACTTTTGAAACAATCATCTTTTAAAATAATTTTAAAATATAAAATGTTTTAAAAGAAGTGTGTTAGAAATATAAAATAAAACTCCTGCAGTGAAAAAACTTACAGATTAGATTGCTTATCCCTCAGAGGGTTAATAATTGAACGTACAACGTGTTCCGGAAGTTCGTCGTGTACTGTCGATGAATACCTTTACAATCGTACAGAGGTTTTCCTTCAACTTGTAGGACAAACGGTACTACCACTAGAAAATTCTGAGTTAACCCAAAAAAGAGTTTAAAAATTCCAAGTGAAACACTTTTTACGTGAATTTGAAAATTTGGAAGTTTGCTACCAACAAAAGTAAACTGAACTTGTAAAACCTTATTTGTATACGTCATCACTGGTCGGCAAATTCTCTTTTTAATTTAAGAATCTAAATTCAAACTTAATACAAAATGGAAATTTTGCGGGAAGGACGAAGTGATTGGTACAAAAGTGCTTCAGGAAAGTCCTTCTGGTAGGGTTTTGGTCTTACGTTCTGTCATTAAGAGATACATATGACATTAAATTTGGAAAAAAAGACGTAGTTAATCGTTTTAGATAAAGTATTTTTTATTATTTACTAACGATTGTGATATAAAAATATCTGAAAATTATCTGAAAATTATTTTATTAAAAAATTTTTGATTTCATAAATTGAAATTGTGATGGAAGATTGAAATTTCGTGTCAGACAAGGCTAGCAAATAAGATGTAGAGGGAACAGGTTTCGTTAAATCCTCAATTTTAATCGCTTGATTAATATTAAAAATATTAATGTCGTAGTAAATGTTAATAAGATTTTTATCTCATATTTTTATCAGTGACTGCAACATAATTTAAAACAACTTGTTATATAAACAGCATTTATTATTTATCAAGGTGTTTTATGATTCGATGACACCTCCCAAGTAACGTTGTTTAAGATCATATTTCTATATTGAATCATTAGAATTTTTTTACACATAAATGTCTCGAAATCAGAACCGTTAGGTTAAACATTTTCGGGTACTATTTGAAAGCCACTGATCATTTTCACACACACCGTTGAAAATAGGCAGGATCTGTGTTTTAAAAGTTTTTAAGCCCTTTTGATTCCATTATTATACACTATTAAAAATTGGTATTCAAAAATAAGTAAAATATTCATTCGATGATAATCATAGATCTGAATACATAAGTTTCATGTTTGAAAAAGACATGTACTCAAAAATGAGCACAGTGAACAAAAAGAACAGTTCCTTGCCTACGTAGGCTGTCTTCACAAATCACTTTCAATAAATATCGACAATTACAATCAAGACTTACCGGGAATCAAACCCAGATTCTCAAGCACCGCAATCCATAGTGTCGTATCCGTTGTGCCTTATTACCAGACCTTGTCTTATACCAGGGCGACGTGAAGAAGTTATAAACAGAGGAATTGTTAAAATGGTGTGCCAAAAGAATGAGAAATAAAACAATTGAGTTGTAATAACTGAGTTTCCATAAGCAAACGACATCAAATAAAGTGGAAAAACCATCTTCTTATAACAATTTTGAGTTTGTCAGGTCGCTTTGTTAAGATGGCTTGAACAGAAGCGGAGATCAGAAATATTAAAACACACTCCTTATTTTTGAGAAAGTACTGTTATTGATATTTGAGTACGTCATCGCTCATTTACGATGCAATTGTACTCAAAGAAAAACGAGTATGTTCAGGTACTCATTTTTAAGTACCTTTTCTACAGTGTAATTGAAATGTCCCCAAATTAGAACGGTTAAAATTTAAACATTTTGGGCACTATTTGAACGCTGATCAATTTTCACACACCCTCTCTTCTTTTCCCCAAACAATAGGTTAAATTTCTGCAGTTGGGCACATATAACGTCATTTTCAACAAAAGCTACTACCGCCCAAATTCAGAAGTTTCTTTTAAAAACTAAAAACAATTTAAAACTCCATAACACCATTTCCATGCTCGTTCTCCTGTTACAGAGTAAACTTGACCCTTCAAAGTATCCCCCCCCCCCCTCCCCCCCCCCGAGGGGTGGATGACATTCGAAATCGAACTCTCTCGAACGTTCCAGCCGGCTTCAATCCCGAAAACTCGGCAAGGCGTAGTGCCATGCCCGAAGCCAGGGATTATCGCTGGTTCAGGGCACCTGTTACAAGGACTGGGGATCGAGTCAATGCAAGTGCTTAGTGTGATTATTGGAGTTTTATCTGGGAAGTTTTTGTCTGGTTGTAGCCACTTCCGGCAAAAACCGAACACCGGATTAGAGAGCGTGATGCCAAAAGATTCTGTGGGGGCATTCCTCCTGTTTTACTCATTCGTTCGTTCGATAGTATTGCTGGAATGTTCTTTGCCGGAATTTCAAATGAGGGATTACGAAATGTTGATGAATTGAGATCGGATTTTTCAAAGAATCGGATCGCGATCCAAATCGATCGGAATTTGAAAATTCCGCCGTGATGTAATCATGTCAACAGGATCCTCTCCAACATTATCGTTCAATACCCAAATGCAATAGGTAAAAAAAATTATACTGTATTACTAATTATAATATATTTATAATTTTTTTCTTCTTAATTCCATTTTAAAGTTTATTATTAGGTAAACTTAACATTTTTCAATTCATTTTCTATCAAAGTGGAAATAGGATATAGTGTTGAAAGAATATGTATTTAAACCACGTGACAGATACAAACGTGTACATCCGTTCGAGTATCTCCTATTTTTCGAGTATATAAAAGGTGATAAAAATTACTTTTTTGAAATAATTTTCAAATTTAAAGCATTAGGAAGACTTTTGAAAACTTTTTTTACTGATAAAATTTAAAAAAATATTTTTGTAAAAAAAGGAATGTGTTCGGAACTTTCAGTGAAAACAAATCTATAGATTCGAAATTTTGGTTATCCGTCGGAGGGTTAAAAACATTTAAGCTAATGACAGTCATTATCACCTACATTTGATTATCCAAATCTACATTATATATTATTCTAAATTTTTTATTTCGCTCATGATTTGTTTAATTAAAGAATATTCCTTCATAGGTAATTTCCGTTTGAATGCTACAGGTTACTTACTAATATTTTATTGATAAAAAATTATGAGGATTCTTTATTGGTTAAACCAGAGATTGGAAACCCCATATGCTGCCCTTTGAATGAGTTGAGGCTCGTTCAAAAACTTTTAAGTTTTCAATATTTAAAAAAAATTAACAAGCGAAAAAATATTATATTACTTATTTTGCTTATCTGTAACATTTGAAGAATTTAATTGAAGTGTTAATTTTGATGTGTCTAGTTGACTGATAAGAAATTTTTATAATATTTTTCCCAAATAAAAAATAGTTATTTGTAGTGAAAATATATTTCCCAACGAAATTTACAGTAGTGGTCGTATGCATTAATTCGAATTGTTCGTCAAAAATACAAATAATTATCAAACTGATTATTTTTTTCTTGCGTTTCTATCAATTTATTCCAAATATATAATTAATGACTTATTTTTTCAAATTAAATTTCTAAGGAAAATTTCAAAACTGTTCGAAGTTTTAAATACGTTATGCATTAGTTTCAAAACACAGCGGAATGGTTCTAAAAGAAATTTTCTAACCTACAAAAAAAAAGTTATACTTCGTGTTTATTGTATTTAAATTTTGCGGTGAATATAATATAAACCTTTAGATGTAATCGATTTTAATTGATTCCAAACCATACGATAAACACGTTTCTCTTTTTAAAAACGTAAATATAATAAATATGATAATTAGATTAAAGGTTTCGTTTATTCGTCAACTACAAACGTAATTCTTACCCGCAATATACCGCTGATTCGTAAACAAAAAAGCATATTAATTAAAATTTACTTTTCTAAATACGGTTAATGTGTTGTTTTTTTCTAAATTATGTTGATGAATTGCGTGCTTAGGGTTTGTAAGGTTATTATAGTTAATTATGCAGTGGACAAAATAATTTAATTTATAATTTTTTGTCATTTTTTTGTCAATCCGAATAAAACTTATATGAAGCAGATATTTAATTAAAATGTAAATTAAATGATTTTTCAAAATATCAATACAATGTAAAGTGTTTCCCTATGAATGCTTGCGAACCCATGACGTTGATCAAAGTTGAAAATTTAATTATTTAGCCCTATGGCTGAAAAAGGTTGTCGACCCTTGGTGAAACCATGTTAGTAAATAAATATCTGTTCATTTAACATATAAATAAGATTTAGAATTTGTGCCGCTTATCTTATTTTTTGTGCGCTATATTCCTTCACTTTTTTTTCCCTGTTCTTTTAAACAGTTAGGCACACTTCCCATAGAAAATCGCACTCTCGTTTTTATTTAAATGAATTACTATACGAAACCATACCCTACTAATGCTACAATTTACGGACTTAGAATAGACAGTACACACCTTTTAAGTTAATCTCCTTCTTAATACTATAATAATTTAAAGATTTAAAGAAATTCAACGACACAATCCGGAAGTTTTACGGTAAATGGACTGCCTGGTGGTGTTTAAGAAATTGTAATTTATGTTATTAAATAACTACTTAAAAGCGTTTCAAAGTTGTTCAGGGATTATCATAAAATGTGGAGTGTTAAGCACTTGATTTATAAACATGTTGGGAGATAAATAAAGTGATAAAATTATTATATAAATTCATAGATTAATGTGAACTACGAAAATGTTCAAAATAAAATTAACACGCACACATCGACTAATTTGAAAAGTTCAAATAGGTTCGATATTCTTTAATTTAACAATGCATTAGTACCAACTGTCAAACTGAGGAATGCTGGCATTGGAATAACATCGGTGTTGGGAAGATGTGCAGTGTTAACAAAACTACAACATTATAATATTTTACAAAAATGGTTCATCATGTTATACACGTAACTCAATGTAAAATTAATATTTTTTATTTTTGAGATTTTTTTTTATAATGAAAAAGTTTAAAATAAAATTAACACGCACAGATTGACTAATCCGAAAAATTGAAAGCTTCTATTTTTAAAAAAAATTAACATTGCATAAGTAAGACCTGTCAAATTGAGAAATACTTGCATTTAAATAACATCGTGGGCGGGAAAAGATGTTATTAATGCAGTGTTAACAAAATAATAACATCATATAAAAAAAAAGTTGAGCCTGTTAAACCCGTAATCCAATGCAAAATTATTAAAAAAAAATCAGATTTTTAACATTGCAAAAGTTTAAAATAAAATTAATAAGCACACATCGACTAATTTGAAAAGTTCAAAGGTTATTTTTTTTAACACTGCATTAGTAACACCTGCCAATTGAGAAATACTTGCATTTAAATAACATCTGTGGCGGGAAAAGATGTTATTAATGCACTGTTAACAACACTAATACGTTATATAAAAAGCACTAAGCCTGTTAAACACGTAACCCAATGCAAAATTATATATATATATATATTTTGTATTCATCAAAAACTACTTGAAAACATTTTAGAATATTAATTAACAATAATTAATGTGCAAGTCTCTTACAAAACGGTAAAATATTATAACGTGATGCTAATGGCGTTGATACCGCAATATAAAATTAAAATAACTTAAAAATGAGTACCAGTACCTACTCGTTTTTGTTTCAATATAATTGCATCGTAAATGAGCTATGACGTACTCAAATTTTTTCAGTTTTCAGTAAACATACTTTCTCAAAAATAAGCAATGGGATTTAATATTACTAATCTCAGCTTCTGTTCAAGCGATCTTAATGAAATCTGACAAACTTAAAATATATGTTCAGAAGATGATTTTCCACATTATTTGATGTCGATTGCTTAAATGGAAACTAAGGTATTACAACTCAATCCTCTTACTTGCAATTCTTTTGCCACACATTTTCAACATTTCTGTTTATAATTTTTTCATGAGTCGCCCTGGTAGTTTAACGAATAAAGCTCTAGACTGCGGTACCTGAGGATCTGAATTCGATTCCTGGTAAGTTTTGGTTATAATTGCTGAAATCTATTGAAAGTCGTTTATGAAGGCAGCCTATGTAGGCAAGCATTTACTATTTTTTAATCATTTTTGAGTACGTGTGTTTTTCAAAATTGAGACTTTCGTATTCGGAGCCGTGATAGGAATCGAACTACTCAAAAATGAGTACATTTTACTTATTTTCGAGTACCTATTATTAACAGTGCAATCAAATTATTGTTTACTTCATAATGCAGCTTCAATAATTTATATTAATCAAAACTTCGATTTTTCAGTTGCAGGTAAAATATATTTCAAATTGAATAAGGCATACCAAACGAAACTCAGATAAAGGAAACAAACAAAGCGAACTCAATTATTTTGATTTGATCATCCGAGCTTTAATCTCCTATCTTCAAAGTATAAAACAATAAATCCAATTCCATTTATAGGTCACAATGTATGCACTGTACATATTCAGCAAAAATGTAATCTTCATGCGTCTATTCTTATTACATTCCACGGTTATGTTATAAGACCCAAGAAAAACATTAGAAAAAAATATTTTATTCGAAATTCGTTTACTTAAAACCGGATTAAACCGGAGAGGAATGGGAAAAGTGTCTTCAAATTCCCGACAGGAAATAGGATCAAAAAGTCTTCATGGATTAACGGTTCGGCTCGAACTCGGTACTCGGATGTAATGGAAGGACAAGGAAACTCAATTATCGAGAAACACGATGGAATTTGTGAGTTAAAATGAGTGAATTAGGAAGACTGATGATAATGAATCTGATTTTGAATGAATTCGGTGAAAGATAATGCAATGAACAGGAAATGCATTGTAATTTAATATTCTTGGATGACGTCATGATTAAGTTGATTAGATGTTGAAAATGCAAAGATTGAGTTTGGTTTAAAAGCCAATCTCTTGCAAAAATGTTATTAAGAATTGTTAAATAATGTATTTATTTTTTAGAAATTCAATTATTTGCTTGTTTATAATTAATGTAACGTATTTAATTATATTCTGGATGCCGATGAAAGTATAACTGTTGTTGTAACCAGCGTTATCCATTTATGTATTATCTTATATATTTGTCCTATTATCATGTCCCCGTCACCTGTATCTATTTCATGTTCCCGTTACGTGTATATATTGTTCCCGTTATTACGATTGTAACGCCCTCTATATATTTTATGTCGCTCCCGCTGCGCCGGGAATGCGTCAGTCATGTAACTGCACTCTTGCGGTGTATGCGAGTTCGTCCCTCCCCGAGATTTGTATCGTAACGATAGGCTTATGTGATTAAAAATGTTTATGTTCAATCCTTGAGCAGTTATTTAGTCTATACGCCTTATATTGTTATTTAATATAAGAGTTCAACTTATTTAAAAATAGTAGTTTTGGGAAACAAAAAGTTGGTGTACGAAAATACAAAAATGAATATTTTGCATGTTTACTGAAAATGATGTGTATCATCCGTTTTTATATTATATTATTCACCTTTGATTGTTATTTTATTATTTAATAAATTATATGCTTTCTAAGTTAAATGAATGTCTTAAGACAATGAAACACAAAATTAATGGTATGATACATAAAACCATCAAAAATATCCAAAATACATTTTATTGCTTTTAAATATAGTTCATTTTATTTTTAAATATAGAGATGCCAAAATTATGTTTCTACGTTAAGTACAACTAATTATTTTCGCATTTCCATATTAAGATATAGTACAAGATTGTCTGAATATGTAACATTGGACTCATTTTTCTCAGTGACAATCATTAAGTTGCAATTGACATAAGGTCAGATAACGATCATCAAGTTTAAATTGACATAAGTTCAGATTTATATGGAGAAATTTATCCAAATTTGCTACATATTACAAATTTTACATATATATTTCATTTCATACATATTACTTTAATTGTTCTTGAGATATTAATAATATATAGATTATATTCATTTAAAGTATTTAAAAAAATAGTTTGCCCAGTAAAAAAAAATTTCAATTATTTTTTTAAAAAATATTGCAAATATTACAAATCTGTAACGAAAGTTTAAACGTAATCGTTTGTTTATGAAAATGCAAATTTACAGAGTTTCAGAAAATATTTTCTTGACTTATATCCAAAATAAAAAGTAACATATTTGTAACTTTTTTAATAATAATTTTTTTAAATGTCTGATTATGTGACTATCTTCATGTGCTTTGCACGCGCGCGCATGTATAAAAAAAAAATATAGAATGATATATACAAATTAAAAAAAATATAGAATGATATCTACCAATTAAAAAAAATATAGAATGATATCTACCAATTAAAAAAATATATAGAATGATATCTACAAATTAAAAAAAATAGAGAATGATATCTACAAATTAAAACAATATATAGAATGATACCTACAAATTAAAAAATATATAGAATGATATCTACAAATTAAAAAAATATATCAAATGATATCTACAAATTAAAAAAATATATAGATTGATACCTACAAATTAAAAAATATATAGAATGATATCTACGAATTAAAAAATATATAGAATGATATCTACAAATTAAAAAATATATATAGAATGATATCTATAAATTAAAAAAATATATAGAATGATATCTACAAATTAAAAAAATATAGAATGATATCTACAAATTAAAAAAATATAGAATGATATCTACAAATTAAAAAATATATAGAACGATATCTACAAATTAAAAAAAATATAGAATGATATCTATAAATTAAAAAAAATAAGGAATGATATCTACAAATTAAAAAAAAAATAGAGAATGATATCTATAAATTAAAAAAATATATAGAATGATATCTACGAATTAAAAAAATATATAGAATGATATCTACAAATTAAAAAATATATATAGAATGATATCTATAAATTAAAAAAATATATAGAATGATATCTACAAATTAAAAAAATATATAGAATGATATCTACTAATTAAAAAAAAAGTCAAATGTGTACCACACCTCCGTAAAGACAAACATTATCTAAAACAGTTTTTTAAGAAAATACAGCATATAAAGTAAGAGAAACAAACGAACTAAGGTTTAACATATGTTTACACAGAAATTCCTGAATAGCAACTGAACTTAATAATAACTAGTATTTGAATGTCATATGACTAATACAACTACTAATAAATACAAATAATACTTACAAACATACTTCTTTTACTATTATTTCAATTTAGTACTTGTAACTCTTTCTTTCATTTAAATGTCAACAAATTATGATTTTTTTCAATGTTTTTAAGTAGAATTATAATTTACAAAATATTTACTAAAAATGTTTCAGTAAACAGGTATTAAAATAAAGTGCACATTTTTAACATCAGAGGGAAGAGATGCATAAGAAAAAAAAATCATATTTCACAATTTTAACTTTAAAAAGCTTTCACTAGCAAAAAGCTTATAACATAAATATGCCAAACATCTTTTAAATGATAGGCAAATATAGTCCTGTTGTAAATTATGCACATAAAACCACTGACTTCTAGGAAAGTCATACTCTGTTGACGACCACAAGCAAAATAAATCGCATTTAACCCAACATCCAATTAAATACATTCCTCAACTCTTCGAACGTAAAAGAATCATCATTAGAAAAGCACATATTACAAAGACAATTATTTTTTTATTTAACTAGGCAGTTTCGTTGAAAAGTGGTGTAAATCCCAAAACAGAATTCTGAGATAAATGCATTTAAACTTCTCAACTCGCCTTGACTGCAATGTTAAGAGGGATGACATACAACTCATTTCTGGGAAATCTATCGAACTAGGACCCCCATAACTTAACCAAATAATAGATCTAAATACCTAGTAATAGAAAATAGTATTAGACCATTTTCGAATTTTTTGGGGCTTACACCACCAAACAACGCGCCCCATTAATATTTCCCAAAATGGAAAATATCATCATTACTGCGAATCTCTTTTTGATCGCGAATAATTAACAAGAGTCAGCCCTTTTCAATTTTGCATCATCATCCACATCAAATAGCGTCATTATTATTATTACTACTATTATTATCACTATTATAGTGAATTTAAATGAGACCTTTTTAAAGAAGTTTCTAATGAAGAAATCGGAACCAAGGATCCCAATTATTTTTACGCTCAAGCAGCTGCGGATCTGAGATCCGTTACCTTTATCGAAGTTATAATATCCACTGGATCTCGAAGCAGCGACCAAGGGATACATTGTGTGGAGGTAGCCCGCACAGGTGCTTAATTATCGCTAATTGCTGCCTCAAATTCGTTATAAAAACCGAATCTTTTGTCACGTCACGGAAAATTTGCGTATCTTGCATGACAAGTAAAGTCCGGTAAAGGTAGGGTCAAGGATTTTTTTTACTTTTGACACTGGGAATTTTAATGAGATGGGTTTTAATTATACACGAATGATGGGAGGGTTGATGCTTTTTTAATTTTGTCGTCACGCATTCGTAATGTAAGAGTGTGACAATGCGTGTCAGGAGGTCATCTACTGACTTATATAAGAAAGAGTGAATAAGTTGGTTTGGTTAATTAACGTCGCACTAGAGCTGCACAGTGGACTATTGGCGACGGTTCGGGGCCTATCTCGAAGAAAAGACCCGGGAACGATGCCTCGTATTTTTGAACCATGGTCAAATGACGAGGACAACACCTGAGCTGGCACTCAACGCCTTCAATAGACGTCGGGACTTTGGACCCCGATCAGATTTATCGTGCACCAGTCAGTCCCGTATACACGCCGTTATTTTTTGTGGATGTTCTGGACGACATTCTAGTATTTTGGTAGCGAAGTTGGCAACCCTCCGATCGCAATATCACTACTTTTTACTATTCTTTAGTTGAATAAGTATTCTGAGCAACTTTGCGATTCTTCAGATTGTCATCTCTAAATGTAAATGCGTTAAATAATTTATATATAAAAATATACCTTTTTAAGAAACGAGCTTTTATTATATTAATTGCATATTATAAAGTTACAAATAAATTATTGTTTTAAGTTGATTAAAAATAAAAAGGTACTTTAAAATGAGTACCTGAACATACTCGTTTTTGTATTTCTTTGAGTACAATTGCATCGTAAATGAGCGATGATGTACTAAAATTTAATTAATCGTACTTCCTCAAAAATGAGCAATGTGATTTAATGTTCAAGCCACCTTAACAAAGCAACCTGATAACCTTAAAACAGTTGATCAGAAAATGATTTTCCACGTCATTTGATGTCGATTGCTTAAATGGAAACCGAGTTATTACAAGTAGATTATCTTATTTCCCATCCTTTCGGCACACCTTTTTAACATTTCTTCTGTTTATGACTTCTTCACGTCGCTCTGGTAGCACAACGGATAAGACCCTGGACTGCGGTGGCTGAGGATATGAGTTCGATCCCCGGTAATTGTTAATATTTATTGAAAGTGATTTATGAAGGCAGCCTATGTAGGCAAGCAACAACTCTTTTTACTCATAGTATTCATTTTTGAGTACGTCTTTTTCAAAAATGAAACTTATGTATTCGTAGCTATGATAAGCATCCTGAAATTCTAAAGCAATACTTGAGAGCCCCACCTTTTTATTTTTTTAAATTTTTTTTTATTCAATTTAATGTAATAGTTTATTTTAACTTTTGAGTACAATTATACACTATAAAAGCTCCTTTCTTGAAAAGTATTTTATTATACTTATGACCAGCTGAAGTGTTCTCGGCGTTTCCCGGGCTTTACGCAGAGTTGGTTAATTTCTTCACCGTGGCGCCATCTGGCGGCTTCAGTAAGAAATAATTTCTACTTTAAGGGGTGAGAAGGGGGAGGGGGTGTTTTTTTGAAATTTTATGCAGACACAGTGACCTTCCTGTTGTTTTGAAGGTCAAAAATGTGCATAATTTCATCAAGCTCGATACAAGGTATATTTGTAAACCCACAGACACTCTTATTTATATTTTGTATTGATTAATAATACAAAAGAAAATTTAGAAATATATTTTATTATAATAATTATTTTTAACATTTTAGTAAACAATAATAATTGTACTAAATTGCGCGCCAGGTGTCCTTGTTGCGTGAACGCTGATTTTTGATTTTTTTTTTCAACTTTAACATAAAATAGCAACTAACATAAATGTCTTATTGAACCAAAAAATACCTTCATTTTGTTATCCAAACATTTATAAACGAACTAATTGAATTTCAGAATTTCCTTAACTTTCTTTTTGGTTTCGAATAAAAATACAGAAAAGAAAAGACGATTGGATTTTCCTATAACGACAGTAGTATTTTATTTATAAAATATTTATTTTCTTGAATAGAAGTTACCGAAATCTAATCTTAACCTCATTTCATTGCGGTTATACTATGGGCACTAGAGTTTTTATTTAAATCTTTTATTAAATTTTGTTTAAAAACACACAGTAAATTTTACGAAAAGCATATTTGCTTCAAATCAAGCTTTTCCATTTTAATTTTGACATTTTAATTTCTATCTATAACAATTTCACCATTAGGTTTAAGTTTATAATAATAAGTAATAATATAAAATTGGTAAGTTTATGTAAATTTTAATATTTTGTCATTGATATTTGATGAGTTAAACAACAGTATCTAGAATCAATGCCGTCACACAAAATGTTTTTGTTTTTTTCGGGAGGTTTGTAAGGAGAAATTTCCCAACTTCACGATTTTAAATTCCCAACTTAACTATTCGAAATTCCCAACTAATAGTGTTGAAAATTCTGAGTTTCAATTTATCGGCATTTTTCATCGTTTTTTATATATATTAGGTAATATAAAAAAGACTCTCACAAGCATTGTCTAATTTAAATGTAATCTTACTAGTTGGGTAATTTTTAATCTTCCACAGCTTTCATTTGATAATAATTTTAATTTTCTTCCGGCATAAATTTTCCCAACTCGGGAATTTTAAAAACTTGAATTTCACAACTTTTAGGGTTTCCAGATTATTAAGCACCCCCCCCCCCCCCACTTCCCCCCTGCAAGTTTAATAAATTGCCCATTAATGAGTTATAAGTCATCTCACTTAACGTTATAGAAAAGACGAGTTGCAAGCTTTAAACGCAGTTATCTCGGATATCCGCTTTTAGACTTATACCAACTGACAGCCAATCCACCCAAATAATTCAAACAACTTGTATTTCTCCATTCATAAACAATCATATGCACGATTACAAAAACCATTTACTGCGTTTCTATCAACTCTTCCAAAGTGGATATAAACAAAGTTGAACTACAGTTATTTTCAATATTCCAGACAGGACGTACATTTCCCAAATAGAAGATTAAATAAAACTTAAGCTATTTCAATAACTATCCAATAAAAATTTTCAAGTTTAATATTACTCATTTTCTCCAAACAAATTCTAACCGAAGATCAACAGAGAAAATTCTATTACATCCCATAAACGATTGTTTTTATTTATTTGAAAATGAAATGGGAGAAGCATACTGTGAAATCGAGAACAATATGATTTCGTAAACTGTATAGAAAATAAATATTTAAAAAATACCTTATCCCATTTAAACGGAGCAAAATTTAAACTAATGTGATTTTCAAATTTTTTTTATAAAATCCCCTATTCCTTTCAATCATATTTCCAAAACCCCGCATTATTGCCCAAGTAAGCATCACGAAAGTCATTTTAAAAGAAAATTCGAGTATTTACTTCATGTAATTCAAATCACGACAACAGGGGGTCAGCCGAGCACTGTGACCTCCCCTGGCCAAACGATAAGCATTCGTGCACCCCCACGAGCCAACTCTTCAGGTGTAGGGGGGGGGGGGGGGGAGAGGTCATCATTAAACGCGCAATACACTTTGTGTGGTATTCATTCCTCCGATTTATTCGCCAAATAAGAACCAGATTTGAAGAAGCGCTTTGAGGTAATGCTCGTAATATAAGTTTCTCCTCCACTGATTGTTAATTCAAAAATGGGGGCAATTTCGCCAAATTTGGCACTATACTTGGCAATATTTAAAGTTCTGTGTTGCTAAAATAAGTTTCTTAGTCGGTTAAGAAATTGTTTTTAGAATATTTTAACTTCGGTCAAGATATTTTATTCTTGATTTTATAAAAATGCAAGGAATTCGAATTGTATTTTGAAATTTTGGAGCTTATTTGGGGTGCATTTGAACAGTTTGGCGATTTAAATATAACGGTGTTGGCAGTCCTGGAGAACAGGATCTGCAGAAGGTGGTTATTATAGTTCCTTTTTCACGTGGATTTGAGTCTCTTCCTTGTGATTAACCTTATGTGAGATCCTTTTCAGATATTCAAATGATTTAATTTTGTTTTTGGATTAATAAAAGCTAGCCAAAAACGAGTTCGTAGAACCGTGCGCATTTTATAAACAAGTCAAGTATTAACAATATGGGAAGTGCAAATACTGAGTGAAATATAGCGGTTATTTCACTACGTAAAACTAAGATGTTATTATATATATATTATATTCCTTATATACATAAATTTTTTTTTTTTGGGGGGGGGGAGGGTTGAAACAAGAAATTTCCCAACTTAAAGATTCGAAATTCCCAGCTCAACCATTCAAAATTCGCAACTCAACATTGCGGAAAATTCCCGGTTCTAACTTATCGATATTTTTCATCTTTTTTTTATATATATTTTAAGTAATATTAAACAGTTCTCTCGCGAGCATTGATTTGATGCACCCATATTCCAATGCAGTGTCGGTTCTGATGTCCAATTTAAATGTGATCTTACAAGTTGGTCAATTTCTAATCTTCCCTAGCTTTCCTTTGTTAATAACATTAATTTTCTTCAGGCATAAATTTTCCCAACTCGGGCTTTTTAGAAGTTGAAATTCCCAACTTTCAGTGTTTCCAGGATATTGTGGGGAGGGGGTATCCCCCCCCCCCCCCCGGTGCGACGGGCCTGGTAATGGTCATTAATTTAAATGTGTCCAAACAATTATTTTTCACCATATATATGTATGTATATATATGTACCCAGCTAAGATTTTTCTGCAAAAAATCTTCAAAAAAAAAAATCTGTAGTTTGGGACTGAAGAAAAATTTCTGTAGATTAATTTCTATAGAAAATTTGCAGATTTTGTCCTCAAATAATCTGTAGATTTTTTTTCTTCAGTCCCAAATAACTACAGATTTCTACATAAAATGGGCAGATATTTTTCTTCAAATAATCTGTAGGTATTTTGCAGATTTCTGTACATTTCCTGAAAATATAATTTTAACCATATATGTATATATAGCAAAGTTATGCTGTAAATCAACCGATTATTATTGGGAAACAAATATAAAATCGTTCATTCGTCCAATTTCTATCACAAAGATGCACCGATAAAGAAGGGAAACCCGTAAAGCAAACAATAAGAAAAAATGAATTTGATCAAATAAGCCTCTAATAATAAGACAATAGGATGCTACGATTGGGGAAAAGTTCATATAAAATTGAAATCTGAAAAGTAGGAATTCGCCGCTTGGGGTTTTTGAACCGCAACCTCAACATCAGTAACTACGTGTACAGAAGATAATTTGAGGGTGAAGTTTTTCTTTCGTTGCGGGAAGAGAAAAACTGTTTGCGTGTGAAAATTGAAAATGTCTTTGAAGCGCCGATATTCAAACAAGCTATTCATTTTCGTTGGATTCTTCACATACTTGGGCAATGCGAATCTCGGGATCCTTGATTTGAATTTTCATCAGACACATTATGCCATTTTTTTTTTTTTAACTATTTACAGTATCATTAACTATTTAAAAATATCCCTAAACACATTTATTACTCGCAACAATGATTCATTGTTAAAATGTTAATTTTAAACGTTTTTTTTTCATTGCGATATACGTATGGCAATCATGTGCAAAACTAAATGATGCCAAAAATTTGTGGAGATATTTCCAAAACACTTAATCGTAAACAAAAGTAATGGAGAGGGAAAGATAGGCCCTAGTACATTTGCAGTAGCCCACAAAAGAAGCCATCAGCGAAATGCATCTTGGGATAGCTGTCAACAGTTTCGTTATACGCAGAACTTGAAAACCGATCGAAGCACACACACAAAAAAAATATTCATCTGTTAATATTTCTAATCTTAGCTTCTGTTCAAGCCATCTTAACAAAGCGTCCTGACAAACTCAAAATAATTGTTCAGGAGGTGGTTTTCCACATTATTTTATGAGGCTTCCGTGGCCGAGTGGATAAAGGCGTCAGCTGGGAATCCGAGGGTTCCCGGTTCGAACCTGTGCGACGGACTAGAATAGGAATAGTAAAAAAGTAGTGATATTGCGATCGGAGGGTTGCCAACTTCGCTACCAAAATACTAGAATGTCGTCCAGAACATCCACAAAAAATTAACGGCGTGTGCACAATAAATCTGATTGGAGTCCAAAGTCCTGACGTCGATTGAAGGCGTTGGGTGCCAGCTCAGGTGTTGTCCTCGTCATCTGACCATGGTTCAAAAATATTAGGCATCGTTGCCGAATCTTTCCTTCGAGATAAGCCCCGAACCGTCTCCAATAGCCAGCACACTGTGCAAGTCTAGTGTGACGTTAATTAACCAAACCAAAACCACATTACTTTATGTCGATTGCTTAAATGGAAACTGAGTTATTACAACTGAATTATTTTACTTCCCTTTCTTTTGGAACACCTTTTAACATTTATTCTGTTTATAACTTCTTCACGTCGCCCTGGTAGTTTAACGGATAAGGCATTAAGCTGTAGTGCCTGTGGATCTGGGTTCGATTCCCGGTAAGTCTTGGTTATAATTGTCGATATTTATTGGAAATGATTTATGAACCCAGCAAAAAAAGTCAGCCTAAAACCTTTATTAAAATTGAGAAACTGCAGGTTTTATGAAGGTAAATTAAAAACTTAAACTGCAGTTTTTATGAAGGTTTTTGAAGGACATTAAATAAAAATAACTGCAGTTTTTATGAAGGTTTTTGAAGGACATTAAATTAAAATAACTGCAGTTTTTATGAAGGTTTTTGAAGGACATTAAATTAAAATAACTGCAGTTTTTATGAAGGTTTTTGAAGGACATTAAATAAAAATAACTGCAGTTTTTATGAAGGTTTTTGAAGGACATTAAATAAAAATAACTGCAGTTTTTATGAAGGTTTTTGAAGGACATTAAATAAAAATAACTGCAGTTTTTATGAAGGTTTTTGAAGGACATTAAATAAAAATAACTGCAGTTTTTATGAAGGTTTTTGAAGGACATTAAATAAAAATAACTGCAGTTTTTATGAAGGTTTTTGAAGGACATTAAATAAAAATAACTGCAGTTTTTATGAAGGTTTAATGCTGACTTTTTCTGCTGGGAAATAGGCAGCCTATATAGTCCAGCATCTACTCTTCTTATTCATTGTACCCATTTTTGAGTACATCTCTTTTTCAAAATTAGAACCTATGTATTCGGAGCCATGATAAGCATCGAATGTACTCAAAAAGGAGTACATTTTACTTACATTTGAGTACCTATTTTTAACAGTGTAATATTCGGCTATTTTATCAAATGACCAGAAATGGCGGACGCATAACAAGCCCCGCATTTCGCACCCGATACGTCTTGCCGCGTGTGGAGGCGAGGGTGAAACGAGTGTTTAATTGGGCAACATTACGCGCTCACCCGCCTTCCCCCAAGCGGAACGCAGGAAACAATGACCATGAAAACAGCCTGCCTCGAGGCATGCAATTTTTCGCTCCCTTTAACTCTTCCCCGACTGCGTTTTTATCGCCATCTTTTTTCTTTTCTGGGACTCATAATTCGGCGTCTTGTTTTTAAAAGGAGAGGGGAGAGACGCATCCTTTGCAGAGCGTTGACTCAATGCGCGAGGGGACAGTTCATTGAACGTCTCCTGTTCTGCGTCGGTCTGTTTGAAAAGGAAATAAGTTTATTATCGGAATGGAGAGGTATTATCCGAAATTAAAAAATTAGGTTTTTGGATTTGTGGGGGGAGTAGGTTAAGAGTATGAGCAGTGTAAGGAAATATTTAAATGCGATTACCACGACAGAATCAACGTGCACCAGCTTCCTGTACATGGAGAATGTTTAGTGAGAAAATTTGCAACCAAGGCAGACCTTAGGTTTGGTTTGGTTAATAAACGTCGCACTAGAGCTGCACAGTGGGCTATTGGCAACGGTTCGGGATCTATCTCGTAGAAAAGACCCAGGAACACATACACATTCACACACACACATTCATACACACATGCACCTCGTTATTTTAGAACCATTGTCAGATGACGAGGTTGATTGGTTTGGTTAATCAACGTCGCACTAGAGCTGCACAGTGGGATATTGGCGACGGTTCGGGGTCTATGCCAAAGGAAAGACCCGGGAACACATACACATTCACACACACAGTCATACATGCACCTCATTATTTTAGAACCATGGTCAGATGACGAGGAAACACCTGAACTGGAACCCAACGCCTTCAATTAGACTTCGGGACTTTAGACCCCGATCAGATGTATCGTGCACCAGTCCCGTATACACGCCGTTCATTTTTGCGGATGTTCTGGACGACTTTTCTAGTATTTTGTAGCGAAGCTGGCAACCCTCCGATCACAAGATCACTACTTTTTACTTTTCTTTGTCAAGTCCATCGCCTGGCATCGAACCACGAATCTTCGTATTTCCAGTTGACGCCTTTATTCGCTCGGCCACGGAGGCCTAGGCCGACCTTAGGGGCGTGCGACGTGTGCCATTGCACGGGGCCGGCGATCACCAATTAAGAAGGCGTAAAATGACACCATTACTGTTATAAGGAATTTCTTATACGTTTTTTGTTTTAAACTTCAGGATTTTATTAAAGAAATAACTTATTTATATATTTTTTTCTTTATCTCAAACTTTTTATTTTGTGCATTTCCTCAAATTCTAAGTATATAAGCCTCAGTTTGACTCATTGACGTCGAATAGTCTTTTAGGAATATTTATAACTAACATTCCCGTGCGATAACAAAATTTAACAGTCTGATCATAGATGGCGGCACAATCGACGGCTTGTTTAAAAAAAAATACGCTAAAATGAATTATTTTAAACGCATTAATTTTTTTTATATTTATGAAATGAAAATACAATTCGTAATTGGTCCATGAAATTCTCTTTCGTTTGATACCTCATGTATTAAGATTTGTTGTTTCTATGGGGCGTATAAGGGATCTTATCTACGGAAATAATATATATGATTTTTAACGAAAAGAATGAAATATTGGCAGCAATTTACGTAACGCAGTTATCTAATAAATATTTTATTGAAATGAATAGTAGTCGCACCGAACATTTGATGAGTGTACAGACAAAACCATTAACCGGCAATAAATTCGCAAATCGAGGGAAACCGCAAAAACGTTTGATATATGTATGTATTTATATGGACCTCCGGATTTTCCAGTTTGAAATTTGAATTGATATTGAAAAATGAAAGGAATATTTTTGTAAATATTAAACAGCTTTTTTCAAAAACGATTAGAGATATTTTTTTATATACATATTATATAAACTGTCACGGTTCAAACATACTCACGCTTACATCAGGTACAGCCACGGAAAAAAAAACGAACCACCGATGATTATTTCGTTGGTTTTTATAGTAGAGCTAAACTTAATATACCATTTTGGAGGAAATAAAGTCTACTATACATTGATATACAAAAAATTTGCATAGGGGACTATCTTCATACTCGAATCCGCACCAACTTTAAAATTTTCAATAGCAACACCTACTTTAGATAGCGCAGAAATGTTCCCCGCCCTCAAAATAATCTAAATATAAATTTTCTGTAAGTTCCTACATTTATATGCAGAGATATTAGACGATATGTATCTATCTTATTTGAGGGGTTACTTCCACATTGGACAAAGTATTAGTGAGACTTCAAAATGAAGTACGCTGGTAGAAAATGTTCTGGCGTTAGCCGTGGTTCTTCTTTTCCCATGGTCATTCATTCCACCACTCCCGTATACCCCTCGCCTTTATATAAGAATTTAGAATTTTATGCCAACGCGATCACTGCGCTTTTAATTCTCAAAATTAGTAGATTTCTGTTAAGTGCTGCAGATTTTAAATTTGTGTATGACCCCTTAAATGATCATTTGATGCACATTTGAATATAGCCAAAAACCTACAAAGAGGAAAATCATGAAATTTTAGATATGCATATAAAACGTTTTTCTGATTCCATTACTATCAAAATATAGCATGGTTGCTATTCCTAAATTTTATGAATATTAATATCCTAATTTAAATAAAATTAAAAAAATATACATATAAGTAATGAAAGTTAGTGTATTTTAGTTGGGTTGTTTAGGAGTAACACAGATAAAAATATCAGCTTAATAAAATTATTATTTCGAAAGATATGATTAAAAGTTTAAGAAATTCATTTAACATTACGAGTTCTAAACTTTCGATATTCATAATTAAAAAAATACTTAACCAAATGACTTGCAAATTTATATTCAACTATAAATGTTGTCGTAGATTCTAAATATGTTGTTATTCGGAATTTTAAAGTTGATGCGGATTTTAATATGAAGATAGTCCCCTATGCAAATTTTTTGTATATCAATGTGTAGTAAACTTTATTTCCTACAAAATGGTATATTAATTTTAGCTCTACTATAAAAACTAACGAAATAATCATCGGTGGTTCGTTTTTTTTTCCCACGGCTGTACATATAGGGTTCTCCTCGTCATTTGATCATGATTTTAAATTACAAAACAGTGCTTTGGGACTTTTTTAAGGATAGATCCCGAACCGTCAACAATTGCTCATTGTGTAGTTCTATAGTGCGACGTCATATCAACCAACAAGCAATTTCTTTAAGAATGGGATCAGATAAACAAGAGAGGTAATTCAGAAAGCAGGATGAAGCTTTGTTAATCAAATATACAATAATATTTTGTACACAAAGTGATCATTCTTTATATTAAAGAGTATAATTTTTAAGTAAAATGTACTCCATTAATCATTTATATAATTTATTTTTAATATCTTTAATGTCTTCATTCTGTTACCAAAAGATTTAGTTTACCAAACGATTAAGCACAATTAATCAGGATTCTAATTGAACAAGGTAAACACTTTGTGTGCGATAAAATCGCAAAGTCAACACCAGCCATGTTATGAACGGATCGAGTAAACAGGGAAATGTTGTTTGGAGATCTAGATCCGGATAATTGAACTCCCGGATAATTGGACTCTCTCCAGTCAAGTGTGTAATTCAATGTCTAAAGCTGAAATCCGCTCGTGCGAACATTTTTTTTGTTGTCTGGATTTTCTCAGGTGAAGCCATTTACTCATTTGAACTAATCCCTTTTTTCCCTCTGTCTTACAAGATCGTTAAAAACAGGTATTCTTAATTTTTCTATGTAAAAAAATATTTTTTTTACAAAATTTGTTTTACAAGACCGTTAAAAACAAATTTTTTTTTTTTTACAAATTTAGTTTGTTTGTGTAAAAAATATTTCAACGAACAATGTTGTTACAATGTGGTTCCGATTCATTGGCGGATGGGAACGCCCCTTTAATCTGATTCTAACGAATCAACAAACGAAGTTTGGGTCATCTGACCAATTGGCTTATCTAAACCATGTAAATAATGTGACGTCACTGGTAAACAAGTTACGTCTATATGGAAGACGAGGATTAATACAATATCGAGCATTGTATTTAATTTTTGATATTCCTTAAAAACAATATTTGCGATTTTTCCCCAAAAAGGAAATAAGAATGGAGTTTTTTGTTAAAACGTTAAAACATTTGATTGATTGTCTACTGAGACGGCCACAGAGTTTAAGGAGTGTAACGGAGTTTTTTATCAAAATGTTAAAACATTTGATAGACTGTCTATTGAGACGGCCATAGAGTTTAAGTAGTACAACGGAGTTTTTAGTTAAAATGTTTAAAAAAATTATAGACTGTCTATCGCGACGGCCACAGAGTTAAGGCCACAGAGTTTAAATTTGCCAGGTCGCTTTGGTAAGATGGTTTGAACAGAAGCTGATATTAGCAATATTAGCAACAGAAGCTGATATTAGCTAGCACACTGCTTATTTTTGAGAAAGTATCGCTCATTTACGACGAAATGTACTCAAAGAAAAACGAGTACGTTGATGTACTCATTTTCATCACCTTTTTTTTACAGTGTGAAAATTAGGGTTGGGCTAATTTATAAGCACAGTGTATACAACAAAAACTGTCTTAAGGAATAAAACAGATTTCATCAGAAAATGTCAACGAAATTGAGAAAAATAATCTATAAAATTTCAAATTATCTTCCACTAACATTGCACTTTTAGTTATAAAATTAGATAAGGTTCTGCTAAACAGAAATTCTTATTTCAAAGAATAAAGAAAATCGAATAAAAAAAAAAGAACACTTTCGTACGTCAGTGAATAGAATCGGCTCGGGAATCAATCTTTGCAGTGGAAAAATAATACGCAACGACGGGGATGTTGCCATCCGCGCCGGAACAAAGTCGCCGCTTAATTCCAAGTGACAGACGATAATTGCGTTGGGGGCTTTTTGAATCTGCCGCACATCTCAACTCGCATCCATCATGTCGGGTGACACGCGAAAACTTTTGCTCAGGGGTGTCGGCTGAGCCGCGTTATCGTCTGGCAGCAGAGCAAAGAACGCCGAGGTGTTAGTGGAAGTATTTTCTTTCAGAGAAAAATAAATATAAAAGAATAAAAAAATATGTTACGGGGAAATGTGAAAGTAGCGCAGTAGTGTGGCTTCTAATTTAACATAAAATTGGTCCTATCAGGGGAATGAACGATTACGTGACAGCTGTTTTCTTTTCGTCGATGGAAGACCTATATACATATAATTATATTGTGGAGTGTCAAAATAATTGTGTATTTGGGGTGGTAATTTGGATCTGGCAACAATGTAAGCTTTTGAAGTTTTCTAAAGAAAGAAAACTATAAGTAAAAATGCACTTTGCCCGCTTTGTTGTGTTGGATGTATTTATATTTGAGTTGCCCAAATTCAAAAGTAGTTATATCTAAAAATTAAAAAGGTCCAAAAATCAATAGGTACTTTATAACTTTGTCTTCAAATTTAAAATATAATAAAGAAGCAAAATCTGTTATTTATTGATAACATTACAAAAAAGAAGTCACTCACATGCAAAAGCAGTTATATCCAGCAAACGCGATTTCTGATTGATTGGAGTGTACACATAGCGGAGTTTGTTTCTTTAAAAAAAATATGGGGGTGCATATATTTGCAAAATAGTTAAATCCTTATTCCAGTTGCAAAACAAGTTATGTGAAAATTAAAATATAAGTTATAAGTATTAAGTAATCTGAGAACTTACACATTAGCAAGAAATTGATTTTTTCTTTTTCAATTTTACAACAAAAAAAAATTTTGCATTTCAAAAGTTCAGTTTTAAAAAAAAATTATATTCAATCAAAAAGCGTTTCGTGCATACAGCCGCTTTTGCATCTGGGCTACTCACTTAAAGTGTAAAAATTAAAATTTAGATTATAAATTATTCAGTAATATGAAAAGTTACTCATTACTGAAAAACTGATTTTTTCAGTTTCACAAAAAACAAAGAATAGTTTTGCATTTCAAAAGTTCAGTTTTGACAGTTTTTCGCAAATCAATCAAAAAGCGTTTCGTGCATATAGCTGATTTTGCATCTGGGCTACTCACTTAAAGTGCATAAGAAGCCGTTCTCACACGAAAATACCACGATCATTTTATACTTACTATCCAAAGTAATCTCAAATTTAAAAAATTCTGATTTTACAATTTATTAGATAATAAATATTTTGCAATTGTTCGAATTCTTTGAATTTCAGTCCTGGATATAATATTAAAATTATTGCGTTAAAAAGAAGAATATTGTATCTAATTTAGCCTATGTGTGACTTCCTGGAGGACTTTCAATATTAATCGAAAATGGAAATTGGTGAACAACTCAGAAATGAAATATGTTGTGAAACACACTTTAGGGAAAAAGCGAACGAATATTATTTTTGAATAGATTATCGGGGTGTATAGTTGTATTTAACAAAGGGTTAAGAAACACTTATTTAGATAGTTTGAAACATGGATGAATCCCAATACAATCGCGTAACTTAAAATAGTTTAGTTTTAATATTTTATATGTAATAAAAAATTAAGGTTTATGTTAAATATCTATGCGCTATTCTTATATTTAATTATTTACAATATATATTCTAAAAAGTTATATAGTTTTATTTTAGCAGTAATTATATAATATGTTATAAAAATTAATATAGTATATATTGTTAAAAAATACTTAAATAGTAGTAATCATTGCAAAAGACATGTTGGTTTGTTATTCTCAAAATTTACATATCACTACGAAAATAATTCTCTAAGCTATATTATTGCAATCTATTCTAACTGAAGGACCGAGTTAGTAAAAATGATTTCTCTGTCCCTTTCTTTCTCTTTTTAACATCAAAGACAAATAAAAATACGCCAGAAACGTTTTTAATTACCAATAGAGGGCAGCACCAAACTACACTTTAATATACAGATTATTTTACTGCATTGTTTTCTTCACCGACATTAATTTATTTAAATTGAATGATAGACTTAATACATGTTAAAAAATTTAAATTATTGTTTAATATTCTGCATGTTGGTTCTTTTAATTGGTAGGTTTTTAAAAGAATAAAAACAATTAAAAATAAATAACAGTAGAGAGTCTTGTTGAGATATTCGTTGGTGCTGCCATCTGCTATTCAATATATAAACTAAACATATTTTAGATTTTACTGTATTCGCCAAAGGTAGATTTTAAATGAGAAAATTATATTTTAGGAAAATTGCACAATTTCAAAAAGAAATACGCAGTTATCAAATTTACGTGCAATATGTACGTGCAATATATGTTATTCCTATCTACTATTTATTACTCGTCAAAATTAATCAAATTGTATTCGTATAATGTTCTTAAATAACCTTTTAAATATAAATATTAAGTAGTTCATTTTATAATTATAAAAGGATATATAGCTAGATACGAAAAACTACATCTATTAAAACGCACTTGGTTACCAAATGTTATGTTTTATTTATTAAGTATTTTATCATTTCTCTTGACAACGTCTTTTAAAATAGTTTGGAATAATCAAAGATTTTTTTTAAAGAGTAGACAGTTTATTGCAGGTCATACTGTGAAGCTCATAACTTTTATTAAATCTTGAATTTATCCCTTAAACATAGCAAATATGAAGAAGGATGTTTATGCCTTTTTTTGATCGCAATAAATTTTTTTATCCGTAGTGCTTGCCTTTCAGACACTGGATTGCTTTCCATCAGATGACACTGGAACCGAATCAACCAATTGACTTTCAGACGTCAAGCGCGGCGTCTACTTACGAGAAGTATCAGGACATGTTCACCAGCTTTACTATTATATCCTTTATAACAATTTTGAGACATACTGGGTTTCAGAGTACGCAGTTAAAAATTTCAGTTCACCTATGAACCATATCTTGGTACAAAACAGAAGTCTACACCGTATTATTGTGGAATCTAGGTTGAACCAAAAATCCTTTACCCGAAAAAAAATTAGGTTTCGCCGATAATTGGTTCAACCTGCAACCGAAATTTTCGCTGTCGCTACATCAACGAGCACCTCCAATAAAGATAACACCGAGCATGGGCCACTGTGGCCCAGTGGGTAAAGGCGTTCAGCTATGAATCAGAGGATTCCTAGTTCGAGCCTGATCGGTGACATTTACAAAGAAAAGTAAAAATATGTGATCTTGCGATTGGAGGGTTGCCATCGTCGCTACAAAAATATTACTACTAAATTACTTTAAAAAAAAACCCCGAATTTTGAGTTTTATGCAATGTTATGAGTTTTGGTGCAACGTTTCACCATTAAATGATACAACTGCTCACCATTAAATGGTACAACGTCACACCGTAAAAGGGTGAAACTAAGCACCAAATGTTGGTTGCAGCTAAATGGGTACTAAATTTTGGTGCAAGGTTATAACAATTTTTAACAGTGTACATCGTTCAGCTCCGCCAGAGGGCCCAGCAAAAAAAGTCAGCATAAAACCTTCATCAAAATTTTGAAATTGAAGGTTTTATACAGGAAAACTGCAGTTTTTTTAAGATCTATAAAATTAAAGGTTTTTGTTTCAATGTCCTTCATAAAAACTAAAAAATCTTCATAAAAAACCTGCAAAAACCTTCAATTTTTAATCATGAAGGGAAAATGCAGATATTTTAAAGGTTTTATGCAGGAAAATTAAAAACTTCAAAAGAACTGCAGTTTTTTTGTTTCAATATCCTTTACAATACCTTCAAAAAACCTTCAATTTGACAATTTTGATGAAGGTTTCATGCTGACTTTTTTTTGCTGGGGGTTAACGCACTTATACTTGCTTACAAATTAAAAAAAAATGTGTGTCATATTTATCATTTGAGTCACTGTCTAAAATAAAACTACAGCTAACATAGACTCCACAAAGAATATACAAGCAATTCTTCAAATCGAACCACTGACAAAGCATTTCAGAGTTAAATTTCAACATCAACATGTTCCTGGAATATTCATATAATTCCTTGTAATTACAAACGAATGCGATGTCCATTAACCCATAGAAGGACAGTGGATTTCCTTGCGCAATTCCTTCGAATTATTTCTTTGAACGACATAATTACATAAGAAGTCCCAATGACAATGCAGTACAACAGCCTTTTCTGTAAGAAACGAGTGTCAAACAAAGCGGCCCATGCATGCTTGAAGAACCTCAATAGCGTGTGGGCATTTAAAGCCTGTTCGTCCTCCGCTAGTCCAGGACGAAGTTGATGACATTTTTCACCTTCAGACAGGGTTCCGTTAGTTGAATAACATTTGTACAGTTATGGGTATGTGTAGGCGTATCGGAATATGTGTTAGCATCGTTGAAGGGGCCGTCCTTGGCTGCCGTGGGGCCCCTGTCAGAAACTAATCGCGGGGCCATTAAGTTTGGAATGTTGAAATAAATCCCGCCCTCTACTAGAAAAATCAAAGTATTTTTAATTTTACTTCAATTTTATAGTGCACTGTAAAATGAAATGTGCTCAAAAATGAGTGCCTGGACATACTCGTTTTTCTTTGAGCGCAATTGAATTGTAAATGAGCGATGGCGTACTCAAATTTAAGTAACCAGTGTGATTGGATATTGCTCATTTCAGCTTCTGTTCAAGGTCATCTTAACAAAGCGACATGACGAACTTAAAATAGGTGTTCAGAACATGTTTTTTCACATTATTTGATGTCGATTACTTAAATGGAAACTGAGTTATTACAATTCAATTATCTAACTTCCCATTATTTTGGCACACCTTTTTCACATCACTTATGTTTAGAACTTCGTTAATTCGTCTTGGTAGTACAACGGATAAGACATTATGCTGCAGTGCCTGAGGATCTGGATTCGATTCCCGGTAAGCCAAGCCTTGGTTGTAATTGTCCATATTTATTGAAAGTAATTTATAAAAGGCAGCCTATGTAGGCAAGCATCTGTACTTTTTTCAAATTTATTTTTACACATTGTACTCATTTTTGAGTACATGTCTTTTTCAAAAATGAAACTTTTGTATTCGACCCATGATAATTACTCAAAAATGTGACATCAAATGTACTAAAAAATGTGAACATTTTACTTATTTTCGAGTACCTATTTTTAACAGTGTGGTATAGCACAGAGTTCATTTTTTATACAGAAGCTTCGAAAGAAGATCCAGAGCACAAATGATCAGTCAAATTTATATCAATATTGCTATTTATCACGGAATTAGTGTAGTAACTGATTCTCCTAAAATAGTAATATAATTTTGTTTAAGCTTACTTTAAGATAGTTTCTCCAAAATTCCATAAACGTTGATGACATGGAATGGATTGATATCAAACACATTAGAAATATGGATTGATATCAAACACATGAGAAATATGGATTGATATCAAACACATGAGAAATATGGATTGATATCAAACACATGAGAAATATGGATTGATATCAAACACATGAGAAATATGGATTGATATCAAACACATAAGAAATATGGATTGATATCAAACTCATGAGAAATATGGATTGATATCAAACACATGAGAAATATGGATTGATATCAAACACGTGAGAAATATGGATTGATTTCAAACACATGAGAAATATGGATTGATATCAAACACATAAGAAATATGGATTGATATCAAACTCATGAGAAATATGGATTGATATCAAACTCATGAGAAATATGGATTGATATCAAACACATGAGAAATATGGATTGATATCAAACACATGAGAAATATGGATTGATATCAAACACATGAGAAATATGGATTGATATCAAACTCATGAGAAATATGGATTAAGTCAAAACAAGTCAAACAACATATGTACAAGATATTTTGAAGGAACATTAAATTATTTTGTCACAAACCCAAATTCTATATCGCCACTGCCAAGGGTCATCCACTTTTTGTATAACAATTCCTAATGGTCTTATTACAGGAAAACAACACCATCAGATCCATATTAGTCTTTGTGGTGTACTCTTAAAATTTCACCCCAACAATTTTCTACTGCATTATTGATGTGGATGATCAGTTTATCGACCACATAATGAGCCAGAGATTCAAACTCGTAAACCGCTATAAAAACTCGGCGATGCTATCCAAATTAATGGAATAAAACAAATCAATGAAATCGCCGGGAAATAAAAAACTGTCTAACATTGCTCCAGGTGCTAATGCGGACTCGGCACGCAACAATTGCTGCTATTCACATCGCATTTTCTTATCCCTCGCCAAAAAAAAAAAAACCAAGACTGGGCTGAGTCACTGCATTGTAATTATATATCTAGCAATGTTATTCAAATAGACAAAAATATTATGTAAATGAAGGGGCCACAGAGCTCCCTTAAAAACCCTGTTGCTTAGCTTTGAATAAAATCGCCCATTTGGCGAAGTTTAAAAGAAATTTTGTGAACATTATTGTTTTATTTAATGATTTTTATAACATGTGTGTAATTTCTATATAACTCTATGATGCAGACGATTTATCATCGTCTGCATTATAGATTTACAATAAACATTTTTAAGTTTCTGACATCTTTTTGGACTTCGAATAGAGTTTGGATAAACGTAGAAGTCTTACGGTCAGTCACGAAAAGAACAACATTATGTATGGGTTATAAAAAAATTTATTCAAGTACAATATCGAACAAAACTAATCAGAATCAGCACACAAAACTGAGTGATTACCACAGAGAAACAAGTATCAAGTGTCAAACTCATCACGTGTCTAATCCATTAAGACTTCAGTTTCATTTAGGATTCATGCAATCTACCCTATTACATAGACTTCAGTGGATATATCAACATTTGGACATAGCAGCTTTTGCGCATGTACACAACGTGGATCTCGTATATTCAGAGTCAATATTGAGAGCATCAATATATACAAAGTCAAGTAAAGTGTGATTTCTATTAGTAAAAAAGCTACGAAGTCCGACATGTTGTGATATTTATATATATCGCTGCCACAGTTAACTAAGTATATACTAAACTAAATACAGTTACAACAAACAGTGATGATAACGACGGTCTTCGCCGTGGTAAGAAGATGGTTTGGGGCGTGATGGCCTGGACTGCTTTTTATTTATTATTAATAAATAATGGTTTTTGTGCCTTTATTATATTTTAAAATTGAAGCCTCAATGATAAAGTACCTTTTAATATCAAAATATAATGTTTCGAATTTTTGGATATAACGCATTTTGCAGTTGGGCTAATCACAAGGAAATTTCATGTAGTTTGATAGAGAGTCTGCAAAATACAGTATTAGTTAAAAAAAGTGAGTCCTAGGGAACATTTTCAATCCTTTCGCTGTTATTCAGATCATATCTCAAAAAGCAAAAATCCTAAACTTACAAAATTAACAAAATTCGCTCAGAAATGTTTGATAAACAAGACGAATATATATTTTTGTGTTAATATGATTATTAGTTTAAAAGTTATTTCATATTAAAGTCGTCGTTACTAAAATTTCGCTTACAAGTAATTTTGTCCGTCAAGTTTCTGACACACTATTAAGAGAAGAGATCCAATTTTTTTAAGAAACATAGGAATAGGTTTTAACTGGAAATCCAAGTAAGCGTTTTTTTAAAAATTCGAATTAGTTTTGGATTTATAAATTTTTTAAACATCTAAACACGCTCCACTTATTTGAAGTTTTTTCACCCTCATTTTTGCAACGTGATTTCTAAAACTGCTATAAATAATTTAAAATTACATATTTTCCGAATCAAAAAACTATTCTAATGTTCGTTAAAACTTCATCTTTCCAATGTCATAAAGATTAAATTTTTATCTCTATAATTAAATTAGATATAGTTAATTAAGATAGGTATTAAAATGAGTGAAGAAGGAAAGTTTATTCGGATATTTCGAGCAAATTTAAATTTGCGACTTTTTTTCTCATTGTTCCGCTTGCATCTCAAAATGTTCCGCTTGTAATATCTTGGGTTGGAGGAGCCCCCTAGTTAGTTAAAATAATATAAAATAAATAATGAGAGATTGCATTATAGAATTGAGAATGTTTAATTAAAAATAACTACAGATTGTATGGATGCCAACACTTGTAAATGTATTACATTTCGGGATAGGTGCAGGATATCAATGCCCCTTTTCCCATCACCCCTGCTTATTTGCAATGGAACAGCCCAAGTATATAAACATATAACTCAGTGGTGGCAACACCCTCTTCTTGTAAAACAACTTCATGTGATCAGTCCTATATCGTCCCAGTGGGTCAATCCCGTAGGCACCCACTTAAATGTTCCTATCTTTAAAATTATTAGCTTGAACCTAAAGTTTAATTATATTTCAATTATGTCTTGTCTACCCTCTTTTTCCTTTCTTTGCTAAAACATCACAATATGTTTGTTCCGCTGCAAATTTCTTAGTGTTGTAAATCGATAGGTGAATTCCCTCCGCAAACAGCTTTAATTTAGATTGAATGCAAACAAAAAAAAATATTAAATATTGCGATACGAGATTGATATGATGAGATGCAAATCGACTGTTCGGTAGACTTAGGCGATGTTCAATATATAACAAAATTCCGGAAGGAAAAAAACATCGCGATTTCAATAATGTGTTTTTCGATTTGACGATTAATCGATTTAACGATTACTCGATTTTACGATTCGAAAGTACACTTGTAAAAAATATCGATATGTAAAAAATATCGATGTATATTGGAATATCGATGTATATTGGAATATCGATGTATATTGGAATATCGATGTATATTGGAATATCGATGTATATTGGAATATCGATGTATATTGGAATATCGATATATAGTTAATAATTCTAATATATCAAAATATCGATATGTTCGAAATGTCATGGAATAATTGGAAAAAAATCAATGCTTGACTGAAGATTAATCGCGATGGGAAAATCTCAACATCGCACAAGCCTACTGCTCGGATGAGCCCCAAACGACTCCTCTAAAGGCGTACCAGCTGTTTTTGAACAGTTATAATGATGCGAGATTCTCAAAACGGCTGCCCGTATGCCAAAACCGAATCGAAAAAAAAAATTGTTCACTTGAACTTTGTATTCAAGGTATATTTTTGCGGTGAAATTTCAGTATTAGATTTTATAAAAATTAAAACTTTACGGCGAAATTCACCAACACCCTTAAACTTTTATCAAAATGCAGCTTATTTTTGGTAAGTTGGCGATTGTTTCACTTTTCTTTGGCGATCCAATTTTAAGTTGGCTGCCAAGGAGCCATTTTGGCTCGGAACTATTACAGCACCTGTTATGGTCATGTTAAAGAAAAGAAGAGATTTTGCCTTTTAATGGCCAACAACCCCTTTTCTAATGGATTAACCGATAATGGCTCATCGCGTCGCCAAAGTACTAATTTGTGTAGACCGGTCGCAACATCCCACCATCATTATTGGTTCTTCTGCTTTTTTTTAAGGTCGATCTGAAAACGTTGACATAGATCAAAGATGGCGCAGAATTGGAAATAATAAACTGGCGATCGCTTTAAATGTGTGGTTTGATTTGGTCTCGGTCCGTTTAAATCTTCAGATATTAGTACCTTTGTTATGGTAACTAGATGGATATTGTAAATTATGGTGCTTGTAAACAGTGGTTAACTTGGTTATTTTTTTTTGTTTGATTTATTGTTGACACTTGGAAAGCTACTTAAGATTGATAATTGATGCCTTATGAAATAATCCGTACTTCTAATGCATAAGAGATTAGATTTTCATTGTTTTGCTTCTTTAAATAATACCATAAAGTTGTTTATTCAACATGGTTAATCCTATCATTAACTTTTTAAGTTTTACATAAATTGTTCTACTTGTTTACATACAATAAGACTTAAATGTTTTTTGTCATTTTACCTAGTAATTATTACGTTATTTCATTACTTTATATTTAATCTTTCAGCTCTGCAAATATTTAATTTTTTTTTATCAAAATAGAAATTTATTTCCCATATTTATTGAACATTACAATGAATTTGAAATTAATAATGACATTTTAATATTTAGGCAAAATATTTTTTTTATAAAATTTTTTAAGAAATGTAGCGTATTTTTAAACAAAGTATTTAATTGATATTTAACAGCATATTAACCCTCTGACGCTTATGGACGTAACATCAGATCCCGGGATCTCCAGTATTTTTAGCAATACACCCAATTTTAAAATTCATAAAAATGCCCCAATGTACAATATTTTTAATTTAAAGGTTCAATTTAAAAGCTACCTCTTTACAATTAATTAAACATTTTAACACATTATAATTTACATTATCATCTTTATATATAATTCTCTTACGCGGTTATTGAAAAACTCTGTTTTCTCTACGCGGAATGGCAACGGTTAGTTTATTTACGAAATTCTGTTGCACCCGCATTTTTATTTTGCCATTATATAAGCCATTTTGACGATTAGCCTCTTCAATTCATTAGTAAATAATTATTTTGTTGATGTCAGCTTAAATTAGGAAGAATATAAGCCCTATTACATTAAAATAGAAGTTTTGAAAAACGCTTTTCCAAACTTTACATGAGTGGAATATTGAGGTGGCGCCATCTGTTGGCAATTTTGAAAACTAGATTTCTATGAACTTCATTTTTATGACGTATTAACTCAGTAACGAACACACTTCTGGTAGGCAAGAGTATGGTAGGCTAAAACAAACTACCAATAACGTTATAAATTTAACTAAAACGCAGGAAAGGTGTGGAAATAATAAATAATGGTATAAATAAAATAATAAATAATGGCTTGCCAGTTGTTCCATTGTTTTCATTTGTAGTTTAAAAGAAATTAAATGATTTTATATTGATTTACATGGCTCAAAATTGTATTGATGCCAAGATGAATTATTATTTAAATTTACAGTTTCAACGTTTCAAGTTTTTAGTAATATAATTAAAAAAAAGTATTGTGTTACTAGGACACATTGTTATTGTGTCCTACCTTGCGTAGCAATCCTCTGGGGATTGGTGGAACGTTAGCGGAGCAGGGGGCGGATTCTCCTAGTTTATTATAAACATTATTTATCTCTATTTAAAAATAAAAAGCAAGCCCTAGGGAGAATTTTCAATTCTTTCGCTGTTATTCAGATCATAATTCAAAAAGTAAAAATCCTAAAATTAGGAAATTAACAGAATTTGCAAAGAAATATCAAGTCGAATATATTTTTGTTTCAAAATGATGATTAGTTTAGAAGTTATTAAATGTTAAACTCTTGGTTACAAATATTTCGCTTACAAGTAATTTTGTCCGTCCAGTTTCGGACACACTATAAAGAAGAGAGATCCAATTTTTTTTAGAAAATGTAGGAATAGGTTTGAACTGGAAATCCAAGTAATCATTTTTAAAATTCGAATTAGTTTTGAATTTATAATTTTTTTAAAAATCTAAACACGCTCCACTTATTTGAAGTTTTTCAACATCATTTTTGCAACGTGATTTCTAAACTGCTGTAAATAATTTAAAATCACATATTTTCTTAATCAAAAAAATATATTAATAATCGTTAAAACTTCATCCTTCCAATGTCATAAAGATTATATTTCTATCTTTACAATTAAATTAGATATAGTTAATTAAAATAAGTATTAAAATGAGTGAAAAAGTAAAGTTTATTCGGAAATTTCGAGTAAATTTTTATTTGCGACTTTTTTTCTCATTGTTTCGCTCGTATCTCAAAAAGTAAATGGCCTAAAGTTATAAAATTTTGACAGTGTATTAAGAAATATTTTAGGAATGAGGTGAATATATATTTTGCTTCATACGATCAGTACTTTAGACGTTATTCAATGTTAAAATCCTAATTTTATAAAATTTCGAAAAAAAAGCAGCGGAGCAGGGGGCGGAGCCCCTAGTATTATATACATTATTATTTATGATACAGGACAAATTATTTAAATATTTAAGCAGAGAAAATTTCCGTGATCATCACTGGGTTAAAACTACATCCCAAACCCACAAAAATTGCAATAGAAAAACACCCTTTATTCCTCAGCATTTCAAAATCAATTCCATCTACAGCATTTGTGATTCATATAAGAAATTAATACTTCCATTAATAAAAACACCTTTGAAATCTCTTTTTAAAAAAAATATTGCCCAATCGAAACTCTCCAAACACACCATTCAATCCCTCTCTTGGGGTCTGAAAGGGTCAACCGCCTATGAAGAAAAAAAAGACAACCTTCGGCAAGGACGGTAACAACTCAACGTCACTCGCGCATCCATCGATCAGATCTCTGGCAAAGGTCTCCGTATCTGGGCAGTCGGGCAACTGGGACATGCGTCCAAGATACGCAGGTTCAGGTGAAAGATCATTTCGAATTCGTGACCACGTGGGTTTGATGGTTGGTCATTTATTGAAATGATTGGAAGAAAGGAATCTGATGGGGAATGTATCATTATTTTCTGGTAATGTAGTCAAGGTCCAAGCAATGGGAAAGATTGAGTATTTAGGATTGTAGAGCCCAAAACATAGTCATATATAGCTGTGTATGGTTTTGTCTCAAACTTTAACCAAGTTCAATTCAATTTTTTTTTATTTGGTTTTAATGGAGCGTCCCCTTTAATCCCCATATATGCTACACAACTTTAAAATGACAACTAGTTGCATATATTAAGTTTTATGTTAACTATTATAGTATTGACATGTAGGGAACCATGTGCCTAGTTCTTATAACCCCCGCTAGGCCCCTTATCTTAATAAAATGATTGTAATGAAAGGAATCAGTTTCTTCGAGATCTGTTGTTCTAAAACTGGTTTGTGAAGGTGAAGTTTTCGAAGATTGTTTTATTAAATAATATCTGGCTCCACAAAAAATACTAGCTAAAATCAGAGGTATGTAAATTATATTTAACTATATTTCCATACTTTTTAAAAATTATTTTAGTAATTACACATGATGTTGTAATTTATGCTACATAACGATTTTAATTAATTATTTAATTAAATATGCACTTAGGATTTTTTTGCATATTTTTTCAATGGTCCAGGGGCAAAAAGAAAACGAAAATAAATCATTTCGTTAAAAAAGAAAAAATCATGCACTAGAGGGTTAAATTGGTGCGAGTTATGCTCTAATTAGTGGAAGTAGTTTCGTTACATGAAAAATTACCATTTTCAGTACACCATTTCAAATAAAATCAATCGTTTTAAAAAATCTCTAAAATTTTCACATAGACACAACATAGAAAACGCATAAAACTGTGTCTTGGCAAAAAAAGCCGGAAAGTTAAATTCCTGCCCGTTGTGGCAATTCCTCATTTCTACGATACTACAACGCGTTGTGCTCAAATATTTAAAGTTGGCTTGGTTTTGTTTTGTTAATTTACGTCGCACTAGAGCTGCACAGTGGGCTATTGGTGACGGTTCGGGGCCTATATCGAGGGAAATACCCGGGAACAATGCTTCGTATTTTTGAACCATGTCCCGTTGTCAATTCTATAATGACCTAAGTGGGACCCGACGCAACCTCAATAGGCATCAGGACATTCTACCACTATCAGATTTATCGTGCACAAGTTCCTTATACACGACAGTATAATTTGTTGTATGTTCTGGAAGACTTTCTAGTATTTTTGTATCGAAGCTGGCAACCCTCCAATCGCAAGATCACTACTTTTTTTGTCGAGTCCATCGCATGGGCTCGAACTAACAATCCTCTGATTGCCATCTGAACGCCTTTATCCACTGGAAGCCCAAATATTTAATGAACCTAACACGAATTTCACTTTGTGGCTTTTATAAAAGTTCCACAATGTGTTGTGGCCATTTTTTATTTTGTTTGCAAATTGAACGGTTTCTGTCTCTGGGCCAAACGTTTATACAAAACCATACTATTAAAAAAATACTAGATAAGTATCTACTACTCATTATTCCATTGTCGCAGAAAACAGATGTTTGAATTATATGTTAAAAATATCCACACTGAACACATCAGTCCAATAACGCATACGTATAATGAGATATTAGAACTTTCAACAAACTGTTTTTATTAAAAAAATTCTATGAACTTCGCGATTCATTTGAGCCACACGTAACTTACCATTAATAAAAATGAAATCTTCGACATCTTTTGACACTTGCTGCAACTCCCGAATGGCGAAAGAGGCGACAGTCGAATCTGAGACAATTTACAAAGGGAAGCGACACGACCTGTTGCAAAAGTCCGCAATTTATTTTCCTTCTCGAATCGCCCCATAATTCGAGAGAATTTTGAGATGGGGTTCCTGTAGAGAGCTAAGAAGTTTGTTTCCCTCGTGAAATACGTGACGAACTGAATTTCAAAGAACGGTGGATTGATTACTTGCTATTTGGAAGCTGTAATTGGACGGTATTATGCAGCAACCGGTTCATTCACAAATCGAAATTTTTTCTTTTTTAACATAAACGGAAGCTTAAGGTTTCATTTACTATGCTAAAAATAACCAGTAGCCGACACTGGACATGTAGAATTCTTGCAGCATGGATTTTACGATTGAATCGTTTGATTTAAGGTTAGCTTTCTCAAAATGACCATTATGTGGACTATTTTTACATAAAACAGTCCAGTTTTACTTAAACCTTCCGATAGATGGACAAAATATCAAACAGTATAAGTTTGATTTCACTACTGGAGAGTTTAATAGAAATATTTATATTAAAGAGTTTAACGCTTTGCACTCCGCTGTCGCCTCTCAGGTGCCAACAGACCGACCAATCTTTGGTTCCCTGTTCTTTAAAATAAACGAGAACAACATGATCTTGCGTTTAAAAAAAACTTGATCTTTTTTCAACTTGATAGATTAAGCTTTTGATAGATTATGCTTTTGGTTTCCTCTATAAGCAAAAAAAAATATGGAGAAAAGAACGTAAAGAGGAATAACTGTTCTGTAAAAAGAACGCAAAACGCAAAGTGTTCTTGGAGTGCAAATGGTTAAGGGGACCGTGAAGATTGCGGCGAACAAAAATGGGAAATTATTGTGCTTACAAAAAGTAGTGCAATTGCAATACTATTAATTCAACTGGAATGAAATTTTGTATATATATAGTGGAAAACAATATTTAACAAGATTCAACTACATTTTATTCTGTATTTAGTATACTTTTTTTATGAATTTTTTTTTATAAATGTAGGATTTTTGGACAATAAGTTCGTAGGGTACATTTTTCGGAAACAGTTTTCAATATACAATCACCAAACTTTTATTTTTATGTAGAGTACACTGTAATTAAACTACTGAACTTATTTTATTTTGGGTTTGGAATAGAAAGAAATTACTATGCTTTTTAATGAAAATAGGGAACTTTTGTTTACTTTTTGACTCATATTTTCGCAAGTAGAGTTTTTCATTCTAGTAAAACAACTAACATTTAGGATTTATATGTAGCTTGTAGATTAAACTAATGGTATAGAAAACTTTGCTTTGATTGTAAATATACTTTTTGAGAAAAGTGTATCAAAAGTTGAACAAAGATTATTTCTTGAAAACTATATGACGAAAAATCCCTGGAAATCCTAAATTTATTTTTTTGGTCTTCTTGTGGGAATATTTCCCAAGTATTTAGAATCAGTGAGTGCACGAAATATTGTCTTTATTTTAAGCAATTAAATTTCTAAATAGTTTAATGCTTCCAAAAGGGGGGGGGGGGCACTTTTGTTAAAATTTTAAATTCGAATTTTATTTAACACAATATGCGATTTTTTTCAAAATATTAACATCAAACGGTAGATAATGACATCATAAATTCTATAAGCTATAAACTGGATATCCGAATTATTGAAAGATTTGTAACTGCACTCTTCCCCACAATAGAAGTTTAATAGAAATATTAATAAACTGTTAGTTTATTAGATGTTCAATAAAAATATTTCAAATTGTAAGATAAATATTGTTTATTCTTTAAGCAATGGTTTTTAATTTAAACCCCGAACAAAAAAGATTTGAAAAATATTGTAAAATAAAGTATTTTTATTAATTTAAAAATGGTGTGTATTGGTGAAAAACCGGCACAATAGGGACACAAAAATAGGTATGTAACGTCACAAGGTTTACAAAATGGTTTTTAGGGCTCTGAGGACGGAAAATTCCAGGGGAGCCGATTAGACTTAAAGCAATAAGTTTATAATTTTGCTTAATATTTTTCAATGTATTCTATCTTAAGAACTTACTTTTTATTAATCATAAAATTATCTTACAAAGAAATTTGTTTACAAGGCAATTTTTATAAAAGGAGATTAAAGTGAAATTTATTTGCAGTAAAATGTTTTTAGATGAAATTACAGAGAAATTTGTTTACAATGAAATTTTTTGTAAAATGAAATTACAGAAAAATTTGTTTGAAATGAATTTTTTTCGTAAAATAAAATTAAAGAAATTTGTTTACAATGATATTTTTTTGTAAAATAAAATTACAAAGAATTTTTGTTTTTTAATAAAAATTCGTTTTAAAGGAATTTTTTGTAAAATAAAATATTTTGTAACTTGAAATTACAGAGAAATTCGTTTACAATGAATTTTTTGTGAAAAAAATAGAAGAGAAATTTATTTACAATAAAAAATTTTGTAAAATGAAATGACAGAGAAATTTGTTTGAAATAGATATTTTTGTGCAATGAAATGTAAAATGCAATTACAAGAAAATTTGTTTACAATGAAATAATAATTAAATAATTTGTTTCAATGAAATAATAATTTAATAATTTGTTTACAATGAAATAATAATTAAATAATTTGTTTACAATGAAGTAATAATTAAATTATTTATTTACAATGAAATAATTTGTAAAATAAAATTACAAAGAAATTTATTTACAATAAATTTTTTGGTAAAATAAAATAACAGAGAAATTTATTTGAAAGGAATTTTTTGTAAAATGAAATTACAAATAAATTTGTTTACAATAATATTTTATTTTAATAAAATTACAGAGAAATTTGTTTACGATGAAATTTTTTGTAAAATAAAATTACAGAGAAATTACCATTTTATTTAAAAGGAACCATTTACAGGATTAACGCAAAATGAAGAAATTACCTAAAATAAAATAGTAAACAATAATTCTATGCTCGAATTTTTTTTTTTCAAGTTTGTGAGTAAAAAGAAATAATAACAAAAGGTAAAAAAAAAACACCTTTTCTCAAAGAATGAAGTATTTATAGGATTATCGTCTGTTTGACAATCGAAGCGCGCTTGGTTTTACCTATCCGCGTAAAATCAGAAGCCTCTTAAAGTCCATTGACCAAGAAACTTGACTAATGATTCGTAGAGGATATGTATAAAAAAAAGAATTTGGTATCATATTTTTTTAAAGAAAAGCAAAAGGTACCATCTTATTCCAAATAACTTAAGTGAAAAGTTTAAGATTAAGTTTGTAAAATCATTAATTAATGGGAGTCTAATTTTACCTTGGCAGTGCAAGAAAGTGTGTGTAATAGTATGGTTTTACCTATCCGCGAAAAATCAGAACTTCTTAGAGTCCATTAACCAAGAAACTTGACTATTGATTCGTAGAGGAAATGTATAAAAAGAATTTGGTATAACTTTTTTTTTTCAGAAAAGCGAAGGTACCATCTTATTTCAGACAATTTAAGTGAAAAGTTTAAGATTAAGTTTATAAAATCATTAATTAATGCGAATCTAATTTAACCTTGACAGTGCAAGAAAGTGTGTAATTGTGCTTGATTTGAAAGTCAGTACCCAGCAAAAAAAGTCAGCATGAAACCTTCATCAAAATTATCAAATTGAAGGTTTTTTGAAGGTTTTATAAAAGATATTGAAACAAATTTGAAGTTTTTAATTTTCCTGCATAAAACCTTTAAAATATCTGCATTTTCTCTTCGCGATTAAAAATTGAAGATTTTTTGCAGGTTTTTATGAAAGTTTTTTTGCAGTTTTTATAAAGGACAAAAACCTTTAATTTTATAGATCTTCAAAAAAAACTACAGTTTTCCTGCATAAAACCTTCAATTTCAAAATTTTGACGAAGGTTTTATGCTGACTTTTTTTGCTGGGTATGTATGTTCCTCAACAGAACGAAGAAAAATTTAACTAATGAAGCGTCTCTGTCTCTCTCAATTCGACTTAAATGTAAACATTTCCCAGAAACTGCAATCAGACCACATCCTGACTCTGGATGAGGGTAAGTAATAAGGAAGCTCGTCCTTTTTATCAGAAAACTTGATGCAAATTCGTGTTTACGACGGTTCCCCAGCAGTTTGCAACGCCAGCCTCGCAGACACCTTCTTGCCCATTCCGTTCACGGAGGCGGTACGTGACGAAATGCGTCGGAAAAGTACTGAAGGTGAGCTTGGCAAGTTCATGCAACTCATGGTGGTGTCTTAAGGGAGAGATCATTTTTCATGTACGATCCGAGTTCGTATGTTTTTGCAATAAAAAAAAGACGCTCAGCAACGTTTTGAGTACCTTTTACCTGCCATTAAAATATCAGAGCAAGGAAACGTTTTAATCGATTTCCATTTGAAAGCTACTTTATTTACTATATTTCCATTTTAACCCGCTACTGCATGATTTGTTCTTTTTTTAATGAAATAACTTTTTTTCGTCTTCTTTTTGTACCTGAACCGTTGAAAAAATATACAAAAAAATCTTTAGTGCCTATTTAATTAAATAATTAATTAAAACCGTTGTGTACGGTATATGCAACATCATGTGTAATTACTAAAATAATTTCCACATACCCCTGGTATTAGCTAGGATTTTTTTGTAGAGCCAGATTACACCTTCACAAGCTAGTTTTAGAACAACAGATCTCGAAGCAACTGATTGCCTTTATCACAACCATTTTTATAAAGATAATGGACCTAGCGGCGGTTATAAGAACTAGGCACATGGTTCTCTACGTGACAATATTATAATAGTTACCATAAAAATCAATAGATGCAACTAGTTTTATAGTTGCGTAGCATATATGCTACACTATGCACTAGAGGGTTAATTCTGAACAAGCTTCAAACAAACTCTTAAAGCTTCTGCATCGGTTTGAATTGGTTGTTTGTTTTTAAACCCCCTGAGAGTCATGGGCGTGATATTGCTTTTTGAGACCATAATGTTTTTCTCTCAATACAAAAAAATTTAAAATTCTTAATTAAGAATCCGTTTTGCAGTTTTCAAATGTATTAATTTCTGACATGATATGTTATTTAAATGATATCTCTTTTCGAAATAATTAAGATTGAAGAAAATATTTAAAAATATGTACTGAAAATTTTATTTAAATTGTCGTGCTATTATGCCAAAAAATATATCATGCTATAAAAACAAATTAATAATCTGAGCATCTGTGAGTTAACGACACATACGGCTCATTCCGGAGGTACAGCCAGGGAAAAAAAACGAACCACCCCCGGCTTCTATTTAATGTAGGGTTAAACTTAATATACCATTTGGTAAGGAATAAAGTCTACTATAGATTGATATACCAAAAATTTGCATAGGGGACTATCTTCATACTAAATCCGCATCAACTTTAAAATTTCCTATAGAAACACCCAATTTTAACTCAATATTTAGAATCTACGGCAAAATTTATCGTTGGATATCAATTTGAAAGTCATTTGGTCAAGTAGTTTTTTAATTTTGAATATCGAAAGTTTAGAACTCGTAATGTTAAATGAATTTCTTAAACTTTCAATCATATCTTTCGAAATAATAATTTTATTAAGCTGATATTTTTTATCTGTGTTACTTCTAAACGACCGAAATAAAATACACAAACTTTCATTACTTATATGTATATTTTTTAAATTTCATTCAAATTAGGATATTAATATTCATAAAATTTATGAATAGCAACCATGCTATATTTTGATAGTGATGGATTCAGAAAAACGTTTTATATGCATATCTAAAATTTCGTGATTTTCTTCTCTATTGCTATATTAAAATGTGCATTAAATGATCATTTAATTGGTCATACATAGATTTAAAATCAACGGTACTTAAAAGAAATCTTTGCCAATTTTGCGAATTAAAAGCACTGTGATCCCGTTGGCATAAAATTTTAAATTCTTATATACCGGCGAGGGGTACACGATAGTGGTGCACGTTAAGTATGACCCACATCCAATGTCCTGTCGCCTATTGAGGTTGCGTCGGATGCCAGCTCAGGTGTTATCCCCGTCATTTGACCATGTTTAAAAAATACGAAGCATCGTTCCCGTGGCCTTCCTACGATATAGACCCCGAACCGTCGTCAGTAGTCCACTGTGCAACTCTAGTGCGACGTAATTCAACCAAACAAACAATGAACAAGCCGAGAATACAATGAGCTAGTTTTAAATTTTCAAAAAGTAGGTTGGCGCTTGCTTCCGCTCGTCACCCTTAATCTGCTTTACTTTGCTATTACTTGAATATTGGCTGTTGTAAGGTTTGTAAGGTTTTTGGACCACAAAACCATATGTGGATTTATTTAAAAACTGATTTGTTAAAGGTGCAAAAATGTTACGCACTTTGAAATGCTGTAAACATTGTTAAAAATCTAGATTATTTCTTTATTAAATACAAAAAGACGTATGTGCATATTTTTGTTTTTTAAATGAGTTTTAAAAGCATTAAAATACTTTTGGGACATCCTGTATAAACTAAGACAAGCACGATATTATGCCAAAAATTAAGTAATTACATAACCTCAATTTAAACTGAGTGTGTAAATATAACATTTACAATATTTCATTTAAATTTAGAATTGAGAAACTACGTATTGGTAGAATCATAATTAAAATATTTTTTAAAAAATTTGTTCCATCTGAATTTTAAAATTAAAGTAAATCATTCGTATATGCATTTTCAATCTGAAATAAATAATTTTTTCAAGATATATTCTATTATTTTGAATTTTTCTAACAATATTAAGTTTGCCATTTGTCTACATAATTTCAAAACATCCTAAGAATGCAAATAATAAAATTTGAAGCCATCAAAAATACTATATAAAATCACATTAAAGTAGTAACATATCTTTAAGTATAAAACATACTGTATCATATTTTTAGAACAATTATAGGCATAATAAAAACATCGGCTGCGGCCAAAACATTTTCTACCAGCGTCCTTCATTTCCTAGTCCAACTAATACTTTCTTCAATGTGGAGGTAGCCCTTCAAATTAGATCGATACATAATGTGTAATATCTCTTCATATCAATGTAGGAAACTAACAAAAATTTATATTTAGATTATTTTGACGGCTGGGAACATTTCTGCGCTATTAAAATTAGGTGTTGCTATTGAAAATTTTAAAGTTTTAAAGCGGATTCGAGTATGAAGAGTGTCAGTCCCCAATGCAATTTTTTTGTATATCAATGGGTAGTAGATTTTATACCCTACAAAATGGTATATTAAGTTTAGCCCTACAATAAATAGTGGCCGAGAAACCAGGGTGGTTCGTTTTTTTTTCCCCGTTCGTTTTTTCCCCCCGGCTGAACATTTTTGACCTCGCTATTGGAATATCTCCGATGAAAAAAAATGGGGCCTATGATCCGAGACTACAGTGAATACCATATATTAATAAGTTCATTCAAATCGCACCAGAATGAATAGTGGGGCAATGGTGACGATAAAACATGGATACATGGTCCCTTAGTTTTGAACTTTTATTACATGTAATACAAACCATGTTAGTCATCCTCTGTCACCTCCTTTAATTTGAATAGCAATCGTTTAATTCATACCCTACTAAAGTTGTCCTATTTAGTAGGCTGTCTTCGATGGAGGGGCAAGGATGCTTCGCATCGTAAAGGCTAATTGCAATTTCGAATTCTCATTATTTATTTTCCATTTGAAAGTAGATTATGAAAGCGTTATAAGTTTTAATTTCGTGTTAACTCTTTCAGGTCTAGACATACTTTTCAATTGAGGCGGCGAAAGAAATAGTCAAAGTCAGACATACGCCAGTTTTTCTGCCAGTTGTATCAACAATACTTTCCTTGGTTTCTGAAAGAAAATGGCGGAAAAGTGACTTAAGTCCGTCTTTGAATTGCACCATTATTACTCAATTCATTATGGTTCCAATTGGCATCACCTGGCCTGAAACGGTTAATGTTTATATGTAATAAAGGTGAGTTAATTGGCTCCTTTTCTCCTATCTCTGCTTCAATCTAATTAACCTGATTAAAGACTGCTTAGCGAGGCATTTCATCATTGAATATGCATTTCATAACCAATCTTATATTAAGATTTATATGATGAATTAGATAACGGTATTGACACCAATTTCTATAAAAGGATTTAAGATATTTGGACAATTTCGGCAATGTAACAAGTAATCTTAATTACTTAAGTAATACGATCATAATTCAACGAAATTTTCTTTCGAAATCGGTGTTTATAGCTATATAAGTGTTTGTACCCCTGTAAATTGTAGAGGAAACAATAGCTTGCGATCGGTGTTAGAACAAAATTGTAGAGATTGTTATAGAAACCTAAACACTGAAAATAATTTCTCAATGTAACAAAAGTTTAGATATCATTTGAGATTAAAATTTTCATCAAATTGACGACAAGTCTTTTATAAATTTTTCGCTAAATGCTGTTTAATGGAAGCTCATTTCACGAATATTTAGTCCAAATTGAAAAACTGTGTTTTAAAGTATACCATATACACTGATCTATAATATAATCTGACTATAAGCACTGGAGCGATGACTAAGCGTTACCCGACCACTTTACACCTTTTGTGTGAAGGTAGAAAAATAGTCCTTTCGCATAGGTTTGCGTAGATTTAAAAAACGCATTTCTGGCTTTTAAAAATACATTAAATGTTACGTATTTAATATTTTACCACACTTACTTACAAGGAAAAGAAGATAAAAGGCATCGAAAGAACCAGTTTTAAACATTTCTGTGACGTCACGTGGGACGTCATAGTCAAGGACGAATGCTTTCTTAACCTTTCTTCCGAACTGTATTCATCCGCGGCACGGTAAAATACATTGTCCCTCAATGGGAGTCCTCGCTCCAGTGCTATAGTTATATTATATTCTAGCTGAGTGACCATATATAATTTGTAGCAAAAATATTTTCGGTGTTGCACAGTTTTAAATAACTGTAGCAAATGTCCGAATAAAAAAAATGACAAAACCCCCTAACTAAATTACAAAAAATACTTTATAATAGCGGTTTTTTTCAACTCACGATTTTTTCTGCAAAATCTCTATATTTTCATGAACATTCTATTGAATCGTACAATCGTTAGATCGCCCTTCCCATAAAAGTATACCAATAGTTGCACACAGTATAAAGTTAAAGAAAGGGTATTTGAAATTTGTAACAATCCACTTTCTTTTTAATATAGAATTTTATTAATATAGATTAAGCACATTACAAGTCGAATTAAAAATACATTATTTATCCAACACTGTTTACTCCATTACAAGAATTCGAAAGTCCTCCAAAGCACCATAAATGTCATGTTCAGGGTTAATTACATACATTCCAATAGAAAAAATCAGTTAATTAACTACAGATGCAATAAAACAGTTGTTATGAATTGAAATCCAGGCGCAAACATACTCCCTGCGCTTGTTCAAGGTTCCAAGATTGTCACCTGAATTAGTCTTCGTTACATTATTCATTCAGTACACGCTTTGGAGAATAGGGTGCAAAGAAGCAACGGAGTAAACTATTCTAAATGATATTCTATAACAACCCTCCCCGAATATTAAGTATTTACTGCTATTAATGTAATGGCGCAGTGTTTTAAAACGTAACATTTATGGTTATTTATATCTATGGAATCACGTTTATTACGACGCGGTACGGTGGATAAAATTTGTGTGCGTAACGTTATGTGTTTTTCGATGATTCACTTTATAAGCCAAGAACATTTCATTGTGTTTTGATTCTAAAGCATATCGTATGGTATCGAAGTATTTTCTCCATACATTGTTGATTCTCGTATCGGATGCTTAAACTTTTAATTTAGATATTTTAACCCTCCGTCGGAGCTGGACGATTTAAGTCGTCCATGAATTTCCAGTTTTTCAATAAGACACGGAAGCTTTAAATTCATAAAAATATTCGATGTTTAAATATTTTTTTTTAATTTAAAACGTTTGGGTGTTTCTTGGAAGCTATATCAATTTAAATAATAAAAACTAATATAAATTAAATACCTTTGTAAAGAAAACCACCTTACAATTTTGCTCTTTTTCTAACCACTCAGAGGGTAATGCGATGTTTTTACTATAATAATAACCATTAGTGATATTTCACAGATGAAGCGCAAGCATTTAAAAAATATATATTTAATATTTTTATTAGTTCAAATATCTTATATTTTTAATTATGAATGTTCACAATAATCTTTTTGATATTAATTATAAATAGGCAATAGTCACTAAACACTTTTTATAAGGATTATATTTTTATAACTAATTCAAACTAATACAACCGTAAAATTATCTTTGAATAAAGTCCAAGAGATATACAAGTTAAGTACAATATATTTTTTACAGATTTATTAAAAAAATTTGACCTCATGTAAAATTGATAATTTTTAAACTTTTTTGGAATTTTTTTTTATTGTAAATAACAGAAATAGAATAATAGAATTATGTGTACATTATTAAGCGTAGTCTATAAAATATCAAACATTTGTTCATCATTGAAATTGAAATACTTTTTACTTATTTAAAAAAATAAAAAAGGTTGCACGGAACTAAATTTCTAAAAATAAAAATTAATAACCACTCTTTTTAACTTATGTTTGTTTCTTATTTACAACAAATAAGAAATCTGGATTTTTTTTTTAATATCCTCTTCGACGACCTTTTAATTTTAACTTTAGAAAATAATTACAACGTATTCAAATCAATTTATTGACTAATTCAGAAAGTTTTGGTTTTTAAGTTAAAAATATTTGCATATCTAACTTCCCAAGCATTACGTCTTGGACCGTTAGCCAACATTTAAAATTAAAATTCTAAATAAAATTTGTAATTGAAGTGTTAAAAATGTATTTTATTTAAATGTGTATTTTATGTACAAGGTACATGAGAATTGTCTTTGCAACTTGTACATGTTGCTTGTACATGCAGCAGCAACACATGAAGTTTTATTTATAGGAAGTTTTTTTTTTTACAACGTCACATTGGGCGCTGACCACATTTGAAGTTTGTGATGGTAGGAAAATGCTGTGAAACTTTCTCTGAATTTCGGAAAGGCTCCCAGTTGCCCAGTGGATAAAAGCGTTCAGCTGGTAATCAGTGGATTACTAGTTCGATCCCGTCCGGTGAACTTGACAGAGAACAGTAAAAAAGTAGTGATGTTGCGATCGGAGAGTTGCCAGCTTCGCTACAAAAATACTAGAAATCATCCAGAACATCCAAAAAATTATATATATTGGCGTGTATACGGGACTGGTGCACGATAATTCTGATCGGGGTCCAATGTCCTGACACCTATTAAAGTTGCGTCGGGTGCCAGCTCAAGTGTTATACTCGTCATCTGACCATGGTTAAAAAATACGAGGCATCGTTCTCGGGTCTTTCCCTTGAGATAGACACCGACCGTCCAATAGCCCACTGTGCAGCTCATGTGCAACGTTATTTAACCAAACCAAAAAAAAATAACCTGAATATCGGGAGATTTCAGCACATTACACCGAAAACAACGAGAGACTGGCAGGAAGACAGTCAGTCGTCATAAATCCTCAAGAGAAAGCTCAGCGCGTTCAATGGTTTATTAGTGAGTTAATGGTTTTTAAAAAAACTGCATACAAATAAAATTTCGTTTGTTGCAGTAACATGTATAAGCAACATAATTGAGCTACCTTATTTCATTTAGGTTTTATTGCGTGTCAAAGTTGCAAAGATCAATTCTTACACACCATGTATAAATGGCCCACGTCGTGTGCCAGCTCAGGCAATGTTCCCGGGCCTTTCCTTCGATATAGACCCCGAACTGTGGCCAATACCCCCCTATGCAGTTCTAGTGCGACGTTGTTTAAATCAAGCAACCAATAATACAACCACACCCTGTATATTAATCCACCATATGACATAAAATATGAAATGACCAGAGTAACTATTTCTAATAGAAGTATCGAATCTCAACAATAGGCTGTTTAATGGAACTAAACACCCGCAACGCTGGGCCACGTCAACTGGTAAACAATACAAGACCTATAATCGAATACACGCTGTAACACAAGCCTCAACTTTCAGTAGCAGTGGCGAGATAAAGTTAACGCAATTATCTTCTGCGGAAATATGTGACCCTTGATAACTGCAACTTCAACTTGCACCATACGGCGATAAGGTTACTCGCATAACACGATATTAAGGCAACTGTTCAAAGGTTTTGCTAGGAATTTTTTCAAGGTATACACTTATCAAAAAGCATAGCAGTTCACTTGGTTATTGATCAATAAGATCAATGCTTATTGATTTTAACATAGGGCCACGAAATTGGTTCAGACTTCGGCATTGAATTATAGATACAACTTTAAAAATCGAGGAGAGGTGGAATGAAGGGCAGGTGCCGATTAAGACATTGCAGCAAGAGAAGCCCGACTTTAAATGGGGGCCTCTCTGCTATCAAATAGACCCTGGAACATTATATAGAATTTTTGCATGCCTTAATATATTTACACCTTACTGGCATTAAATAATATATTAATAAGTAATGTTTATTCCTAATATTCACGTATGTTTTGATTTTTTTTCCAATATTCGAACAAATTTAACAAAACAAGTGACAATTTTGTTTACTGTAGTTTGTAATTCAATTTTTTAATGGTAAATTTAAGGGGACTTGGTACCCTTTGATTTGAGAAAATCGATGAAAATATCAATTTTTCTTTTTTTTTGCTTAAAATATGCTCTTATACCTAAAGTTCATTATTACAAAGTTTTGAAACGATCTGATAATTATAAATGTAATAAAAATGCGTTTCATTACTTTCACAGCACTTAAAATGCTACGTCCATTTCGATGTTTACGCTTTTGACGCAACAGCTTTTGGTCATTTATTTAAAGAAAAATCAGCTAAGAACAAGTTGAACGTGTTTATCTGTGGCTGTATCTATCACATCACGTGTTTGTTTACTGTTTTTTACCGTGGTTTGATATAATTTTAAATTTGAAGGTACAAGGAGACGTATTTGCCAAAGGCGACGTATTTAACAAATGTAATACATGTTTTTGCTATTGTCAAAGCCCATTCTAAAGTGTTTTATGGTATGGAATATGCATGTTCAATGTATTTAGTTGTATTAGTATGGTTTCTAACACAAAATTAGTGTAAAACAATATTTTAAACTTTATTATTTTGATTTTAACAGATTTTTCTCAAAAATGTAGTTTTGTTATCATTTTAAAACTGAGTACATAATAGGGATTTAATGTACTCCAATTAAATAATAGAAACCGGAATTATATATGTATGCAAGTAGTTATAAAATTAATTGTGTGTGAAGAAAATCTCAAATGTATTCATCGAGTTATTTGGATTTGAAATGTTTAAACTGATTTATCTCAGTTTGTGTTTTTTGCATATGCCACGGTATTTAAAATAAGAATACTTTCTCAAATATTATTCAAATGACTTGATTTTTTTTCTGAAATTCCTGTATAACCTATTTAAAACAATCAAGGATGGGTTTTGCAAAATAATGAATAGAAAAAAAAATTAAAAATTAAAAAGTAGACTAAATCATGTTTTTTTCCATTTTTTTGCATATACATCGACATTTTATTTTTTTTCTCAAGAACTAAATCAGTAATTTCAAATTCGATCCTTAAAGTTATAAAGTATAGTATAGTGAATGTAAGAAAAAAAAATCTTTACAAAATATTAAAAACTGAAAAAGAAAAACCATTTTTAAAAAAGTTAAATTTTTAAGAAAAAAATTAAATTTTGAAAAATATACTCTTAAAAACATTTTTTTTGTTGCTAAAATCATGTTATATAATAATAACCTTCAATAATATGTGTAAAATATCTATGTAAATTATTTAATAAAAAAGATTATTCCAAGGGTACCGAGTCCCCTTAATAGCAAACTATGTTAGGGGTGTTAAATATTTAGATAATCTGTGTGATTTTGGGGCTCCTTAAAAATATAAAGTGTTAGTCGGGGCGTCACGGGCCTCTTCGGTAATCAGGCCCTGATGAAGGGGACCTTATTTACCTATTTAAATTTATTAAATTAAGTTATGTTGAAAAAATAAAATTTAATTCATCCAATTGGACTAGATGTTATGGGTACAGAGCCGTATTTAGATTTACTGGACCCGGCTGAATGTGGCGAGGGCCACTCCCACTACAGAGAGCGGGGGAGTGTGGAAAGGTTTTGGGATTTAATTTTTTTATTGCTCTTCATACGTAGGATTCAAAAGAAAACGAAGAAAAAACCATGCGGAATTATTTGTAGAAAACGAAAAGTTTCACGTCTCGTAGACATAAATAGCATTCTGATGTTTTAACTTTTTTTTCGGTGGACAATAATCGTTCTTCCCGCTTTAAGACTTGGTATAATAAAAGTATAACCCTACATTTGATATATGGTAGGATCTTTATTTCAACAAAAAGTGGACCCTGGTCGTTTTCCCTCTGGACACTTATGTGTATTCTCATTAGGTTTAAACTAGGTTGACATTTTGTCATCACGATTAATCGCTAGTCAAACATAAATTTTTCCGATTAATAGTTCGAATTTCCAATATATTAATATTTCAAATGTATCGATATTTTTTTTATATATCGATATTTTTATACATCAGTATTTCCAATATTTCAGATATTTCGATATTTCAAATAATTCGATATTTCAAATATTTCGAATATTTCGGTATTTCGAATATTTCGATATTTTAAATATTTCGATATTTCAAATATTTCGATATGTTTCGTTAAATATGCAAGTGTATTTTCGAATAATCGCAAAATCGAGGAATCGTCAAATCGAGAATACGTAATCGAAATCGCGATGTTTTTTTTTCCTACCGGAATTGCAATATTTATGGAAACATCGTCCAAGCCTAATTCTCATAAGATAGTCAATTTTTCGAATTATAACTTCCGTGTCAGATATTTACTGACTCGGATTCAGTGAGACTTACAGGATTTGCTGTCACACAGGTTTTGGTTGAGGATTTGAAAACATCCTATTGTTACGAGACTATCGGACAAGATATCTCAAAAACGAAAGATGGTACATGATAACCATATTTTGTAATAAATTGTTTGAACACACAAGTGACGCAGAAATAGAATATGATCAAAAGACGTTTCTCATTGTTCAATATCGTGTGTAAGCGGCCAACCGAAAGCAGTTCAGTCCTGTGTATGTTAACAAAATCCGCTGGCTAACATATTTTGGATTTTGTATTATGTGAGATGATACAAATTTGACGTTTCTTTTAATGTGTGTGGGATATAGTAAAAATTTTATACAAAAGTACATAAAGTATATCACTACAATATCGCGTTATTATTATTATTTTTAATTCATTTAAAAAAAAACCCAGCTGTTTGACCCTGCGTTCTGGGGACTCCAACCCATTAATGGATATACATTAAAACAAAATTTGAGTGTACCTCGTGGGGACTCAAACCGACCTATTATTCCAAACTCCGGCGCGATACCGACTAAACTACAAAAGGACGTTCTATCTAGATCTTGGACATAACTTTTAAAGATGTTTCTTTATGCATTATTTCTAAAATAGTTCGAATCATTTAACAAACTTGTGGGTGAATAGTGACTTGAATGAATGCACTTTTAATCTCGATGTAAGTTGATATCGGATATAGACTCGCGACGCAAGCCGTGTTTAGATTGAGAAATAAACCGGGGCTCGTGCTTTGAAAAGCGGAAGTCTGCGTGCTGTTGTTTTGAATTTTTGAAATTGTTGGAACAAATTCAAGATTTTGGATGGCGCGTTGTAATTCTATATTATAGTTGACTACTGGCTGTATTTATAAATGTATTTAGTCGGATAATTTTCATTACAAATATCAAAAACCACTCGACCACGTTTTAATTACGATACTACTTAACAGCTTACATGAGCCATTTAGTTTCAAAACCAGATAAATACCAAAAGTACATGGCTGTCAATCGTTTTTGAGGTCTCCTGTAAATTTTATGAAAATGGCTCTATCTGGTTTTGAAACTAGACGGCACATCTATAAATTTTCCGCCTTTTATACCCAGAGGAAGTAGGTGTTTTGAGATCCAAAGGCACACTATTTTATTATTATAGAAGATAAATTTAGTAATAAAAGTGTCAAGCATACAAACTGTCGGACATAGAAGCGTAAAATTTCACAGCATAGATGAGTTATTTATATACAAAACTCTTCTTTATTTACATATATATGAATAACTGTATATCATATCTTATAAAAAAAATGAAAATATAAATAACTGCTATTGTTGGATAATTTTTAAAGAATTAGTACATTACTTTATTTACTTATATGGTGCGTCATTTGAATTAATTCTGCGCAATGCAAAAATTGGGTATTTTTGCAAGTTTTTAGTTTTGTTTCTTGAATTTACATCTCAATCAACCGAAGGTTAAAAAAAACTATAAAAGCGTTAACTTTTTTAGGACATCCTGTATAAACATTTGCTATTCTTGTTTCTTGAATTCAGTCGTATCAAGAACAGGAATCAATTTGTTTAAACGATCAAGGCATTTCAACAGTAACATTTGTTTAAAACTTTTGTATTTATATTTTGTATCCTACTGAATAGGAAACGTATACTTTTTTCATGGGTTTGAAATAAATGTTTAAATTTATACTGCTGATAATAAGTAGTAAAGCTATTCAACGCTTCAAGCAAACAAGCAAATTGTTTTCAACCGAAACATTTAATCTAGAGTTATTTCAAGTGCTTCCAATCAAGTTCAATGAATCGTATTTAGATAATTGTGTTACTTGTTTTAAATTCAATATTGGAATGGTTTTCTGTGCTGTACTTTCGTAAAACGCGTGCTTTTGTTAATCAGTACTCATTCAAATCTAATTGATTTATCTTTAAATATAATAATAAATTGAATAGTTAATCTATTTTAATTAACTCTATTTTTCAAGCATCATAAAACAATTTTCTTTCAATTACTGTTCGTTGAGAGGTTTTATCGCTTCGTGAGTTTATGTTGGTAATGAAAAACTACACTTAAATTAGAATTAAATAGATGTCGCAGTTCTTTCAATTCTTTTATCTAGTTATGTTAAATTAAACTACGCAATCTTTTTAAATATTCTTTCCAAATTAATTTAAAAGAGAGAAGATAAATGGGTTTCTATATTTTGAATGTACTTATTAAAATGGTTCAGAAGGATATGAAGATCACTACATCATGAAACTTTTCAGAATATCAAATAAGCATCACTATAAAGAATTTCTTTTTTAGTAGGATTGTTCCTGACGAGCCATTCCACTTATCTATATTAATAAAAATACAGAAGGTCCGAGTTTGCCTGCTCATAACGCCAATTCATCAGAGCCAGACTATACAGGGTGAATCAATGGAAGCTCTAGCCCATAAATTTTTTTATAAAAACCCAGAGAAATTTTAAAACCGTTTTAATATTAGGTATTTTTGTGTTTAATTAGGGCATATGCTTCTGTAACAAGTCATTTAAACTAATACCATGCGCGGAACTGGCATTTTTGCTTTATCAATTTAATAAAAATTGAAATTTCTTAAAAGGTTACATTAAAAAGAATAAACACTAGAATATGCTGTTTTAAAAAGCAAAAGTAATAAAATGTAAAAGTCCATTTCAACAAATTGACAAAATAAACAACAAAAAAATTACTTAAAGGTTGAGACACAATTTTACTAATAAAATCTTCGACCTCATCTTCAAGCTCTTCATTCAAAAAATCTATTTAAAAACATTCTTTAAGTAAATAAGCCGACTATCTCGGAAAGGTCATGAGAAAACACTAACAGGGTTTGGGCATAATATAAATGGCGTGCTATCAAGTGACCTTACAACGTGACATTCTTCATCCATATAGGAAATCTCAAGCAGATATAAGATTATTACTCTGTCATTGCGTTTATAAACTTCCTTGTCCCACTAAAATACTGTGCAGTTTCAATAGAACTGAAATTGAAGTTGTCCACGGGTAACATGATGAAAGTCCACTTTTTGTTAAAATTGGTTGCCTTTCAGAAGAAAAAATAGCCGAAAGCACTACAATTCGGCATATTTCAGCATGAACAATACATGAAATATAAAGGTAGAAATGGAATACAGTTTTTTAACCTTCAATTGGCTTCAAGTCAACAAACTGTCCTGCCTCATCCAGAAATTACAGTTATAGATCAGTGCTCTTGTATCAGCCGTATTCGAGCTCGTTATTGGCAGACGACAGTACCAACAGACCCTTCCAGAATGAGGTACCGTCTTTGTCATCCACTCAAAATTAACAGGCAGTATTTCCAGGTTCTTCCTTCGTGATAGATCCCGATTCGCTGTCAATGGCGTAGCTCTAGTGCGTTGTTATTTTAAACAACTTCATCCTAAATGTTAAATTTGCTTGTTTCGCTACCCGATTCGAAAACAATTAATTTCTGAGACAGCCCACCCACAAACTTCGAAGCAGTCCCGTTTTCCCACCCAAATTGTCTATCTGTCCTCCTTTTGTTCGTCCTCCTGGTGACCTTGTAAGGAGGGTCGCCCGAATCCATCTGCATGGCTACATTTTCAAACGGCATCCTCCCACTACTGTATAATAAATTCACAGAGACGGATTGGCAACAAAGCTGTACGTCCTACACAGTTTAACCCCAAAATAACGTATTTATCTTTTTTTTCTCTAAAATAATGTATATGTAGAGTCAATAATCCATTATGTAGAACTCGTGCAAAATCGTTGGTAAATTTCTAGATTTTTTTTAAAATTATAAGCGCAAAGTTTGGCCAACTGGCCAAGTAATGAGTTCATACTACAGTCATGGTCCCCTGGACTTTACTGAAGGTTAACAGGCGGAAAGTGATGACTGTGAACTATAATTGCAATTTGATTCGAGAATTCATACCACGTGGGATGAACTGTCGAATCACCGAGAAGATCGTTTTTTCTCGCTCGTGTGAAACGGACCTACAGCTCATTTTATACGGACGAGACAAACGCACACGAGATGGCTATGCGATTGGGGCATACAAATCACGTGGTTTATATCCACCAATCCCAGACCCATCTGCAGAAGCTTACGCGCGTTTATCTCATTCTTGTAGATAAAGGTTAAAATCCTTTTAAGCTTATTCTACAAGAACGAGCAAAACGCGCGTGAGGTTGTCGGTGATTCGAGAAATCCTACCACATGGCACGAATTGCCTCAGATTCCCTGGCGTAAAGAATAAATCATTTCAAAATTGAGAATGTCAAGTGAATCATAAGTTTTTTTAAATCCCAAAGCCAAAAAACTAAAAAAAATAGCTAATAAATAAGAGTTCACTGTTCTCTTCAAAAGGTAACATATTCCAAATGCTGCCTAAAAAAAAATAAAAAATTCACCTGACATTCTAGACATACTCCAGCAAGGAAACAAGCGACTATCTTTTTTCCGGGTGTGTACATACTTTTAATCAATTTCCGAACAATCAATGTCCGAATGAAGCCATTTTATTATACTTCCAGCAGCGGTCGGAGACAAAGGAATCTTAAGCAGACTTAAGACATCACGCATCATTTGACAGTGAAATTGGTCGCATTTTTCTGGTTCCTTTACGCATTGTTTCCGAGAGAGAAAGAAAATAAGATTGCAATATCTGTCAGTTGATTTTTGAAGCCACCCGCCGGGGTTGTATAAAATCCCTCAAAATCTGTTTTTAGAATCACGACATGTGAAATTTATGTATGTTTTACTGAAGCGTAATATATATTTTTTTTTTAAATACACTTTCACGGTATCCTTTTGTTACTTTAGTTATGTCATAATACGATTTCAATATACTTTACTTAAGAAGATATAGCGTCGCCTCAGAGCAACAGTTGGATATCAGCAAAAAACAGAGTTGCCTATAAAATTGATTTTAAAATTTGCTGTTTTTTTCAATGCTGAATATCTAGGGCTGTAGTTCAGGGATTTCAAAGAAGACATAAAAATGTCCGAGTGTTCCTTTAAATAAAGGCACATTTGGTAATATTAGCAAGACCAAAAACTCATTTTTTAAAATTTTTTTTTAGATGTCTTACTAAACCATGTAAACTATGTAAAAGCAATAAAAGTCTTAAAGCAATACAAAAAAGTAAAAACGTGTTTTTTCCAAAATATTAAAACGTTAGAGTATTACATGAATAACTGTGCTTTCCTATCAATTTTTTTTTATTAATTTAAACTTTTTTATTCATACAAAAATTTATGTGAATTGGAACTAAAAGGATCAATGTCAGTTTTATAATTTTTTTTAAAACTTATTTTGAATATATTATTTTTAAACTTCTAAATGAAATAGAAACCAATGTTGTTAGGTTTCTTTAACTTTAAATAAAAATGCAGTAATTTTTGTAACATCACAACTAGGCTGACTGAGCCTCAAACTTTGAAGCAATTTGTTTCAAAATTTCCAATTATGACCAGGCCCGTCGCACCGTGGGAAAGCCCCCCCCCCCCTTCTTCCCCCCAAAATTGGGAATTGTTGGGAAACTTGGGAATTTCGAGTTTTAAAAATTCCTGAGTTAGGAAAATTTATGCCTGAAGAAAATTAATATTATCAGCAAATGAAAGCGAGGGAAGATTAAAAATTTCCCAACTTGTAAGATTAAACTTAAATTAGAACCTCAGAAGAGACAATACACTGAATGCGTGCAACAAATCAATACTTTATAGAGAACTGTTTAATTTAATATTACAATTTATGAAAAAAGTTGAAAAATGCCGATAACTTGGAATCGGGAATTGTTTGCACTGTTGAGTTGGGAATTTCAAATTCTTAAGTATAGTTTAGTTTGGTTAATCAACGTCGCACTAGAGCTGGACTTTGGGCTATTGGCGACGGTTCGGGGTCTATCTCGAAGGTAAGGCTCTGGAACAATGCCTCGTATTTTTGAACCATGGTCAGATAACGAGGACAACACCTGAACTGGCACTCGACGCAGTTAAGTTGGGAATTTCGAATCGTTAATATGGAGATTTCGAATCGTTCAAATTGGGAATTTTGAACTGTTCAAGAAATTGGGAATTGCGAATCGTTAAGTTGGGAAATTTCTATGTCTTATATATCTATGTTTTTTTATTTAGTACTTTAAAAAAAAAATAGTTCATACACTGATATTACTCTAAGATTATATGCAATCTTTTTAAGTGGGAAAAAACAGTTGAAACACTTGTACAGCCGCGGAAAAAAAAAACGAACCACCGATGATTATTTCGTTATTTTTTATAGTAGAGCTAAACTTAATATACCATTTTGTAGGGAATAAAGTCTACTATACATTGATATACAAAAAATTTGCATAGGGGAGTATCTTCATACTCGAATCCGCACCAACTTTAAAATTTTCAATAGCAACACCTACTTTTGATAGCGCATAAATGTTTCCCGCCCTCAAAATAATCTAAATATAAATTTTCATTAAGTTTCTACATTTATATGCAGAGATATTAGACGATATGTATCTATCTTATTTGAGGGGCTACTTCCACATTGGACAAAGTATTAGTGATACTTCAAAATGAAGTACGCTGGTAGAAAATGTTTTGGCGTTAGCCGTGGATCTTCTTTCTCTGTGGTCATTCATTCCCCCACTCCCGTATACCCCTTGCCTTTATATAAGAATTTAGAATTTTATGCCAACGCGATCACAGCGCTCTTAATTCTCAAAATTAGTAGATTTCTGTTAAGTTCTGCAGATTTTAAATATGTGTATGACCCCTTAAATAATCATTTGATGCACATTTGAATATATCTTAAAAACTACAAAGAGGAAAATCACGAAATTTTAGATATGGATATAAAGCGTTTTTCTGAATCCATCACTATTAAAATATAGCATGGTTGCTATTCATAAATTTTATGAATATTAATATCCTAATTTAAATAAAATTAAAAAATATACATATAAGTAATGAAAGTTAGTGTATTTTATTTGGGTTGTTTAGAAGTAACACAGATAAAAATATCAGCTTAATAAAATTATTATTTCGAAAGATATGATTAAAAGTTTAAGAAATTCATTTAACATTACAAGTTCTAAACTTTCGATATTCATAATTAAAAAACTACTTAACCAAATGACTTGCAAATTGATATTCCACGATAAATTTTGTCGTAGATTCTAAATATTGAATCAAAATTGGGTATTGCTATTGGAAATTTTAAAGTTGGTGCGGATTTTAATATGAAGATAGTCCCCTATGCAAATTTTTTGTATATCAATGTGTAGTAGACTTTATTACCTACAAAATGGTATATTAAGTTTAGCTCTACTATAAAAACTAACGAAATAATCATCGGTGGTTCGTTTTTTTTTTCCGCGGCTGTACATAGTTCAAAAATTAGTTCCACACGGATTGTTAATTAAAAAAATAAATGTATTGAATCTTTTAAATCCGAGTTTAAAAGTATTTTTCATTATATTGATAAAATAATTCTGAACTTAAATACACTATGATATCATAATATTTCGTATAATTGAGTAATTAAAATCTATTAATACAAAAACCTTTATTGCTTTTTTGTATTTTGAATAAAGTATATTAATATTGTATTTAAAACGTCAAATACTAATTTTTTTCATTCGTTATCACATGTTCATTCACACTTAAAAACCGTCTTTTAAATTAAGACATGACACAACAATGTCTACCACTAATTAATAATTAAACGTTCCGAATTCTGCAGTTCGCCCTATGTCAAGATGCCATATTGTCGCAATTTTACAGTTAAACAAAAGTAACTTGATGTTTTCTCAAGTAGAAACGTCGGGTAACTATTAATACAATTTAATTGACCAGTAACTCGAACTGTCGGCCCGATTAATTTAATCGAATATAAATATGCTAAAAAAATGGGGATTAAAGATGTAATGGCAAACCAGGTTATAATATTAACAAATTGAAATAAAATAACAAATCACCAAACTTTAAATAAATGTGAAATATCTAACTATTCACTCACCCTTTCTGTTGTCCCCTGAGGAGTAATAACAGATATATCCAGGCTCTTCCACGACACACGTTTATAAGTTTGTCTTTCCGAAAAGGATTCGGAACGTCTCCTGGTGCCTGTCCTGGTCCTGTCGCCCCCCAGCAGACAGGCCACGACGCTGGACGTCCGGCGTCCCAGCCTTCTCCTGTTCCTGGGGTACTCCTGCTCCGGTTCCCAGGTTCTCCTGGAACCGATCCGGAATTTAACACTGCAGGAAGGTTCGCCATCCGGCACGATAACGCTGTTGGACATGGCGGGATTTTTTAATGATTTGGTTCCGACGATTCCAATGCTGTTGGTAGCGACGATTGCGTTACGTGAATGATATTTAATGAATATATGTTTTAAAGTTTCAGATAGCTAGTGCAAATGAACTTTAAAAATCGAATTAACTGTGAAGAAATATAAACAATAGGATGGTTTGAGGAGAACACCTTATTATTGGCCAATAATGAAAATTCTGTAGTGGTGAAACTTGGTTAGACAATAAGATTCTAATTGTGATAAAGCGATTGAAATCAGTTATTTAGCAGGCAGTGAGAGCCGCTCGAAACTCAGCGTATTACAATAGTGATTGAAGAAGATACGTATGACTCCAGTATTGGTTTGAAGCTATTGATGAAAATTCAGCATTTGACATACGAGAGGTAAAGATTTCAACTTTCTATATACTTAGTTAATCCAATTCTTTCACTGTATTATAAGAAGTTGATCCATAGAAAATGCACAAATGTTAAAACTCGAAGTAGTTGCACTAAATATACCACTTCATTGAATCACAGTCTGAAGTTTAGTTGATTTCACCCCACACACAATGATGGAAAATTAAAATATAAATAACAATTTATATAGTTTTAAATATAAACTTGCAAGGTAGTGAAGTATTTGGTGAACTCTAACCAACTCTAAAAATTGGTTAACTCTTGAGAGTAGCAATAGTGCACAATTTCTGAAAATACAACACTTCTACGGTTGACCGAATAAAATTAAAATAAAGGGCATACGCCTTTTTTATTTATTATTAAAATATAGCAAATCTTCGAAGAAATATATAATTCCAAATGAAACTATATAAATATCAAGATACGTTTATAAAGCGTTAAATTTTAAAAGAGCGTAAGGCAATTTTTTCTGACAATAAATTGGAAATAACTGGCGGAGAGCACTAGACAACAACGTCTGAAAATTTCTTAATATTCAGCAACAACAAAAAATGTCCGCTTTGTATTATTTTTGTAGAAATTCTTTTCCGTAAACAACTTTTTTTTTTCTCAAGGCATCAGTGACTAAAATGCAGTAGGATGATAAATTTTGAAACATGAACTTTAGCAAACAAATGCATTTTTATCTTTTACTGCGAGACTAGATAGCAAACGAGCTCTTAAGTAAAGGTCGGCTGTAAGTGACCCAAAGCTATTATCGCCTCAACAATTTAAAAAGCGCGATTTCACACTAAAAACAGATTTCTCACGGTAAATTTAGAACTATCAAGAAAACAAAACAACTTCCAACATATAAGGTAACTTTCACATCATTTAAAAAGTATGGCAGCCATCCGACTGCTAGTTTTCTAACTCATTGGAATGAAAAAATATGTTCCAATAACAAAACGTTCGATAGAGCTTAGCAAAGTGTAGCTTTTGATAACTACTTGCATAGTAAACAGTATTTCCTACTGCTTGAGGTCAACATGTGATTCATCAAAAGTAAAATCTACATATGCACAATTCCTTTTTTGTAGAATCCCATTTCATTCCGTTACAGTTCAAGCATGCCAAGAAATTGCGACCAAACGATTTCGCTACATCGCGGAACATTTTCACTTGCACAACATGTTCTAAATAATCCCGGAATACAATACCTACATGAATAAATCCATTTGATTATCGTTTTTTCGTTCGTTGGATTCTTGCTTCACTCATCCAATTGATCTCGACTTGGAAAAATAATCGCAACACATTATTTCTTCGAGAACCAAGTTCAGACGATCATCGAACATTTTCTCCGAGTTCAAAAAGAATTGCCACTTGCGAAATAAAAACTTACCTGAGACACAATTTGCATTGAATTATCCCAGTCAAATCAGTCAATCAACAACTCAACTTGCGCACGAATCCGAGAACGGTAATCCTTGGTGGAATAATCCTGCAAGACAATTCGAACTTCTTGAAACTCGCGACACAGTGAAACAGTCTTCTTTGCGTCGGAACAGACTCGTAAAAAATCCCACGTGTTCTGCGGCACACCGCTCTACGCCATCTTAGGAGGATACGCGCGTTTTTCTTTTTCACCCTATGCCAATTTACTTTTTTGTTTTGTTGGTTTATCTTTTTTTTTCGGTTTGCTCTTCTGGGTTTCGTTTTCGTATTCCGATCGCCGCGAAAGAGTTAGGGTTGCTCGATGGCGCGGTGAAAGTGTGTTGGTGAAGCCAAGCATGGTCAGATGGCGCCAAATTTGAGCATGCGAATGGGTTGCTTAAAAGTCATAAAGTTGTACGATTTTTTTTTTTTAGATATCGCAACAAATCGATATGTATGCATCAAAAAATTTAATATGGATTTGGTTGTGTATAACTTAATCAACAATAAAACTAGTAGTTCTGGTAACAAATGTTGCACCCCCCATTTCAAGAAGAATCATACCAAATCTGATGAAAAATGATCGAAGTGTTTATTTGTAATGGCGTAACAAATAAATTTACAAACAGGCAAAGAAATGGCGAGAGGTCGAATTAAAACAGAGACCTCGCTAACGTTTTGTCAATAAGCATCGAACAATAATTGCAAACATGTATTTTTTTTATTAAATTTTAGCCACATGAATAATTTTTTTTATAAAAGTTGAGTCACACGAATAATTTTTATTGAAGTTAAATCACATTAATAGTTTTTTTTGTTAAAGTTAGGCACATGAATAAAATTTAATATTCGAATTTATTGGAACAAATAACTTTTCTAAATATCATAATAGTAATATCTGACTTATGTTTTAACTTATTAATATTTTATGTTTTAACTAAATTAATATTTGATCGGTTATTTCCTTAAACAAGTTTTTAAAATACATATAAAATAATTCGCTAAATTTTTAATTAGTCTAAAACAGCGAGCGATTAAAAAGAAATAAATATAAGATTTTATATGGGGGTTAATAATGACAGCTCGAGGAGCATCCCTCTCAAAGGTTGGTCGACTGAATCAACGTCGTACTATAGCTGCACAATGGACTATTAGCGGCGGTTTGGTGTCTATCTCGAAAGAAAGATCTGGGAACACTGCCTCGTATTTTTTTAACAATGGTAAGATGAAGGCAAACGCCTGGCGCAACCTGAATAGGCGTGAGGACATTGGACCGCGATGGATTTAACGTGCACCAGTGGTATATGAAGCGCGTGCATACAAAACCAAACATGTCAAAAATATATTTTTAATGCGAATAAACATTGAATTTTATAAAAAAGAATGACCTCTATCTGTTTTTGTATTTTTATTTTTTAATATTTCAAAAAAAAATTTGTTTAAAACTTGAAAATCCGGAGGTTCATAGAAATGCATTTATCTACCAAATGTTTTTGCGGTTTTCTGCGATTTACGATCAGACTGACATGTTTGGTTTTGCCTGCACACCTCATATGGTATATTGTATTTATTCAACTCTTCATTTTTTTGCTCGAATATGGAAAAATAGGAATTATAGCTACGTGTTTGAAACTCACTTTATGTTTTAATTGCAGAAGAACTTTTGTCAATACATACACCAGGTTAAAGAATAAAAATCTAGATTAAGAAATGTATACATGGTGACCCGTAAAAATAGCATTAGCTCTGCCTCAGTGGGAGTAAACAAAAAACTAATGGAAACCAATACCTCTGCAACTAATAGTTATCAAGAAAAGTGCGAACAAAAAAGTGCTATTTCATCCTGAGTATAAGCGAAAATTTTTATTGCAAACATATATGTGAAAATGACAATTAAAATAATTAAAAATAAATAAAAATTTAATCATTGAAAAAAAAATTGATAGTTAAATAAGGTGCATGTCTGATAAAGTCATATGTTCCTGTTTACAATAAAGCCTTTTTTCACGTGTACAGAATGTGACGTCATAGTTTACGTTTGAATTTTTATCGATATCTATTGGTCGTACAACTATGGTTTTGAAGTAATTTCTTATGAACACCACATAGAGACTAAAACTTATGCGATCTTAGTGGGAAGATTCCATTCATTTATCAATCTCTATACACTGTCAAAAGTTATTTCTGCTAACTGTCAAACTTGCAACAATGGTTTTTGTACCATTTAGAATATGAAATAAAGTCGACCTTTTAATGATCAAAGGTGAGTCAAAGCAAAGTGACATTATACGTCTATGGATCCTTTCAATTTAATTTATAGTAGTCAGAAAAGAATTGCTTACTAATAGAAATGAGCTTCTGGGTTTCTAATGTCAAATTGCTTATCTTGATTTTCTAAATCGCAAATCATTATTTGTTTCTGCTTGCTTGCTTATAAACGTTCTTGTCGTTGCCATGGAAACGACTTTTAATGAATTGAAGTACCCGGATCCTCATCCATCAATGAAATGTCTCCCTCGTGTAACGGGTGTTGTTCAAGTCATTCGATTTTGGGGACTGTGAAAACCCGATCGATGATTGACTTAAAGAGTTTTTAATTACATCAAAATTACAATCTTAAAAATGATGTCAGCTGCAATGACGGAAATAATTCATAACTGAGGATGGACAATAAGTTTAAGTACAGGATGGTCACAAATTATTGGGCGATGGTCATTGTTTGACTGTATCACATTTAATTGTATTGGTATATTAAAACATTTGTTTTTGCCCAACTTCTTCGCTTATATTTTAAACAATTCGCTTAGCTTTGGTAGCAAAAATTAAAGTATAGCAAAAATAAGGGTTTATTATGAGAAGTTAAACAGCCAAACAATTATCATCGCCCGACAATTTGGGACTGTATTTTTTAATCTTTAAAATTGTAAAGATTCTTCATAATAATTCATTTTTTAGAGAGAGTTCCATTGTTTTAATCTTAATATTAAGTGTTTTTGAACAAACTATTTGGTTGTTAATTTTAAAAAAAATATTTAAAAAAATAAATAACACAGATCTTTCTGATCTTAGAGCATGTTTAAAAGTACATCCCGATAGTAATGTGTAGCTTAATAAAAGTGTCAGCATAAAAAATTCAGTGCGTGTTCAAAATATCGCCATTTTTTCAAGTTTTTGTTGGTGACATTATTAACTGAGATGATCAGTCTTACCTCCATTTTCTATACAAACTCCCCATCTTCCATCCGAACTTATTATAGTACACTGTAAAAAAAGTACTGAAAGATGAGTACCTGAACCTACTCATTTTTCTTTGAGTAGAATTACATCGCGATGGCGTATTCAAATTGAAGTAACAGTACTTTCTCAAAAATGAGCAGTGTGATTTAATATTACTATTCTCAGTTTCTGTTCAGAAGATGGTTTTCCACATTATTTGATGTCGATTGCTTAAATGGAAACTCAGAAAATAAAGTGAGAAATAAAAGGAAAGGATTTTGAAAAAAATGAAGATTTTTAAAACGCACTACAACTCAATTACATTTACTTCCCATTCATTTGGCACACATTTTTAACATTTCTTTTGTTTATGAATTTCCCAAGTCGCCCTGGTAGTTTAACGGTTAGACTCTGAACTGTGATGCCTGAGAATCTAGGTTCGATTCCCGGTAAGTCTTGGTTGTATTTCTAGATATTTATTGAAAGTGATTTATGAAGTCAGCCTATGTAGGCTAGCGTCTGCTCTTTTTATTCATTGTACTCCTTTTAGAGTACATGCCTTTATCAAAATTGGAACTAATGTATTCGGAACCATGATAAGCATCGAATGTACTAAAAAATGAGTACATTTACTTTTTTTTAGTGCAAATTTTTAACAGTGTATATTTGACGGAACCCCAATCCGAAAGACCTTGCCTCCAACCTTGCCGAGCTGCCCTTACTTCGGCCCCAGAACCCGATTGCCCATACCTCTTCGTCAGTTGCGATACGTGACGAGTTTTCCCCGCGATAACATGACCCTGCTTACGCAAAAAGGGGTGTCGAGATAACTTGATGGACATCCACTGAAGACATTGCGCAAGGAAATGTCAGGAGAGAGCGGATAATTGTCCTATATATTGCCTCGCTAATTGACAGGCGATCGGGCTTCGAGCGGTATAATGGACACAGGTTATGAATGAAATGGTTAATTTTTATTGTATTCATTTGTTTTCATGGGCATGAGGTAACTGTGTGTTGCAACTCGATTGTAGCGATTAATAGTCTCGGTGTTTAATTGATGTTGAAATTTATGGATACGCATTAATCTGATACACTGGATAGTGCTTTGCTTTATGAATTAGTAGCTTAATAGAAACTAAATGTGGGTACTAAATGTTATTTTTTTTATATAGAGAATAAATTGTTACAGTATTGCATAAGCAGTTACATTAAGTTTTAAGAAAATTCTCATATTACAATAGATATTCTTATGGTTAATAAATAGCTTTAAATATTAGAACCTGGAAGATTAGTATAAGGACAAGTTTGTACACTTCATATTTCAGAAATGAGACAATGATTCTTGCCTAACTGAACAAATTTGCAATTGTCTTTCGAAATGTAATGTCATGCCAGCTTCGGAAAAGCGATTTTAACGCAATTGGAACCTTTTTGTGTTATTTTTTTTAAAGTGAATTAAAATATATTCACAATATATACTATACAGTTTATTATTTGGTATTAAAATTTAAAAGAACTGTTTTAAATTATTTTCATCCAAATATTTCCCGTTTAAAAAGTTCTTTTGAAACCACCTTTCTTAAATTTGCTAAAAATCAAAAGATACGACAAACCAAATAGAGTCTACAGAGTCAGTGTAAAATAAGAAACAAAGATGTTTTTAAATGCAGTGGTTCCCAACCCGTGGTTCGCGGACCACTGGTGGTCTACGAAAGGGTTCAATGTGGTTCATAGAGATATTGTTCAATGAACACCCCCCCCCCCCCACCCCCTGCAGATTTTTCCAAGAAAATTATGAAAATTCCCAGATTTTGGTCATTGAGAAAAACCTTTCAATTTATATTGTGGAAAAAATTATGAAAATATACGATTTTTCTTTTATGCTATTGATAGTCTGGAAAATAATTTGTTTGAACATAATAGGTTCAACTGAACTTTGGTAACGTAATAAATAATAAAAAATAGTAAAAGTTATTTAAAAGATCTACTATACTGCCCTCCTATGTCTACAGCGTATTTTACTTCAACCCCATCATTTTTACGTTTTTCCTGATTTGTAATATTTGTGAGTTATCCGATGACATCATACTTAATGAAAGAGACTGTATCTTATTTAGAAATACTAGTAGAAAGTACTTAAGGAAATAAGACCATCTCATAGAAATGTTAAAATCATAAATTACTAAAATCCTCATAGCCAAAAGTTATAGTTTTTTTTGTCGGTAAGCCTTTTAGACTTAGTATATGTACTAAGTATACACAGTAATAAATAATAAAAAAAATAGTAAAAGTTGTTTTAAAGATCTTCTACACTGCCCTCCATGCCTATACAACATATCTTACTTCTTCCCCATTATGTTTACGTTTTTCCTGCTCAGTAATATTTGTGAGCTATCTGATGACATCATACTTAATGAAAGAGACTGTATCTTATTTAGAAATACTAGTAGAAAGTACTTAAGGAAATAAGACCATCTCATAGAAATGTTAAAATCATAAATTACTAAAATCCTCATAGCCAAAAGTTATAGTTTTTTTTGTCGGTAAGCCTTTTAGACTTAGTATATGTACTAAGTATACACAGTAATAAATAATAAAAAAAATTAGTAAAAGTTGTTTTAAAGATCTTCTACACTGCCCTCCATGCCTATACAACATATCTTACTTCTTCCCCATTATGTTTACGTTTTTCCTGCTCAGTAATATTTGTGAGCTATCTGATGACATCATACTTAATGAAAGAGACTGTATCTTATTTAGAAATACTAGTAGGAAATCACTAAGAAAATAAGACACATCTCATAGAACTATTAAAATCCTACATGACTAAAATGCTCATAGCCAAAAGTTCAAATTTTTTTTCGGTAAACCTTTTAAGCTTAGAATATATACTAAGTATAAATAGTAATAAGTATATACAGTATATATACTTATCACTGTAGGATAAACATATACCGGTGATTGCACTATCAAAGCTTGATGCTAAATATTTACCTGATTGGTGTATTTATTGAAGAAAAAAAATCGGGGTTTCATGATCTGTTTTAGGTTTAATACCTACAGACCATTCAGAAAAATCTCAGATAGGAGTTCCGCTCTAATTGGAATCCCTTGAAAAAGAAATTAGTCGATTGTCCTTGCTTTCTTATTTTTCTAATTTAAATCTTGTTCCTATTACCTAATTTAGAAGTTTGATGATTAACCTATTGGCAATATTATTAAATAAAAAACTTTATTTTAATTAATCGCATTCTGATTTCCTATTGAAAAGAAAATAATTCATTAATTAACGAAGACACTATGATTTTTTTTATTAATTATTTATTAGAGTTTTCGCGTTTCGTTTCTTCCTCATGTGATAAGCTAATGAGCCGAACGTGGAATAATAATTAATTGACAAATTCATTGTAGCATGGTAACCATTGTTAGAGAAATGATGTTTTGAGAATGATATAAATGAAAAATATTATTTTATGAGGTTCCTTTTTTAACCGACTGAACAGCGCGTCAACCAGAACTCCAAAATCAAACCGCCAGAAACTTTAAATTAAAACTGCCAACGCGCGCCAAGTCAAGAGGTTATCAATTCGACCATTATGTTTTTTTTTTTTTTTTTTTTTTTTTTTTTTTTTTAAAGTATGTTCGCTTGGGATTTCGGTTCTACTTCAGATATTTGCACAATTTTTTTTTGTTGGATAGGGGATGTTTCACTTGGGAGCAATTTAAAAAAAATATATGATTATCCGGTATTTAACTATCCGGAATTCTCAATTAACCGGACCGTTTGAAAAAAAATATTGTCCGATTTCGAAAATTCTTGTTTTTGCTGGATAGAGAAAAATCCACTTAGGCAAAATATGCAAAAAATAATCGGTTATCCGGCTGTTATATATCCGGAAATGTCGATTAACCGGAGTTATAACAATTTATCCGATTTCATAATATTTTTATTGTTTAACAGAACAATAATGACATTTCGTTTAATCGACATTTATTGGCATTGACAGAGATTGTTTTACAATATACATTGTTGAGCAGAAGTTGCTACTTGAATTTCTTGGTGAATAATAATAGGGGGCGATGCCCTCTGCTAAATTAAAAACTAAAAAGGGAAAAATAAAATAATCTTTCTATGTAGAAAAAGGAAAACCGACTTTAAGGAAAATGCGCTAAAAAGTAAAAAATAATTTTTAATTTTACGAATGAGTTGAAAAAATTGAATTATTGAATATCAATTTTATACTTAGTACAACTTTTTGAAGTTGGTGCCAATTTACAAAAATCATACCTAAATTTGGGCGCCGATTTCAAAAAGTTGTAATAAGTATAAAATTGATATTCAATAATTCAATTTTTTTTAACTCATTCGTAAAATTAAAAATTATTTTTTACTTTTTAGCGCATTTTCCTTAAAGTCGGTTTTTCTTTTTTCTAGAAAGATTATTTTATCAACTGAAATTTATTTACAAATTAAATAAAGTTTTAAAATTTTGTCTCTCAGACACAAAATAGTGTTTCAGAGTATATGTGCCTTAGGTTACAGAATTCTGTGTGATTTGAAAAAAGACATTTTGCGGTTAACGTTCACCCTGACAGGATTTTTAATTTTCATAAAACTGATGGAATGCCAGAATAAGCTTAGAAATATTTTTTAACTGTTTAAATAGTTAATGAAATAAACATTACATACAAAATAAAGTAGGATAAGAATAATCGGTATTTAAATGAAGCATTGTAATGTAAGTATAACATGATCAGGGCCTATTCTAAGCCAAATTTTCACCTTCCCAATTGCTCAAAAAACTTACGTCTGCCGAAATGCTAAAAAAAAAATTGCGACTTCCCAATTGCTCAAAACACTTACGAGTGCCAAATTGCTAAAAAAAACATTTTCACCTTCCCAATTGCTCAAAAAACTTACGACTGCCGAAATGTTAAAAAAAATTGCGACTTCCCAATTACTAAAAAAAACTTACAAATGCCGAATTGCTAAAAAAAAAAAAAAAAACATTTTCACCTTCCCAATTGCTCAAAAAAACTTACGACTGCCGAAGTCTTAAAAAAAATTGCAACTGAAATACTCAAAAAACTTACAAATGCCGAATTGCTAAAAAAAACAAAAACATTTTCACCTTCCCAATTGCTCAAAAAAACTTACGACTGCCGAAATGTTAAAAAAAATTGCGACTGCCCAATTACTCAAAAAACATACAAATGCCGAATTGCTAAAAAAAAAAAAAAACATTTTCTCCTTCCCAATTGCTCAAAAAACTTACGTCTGCCGAAATGCTAAAAAAAAAGTTTGCGACTTCCCAATTGCTCAAAACACTTACGAGTGCCGAATTGCTAAAAAAAACAAAAACATTTTCACCTTCCCAATTGCTCAAAAAAACTTACGACTGCCGAAATGTTAAAAAAAATTGCGACTGCCCAATTACTCAAAAAACTTACAAATGCAGAATTGCTAAAAAAACAAAAACATTTTCAACTTACCAATTGCTAAAAAAAGTTTGCGACTTCCCAATTGCTTAAAAATCTTACGACTGCTGAATTGCGCCAAAAAATATTTGCAACTACACATTCGGATAACAAATTTATAAGTCAAGTTACTATTCGAAAAAGAAAGCATTAGATATATTTTCTAATAAATTTTTATTTTTAATTTAAAAAAAAAAGTCTTTATATAAAGATTTTGTTTTTAAATATCAACTTTCTAGATGTTTTAAACTCGATTCAATTCTTTATCTACAACATTCCTCTTCATCTTTGAACGATTTGTTGAGAATGTCAGCCAAATTTTAATTTAATTCTGGAATTAATTTATAAGTTTTTCTACCAAATTTAATCGACCCAATAGACCTTTAATAACATAATAGACCCTTTGAATACATCCTTAACAATATAATACAACTCTCAATAAAAAATGGGGTGGAATTAAGTGCTAATTAATGTAAGTGTTACGTACTACTTCTAGAGTACCGGCGCTGGTTAATTAAAATGGACTGTATAGCTTTTTGGTAACAAACGATTTATTAGAAAGAGATTATGCAAGCAACCGGTCATTCTGAGCCGGGAAACGGAGAGACGGTGAGTTTGGTCATCCTAGACCCATGCTAAAAAACGCCCTTATCGAACGAGCGTAGTCTTCCGAATGCAGGTTTGCCAGTATGCCGTGAGGAGAAAGAGCGCCAAGTGCGCCAACGCGCGAGAGAAAAGATGCCAATTCCCGATCGTCTCTCGTCTCCGCAGCTCGCATGGTACATAACATTCCGCCCGGCGTTGCAATGTGAAACATTCAAAAAGAGGTTATACATAAACTTACAAGACATAAGATATATACAGAGTTACAAATAATATTATACAAAGTTACATTTCACATTACATAGTTGGTAAAATACACAGTTTGGTTATAGGTCTTTTTAGAGTACCAGTTTTGGTACGCACTAACACAACTCTAGTTTTCCCATCTACACCTGGAAATAACTGTACTATTCTACCTAATAACCATTTACATGGAGGCAAGTTTTCGTCCTTTAGTATCACCACAGTGTTCAATTTAACATTTTCCTTGGTGAATTGCCATTTATTTCTTTGCTGCAAATGATTTAAATAATCGCGATGCCAACGTTTCCACACATACTGTGTAACTTTAGTTGAACGTTGCCAACGTGTCAATCTATTGTCTGGGGTTTCTGAAAGATCTGGTTCTAACAATGCATTTAAAGGTCGACCCACTAAGAAATGACCAGGAGTCAAGGCTTCCAACTCATTGGGGTCAGAAGACAAGGGAGTTATTGGCCTTGAATTCAGAATTCCCTCTATTTGCACAACTACCGTTAGAAATTCTTCATAAGTGTAACTAGCACTACCCATAACTCTTTTCAAGTGAAATTTAAAGGAACGGACACCCGCTTCGTAAATTCCTCCAAAATGTGCAGCTCTAGGAGGATTAAATTTCCATTCTATGCCTTCAGATGACAAATAGTTAGCCAAAACTTCGTCGGGATTCTTAACAAGATTATGCAAACGTTTAATTTCAGCACTGGCACCCACAAAATTTGTCCCGTTATCTGATAGTAGCGAGGAGCATAAACCCCTCCTAGGAAAGAATCTCTTCAAAGTTGCAATGAAGGCGTTAGAAGTTAAATCCGAGACTATTTCAAGATGTATAGCTCGAGTTGCCAGGCAAACAAAAACAGACACATAGATTTTGTTCAAAGACCTTTTTCTTTGACCCTTGTACTTAATAAGAAAAGGTCCGCAAAAATCGACACCAGTATTGGAAAATGGGGGTGCAGGGTTAACTCTTTTAGTTGGAAGGTCTCCCATTAATTGATTACCTACAACAGGATTGCTTCTAGTACAAGTAACACAATCATAAACTATTTTTCTACATAGATTTTTGCCATTAAGTGGCCAGTATTGTTGCCTAACACAATGTAGTAAGGATTGTGGGCCAATGTGAAGAAACTTTTTATGGAAGTATTCCACAACTATTTTGGTAAATTTGTGACCCTTTGGCAAAAGAGCTGGATGTTTTTGTTGATAAGTTAAATTAGAGTGATTTAACCTACCACCTACTCTCAGAATTTTGTCATCATCAAGAAAGGGATTAAGAGATTTCACTTTACTTTGGGGTTTTACTTGTTTACCCTTATTTAAATCAATTAACTCATCATGAAACTCCTTTTCTTGTGCCCATTTGACTAGTACAATCTCAGCCCTTTTAAGCTCTTCAGATACAAGAGGTCCCTTTTTCTTTTGCATAGGATATTTCACATTATTAAAAAACCTAAAGATAAAACTTAAAATACGAACAATTTTAACATAACTATTAGAGATACTCATTATATAATCACTTAAAGAATTTTCTAACAACACTGAAGATGAAGTTGTTGCAAGTGAACCACTGGTGCTTACAGTAAGAGCCAAATGCCCCTCATCACTATTCTTGGGATTTTTGAGCTCGTTGAAATACTCACATGAAGGTGGACCTACTGCATCATTTGGCACATGAGGTTCTCGTAGAAATAGAGGACCAGTGAACCACAAACTATTGTTCACTAGCTGTTTTGGATCTAGACCTCTTGAGATGAGATCTGCAGGGTTCTGTTCAGACTGCACATGACGCCATTGCTGGACCTCTGTGAGCTGCTTAATAGTAGCAACTCGATTGGCGACAAAAGTCTTGAGGCGCATTGGATCACCTCTTAGCCAGGCAAGCACGATTGTAGAGTCTGACCAAAAGTAGCTCTCTGCTACCTCAAGCTTGATGGATCTTGCAACTTTGTTATAAAGCTGCGCTAGTAATACTGCTGCAGAGAGCTCTAGCCTTGGAATAGTGACGGGCTTGATGGGCGCAACTCTACTTTTACTGCACAGTAAACTGACTTGAATTTCACCACTCGAAGATGAAGACTTAATGAAAATAGCTGCTCCGTATGCTTTTGCAGATGCGTCTGCAAAACCGTGCACTTCATAGACATTCAAATTTTCACCTAAAACACATCTTGGCACTTTAATATTATGCACTGAAGGTAAAGAACACAAAAACTGTTCCCACTCTTGAGCCTTTTCTTTAGGAAGGGAGTCGTTCCAGTCCAGTGGTAATGACCAAAGCTGTTGCATGAAGATTTTAGCTTTTGTGATAATAGGGCCTAGGAGGCCTAGGGGGTCGAAAAGCTTAGCAATGGTTGACAAGACTGATCGTTTTGTTAGCACTGGTGAAGGCTCCACAGTCACTTTATAAGAGAAAAGATCTTTATCTGGGCACCACAAGAGTCCTAGAACTTTTGTTTCTTTCGCAAAAGTATAGCCTTCAGAAATTGCTGAACCCTGGCTAACGAGTTCAGGATGGTTTGCAGACCATTTATGCAGCTCCATGCCACCTCTTTGCATCATTTGAATTAATTGTCGCTGCAATTCCTTGGTTTCCTCGAGATTAGAACCACCAGAGAGAACATCATCCATGTATAAGTCGTTTTCAACAACGTTGGCTGCCTGGGGAAAATCGATCTTTTCGTCGCAAGCCAGTTGCTTTAGTACTCTGGTTGCTAGATACGCAGCGCTGACCAAGCCGTATGTTACTGTAGGCAACTCGAACGTCTTCACGGGCTTGTCAACACCTTCTTTCCAAAGGATTCGCTGAAGACATCTTTGCTCAGGATGCACCCAAATCATACGATACATCATTCGAACATCTGCAGTGAATGCAATTAGGTGCTTTCTAAAACGTAGTATGATTGAGAATAGTCGTCTTGTATGATTCCACCATTATACTGCAAGGAATTCAGTGAGTTTCCATTAGAACTAGGGCTTGATGCGTTAAAAACTACTCTCAATTTTGTTGAGCTCTTGTCAGGTCTATGAACGCCTAAATGTGGAATGTAGTACTGACCACTTTTTTCGCTATTGTCCTTAACTTCTATCATGTGACCGAGATCCTCATATTCTTTTAAAAAATCTTTATACAAAGATAAGTATTGAGCATCTCTTCCTAAACGGTTCCATAATGAATTTAATCTTTTAAGGGCAATATCTTTTGAATTTCCCAAACTAGTTGGATTTTCTTTAAAGGGCATTTTAACGGTGTAGTGCCCATCCTGCTCTCTTTTGTGTGTTTGCAGAAAATGTGTTTCGCAAAACTCTTCTTCTTGTCCTTTCATTACAGGTTCCTCTAGGGATTCGATTTCCCAAAATTTCTTTAATATTTCATCAAGACTGTCATTTGTAACGGAAAGTCCGCAATGCAATGCTTCATTGGACTTGAAAGAACCTTCTCCGCTAACAACGTATCCAAACTTGGTTTCTTGTAAAATAAGGTTGCTATTAGGAGGTCTGATTTGATTTGATTTCAATATCTCAAAAAATACATTGGCACCCAACAGTACATCAATTTTCCGAGGGATTGAAAATTCAGGATCAGCCAATTCTATATTTGAAGGCAAGGAATGTGCTGGAAAATCAATAAGAGATGAAGGTGTTTTGGCCACAATTCGTGGGACAATTAGAAATTCCATTTTTTGTTTAAAGTCCTCTTTTTTATTAGATACTAAAGAATTAGTTTTAGACTTTATTTCAGTTGTTAGTCCATTTAATCCGTATATTGAGGATCGGAATTTTACTTGAGTTAGTCCTAACATGATGGCACAATCCCGTGTCAAAAAATTGGTTTCGGAGCCTGAATCTAATAGACATCGAACTGGTATTTTTATTCCCTGCGAATTTCTAATCTTAATGATGGCAGTGGGCAATAACGCTGTTTTGCTGCGCAATCCTGAACCATCAGAAGAAGCAGCTGTTGTACAAACAGACTGTTGATTTATTTCCTCGGTTTCAGTTGAAGCCTCTTGAGCACGAGTAACCTCTTTTGATGTACTCGGATCGTGCGAAGGTGCGGGATTATGTAAAAGTGAATTATGCATCTTCTGACAATGTTTGCATTTAAACTTAGATTTGCAAGCTGATACTCTATGAGTTCCAAAACAATTAAAGCAAAGCTTCTGCTGTTTGATAAAGTCAAATCTTTCATTGATATTTAGTTTTTGAAATTCCACGCATTTGAAGAGAGAGTGCATGTTTTTACAAAAAACGCATGGTTTTAAACCATTGCTGCTAAGCATGAAATTGTTTGATTTATTTATTATTTTGGGCCTAAAGGGATATGTTTTTTCTGGCCGCACATTCTCTAATAACTGACATCTGATTTTTAGAAATTCAATAAATTCATCCCACTGGGGCGGATTATTAGAGTTTAATGACATTTCGTATTGCTTACGCGTTTCTTGATCAACTCTACTCAATAATATATTAATTAAAATAGCTCTACTTAAATCATTTTGCTTAAAATCGATCGACTCTAATGCTCTGACGTTTTTGAGCACTTTATCCAGCAACGATCTAAGCTCCTTTGAAGATTCTATTGCTAATTTTTGCACATTTATAATTTCATTAATGTGGCAGTTCACAATCATGCGTTTGTTGTTGTATCGCTCTTCAAGCGCTTTAAAAAGAGTCATACGAATCTTCAGTTGTTTGAATGTCCTTTGCGTTACCCTCCAAGGCCGATTGCAAATAATACAGTTTTTGTTGGGGGGTTAGTTGTTCATTCTCTTCAATTAACGATGTGAATTGCTTTTTAAAATTATTCCAATCAGCGTAAGATCCGGCGTATTTTGGAAGTGGTATATCCGGTAACTTTACTGTTACCCTACGCGGTGACTCATCACCTATTCTCTTTTGAGTGTTAGGCGAGCCCAAAGCATTAATATTCAAGGAGTATAAAAGTTCTTTCAGGCTTACCTCAATGTTTTCAGTATCGTCTTCCAAACTGCATAGTATATCTTCATGCTCTGTGAGATCTTTATCATCTTTTATCAGCTGTTGATACTCCAAATGCAATTCTTCCAGTTGAGAGCTGATCTTTTTAACTTTTTCTATCTTGACATTTAAGCCGATTTCACTCGTTGAACTGGCTTCTTCCTTTATGAACGTTGACAATTTTGTTATTTGGCCTTTGAGCAGGCCGCGCTTTCGGTTTAGTGCTGTTAAGTCCATAATCGAAACCAAAAGTCCAACGTTTACACTAAAAAGTTCAAAGCTCGTGCGAAAAAGTCCAAGGTCCTTACTTTACTAATGACATTTTAGTTTTAAATTCTAAAGCTTGCTTTTTGCTACTGTTTCGTTTCCTCAAAATCAAAACACTCCGGGAGATCGGACCATGTTACGTACTACTTCTAGAGTACCGGCGCTGGTTAATTAAAATGGACTGTATAGCTTTTTGGTAACAAACGATTTATTAGAAAGAGATTATGCAAGCAACCGGTCATTCTGAGCCGGGAAACGGAGAGACGGTGAGTTTGGTCATCCTAGACCCATGCTAAAAAACGCCCTTATCGAACGAGCGTAGTCTTCCGAATGCAGGTTTGCCAGTATGCCGTGAGGAGAAAGAGCGCCAAGTGCGCCAACGCGCGAGAGAAAAGATGCCAATTCCCGATCGTCTCTCGTCTCCGCAGCTCGCATGGTACATAACAGTAAGTATAACAAGACAAATTTTATTCGGAATATGCTCATTATGCCCAAAAGAGGGATAACCAGCCAAATCCAGCAAGCAACCCATTTTCCGACTGGTTCTTTTTACTAGAGTGATGTCACAAATGTATTGCGATTTCGGATTCATTGAATGGATTTATAAAAATACTATGACTCTCTCTCTCTTTCTTTCTTTCCCATTCATTTAATCTGTGTGGAAAATACCCTCTTTCGATGTCTTTCTTCCTTTTCGAATAGCATGAGCAATGAAGCATGCAATTACGCTCAGATTCTAGACATAAAAAACACATTACAGGCAAATAAATAGCATTAGCAACACGCAAATCGCTAATACAAACATGTTTGCATTGTAAAGTTAAAATATAAGGTTGGCTTTTCTTAGTAATTACAGAGCACTCCATTTGTTAGTTCTTGTGTCACGATTTAATTTTTTTTTAAGTTTACTGTTTTTAGTTAAGGTTTTCTTTTAAATGTTTCCATTGCGAAAATACTATTGATTGAAATATTAATGTTTATCTGTTAATATGAAAATTTATTTTACGAAACTATCATAACCATACGTTTTAGTCTAACTTGTTTACGAGTTTCTATTGAAAAAGTGTGAATTATTTTTAATTTTGGAAAATTCAATTAGACGTTTTTTCTTGATTACTTTCATGTGGAAATCCCTTCCCTTAATCCTTTGAGTTATTTTTATATTTGAATTATTATTTATGATTATTGCACCATTTAGATAAATTTTCATTATTCCTTAAGTAGACTATAACAGTGTTCAATGTAAAATAAGTTTTTAAGAAAATAATTTTCACTTATTTTTGCTACCTCCTGTTTTGATACAGAACGATTTCAAACCATAACGATTTCGTTGTAGATCACGATTTAAAACCATCTTTTGTTTACAAGTTGTTAATATCAACAATTTTCATAAATTTGTTTTTGTAAAAAAAAATACAGCATTAGTGGCGTTAACCTTACATCCTGACAAAATTTGAAACTTTTTACAGCTAGAAATTATTAAATAACGAGAAATGCACAAACGGTGTAAAAGTAATTTGAATTAGATAATTAATTGGAAGTGGCCTTGATATCGTTGCACAATGTATTTTCACTAGTATTTTCTCTTTTCAGGTCTAAGCTTTTTTTTTTTTTATACTTTTCCAGATTTTTAAAAAAATTCTTAAAAGGAGTATAATAGAATTTAGTTTATAATAGAATTTTTAATATATTCTATTATTTAATCAATTTATATAGTTTATAATAAATTTTGAACCATTTCCATTTATTTTTATGTTAATAATAGCTGGTGTATCCGACATTGACCGAGCTTTACGCAGAGTGTTGGCAGATTTCTTCACCATGGCGCCATCTCGCGGAACGGCAAGAAGTCATTGTTGGTTTACAGGATGGTATGGGGTATGTTGGTTTTTCAAAGTCTCATGTATATAGTGACCTTTCTGTTGCTTAATTTAGATTTTATATATATGTCACAAATTTCCCATAACGAACTAACAACATTTCCCATTAATTAATAGGCGGCTTGATCTATTGTTTGGCCAAGTAGATGTGGGTCCTATAGTTCAATATGCTGCCTAATATTGAGTTGCTTGTCATTCCCCTTAACGTTATAACCAAGAAGAGTTGTAAACATTAAACTCTCTCACCTCGAAACTATTTTTTTGGGGTTATACCACTTGGGATCCAAACCAGTGGCGGCGATTCGGGGGGGCAAGGGGGGGCGGATGCCCCCGCACTTTTTTCGGATGTTGCCCCCGCATTTTTTTGTATGTTGCCCCCGCAACTTTTTTCTATTGGACTTTTTAAAACTAAATTACAAGTCAATTGTTTTACTGCATTACCTAACAAAAGAAAAATTTTGAGCCCCAACTTCCTCACACTACCATAGGAACGTAAATGAGGGGGTGGGGGAGGTTTCAGGAGGTTCAAACCCCTCTCATTGACAGATTTAATGTGCACTAGTTTCCTCCAAACGTTTGGACGATGGGAGAACGGGCTTGCAACCTCCTGATAAGGAACTTAGCGCTTTAAAGAGCGCCAAATTGCGAGTTCGAATATTAAATCAAGTAGTATATTTTAATAAATTTTGCTTCTAAAGTACCATTAATTTTTAATATAAATCAAAACAAAACATACGTTTGCATAGTCTAATCAAAGCGATTAACTTTTTTAACAATATAATTTCTATATATTTTCTGAAAGAAATAGTTTATAATAATTTTACTTATGATTACTTATTAAATAGTTTGGTTTTGAAATAGTTAATTTAGTCAGAAAATATCCGATTATAACATTTTTAAAACACAATCCACAAAATTATATTTGTTTACTTTACTTATCAGTGAATGTTCTCAAAGATGATGGCAGAAAAGATTTAACAGCTTTTTTTTTAATTCTCAATGCTTTGATTTCGAAAACATCAAGAAAATAGTTTATTGTAACTACCGCCTTTTTTTTTAATTCTCAATGCTTTGATTTCGAAAACATCAAGAAAATAGTTTATTGTAACTACGTATTAAATCTACCCAAATCGGGCCTCTGGCTCTCAGCAGAATGACTCATTCCCAAGTTTTCTCAGTTTTGCATCATATAAGCAGTAGGGAAAACGGCGCCGAATATGACTTATATGACTCTCGTTTGTACAGTCATTTTGGAGTCTACAGAGCAAACTGTATATGAATTATGACTACTCCGATAGATATTTATTTGTTTTTAATTCAGTCGTTGATTTTTTTTATTCAATCAGGGCCATAGTTCAGTCTTTTTACACATCGTAGCCTTCGCTTAAGGGTCTAGTTAAATTGTCTTCGACTATAGCTAAAATAGCCAAGTGATATAAAAGTGTTTTGAACAGTTCTTATATACCTTTTATACTCCTGAAAATTGGACTTTAGTTTTTGTGGCCTTTTATATAGTATTTCTGAAAGTTATCGTGCTTTGTTTCGCCTTTTTAAGTCAGAATAACGAAAAAAGAATGCTTTTATCTCGTCTCAAATCAGCTTTATGGTATGAAAACTTCTATTTTTTTAAATTTGTTATTAAATTTTTTTTACTGTGTATTTTAAGTTGGTATACATAAAATAACACAAAATAGTGAGTAAATACAAGTGTGCAATACCATAGCTTTTTTATAGCAAATTTTTTTAGTCCCCCCCCCCCTCTTCCATTTGGGGGACTTCTTGTTTCCCCTTTATCTTGCCCCCCCACTTTCAGCACCCAATCGCCGCCACTGATCCAAACCACCCAAATATATTAATGTGTAATCCATTTCTATAAAAAAAAAAATCTCAAATTTAACATTGTTTTCAAACACTATTACAAGATGGCGCCACCAACAAATACTAAAATTATGGGAAACTATTTCTTCCCAGTTTTGGGTATGTTTTTCAATAGTCAAGACATAAAGAGTATTTTTTTTTTAAATAATCAAAGAAAATATAAATCAACGGGAAAGATTTTTTATACAAAAAACTATAACGGTTAAAGAATTGCCTTAATGCTCTATCGCGCATCTTTCTTTATTTTTATAATATAAATATTGTACAATATAATATCCACAGCCTTCTTAAAAATTTGCCTTCAATAAGATTATTGTCAATGTCAGTAGTGTCACCAGTTTAGGTGGCGCTACAGCTTTGAGTTTCTTTTCCAAAATTGTCATCTTATATAATTATGCTATCTAAAAAAGATTATCTTGCTAAAATAAATATTTATCTTGCATAGATAGTTTGTCTTTAAAACAAATCTAAAATTAAATTAGGTATTTATTTAAACGTAAGGATTAATAGGTATATTTATTGTGGCGCATTAGCAACGTTCGTTGAAAGTATTTGAACTAAAATAGCATTTGAACTAAAATTGCATTTGGGACTACAGCCTTCTAGTTAAATTATTTTGTATTTACTCCATCTTATTACAAAGTTATCAGGCAGCAAATTTAATTTATCTAAGGAAATATTTATTAAAATATATATACAATCGTTTAAAAATTTTTAATGTACTCTTAACAAACACTGTCAACTTTGTCATATATTTTGAATTATTATTAAAAATAAATTTTTTTTATTAAAAACAAATAAAGTAAGTCATTAAATTACGTTTCGAGTTTCACCAGAATAATCGTAATAAAAACAAATTTCATTACATATAAGTCAAAGAATGTAAATGCTTTAACTTTACAGCCTCAGATTGTTTTACCCTTGTCTGGAGGCAAGCTTAATTTCTGTTAGAAAGTATTTCTTAAAAAATACAATAGTTTTAAAAAAAATAAAAAGGACTAGTAAATTAACAAACACTGTGGCAAACATTGTAACCTATGAAACTTCCCTGAAGAAAACATACAATTAATTATTCAGCATACAACCTTTGTGATTTTGAAGGCTTTTATCCAGATTTAATATTGAAAAATTCAGTAGTATAAAAATATTTGAAAGAAAATGCATGTTTTTTTTAAAAAAGGTTTTTAATACAAGTAAATTAAAAACATCAATAAATATGCATGTTTTATAAATGTACTGAACAATATGCAGGTTTTATGATTTTTTATGCAGTTTGTAATGAAAATTATGCTGATTTTTTGCTGTGTTATTGATACTGCATTTTACTGATGAAGAGACACTATATACTTGATGCAAGTTCATATAGTTTAAGTTTGTCATAGCGTTTGTCTTAAAAACTGTATGCATTGACTATAATTTTGAAAAATACAAAGACTGGTCCAAAAGTCTATGAAACATTTTAAAATGTAGTATAAAATCAAGAAATTGGCGTAAAGGACTAGTTTGGACTGAAATGCTTCTCACAGCGCAAAGTTTTTTAGACAAATAAAAACAATAATTTGCTCAATTTTTTTCCATAGATGACGCTCTACCTTAAAAACATCATTAAACACACATAAAACCTCAAGAAAATGAGTTACAAATAATTAAATTTATTATATTCAATCAGTTCTAAATGCTGCCATAGATATAGCTACTTTTTCCATATTTTGGTTTTTGCATGCGTTTCTGGTGGGTTTCAGATTAATTTTGAAGCTGTCACGCAGAAATAACGCTTTGCAGTGAAAAATTTAATTGCGTACTTTGGTACTTTTAAACCAAATCTACTACTACTATTACAGTTAAAAAAAACGATCTGTAACTGATTTTAATAAAATAAATTATTTGAATCTGATTTTCTCGAGTTTTTATGCTTTCTTCAGATGTTTTTAAGGGACAGTGCCATCTATGACAAAATTTGGAATAATTAATTTTTGTTTTAAAAATATTGTATCTTGGAAAACATTTAAGTCAAAACCGATTCCAGTGTCACTTACTAAATTTATTTTAAATGTGTCACGGACTTTTGAATCCCCATCTATTTTCCCTATAGCGTTTATGACGACGAATATGATACTTTATCATGGCCGCGACCCACTGGAAAATCTGCATACCACCCAAAAGACCCTTGCTTGTCGGTGTACGCACCCATATCCAGAAATCCATCGTGTTCCTCCTCACTGTAACCACCATTGTTGTCTTCAGGCTCAGAGTCGGGTTCAGAATCTGAATCCAAACCTTCAATGTCCTTACCCCTTTCAGAGACAGAAGAATTTTTGTTATTCGCATCTCTTTGTGAAGCAACATTTTTAATGTGATGGTTGACAAGTGGAAAAGAATGTGCTTGAGATGATGGGTTATTGCCGTTAACTGAACTGTCTTTCTCAGCGGGAATTCCAGAAGGATTTAGAATGGCTTTCACCTTTGCCGCTAAAATGTCTTCTTCGATGGAATATTTGTCGGGTTTGTAATTTGGTATGTTATATTTCCTTTTATCATTTTCCATATGTGTATCTCGGGGTAGATAAACATTTTCCTTCGATTCATTGCTGTCATGCTGGTGATTTGGTAAATGAAACTGGGCTTTTTCAGAACCAAAAGGAAAATCCTGTGGTCTTACGTCGTAGTTAGGTAGATTTTGCATTTTTAAATCCAATGGAATATACCTATCTAAAGGTGGTCGATGGTCCATGGAAATGTCACCTGATTCACTAAACTGAGAAAGGGTTCTGTCATCCGAATCTTCGGAAATAACACCATGAGGGCTTTTAGAATTCGTATTCTGTAAATGTTCTTGTTGGGATGACCAAAATGATGGTTGGATTGGATTTCGAACATTTTTTTCAGCCAAATGATCGTTCGAGTTTGAAGATATTTCAAAAGAAGGGGTCAATAACCCTTTTTGATGCTGTGGAAAACGATGAGGACTTTCAAAATAGAATTCTTGCTTAACATGGAAATTTGAATCAATATTATTTCTAGGTCTCTCGAAGGAAGGCGACAGGAGAACAGAAGGTCGCGAGTGTTCAATCCCGTGCTCAAGATTAAAATGTGGATACTTTGGTAACTGCATTTTAAACTCAGTTTGAGGTGATTTAAAATCTTGAAACGATTGATAATCGCCATGGTTTGGGATTTGGAATTCTTGTGAAGAGCTTGCGTCCGAATATTCAGAATTATCTTCATTTGAGAACGATTCGGATTGGTAGGGTTGTTGTAACCTGCCGGAAAGTTGAGAGATGTTTTCAACTGACCGATAGTCTAATTTTGGTTGGGTATGTCTTTTGAATTCTGGTGAAAAACTTTTTCCTGAAGATCCGCCATAGTCATCAATATTAAATCGTCTTTCTGGAAGTGTATCCAACTTTATTTTTAAGGGATTGTTATTTGTATGATGAAGGTTGACGGCTCTTTCACCATGCCATTGGAAACGTTTGTGTGGTATATAGTTTTCTCTAAGTGGTTGCACTGAACTATCGGTATTTAGAGAACTACTTCGGGGTTCTCTGTTAAATTTACTTCCTTCAATTATCGCTGCATTATGCTGCTGAGGACGTATGGGATCTGGAGATATTTCCACTTGAGAATACCTAGCATGAAAGTTGGCTGGGGAGCTCAGGTACATATTATCGGTGGTTTTTGGCTCCTTGTGTAATATTTTAGAAGGATCTGATCCATTCGAGGTCCGTGTCCTATAAATAATTTTTTTCGAATTTACTCGAGGGACTTTTGGGAGTTTAAAATTGTTCATTTGATTGGTCCCAGCAGTGTGTGAAGAATCCCTTTTGGCATTTTCAAATGGATTTTCCGAGTTCCTTGGTATTTCATGGCGTATGATTTTCAAAGAGGGTTGAAAGATGGAACCTGCTGTAGAATGAAATTTCCTTGTTTTTTCGTTCCGCCCACTTTTTGATTCATCATAATTTTTAGTATTTCTAGATGAATCTACTGTTTTGGATGATTGGTAGATTGTTTGCTTCAGTGGCACAAATGGTCTGTGAATAGGATGAAAGCCTTCTGTGAAAACTGTCATAGATGTAATGAAAATCTGAAAAATAAAAAAATACAATGTGAAAACAAATTAAATTTGGTTTAAAACATAAACGTTCTGTTTGATTTATACGTTTCCGGATACCTATTACTGTCTTAATTTATGAGACTTATCACAGCCACTCACACATACATACACACAAATACCTCGTTACTTTTTAACCAAGGTCCTGGCAACCAACGCAACCTGAATAGGCGTCAGGACATTTAATCCAGATCAGATTTATCGTGCACCAGTCCCGTATAACACACCAGTATAATTTTTGGATATTTTTAAACAACTTTATAGTGTTTTAGTAGTGAAGCTAGCAACCCTTCGATCGAAATATCACTACATTTTTACTTTTCTTTGTCAAGTCTACTCAGTCGGGCTAGAACTCGCAATCCTCTAATTGCTAACCGAACGCGTTATATTCAGTTAAGGATGCTTCAAACCGGAACAAATTGAACAATTACGTCATATTAAACTGAACAAAATATATAAGTATTATAAAAATACATAAAATACATTCTTGATCTGCATCTACAATTATTTCATTTAACAACTGTATTTTTTTTAAAGTAGATTGCTGCGTTTAATATTTTTCAACACTAGGAGCGTTATAATTTATATACTACGTTTAATATTTAAATAGCGTTTCGTACAGCCCATGAGAAACTTCCATCCTTATTCACTTCTAATATGCACTGAGATATTAATACTTAATTATAGTTGTGACTCGTGACCCGTTAGTAAACAAAATATAACGCTTATAAAAGATATTGGCGAAAATCCATTTTTATATGATATAAATAATTCAAAAAATAATATTTGTCAGTATCTTTAAAACTAAATAAATTTTAATCATATTTCTTTAAATAACATTCAACCAAGATATTTTGCTAATATCAGGATTGTTATATATCTTTCAAGATTAATTATAATTAAAGGCTCTTTTGCCTACAACGTCTAGCATCAATTTTAATCATCATCTTTAACTACATAATTGATTAAGTTTAAGTATGACAAAATATAATTTAACAAGATTACAAAATGCTATTCAGCGGAAAATTCTTTACATTTTACATCTTTTGGGTTGACTTATTATCTGTCTATTTAATAGGTAAGACCGTATATTGTCATAGTCACTCCACCTACATAACTAATTTATCAAGGTGTCATTTGAAAGGGAGAGAACTGTAGAAGTGACAAAACTATAAAGTATTAAGCAATTAATCGTCATCTGACTATGGTTCAAAAGTACGAGGCATCGTTCCCGGGTCTTTCCTTCGAGATAGGCCCCGAACCGTCGCCAATAGCCCACTGTGCAGATCTATAGTGCGACGTTAATTAAACAAACCAAACCAAACCATTAAGCAATTAAATAGTTATTTACAGTTGGCATGGTGGTACCATTTACACTTCAAAATTTGAACAACAGTCAAACGAGTTTGTTAAACGGGATGAATTCCACTAAAACGCAGGAAAGACATGGAATTAATGCGAGCAAAGCGAGAATTGGTTTGCGAAGCAATCCTCCAGGGGGATCTAATCTGAACTTAATCTAAGCCTCCGTCTACTAGGCGGCGGTGTCCCCTAGTAGATCTTTATGCTACTGAGTTGTGTAATAAGAAAAGAAAGGGGAGGGGGGTTGAACTAAAATGCAAAAATATACTAACATTCACAGACCAATATCATATAATAGTATAAATAGTAAAAATCACAAAATATTTTTATATATTTTCACAGATTTTGTTTTCACAGTTTCTATCTCAAATTGATGCATTTTTCATTATAAATAAGAACATATTTCGATATATTTTTTAAATACACAAAAATATCTCCCTGCCCAACATGCGGACGCTGTATTCCTTTATATAGTTCTTCAAATATCATTTTCAATATGTATTTAGTTTTTCTTACGTAATATCACTATTTATAAAGTTAAGTACACCTTATTTAATATGTGCATAGGTAAAATTTCATTTCTCTCTCATATAAGTTTAATACCGAAATTTTTATTAGGAGCTTGTATTAAGAAGAATTTGAAATGTTAATTGTTTCTGTTAAAAAGTGTGCAGGAGTGGTTTAAAGATTTTTTCATTAATATAATACTATCATGCTTAAACCAAAAGTTTGACATAAATGTTTATTTAAATGTTTAACCTACTTTCTATCTTTCTCTCTCTAATCAATGCATAATACAATAATATAATCATAATTCAATGCATTAAGAAAATAACTCTCCGTGTATACCGGAGTTAAGTTGTTTTGTCACCCAATCAGAATCTTTTATGAGCCATTCAAAACAAAAAACTGCGACTTTTAATTGAAAATATAATTTAAGGAATCAGTTGAACAGTAGCAAATCCAAAGGTTACATCACGTCTAGGGATCTCCACTTTTTTCAAGCAACGCACCCAACTGTTAAATTCATAAAAATACTCCATTTTACAATATATTTTTTTAATTTAAATGTTTGAAGTACAACTTACAAGTTATCTCTTTACAATTAAACAGATTTAAATGGTATAAAACAACTTGCACAGGAAAATTTATTAAAATTTCCAAGCTGTGAAAAATTTTTGAGTTGTACAAATCATGGGAGCGTCAGCGGGTTTTAATTAGTAGATACACCTAAACATACCATTATAATGCAGCTAACTTCTGCATTTTACAACTAAAGAGCAAGCGTTTAAATTACATTAAGGTGATTTTACCTTAATCACATTAAGATGATTAAGGTGATTTGTAGGAAAATACAAATAACTTATACAAAATGTACTGACTCATATACAGTTTCAAATTTTTGCAAGTGCATTTTAAGGGAACATGTTTTGAACAAATAAAATTGCTTAGTTCCATAGAACATACATTCAGTGATGTCATAACGGAATTAAAAAATTGGGGTTAAAACACTTTTTGAGTGTTTGCTATCAAAAATCAATAAATACCATCACATACCAAAGCCCTCAGCATGTTCCGACTGTGATTACGCCAACAATCGACTTGGTCCACTCACTACAAGTAAACTTTTTTAGCCCCGGAAAACTGCGTTATATAGGGTTTCCTTATCAAGAGAAGAATTTAATCTTAAAAAAAATGAAAAAAGGGAAAACGTCCCCTTTTAAAAAAAAATATATCAATGAGTATTCCTCATCGTAACCTCGTGGATGTTTCCACTGATGAAGCTAGAATTGGCCAAGCAAAACCAACTAGTAATACTTTCCCTGACGGCAAAAGATATCTGCGAAATCGGTTTTGAGACACCCGTGGTAGTCTGTTTGGCGTAAAATAGAGTTTTCCCTATTTAGGCTATTGCTCTTGGAGTTACTTTTTATTTCTTTTGTCAATTTTTTTGGAATATAGTAGAACCTCCATTATAATGGACAGTTAAAATAATTTGTAAAAATTGAAATCCTAGAGGTTGATTTGATAAGTCACCCGACTCCTTGATTGAAGACCATTTAAATTTTGTTATTTCAATATAATGAAAAATCAACACATGAAACGAACGGAGCATGGGTGAGGGACCTGCGGAGTCAGACATAACAGTTGCGTATCTTTCTTCTGTTGGCGAAACATTTCGCCAACTAATGAAATAACTCGTAATGCGAAATCTATATATTTAACGGCCGAAACGATTTTTTATGACAGTTACACCTCCTAAACAATATAACCCATTTTTATTATCAAAGTGTCATTTGAAAGGGAGTGTGTCAAAATTATTAAATATTAAGCAATTTATTAGTTTATTACGCTTAAAAAAAAAACGAAAAGTTATCATCGTGGCGCCATTTACATTTAAAAATTTAAACTACAGGAAAATGAATCAGTTAAAAAGGCTGAATTAAACTAAAACGCAGGAAAGGCATGGAATTATTGTGGGTAAAGCGAAAATTGGTTGGCGAGAATTGCGTAGCAATCATCCGGGGGTTAACGAGCGTTAACACATAGGAGGGCGTTAATTAGAAAATATGCGTAATTAGAACACAATATCTCAAAAGTGATTTAAGGTTTTCGATTACATATAAAAAAATAATCTATACCATATACCAATAAAATTACTTGGAGTAAGAGGAGGTAGGATGAGGGGTTCGGGGGGAAGGTTCTGTTTGGTTGCTCATATCTTAAATATATAATACTAGCATGCTCGTGAGACAATTATCGCATGAAAGACCCCTTAAAAAATTTACCATTATTCGCTAAGACAAAAAAAAAATATTTATTAAAATTCTCTCGGTGGTTCTGAATAAATAATCATATAAACATGACAATAATTTTGATAACTATTATATTGGTTTTTGAAGGAAAGATCCGAAAAAATCTCGAAGGAAACAATTCCGGGAAAATCTTGAAGGGAAGTCCAGGGAACACGTATGCTTCGTATTTTTTAACCGTGGTTAGATGACGAGAACAACACCTGAGCTGACACCCCCCGACGCAACCTCGATAGGCGCCAAGACATTGGACCCGATCAGATTTATTGTGCACCAGTCCCGTATACACGCCAGTCTAATTTGTTGGATGTCCTGGACGACTTTATAGTATTTTTGTAGCGAAGCTGGCAACCCTCCGATTGCAAGATCACTACTCGTCATCTAGCCATAAGGCAAAATCAAAGTAACGGACGTACCTTTTGCAAGAATAATAAAAATGTTAAAATTATTTTACTCCTCAGTTATTAATTGTAGGTAAAAATTTTGGTATGTTTAAAAAAAGCGCAACATTGCCTTTCATAGTGATAAAAATTTTCATTCTCATGTGAAAATTAATTTGAGAAATATACATTTTTGAGCATGGTAACGGACGTACTAATTTTGGACATGAGTTTCACAGGCATGCTAATTGAGGCTCAATTCCTCTGAATTGATAAATCTCTTTGACATATATATATTTTTTTCAATGATTTGAATGTACTAAGTTAGAAAAACAATCGCAACATTTCGAAAAAAATAATTTTATGATGGTAAAAAAATTTATTTTGTGTCGGTAACGGACGTACCAGCAATGGTAACGGACGTACCTTTTCCAAATTTTTATTGAAAATTCATGTTCTTTTCATAATTTTGTAAAGAATATCAATAATACACAAAACTTAATTATAGGCAAGACTATTTTACGTATTAGAAGAATTAATTTAACAAGATAATTACATTAATGGCATAATAACATTAGTACAGGTAAAATAGGTTTTTCGTTGACAAATGGTGTGCATACACAAAAATGTGGGAATAACCTTGTTAAGGCACTAGAAATGAAGATTCAATGAGTCCCTAAATAATAAGGTTGATTTACCATATTTAGGGAGGGGGTAAAGGGGGTTAATTTTTAAAAAACTCAAATGCTGCTTAGTGTCTACGAGATCCTGAAATTAATGCTAGCGATAAAATATATTGATTTGTTCAACATAGGGCTACGAAATTGGTTTAGGCTACTTCAGGAATTAAAAATATAGACCAACTTGATCTTTAAACATGTATACACTCAATCAGAGGACTGGAGAAGACCTTATTCAACTATTTAAATTTATTAAATCAGGTGATGTTGAGGACATAATATTTAATGCAGCCAATGGGACTAGAGGTCATGTGTACAAGTTACACAAAATCAAGAAAGTAGAAAGCATTATTCTTACAATAACAAATTGAATAGTTTGCCTAAAGGTGGTTCATTTGTCAGGAGTAGCTGGTTTTAAAAGACAACCAGATAGACATTGGGAAATTGTTACGATACGATAGTCTGTACTTCGTTGGCAGTATTTGTATACACTTGCATACAAATCATCTTGATATTTTTTAAAGTAATTCCAACCATAATTAATTAACCCATCCACACCCACGATCATTAAAAAACTTGTAAGTAGCCCAAAAAGTTATATTCTGGTGTTCTGTAATTCAAGTATATGCAAGATATTCATAATATTCAGAGATTAAGAATTATATAATACTCAAATATGATTAAAAACATTTTGGTATTTTCAACACCTAGCATGCTTTAAAAGGTGACACTAGCCGATTGATTGAAGTAAATGAAAAAATTCATTTTCTGAAAACTGCATTAATGAGCAATAATGTGTTTTTAAAGATAAACTATTCAACTAAAATTATACTCTTTCCATGTTGTTATTAAACAGATATCATAAAATTGTCACATATAATTTTTTAGTAGAATTGTTACACACAGTTCTGCATATTATTTATGATAAGATTTTTAAAAAATACTATTTTTAAAAATAATTAGTAGTTTTAAATTTTGTAATAGAATATGTAATGAACTGATAAAATGTATAAGTTTATTGGTTTTATCAAGAAAAAATTGACTGTTAAAATGCATGGTTTTTGGTAACGGACGTCATTTTTATCATCATAATATTCTTTTTATTGAAATGTTGTGATTGTTTTTCGAACTTAGTACATTCAAATCATTGAAAAAATTATATATTTGTCAAAGAGATTTATCAATTCAGAGTAATTGAGCCTCAATTAGCATGTTTGTGTAACTCATGTCCAAAATTAGAACGTCTGTTACCATACTCAAAAATGTATATTTCTCAAGTCAGTTTTCCATGAGAATGGAAATTTTTGTCACTGTGAAAGGCAATTTTGTGCTCTTTTTAAACATACCAAAATGTTTGCCTACAATTAATAAATGAGGAGTAAAACAATTTAAACAATTTTGTTATTCTTTTAAAAAGTATGTCCGTTATTTTGATTTTGCTCTATCTTTAAAAATAATTAGTTTTAAATTTTGTAATAGAATATATGATGAACTTCTAAAAATATAAGTTTATTTCAATCAGAAAATAATATAAACACTTTTAAATTGGTTTTATCGAGAAAAAATTGACTTTATGAAAATGCATGGTTTTTGGTAACGGACGTACTGGTATGTCCGTTACCATCATTTACCCAATTTTTTTTTTATATAAAATTTCTTTTTAAGTATAATGTTACTTAAGTCAAATAAAAAGTAAACCTAAAGTTTCAAGTTTTTCAGTTCAAAAATAAAGTTGCAGCATCAATATAAGCCAAAAATAGTAACGGACGTACCAATAAGAGCTAGAAAAAAAATCACTAGCATTTTTAACCATACCAAACAAGTTACAAAAAATCTTAATATCAAAGTTAGAACCCCTAACTATTATGTAAACAAAACATGCTAAAAGAAGAATATGGTTTGATATTATCCCTTTCACTTTTATAGTCCAATCGGTATCAGATATGCACTGCATGCTTCTAAGTGAGTGAGCCGAGTCTAAACATGAACTTGTGAACCAAAAACTACTTATATTATATAAGCATGGAATACATATTTAAAATCTGCAAACTGTCACCTTTAAAATGAAGTATCATTTTTGTATCTACTGTGATTTTGAAATTTTGAGAAAAAGTTTACTTTGATGTGATTTTTCCCCATACGATAAATAGCGGCCACGGAACAAGAACTGGTTCGTTTTTTCCCCCGACTGTATATCTAACGTATAATCGTTTTGTTATAAAGCTAATCCCGTTTAGAAACAAATTTTTAAAAGAATAGAAATATGCTTTCAAATGTTCTATATGCTTTATTTTTATTTATAAATAGATGCATGCCATTTATTTCATAGATTCTTGAAACACTTATTAATTTCATTTAGAAAATTGTCAGTTATATTATTAGTATATAGGTTTATTCGAATTCAAAACAACTATCTTCGAAAAATTTGCTATATATTCTAATACTAAATATAAATTTATAAACTTATATAAATAACAAGAATAATATGTTAATGTTAAAGAACTATGGAATTCCAAAGAGCTTACACGCAAAACAACTAATTTAGAATATTCAACATTGTTTATATATTAATATAATTTAATTGTATATTTTCTTTTTAAGAAACTGACAAGAAGAAAATAAATTCACAGTAAAATGAATAATATTCATTTTGTATCCGTTGAAAAGTAAACATAATTTTAAAAGATATGAAAATCGTCTGTGGAACAAATTAAAAATAACATAAATGTAATATGGATTCAAACTTAAAATAACATACAAGCATCAGGTAATTTTTTTCTATGATAATAAAAATAAATAGTTCTCTCAAAATTGACAGATTACAACTTACTTTCCATTAGAAAGTTTTATTTTATTCAAGTTATTAATTTGAATAAAAAATTGTTTTCGTAATGCTGTTTAACGCAAATATTCTATGATTTATATTTGGTGATTTATTTTCACATCTGTAAATCGAACAAGAATTGACGATAAACACATTTATTTAAAATACTTATAAACCTCAGAATTAAATAAAAATAAAAGATTATATTCTCAATGAAAACTTAAAATAATTTTACATAACTTTACTTTTTATCTTACAAATTCAACTTAGAACTTATATAAAAATCGAATATGTTTCTTTGTGAGTTGACTTTTCTGGAAATTTTTTTGGCAATGCTTATATGAACATTTTGTAGCACAGCAAATATTCATCTTTAAAATGGATTAAAATATAAACATACCGAGAAGAATATTAAACATTCTGTACAATAGATTTGTAGAAAACGTTCTTTTGCTGAAATCGCAACGGGTTGAAAAACGAAACTTTTAATTTGCATAAACTCGCATTGTTGCCACACCTAGTCTAGTTAGTTATTATTTTAAGTTTGATTTGGTTTTCTAAAAAACGTCGCACGAGAGCTGCAAAGTGGGTTATTGGCGACGGTTCGGGGCCTATCTCGAAAGAAAAGACCCGATTTTTTTTATAATTATTATTTTAGGTCAGTGGGTGTTTGACATTGGATAAAGTGAAGACATCCTAGTTTTAAAACCACATTTCTTGTTTTCAGAGTGGGGTTCGTTAGCCCGAAGATTAGTCGACGCCTAGCAGCCAGAGGGTTGTGAGTTCGATTACGACTGAAATAAGATACTGGGACAAATAATGTTAAAATGCAGTGAGCTTGTGATCGGAGGGTTACCATATTTGCTTCGAAGTAACAACACGTTGTCCGAACTTATCCTCCAATATCTATGGCGTGCATATGGGACTGGTGCTGGTTATATTTCATCGAAGTTCAATGTCTTTACGCATTTTGAGGTTACGTCGGGTGCCAGCTCAGGTGATGTTATCGTCTTCTGACTATGATTCAAATATACGAGGCAATGTTCCCGGGTCTTACTTTCGAGATTGGCCCCGAACCATCGTCAATGGTCCAATATGCTGCTATAGTGTAACATTAATCAACCAAATCATACCATTATTATTCACCAATGGGAGTAATCATTCCAGTTATTATTTTAGCTCAGTAAGCTTTTCATAATCAGTGCTTTGCATCTGGCAATTTTTTTAAAGCTACGTGTGTGAGGAAGATAAACAACATTTTGTCGCGTTTGTGTTTCTTCTGAAGATGGCTAACTACCTGTGGAAGCCGGGTTTCCAGTATTTATTTGCCTTAACGGTATGATATAAACTGCCAATGCATTTTTTATTTTATCTTATAATGGATTTATGGTCAGCCTACTGATGTTTTTTGCAATGGTGTTATCTTGATAAAGACGTCCTTTAAGAACTACGAATTCACAACCGGCATTATTAAACTTCATATACCGAAACCTTTTTAAAAATTTGTAAACACAAAAGCAGCATATTTCTATATACAGTTTAAATAAATAAACCCTGTCTTAAAATGTTTGTCATTCGAGTATTTAATTATATGTACTTTTAAATTCTCACCTAGATAAGGCTTTTTTTTAAATTCAGCAGTAACTTTCTACCGAAAATGTAAATTATCAGAGACCGACTTACAAGTTCAGGGGACCAAGGAATTGATTAGGGCCCCAAGATCTAACATTTTAATCTTCTTTATCTTTGTTGAAAGATACATTTATATTTTTTTGAGAACAATAATATATAATTTTATTGTTGCAGCTGTTCATATGAACTTAAATGTTTCATTATTATTCCTTTTAACATGAATGTGGCATTTGTATATTTAATTTCTGAATATCAATTCATATGTATTAGAAATTTTGACAAGTGTTCACACAATTGTGAATTTTAAGTTGTTATATCTGGCACTTAAAATATATTGTAGTAAATACAATTTTTTAAAAACTCGTATTTTCAAGGTAATATTCTTGCTGTACACTACTGCAACATGCAAGAAAAGCACAACATTGAACTTGGTAGAGGGTATTATAGATGCCAAAGAAATGAAGAAGTTGTGCCGCACAAGAAACAATGTTTTAATATTGTTCACAAAGGGCAGTAAGTGAATATTTTTGTTAATACTTTTTGCAAAAAAGACGACAATAAAAGTTATTGATGTTTATATTTGTAAGCTATTTTTTTTAAAAAGAAGTGGTAGCATTTCATTTGAGCTTTGTATAAGGATGATGTTAAAAAAATAAATCGGTAAGAATTTTGTACTTCGAAAGCAACTTGTTTATATTTACAGTTTTCATTATAGTCATTTTTTAAGATGCTATATGTCCTGTCTGCACTTTTTCCTTAAAAATAAAACCTTCCTTGCTCTTTCCTTGAAAATTACCACCTTTCTTGCCTCCACTAGAAACATTTAGGCTATCCTCATATTAGCAACTATCGAAAAGCAAATAAAATTTTTATTTACCCTCAATCAATCTCTGCAACTTTTTAGTTGGACAAAATATTTTTTTAGATATTTGCACGAACAGCGTTGGCAAATAATCGACAATTTTGAATATATTCTAGTAGTACAAAATTGATGATTTTTCCACTTCAATTTGACGATTTTAAAATCTGATACCGGCTAGCCCTGAGTTGAACTAATGCCCAAATTTTACTAAAATCCTGAACTAAAACCTCAGCCGTGAGTTGAGCTACTCAATAAGCAATAACAGTTTGTTTGTGATTTTTGAGTTGCTTAAAAGTTGCAAATAGATATAGTTAAGGAAAGTTTATACTAGTTAGTTACCAGTATTTAACTTTTTGTGGTGGCTTCAGGACAAAAAAAGCTGCACAGGCTGTGGGCTTATTCTTAAATGGGGAAGCAAATGTTGCTTTGGGAGACAATATAAAGAGTTCTCAAAGCATAGTGGAAGGATGACTTGACTTACAATAAGAGGCAAGTAACTGTCTGACGGACGAATTGTTAATAATTCTTTCTCAAAGCAGGTAGATTTGCAGATGGAAGTGGGGTCTCTTGGGGTGTTGAAATACTGAAGACGATCTATAAAAACCATTAGTCAAGAGTCACATGTCCGAAACCATATAATTACCTGCTCTGCTGCAAACAGCATACTTCAGACCTTGCATGTTTTAAAAATTCTCTCCCCACTCCCCCTTCATAGTAAAGTTTTTCCCAAGCCTCTCCCTAAACATGTAAAATCTATGGAACACATGTTGACCTAGCCCACTCTGTAAAGATTAAACTGGCTCTTGTAAACCCTTTAGTGTCATTATCTGAAATACCAAAACAAATTTTGACTTTTACAGAAGATTTAACCTTTAGAATCTTATATTGTTTAAAGTTAATTGTAATTGTGTTTATGACCTTTCTAAACAAAAGAATTTTTTAAAAAATTGTGCCTCTGATTTTTATAATCGATAAAAATTATTTATTTGTCAAGGGGACAGAAGAATATTGTTTTTTATAAAAATTATATAAAGTCGAAAGCTTCCTTGCTTTTTCTAATTTAACTTTCTTGCTGTTGCAAAAGAAAATGTTAATATTTTAACAAAATGGGATTTCTTGTAGAATTGCACAATAAAAGAATGAGTTAAATGTTTAAAGTTAAATTATTTGATGTGCATATTGCACATGAAATGTTACAAGTAAGCTATTTAAAAGATAATCAGGGTGGTATAGGGAGAGAGAAATACAAATCTTTAACTAGTCATTTTTTTAAATAAGGAAAAATACTGGAAACTTTAAGATAACCATTATATAAATGATTAAAACTAAAATATGAAGGGGTTCTATCACTGCTTCCAAAACCTTCCACCAGAACCATCTGGATTTCATGGCAAAAAATCATTTGCTAGCAGCTAAACGATTCAATTATATTATCAAGTTATTAGTTACATACTTTTATTCAATGTTCAGGACGAAATATGAATCTTAAAAACATTTCTGTAAAAAATATACAGCCAATAACTATATATAATATTCAAGTTTTATATCCAACTCATTTAATTTTCAAGACAGAATACAGTTAATTTAGAAGGTTGTTAATTTATAAAATACACAATTACTTTCATTGCATAAAATTTAAAAAAAGGTAATATTTTAAATATACTACTATAATATATTTTGTTACATTAGCTAACATCATTTTGAAAGCTAAAACTGTACCAATCTATTTCCTGCACTGATTTGTATCATAATGAACATCTTGAAACCATAATGAGCTGCCTGTGTCAATACACGGAACCTATTTGTTTCAAAACCAATATTAGGATTTCATTATGAATTCGTTCTGTATGTGATTACAACATATTTATATGTTTGTTATGCATTATTAAGTAAAACATCTTCCTCTTTTTTTAGCCAGGCAAAGTAATGAGCTTATAAGTGTGTTTAATAAAGCTGCCGAAGAAATTCGTGGGCAGGCAAGTCTTGCTTTGGTGGATTGTTCTGGGTAAATATCCTCAATTTTTTATCCCAATTTACATATATTTGCCCTTTGATTTACCTATTATATTACAGTGGTTCCACAATCAAGAATTGTTTAGAAAAAAATTTAATTTTTTTTATCTTCATCAAAATAAATTGCATATTAATTCTTTTTGGGTGCATTATTTTTTGTGTTTTTAGTTAAATAATATGCATATGTTATTGCTTGATATTAATAATATTTTTCCTTAATGCAAAATTTAATATTCTGCTGAGAAAATAATATTTTGTAAAACATTTTATTGGAAAAGGTAGTTATAGAAATTACTGAATTCACATGGCCAAATTATGTAATCAGTAACAGTCATTAGTATCAGCAGTAGTGTAATTAATATTTCCACAAACTGAATAAACAGTAGCACTACCAAAAAAAATTGTGAGAAATGCAGAATCCTCGCTAACCAATAAATAAATGTGAAACATAGTCATGGTTGTGTATCATACTTAAACTTTTGGCATGAAAATCATTGTGCACAACTTATATATATGTTACCATGGAAGTGTGAAAGCAATATATCTGCAGATTCACTAGTGACTCTGCTGATACACTGATTTTTTCAGTGAAAAGGCATAATCATCTACAAAATAAGGTTTTTCAACAATTTCATTGGGGAATCTACATATTTACGTTATCCGAATCGTGAAAGTGTGTACTGCTCTAAACTTTACTCTATGTAACCACTGCTCAGTGAATAGAAAGGATATAAATTTGTATGCTTAATTAAGAGACATGTAGGTGCTTGGAGACATTTTTAAATTGAAGGAGAGAAGGGAAGTCGTTTTGAGAATCATCATAATAACTGTTCAAAGACAGTTGCTACGTCCTTAGAGCCATCATTTGGGGCATCTTATCTCCTCCAAATAGTCGATTTTGGCATCTTGCCACGAAAATTTAAATGTTATTTTTTAAAAAATCATTTAATTTTATAATATAGATTTAAGGGTTGGCAGAGTGTTATATCCTCTGACGAACATGATTTTCTAAATTTTTTAAAAACTATTTATACAATGAGCATACAAATCTTGCTGTTGTTCGAGTAACGTTTTATTTGCACTTTCACAAGCACCTGTCGGTCTATCTGCAGATTCACTTGTGCATGTGCGAAATCAAAATTAATTTCCACACTTACACTAAAGGACTTACACTTCAGTTTGCAGATACACCACTATCATTTTAATGTATCTGCAGAGTAACTAGTCACTGAAGATACATTGATTTTCACACTTTCACGTTAACATATATAAAAGTATACACTTTTTTTTATTATGCTATGACTTGAATAGGGATTAGGGTGCATCAAATGCCCCATGTTTTTAAAAATTTCATAGAAATTGTCTGTCCCTATGTTATTTTTGTTCGAAATGCTAAAAATGTTATATACGTAGAATTTCGTAAAAATTGAATAACATCTATGTGGTCCTCGGGTCCCAGGAATGTACAACAAAAACGAAAATTCTGAAAAAAAAGCATTGTGCATAAAAAAAATATATAATAATGTATACTTTAATAAAATAATGCAATTAAGATTGTTTTGTGATATAATAAAAGAATATATAATCATGTACTATTAACTTTCTGATATCAATTTAATTCGTACAAGTACACTCAATTTAAACTATTGTCAATTTCGGCCGTTTTCGCAGATTTCTCTGTTTTTGTCGATCTTGTTCGACGACCTGCAGAACATGTTGGTAGTGATCTTCATGTTTTGCTGATTCTATGAAATCCGTACTTAGCTTCACCCCTCGTTCTGCACAGTCGTTGACAACATTCAATGCTTGCAATTTTGTGAGTGTGTGGTGTAGGATACAGAACTTGACCATTCTGAAACATCTTCTATTAAAAAATTTGAGTCTAGTTCAAATAGATAAAATAAAATCCAAGAATCCGTTTCAACTGAATTAGAAATAGTTGTATTTACAGTGAGATTTTTGGGAAATTTGGGTTTTTCAAAATCCATACCATATTAACCTTGAAATTTAAAAGCAGTATCAGTGGAATTTAGTTTTGTAGCTAGCATTTCATCAGCGATAGCTTTTCGTTCTTGTGGTGGAACTTTATTGCTCCAAAGGACAAGTGGAACCATCTCTTCTGTAAGATACTAGCAGTAATGGTTTTCAAAAGCACTAATTGCACTTTCTGATATGATGGGATGGACAACCTTATACGTTATAAGAGAACATAGCATTTGTAGGACATTCCAAAGAGCATTTATGGCAGAATCACAAGTTAACCACCAGGTGCTGTAGGTGAGAGTGGCAAAGTAACACAGTTTGACATGTTGTTGTGCCGGTAGGTAGTTGCTGATGCTGCTCAAGAAGACAAATTTTAATCGTGTGTAACAGTTTGGCCATCCAACATGCTTTGTGCAAAGCTCCTGGTCGGTTTAATTTTACTGCTTGTGTAATATTGGGAAAGTCAAGGTATATTAGACAAAGCTTTGTGAATTCCATATAATCATCTCTGTATTTTCCAGAATCGATGGCACATTTTGCTGCATGGATTGCACTAGCTCCAAAATCATTAACTATGCTTCTCGCTTGCACGTTCACTGACTTTGGGTCATATGGTTCAAATCCACCATAATCTTTATCAAAATTGTTACAAAATAGTTTAAATAAGGTTATACCTAGTAACTTGGAAGCCTCGACCTTTAAGTCACCAAAACATGAGACAAAATGACTTCTCTGATATGAAGGCGGCAAGCTGACCAAAGAAGTTTATGTCCCAATTTATTTTGCTCTCTGACACAAGCACCAGTAACACGGCCTGTGTTGGAAGAAGTTGTGCCAAATATCATGTTCATAATTGTTTGTACATTGTTAAGAAGTCAGTTGCTCATATATTAATTCGGCAATGATTGAGTCGCATTTACTATTAGTTCCTTGGGGATATGCAGGCACACCAAGAATCTTTTGCTGGTGAAGGTTTTTTATTTTGTACTTATTGGACAATGCTGTTGAAAGTTTTTTATTCCAATGCAGAGTTGTATATTTAAAAAAGCACCACTCTTCCTTGCGAGCAGTTGAAATTTCCATTGCAACTTGCCTATTCTTGTTCTGTCTGCTGTTGCGTAAGATGCTGCAATTGTACATGGATCTCCTCCTAGTTTTGTATATGCTGCCTGTTGTCCTGGACTCATAGCTAGTTGAAACAATATTAGGTTTCTGCATAATGTCGTATGGGATGAATAAACTCGTTCACGTTCTTTTATATCGATGATGACTTTGAGTACTTATTGAGAGTCCTTCAAAATCAAAGTGTTTTTTTTTACATAATTTGTGTCACTTCGTTCATCAAAATCATCAGTAGATCTAATAATATAATTTAATATTAAATTGGAACTAATTTGTTTATTCACTTAACTTTTATTTTTATTCTTTTAGAATTAAAAGTAGAAATAAACAAAATAAAAGTATAAAATCGATTCAGAACAAAAGTAGAAAATTCATAAAAAATGAAAACCACAAGTTGAAATAAACAGGAAATGTACTTTACTGTAAATTGTAAACAAAGCTAAATTTGTCACTAGTCACCTGAAATCAATGAAGAATGAAGCCACCTGAATTTAATGTTAATATAGTTTATAAACATTAAATATTTATATGATCCATATTTTACTTCATTATAATCATTTTTCTTAAAATATCATAAAATAATAGTTAAAAAAATATAAAAGTAATTAAGTATGAAAAATGCTGAATTTAGGGATTTTACTCGAAAAAAACAAAATTTCAAAGTTGTTGAGGACCCCCTGAAAGTATTTATAAATCAAAAATATTTGGTATGTCAACTTTTTATGGCTAATGGAACATTTTTAGATTGGGGACAAAGTGATTTTTTTCTAGAGGGGCGTTTGATGCACCCTAATAGGGATAGGAATTATATCTTTAAATTTGCATCATACTGAATGCTGATAATTAGCATTTCCTCTGTAATTAATCAGAACAGTTTATTAAAGATTTTGAAATTATAACTGGACATGGAATGATTTTATATTTTTAAAAATTCACTCTTAATTTTTCAGTGATGCAAAGAAATTATGCAGGAAATTGAAAGTAACACCTGAACCTCATATCTTAAAGCATTACAAGTAATAATTTTAAGAATTTATTATTTTATTTAGAAAATTTTCTTTCATAACAGTGATTAGTGTTAATGACACTTTATATCTCAATTTTTAGAGATGGGGAATTTCATAAGGATTATGACAGAAAGCATACAATGCAGGTAAAAAACACTTTGTTAAGTTTTCATTTTTTTTTCTTTCTATCATTTAATGAATGACAATTATTTATTCTTGTTAAAACATGCAAAGTACATGAAATATAATATGTTTACAAATATTATCATTGCTTATTTTTTATTGAATTGTTTTTTGGTTTAGAAAATAATATTTAAAAATTATATCTGCATTGTTAGTTCAGAATGATTTCTTGAACATCAAATTGTCATGCTATAGCAGAGTTTGTACAGTCTTTAGAAGTTCTTATGAATTAATTCCTTATTTTTGTTTCATGTTCATAAGGACCCTTATAAAGTAATTTTAAACTCTTTATTTTTGTTCAAAGGGTCCTTAGACACTTTCAAGTTACCAAAGGCTCTTCAAAAACCCTTAAAATGAGTAAAATTTAAATTCTTTTACTAAACCTCTATTAAAAATATATGATTTGAATTAAACATAACTTTTATGCAATTAGAAAATCCACAGGTTTTAACTTTCAATTGCTTTAATCTGATTGCGCCTATCTCCCTCTTTTTATATATATATATATATATATATATATATATATATATATATATATATATATATATATATTTTTTTTAATTTTGCCAATAAGCTTTATTGTAACTTCAATGCTAAGTTTTCCTTACAAATGTATAAAATTTTTTAGTAATTAACTCCTTAGAAATAGTTTTTTTTTTTTAAATGCTTAAAAAGCCTTTATAAACTCCATATTTTTATTTTTGGAAAATGTGTGCCAACCCTATAAATTTTAAGGAATTTAGATGTAAAAATACTGTGTGTATCTTTGCACATTTTTGATGCATATTTTATATTTGGTTTTTACAAAAATATACCTATTAGCTTCTTTATTTCACATATTTATTTTGTGTAAAACAATTACAGGTTTTATGAGTGGTAAGAAATATTTTACAAGCTTAATTAAGTAAAAAGAAAATTAAAGCTTTAAGCCTCTGACTGTAGGTTTGTTTTCACTTTAGAAAAGTTTAATTCATATTTCCAACACATTTTTAAAAAAAAGTATTTTAGTAGAGAAGGCTTTTAAAAGCCCTTTATATTAGAAAAATATATAAAATTAGAGATTTCTTATGAACTGTTAAATTATGGGCACTTCTGAGAAAACTAGACATCACTATTTAAATCTTTAGATGTTGTAATTGAAAATGTATCAAGTGCATTGCTATTAAGTTATGCAATGTTGGTAAATGAGGATTTTAAAATGAGTCATCAATGTACAGGGGCTAGCAAAAAAGCTAATAGAATGTTGGGGTACATCAGGAAAAGTGTTTCATCAAAATCTAAGGATATTATCTTGCCATTGTACAGAGGTTTAGTAAGGCCACATCTTGAGTATGCTGTACAGTTCTGGTCACCATATCTTTTGTTGGAGAAAATTCAGCACAGGGCTACTAAAATGGTTCAAGGGTTTTCAGGCATGAATTATGAAGATAGATTAAGAAATTTGAATATGTATACTCTGGAAGAGAGAAGGGTTAGGGGAGATTTGATTCAACTATTCAAATTTATCAAACAAGGAGATGTGGAGAGTTTAGATTTTAATATGAGTGATAGAACGAGAGGTCATGGGTTTAAGTTAAACAAATCCCATTTTAATCGGGAAGGTAGAAAACACTATTTCTATAATAGGGTAATAGACAAATGGAACAACTTGCCAGTGAATATTGTTAATTGTAAAGGAGTAACTGAATTTAAGAAGAAGTTAGATATGCATTGGGGGATAGTTAAGAGGTACTAGATGGACCAACCTTGTTGGGCCTTGAACCTGTTGTTGGTCGTCAATATTTGTATTTGTATAAGTATTTGAATTTTTCTTCTAGTCGATTGTTAGTTTCTTAAAAGACCCCAGTGGAGACCTCCCGTGGGAAGAAGATGACAGAGCAATAGATGTCTTTCACATATCAGATGCTGGTGTAAGTGATGCATATAGGGTTAATTACTAAATTACATACAATAGTAAATTAGATTATTCTTGCTTTGAAATGCCAATTTCGTTAATTTAGTAATTTAATTCTGATTGGATTACATACATTGAAAAAGTTTTAACATATCTAATTGATAACTTGTGTACTATTTCAATTGTTTAAAAAATGTATTCCTTAGATTTTACATTGGTTAAAAAGGCTTGTAATATTGAAATTACTATAATTTTATGTAAAATTTTTTTTCAAATGTTTTGTCCTTTTGAAGAACAAGTCACTAAATATTCATCATATTTTAACTTCCTGTCCGCTTTTTGGAATTTTATATAATCGTTTTTTTTTAACACTTCATCTCCCACATTGTCCTATTTATTGAGTCATCCACCTCATTCATCACTAATTATATTTTTAAACTACACAGGATTTTTATCTCTTCTTTGAATTTAATTTTTGTTTATGTGTACTTTAAAATTATTAATGTTGGTTTGAATTACCGAGTGTTTGGCGCAGCTTGGCCATATTTGGCCCTTGCGCCATTAAAACCCATACAACCTAACCTAGAACAAGTCACCATATAAATTTATCAAGGTAGTTGCAGTTGTTCAATACACTGTGAGTAATATTAATAATATGATTATTTTAAGTATAACTTTGTTGTGCTCTATTTAGAAATAAAAAAAATCTTTAAAATAATGTAAATTTGCATTAAATTCCTGTACTATAGCATTCTAAAAGAATTCAATTCATATTTTTATACAGTTAACATAACATTTTTTATAATCAGTTGCAATTTACAATGTTAAGAGTATTGAAAATTAAAAGTTTTTATAGTTATTATTATTTGATTTGTGTATAAAAATAATATAACTAATTTATTTTACATTTATTTTCTAGATTTTAGGAAAGCTACTTAACAGAGAAAAAGTTCCAGTCATGGTTATGTTTTACGCTCCATGTAAGTTATTTCTGTATAGAATCACAGATAAAACTTTTACATTTTAAAATTTGTATTTAACTTAAATTTTATAAATATTACTTAATCCTCTGATGGATAAGCAAAATATTGAGTCTGTAGGTAATTTATATTTTCAAAATATTCTCTTATTATATAATTATTTTATTGAAGGATATTTCAGTCTTTCTCGATGCTTTAAATTTCAAAAATAATTCAAAGATATTTTTTTATGAATTTTATATTATTTGTACTACTGGGAATGACAGTATATATACGTCATCTGAGTAAATAGTTTTTTTTTATAGTCGACAACCTTTAAGTTATTGGGCATTAGTGTACACATGTTCTAATGGTATACATGTTATATCACTTGTATCTAAAAAAAAAATGCTTCATTAAATTTTAAAGAATAAATTTTTTTCCCTTTCACAATTTAAAGGGGCCTATATTGTCCTAGTGCATAAAGGCGTTCATCTAGTAATCAGAGGAATGCTAGTTCGAATCCGTGCAATGGACTTGACAAACAAAAGTAAAAAAGTAGTGATTTTGAGATCAGAGAATTGCCATCTTCGCTAGAAAAATATTAGAAAGTCGTTCAGAACATCTAACAAATTACATTGGCCTGTATACGGGACTGGTGCATGATAAATCTGATTGGGGTCCTATGTCCTGACACCTATTGAGGTTGCGTTGAGTGCCAACTCGGGTATTGTTCTCGTCATCTGACCATGTTTCAAAAATACGAGGCCTCGTTCCCTGGTCTTTCCTTCGAGATAGGCCTCGAAATGTCTCCAATAGCCCATTCTGCAGCTCTATTGCAACGTTAATTAATCAAATTAAAGACTGCAGAATATCCTATTGAGTTACTTCAAAACATTTCATTTATACTTAATTTTACTTTAAAATTTTTATCTTGAAACATTCAATTCTTCAAGCTTAAAATGCATTTAAAGTTGTATTCTTTAAATCTATCAACTATTTATAAATCTTTCACTTCAAAAAATATTATGCCAATTACTATAATTAAAAAAAAAATCATTTTAGGGTGTGGTTTCTGCAAAAGGTTGAAACCTGAATATGAAGCTGTTGCAACAGAGTTAAAAGGACAAGCTGTAAGTGATTTTTAGAATTTAATTTTATTGTATATTTATGTGAAACATAACTTTGTTATTATTGCTGTTCAATTTCGAATATAATATTGCTTATTTAACTTTTGCATGAAGAAACCTTTTATGCTTTATGAAAGCATGTTCAGTTCGAATGTAATATATATTTGTTTTTTATTAATGCTATGCTTATCAGAGTTATCTAAGATCAATGTTATTACATTTAATGTTATCCTCTTAGTAGTTATTATTTTGACATAGGATTTACTTTTAACTTAACTTTAAAATATGGGCAAAGTATGGATTTCATCTTTAACAATTTATTATTTAAACTTGTATTATACATAAAGATTCTTGTAGGTATATCAAATATGCAGACATCATAAGCCTAAAACTTAGTTAATGCATTTGATTATCGATAAAATGTTTTACAATAATAAATTATTGAGATTTTTATCATATAGTTTCAATTTCCCCAAATTTAGATAATAATATTTTTCTAAGTATTTGCATATGATATCCAGGTTTATAATAACGTATTCTAAATTTCGATAGTTTAATGTCAAAATCAAAAACTATATTAAGTTACAATGTGTTTTCAACCTTCGTATAAGTTAGTATGTGTGCAAATTTAAAAAAATTACTAAATAAAATAAAATTCTTAGGAGAGGTGTGATTATTCAATAAAATTTCCACTTCCAAGTTCAAAACTGTAGATGCATTGAGATAGGCATTTCATCGGTTGTATAATGTTTTGCAGTCATATAACAAAATAGCTGAAATTTATTCAATATAAAACAACAGACTGCACTTTTTGTTATTTATGGGATGTTAACTGGAACATGTTTGTGGAAGGAGTTATTAATATTTCCTTTCACTCTCTCGTTAAGATAAAATATCATCCTATATTAGTTTTTAATTTGTTTCTATTGTTAATAATTTGAAGCTGTGTGTGCACTTTTTTAGGAAAATCTATGATAATGTAATGGCATCTATATGTTAAAAAGTATATTTTTCCGAGTCTTTTCATGCAAGAAAAAATATGTATTATATTGGTGTAGTAATTGCAAATGAATGGTTTAAATTAAAGTGTGAAAGCTTTTTTGCTTTCTACAAAATTGCTTAAATGAATTTTCTTATGAGCTTTTTAATTGAATCAATACCATATATTTTTTGTTTAACACATTCTTTTTTATTTGTGCTTATAAAAGTTTCTATTAGAATAAGGTTTGACAATGGTTGAAACATTAATTTAATTTTTCTATAGAGAAAAGGTATAAAATAATTTAGACTGATAAAGATTAAATTACAATAATACGAAATATTTTTCAGATAATGGCAGCAATGGATGTAAATAAACCTGAAAATGCAGTAGTACGGCAGCATTTTAACATTACAGGATTTCCAACTCTTTTGTACTTTGTGTAAGTTTACTTATTAATCGAAAGTTCATTAATTCTGACGGGGTTCAATGTCTTGATACCTAATGAGGTTGCATCAGGTGCCAGCTCAGGTGTTATCCTCGTCACCTGACCATGGTTCAAAAAGTATGAGGCATTGTTCCCGGGACTTTCCTTTGAGATGGGAACCCGAACTGTCGCCAATAACCTAAAGTGCAGTTACAGTGCAACGTTAATTAACCAAACCTATCTTTAAAAATAATTCTCTGAGAAAATTTAATTCTTGACTTTTATTTAGACAAATGAAAGATTTCATAATCACTTTTTTAAAATTCTTTATTTAAAGAATTTAAATGTACAGCTGTTATAAATGAAACCTTTAGTGTACTTTTTTTTTTTAATGAGTGTACTTTTTTTTTAAATGAATGATAGTTGTTATATTTATATTCATTAAAGTAAAATCTTCTTTTATGTATGGGCTATCTCTATTAGTGAATTTGTCTTAATCTTTTGTAGGATATATTTAAAAGAGGTTTAAATATGAAAAATAAAATATAGTGCATATATTTAATTATTTCAAGTGCTGTTAGATCAATGTGTAATATATATATTTAGAATGAAAGAACATAAATATGTAAAATAAATATCATCAGAATAACTCTATTTTGAATTTAATGTGTAAGATTAAAAAGGTAAATATTCCAATGGAATCTTTTCCTTTTTAATCTCACCCATTCAATTAGACATAGCTTGTGAACAGTTAATAATTAAACTGATGTCTAATTTTCTTTGATTTTAAATATTTAAGCTTTTTAAATGACTGCTTTGTTTTGAATTGCAAATATTATTTGTAGAGGTGGACAAATGAAACATAAGTATGACGGAGAGAATAATCGTGATGGTTTGCTCAACTTCATGAAAAAGTAAGATGTCTTTCATTTTCTCTAAATCCTTAGTCTAATTATTAATTAAATGCATTGATGTTTTTAAAAGATATGCAATGTATATTGTAGCATGGTTGTATCAAATTCTGCTTTTGTACTTTTAGTCCTGAGAAACAGCCAGAGAAACCTAAAGAAGAGGAATGGGCAGACACTGCAAGTGAAGTTTATCATTTGACTGATGAGACATTCACTACTATTCTTGAATCGGAGCCATCAGCATTAGTCATGTTTTATGCACCCTGTAAGTATTTTTGACCCGAATGAGATAACTGTACTCCTTGGAGATAATATTTAATTGACACTAACAGCTTTATATTGTAAACACTACAGGAACACAAAACTTAAGGCCTTTACCTATAAACGAAATTGTTAGTAATTAAATATTAGATAAATAAATGTTGGAATTTTATATGAAATGCTATCATTGCAGTGCCTGCATAAAAGTGATTGAAAACTGCTTTTCAGGACTTTTATTTTCTAAACCAAGTGTTTGAATATATTATGTTATATTTAATAGTTACTCCTATTGATTGAGGTGGATAAGAAAATACTCTTTAGTAGAGTTTTTTCCCATGAGAAACGATAAAAGTTTTTGTTTTTTGCAGGGTGTGGTCATTGTAAGAAAATGAAACCTGAATTTGAAGCTGCTGCTGCCAAAATTAAAGAACAAGATGTATGATTTATTCGTAAACCACTGTTTTTGTTTAAAAAAAAGTTGTTTTTTTATGGTGACATTGTAACACATCAATTTGTACTATTTAGTTACACTATCACAGCAACTTTTGAAATGATGTTTTCCATTCTAAATCCTTAGAAATGTTATTTTTTTCTCAAATAGAACTAGTGTATACAAGTTTTTAACAATATAAAACCATATCCAAAGGATATTAAAAAATCTATATTGCACATTCTACAAAGAATTTTTTCTAAAACTATGTTATGTGTCTTAATCAAATGTAGTTTTATTGATAAATTTATTTAAAAATATTATAAAGAATACTGCAAATACACATACGATTTTGACCTTTAAAAAAATTTAAAACTAATGAGTTGTAAAAGCTAAGTTTTATTTCCTACTTTCAAGTCTTTGAAAAAATTCATCGCCTATTCTAATTTTTATTAAATTATTTTTCAAATTATATAGAATTTCTCGTTTTTATTATTACATAGCTGTAACTATAATCATAAATAAAAATTTCTTTAAATTTAATTTGAAAGGCAATCATATTTATTGGAGTCATTTAACATAAAGATATATATTTTTTAAAGTATTTGTAATTTTGTGTTTATTAATATTTTTGGTCTTTAATTTTTGTTATATATTTTTATAGTTACCTCTGTATGCAAGATTGCATTATAATTTTTATTCAAAGATATTGTTAAAAAAATATCAATAATGGGCCGATAATGTTCTAGTTTAATTTTTACATATTAGGTTTCTATTAGCTATTAATATGTTTATTGATTATTAGTTAATGTTTAATGATAACTTTTCGTCATCTTTAAAAATTATTTCATACTAGTATGCTTTTAAAATATTTAAAAAAAAAAAAAAAAATAGTCAAAATTCCTAACTTTTTAATGTGAAACTTTTTTTGTTTATATTTTTTTTGTTACTTTTCAGATTCCAGGCATTCTTGCTGCTGTTGATGCTATAAAAGAAAAGTCTGTAGGAGATCGCTTTAAAATTACTGGTTACCCTACTGTCAAGTATTTCAAGTGAGTTTTCCTGTTTGATTTCTTATTACCTTTTTTTTGTAATTTTATATTTCTTTCTGTTACTGTTTGTACTGTTGTTACTGTTACTATATTTGAAACTGAAATTGAAGTACATTACCTGCATTCAGCTTCATATTAGAATTTAAGATATTAAATTGTTTTCATTTGTGTTACCTGGATGTAAATGTAACAGTTGAATATTAATATATTGTACTTGTACATCTTATAAATTCATTTAAAAGTCATCAACATTATTACCATCTGATTGATTATAGTATTTCCTTGCATAACTGATTTTGTCTACTGATAGACTTTTTGCACACAAGGGATTTTTAGTATTCATTTAATTGAGATATATTATCTTATTTTTTTCTATATTTTTGAAGAAATAAATATCCTATTTCTCTGATAATTTTTTATTTATATGTAGTAGTCCTTTCATATAGCATGAATGCACCAGTTGAGACAAATATTTAAGATTAACAACATATAACTATGTTTTTAAAAGACTTTTAAAATTTAGGTAAATTTAATTTTATAGTCTAATGTTAGTTTAGTAGAGTCACACGTTTGGCATTGGTCGGAAGTTGGTCTTAGCTGGTTGGTCACCTAGTTGCTTATTGTTTGTTTTTGTAGTTCCTTATTTTTTATTGGTTTGTAGTTAACAGGTATATAATCTTTTAACTTGAATATTTTTTTTTAGAAAAGGAGAATTTCAGTTTGATGTAAGCTTGAGAACAGCGGACAAGATTTTAGAGTTTATGAATGAGTAAGTATAAAAAAACTTACTCATTTTGCTTTTAAATGGAGTTTTTTATTAAATTTTTTTATATCACAATATATTTGATTGATATGTGCATTTATATGTGTCTGGTATTGACACTTTTTTTATTTGGTGAAGAGTATCAATTTATCAATACAACAAAATAGAAGTTCTATGACAAAACATTTTTGTAATCTATTCAAATGCCATGATTAGCCATTAAGCAATTTTGAATTAAAAACTGTCCAAGCAATAAGACATTAAAAAAAATTATATTTGGTGTGAAACAAATAATGTAAATGATGGTTATTTGTTAATTTTTTTATATAACATTCTATTACTCAAATTAAATTTAATATAGGCTGCAAATAATTATTTTACCATAAAATAATTCTATCATTGCATATTGCAAATATCCTGTGAATAATGCTTAGTTCTGTGATATTATTGTATGATTTCAACTGTGTGGCAGTACTGATGTCTTTATATTGTGAAAAAATCCTTATTTCATTTCCGCCAGTCCAAAAGAGCCCCCTCCGCCACCCCCTCCAGAGGTCCCATGGAGCGATGAACCCAGCCATGTGGTGCACCTGAAAGAAGAAGACTTCAAACCATTCCTGAAGAGAAAAAAGCATGTACTGCTCATGTTTTACGCTCCTTGTAAGTTTAGCTGAATCTTTTCTCAATGACGAAAACATGAAATTAGATTATGCTTAACGAAATTACATGAAATATTGAACATATCAGATCATCTTACTGTAAAAAAAACTACAAAGGGTTAAATTCAATTAATATTTCATTTAACAATTTAGTTTGGTTATTCCTATTATCTTGGCTTAGCTTTTGAAAGTTGTTGAATACTATTTTGAATGCCAGAAGAAACAAGAATTAATTCTGTTTAGTAGTAAGGAAAGGTCACTAATTATATAGTATAAAACATGAAGAATGACTTTCTTAATATTGTTTAACTCCGAGTGGTTATAAATTAGTTATCTTTTTAAGCAAATGTCATTTTGACATTAATTTATTATTAAATTTACCCCTGCCTATTTGTAATAAAAAATTGCCACTTTGTGTTACCTTCTTACCTTTAGAATGGCCACCCGCCTTGTAAAGATTAACAAGGTTTAAAAAGATTAAATTACTTGTAAAATTACTGTACCAAAATGGTTTAAATAAGTGTTTTATCATGAGTCTCATTGTGACTTTATATGCATATAAAACATTTAAGTTTCCTTTTTCTCTAATTCTTCAAACCTTTTCCAATTTTGCAATAAAAAAAGATTATGTGAATTATTCACATAGGTATGTAATTATGCCCTGGGATCTCCGATTTTTTTTGGCTTGATTTTGTAATAAATTAAAAGTTATATTTTAAAGATAGATTAAGTTTTTTTTAAAAAATCTTTAACTGTTCCAATCTGTATATGAAAACCTTTACCAAAAAAAATCCCGATTGAGCATTGATGGGTTAGTAAATTAAATTTAACTAAGAACAAAAGGTTTTTTTTTCCAAATTAATTGCAAGCCAGTGAAGTATTTTTATTTAAAGTAAATTAACTGTAAACTTCAGACTTGTTAGAGTTTACAATGTAATTGAGATATTCTGTTTGTTTCATTATTTGTTTAAAATTCTTATCCAGTGAGCGCTTTATCTAATAATGTTTTCTCCTTTTTATAAAAAAAAATTCTTTCATTATTGAAAATGTAAATATTTTTTTTTGTTGATTTAGTGCAGAAAAGAAAATTTTGCAATAGCAAGATTAAGTATTGTTTCTGATGTTAGTTTTACTTTAATTATTCAGATTTTTTTTTATTTAAATGAATACTTTATGCAAAAGAGTTTTATTGTGATAGGTATTTTTTTTATTTAACTGACCTTTATTTGATACAGTAAACAAATTTGAACAAGTCCTTAATTTTTTTCCTTCTTTCAGGGTGTGGCCACTGCAAGAAAGCTAAACCCGAATTTCAAGCTGCTGCAGAATTCTTTAAAGATGAACCCAAGGTACATATTAATATATTAATTTAACTTTTAAAATTTATTTGTAATCAAATATTCCAAATGATTCCAATAGCTTATTAATGATTTTTTCCCTAAAGGTTGAATTTGCTGCCATAGACTGTACAGCACACAGCAGCGTTTGTACTGCTCATGACGTGAAAGGATATCCAACTATGAAATACTTCAATTATTACAAAGTGGACAAACCATATGATGGTGGACGGACAGTATGTACCTATTTTTAGCACACTATTTACAGTTTTAAGGAAAATGTTTCTTGTTTAACCTTCTGACGGATACACAAAATTTCGATTCTGTAGGTTTGTTTTTACTGCAGGAAAGTTTAATTTATATTTTCAACACATTCCTTTTTTACAAAAATATATATTTTAATTATATCAGTAGAGAAGGTTTTCAAAAGTCCTTCTAATGCTTTAAATTTGAAATTATTTCAAAAAAGTGATTTTTTTATCAACTTTTATATTATATGTACTACTGGAGATATTGGAATGGATATACATGTTTGTATCCGTCTGGTGGTTAAATAGTCCAATAAAGTAATTTGTATGATTCCATTCCGTATGTTAATCATTCCTAGTTATATTTGTCTTAGCTGAACCCTTTCGCTGCCACAATAATAAAAGAAAAATTGGGTGACAGAGTTGTCATTATTTTATTCTTGATTTGCTTTTAAAATGATTCAAATTTATCAACATGTATGGAAATTGTGAAAAAAAAAATTCTGTGACTTTCATGCGCGAGTTGTATGTAGCTGATGGAGCGTCAAGTCCAATATGGAAGCTGGCAGCCCAGCGGTAAATTATCCGACTCGCATACAAAAATAATATTTCAAGGAAAAATTCAGGCCAAAATCAATTGTGTATAACAGGCCACACAGTATGTGCCTACATCAAGATTGTATGGTATATGAAGTGTATACTATTTACAGTATGAATAACGTAGTCTGTGATATGAGTTGTATTTAACTCGCGGAACTCTTGGACAAATAAGATGCAAGTCAATACAACTCGTATGACAGAAAAGGGTTAATGAATACTTTATGTATAATAATATGAGAACTATTCAAAACTGATGCAATTTTTAAAAAAATATAATCAAAATGTTTGTTATTGCTTATTAATATTTAATATAATTATTTTTTACTTGTAGTAAGTAAAGGCTTTTTTGTGTATGCATTTGAAATTGAAACTTACTTGTGAATGTTTTTGTTTTATCTATTAATGAAAATGTATAGTTCTTATTTGAAAAGTTGACTTGTTTATTATTTTGTAGCATATGTTAATTTTAAGTTTTCATTTATGGATTTTTTAAAATATCACTGAAGTCTTGTGTAAAATACTTATTTAACATTAAAATGCATGTAAAAATTAAATGAATTGTATAGACATGCAATAAATTTGGATAAAAATTATAACTCTTCTAAAATAAAGTCAGTCATATACATTTGTTACCTAATTGGACAACAAATCGTTTGAAAAAAATTTGTGAAGGTATCAAAACACAATTTTTAAAATATGCTTTTACCCTATTCTATCCTGTTGCCAAAAAGAAAATTTTATTTATTACTTAGTACTTGTATATCTTGGACACTTTTGTTCGAATTATAGTATGAGCCTACTCGGGTAGAAGTAGTGAAAGTAACTGATTTTGTATTACACATATCAATTGCATTACACAACTGGAAGTTGTAAATAATTGTAAATGGGCCAAAAATACGACTCATTTTGAAGTTTTTAAGTTTACCAGATGTGTAGTATGTGAAACTACTCTAAATATTCACAAACTTTTTCGTAATGAAACCTATATTGAACACTAACACCTTGCATATTTTCGAACATAGCAGATTCACACTGCAAGAACCACAATCGTAAATGAAGGTTCGAGTGTAAAACAATGAGGTGCACTTTCTGTTGATAAAATTTCCACACCTTATTTTAAATGCAGGACAGTACTTTAATTGTGCCAAGTTGTGAAACAATAAGAAAGATAATAGACCACCAAAAAAACTTCAAAGATCAGATCATACTATGTATGTCTGAGACATAAAACTTAGTATTGCTTTTCGTGCAAAATCGCTCTCTGGATAGGCTTTCATCGTTCATCAACTGAACCCTTTCATATGTATAAATTCATTAACAATTATATTATATTTAGTTTATCATCATCTGCTGCTATTCCACTTTTTTTAACATGTGTATTTTATCATGTGTACTATGTCAAGTGAATAATTTTGTTGTCTCTTTTAGGAAAGTGAGTTTGTTGAGTACATGAAGTATGCTGTAGATGGTGTGGCTCCTCCTACCCCTGCCCCTCCCCCTCCTCCAGAGATGTTCTGGAAGGAGCTCCCCAATGGACAGCATGTGCACTACATGAAGGACGACACTTTCGATGCCATTCTCAAGTCGAAGGGCTCGACTCTTGTCATGTTTTATGCTCCTTGTAAGTAGTTGTTTGTGGTGGGTTTTCTTTAAAGCTAGTCACGCATTAGCAACTATCAAACATGCTACTGAACTGTTTAGTAATCCACAATTTGAAAACTCAATTTGTATATGCTCACTTAGTAACTATTCAGTTGGACAAAATACCCTTTATCTGGTTACCATGTTACCAGCCTTGGTAAATAATCAACAATTTGGCAAATTTGAATGTGTTGTGGCGAATACAAATTTGAAGATTTTTCTTCTTCTTTTTGGAGATTGCAAAATCTGAGATCTGGCAGCCCCGAGTTGAATGCAACTAAACAATCAAAAGCAGGTTTGTGAGATTTGTTAGTTGCTCGGCAATTAAAAGTTGCATTGCAATTTTTGCTTGTGCTTGGCTGGCCTAACTGTTAATTAGTTCATAGTTGTTAAGTAATTATTTGTGCTCATTTGAAGAGTTTGTTTGCAGGTTATAACTAAAATAGTTTTTATTTAAAATTTCATTCTTTTCTTGCTAAAGATGGAGGAAATAATTAAGTGTCTAACTTTACCTATACACTTAATTTTTTTTATTATCTTTAAAAGATAGCTAGGTATAAACTTATTAAAATACAAATACAACGTTTAAACTATGCAATAAAAATCTAGAAATGTTTCGGGAGATACATGAAGGGAGATGTATCTCACGAAACATGTCTAGATTTTATGTATTTTTATTGTGTAGTTTTAAAACGTTGTGTTTCTATTTTAATATTCTTAACGCAATGTTCTATAAGATGAGTTATTAGTATTAAAGAATCATTTTCTAAAATAAATTTAATTTAAATTTAATAATATGAATGTTTATTATTAAAATGTTATTTGTTATGTTTTGATAACTCTTTCATATAGATATTTTATCAATTTATTGCTGTACAGGTTTCCACATTTATAACGTTTTATTATAGGGTGTGGCCATTGTAAATCCATGAAGCCTGCGTTTGCTGAGGCAGCTGCTAAACTGAGTGAAGAGAAGGTTGATTGCATTTTGGGGGCTGTTGACGCAACTGTGGAGTCTGCACTTGCTACAAAATATTCCGTTAGAGCATTCCCTACTTGTAAGAATTTATTTACTATCATAAATGTTTCTCGAGTTTTGAAATTAATTTCTTTAATTTTTAAATTATATTCGAAAAGACAAATATGCTTAATATTATTAGGATCATTCAGAAATAATCTTCAGTCCAATTAGCATTAAAAAACTATAATATTTTGTGCATAGTTAATGCCTATGTTGTGTTGTTTTAGTTATGTTGAATATAATTTCTTTACAATGTATTTTGAAAAACACAACATTTACATTAAAAAAAATTATTACCTACCGCCGTAAATTTGTGAAATGGGGTGTGTGTGTTGAAGACCTAAAATTTAATGCATTCAATTGGACTAGAAGTCATGATTACAAGTTACACATACAAAAGCATGACTTTATTGGAAAGATTGAAAGTATTATTTTTGCAATGGAGTAATAGATAAGTGGAATAGTTTGCCTGAAGGAGAGTATTTGGTTAATTCGTCAGAAGTAGGTAGTTTTAAAAGACAGCTGGATCAGCATTGGGGGATTATTAGGATGCAATAAACGTAACCAACCTTGCTGTGCTTAGAGCTTGTAGTTGGTCGTCAATATTTGTATTACAAATGTTTAGCTTAGTCTAGACAACATTTTGATGTACAGTAGAACCTCTATGTAACATACTAATAAGGGCTAAATGTAATGGAAGTCCGGTTTATATAAAAAAATATCTTATACGCGTGTAATGCAACAGGAGGTGGTAGTAATAGTACGTCAATGAAATTACAGTAGTTGGCTATATATCAAATAAAAAACAGCCTTTAACATAAGTTGAGTTGGAATAAGAAGGTCCGATTCATGTGGATTGTACATTCAGTAGTTTGAAAATAATTTATTTTCTGTTGGGTAATATTTACAGCTAATTTCTTCAGGTAATTCATTCAGTCATCTCGTTTTTAGTTGCCCTAGGATTATTGCTTTTACCGATGATAACTTTTAAGCAAATGGTTACCATCTGCATTCACAAAGTTCACATACGCTCCTTGTTTATTTTTCTGCAAGGCACAGTTTTCTCGATTTTTTAATCTTGTGTATTGTCAGGTAGATTTCACCTAAACGAACCAGTTCTGTTAAAATGATAAATTTGACTCAACTGATAACCTTTGAATCACATCATTAATTTTTTTCTAAATGGTTTAACTGCTTCTAAAATAGTGCATTCAAACTGTTCTCTCTTGCTTGGAAATACAAAACTTGTCAGATAAAAATAAGTATCCTTTATTTTTAAGCATTTATTATTATTACAATTTTTAACTGTCCAATTGAAGAAATTTATAAAAAACAAACAAATTTGAATGGTTTTAATTGTATTTTATTAACATGCAATTTATATTTTTACAACAACTAATTTACTCTTCTTTTTCTTTTCAGTGAAATATTTCAAGTAAGTAATTTTTTCCTATGTTATGATTTTATGTATGGAAAATAAGCTTTAATTTTGTAGTTATTTCTTTTAAATCTTAAACAAATTTTAATGCAAACTTTCATAAAATTAAATTACTTTTTAAAAAAAAATTATTGCTAATAGGATAATTTTTGGCAATTATAACTATATTTTTCTATCGTTAGAATGCAATTTATTTTGTCAATTCTTATATGGCATGAAATGTTATGTATTTATTATTTTTACATAACTGTTTAACTTCTGAGATGAAATTTTTAATAATTTGGATGACTTTAGATACATGAGCATGTATTCATATTCATTAAATTATTTTTTCCCATGCATATTGACTTGCAATTTCAATTTAAAAAAATTTAATTGGGACCTCATAACTGTCACATAATACTTTTGTTTTTAAATTTTAATAGAAACATGCAGTAATTAAAAAAATAAATCTTATTGTTTTTATTTATGCACTCTGTATTTTGCTTTCACATTTATATATTTTCTTAATTCAGGGATGGTATTGTTGTGAAAGAGTACACTGAAGGTCGCAAAGCTGAGGACATTATATCATTCATGAAGAACCCATCTGTGGTGAAGGAAGAGCTATGAAAAAAGGTAGGTCGATATTTTTTATATTTCTTAATGGAAATGAAATACATTTCTGATTGAATGCCTATGCATATTATTTAGTTGTATCCATTGTTCATTTAATAAATATGTATAACTTTTATTGTTTTAATGAAAATAAGTTATTCCTAATTAGTTTAGTTAGTATGCTAAAGTGTATTGTACTAAATGAGGCGAATGGATCTGTTACTATTCTACATTCGTATTAAAAGTTTTAAAAATATATCTTGAAATTAATACTAAATTTCTCAGCATTTGTTACTGAAATTTACTTAATTTGCCGGAATTAGATTCTTCTGCTTTTCTGCGGAGAAAATTCCGTTTTTCTACAAAATATTCCGTTTTTTTTATTTCTTTTTTCAAAAAATTATTATTTTAATTATTTATTTTATTATTATTTTAATTATTTATTTTATTATTATTTTAATTATTTATTTTATTATTATTTTAATTATTTATTTTATTATTATTTTAATTATTTATTTTATTATTATTTTGATTATTTATTTTATTATTATTTTAATTATTTATTTTATTATTATTTTAATTATTTATTTTATTATTATTTTAATTATTTATTTTATTATTTTAATTATTTATTTTATTATTATTTTAATTATTTATTTTATTATTATTTTAATTATTTATTTTATTATTATTTTAATTATTTATTTTATTATTATTTTAATTATTTATTTTATTATTATTTTAATTATTTATTTTATGAATCATTATTTTTTTAAGATTGGAAAAGCAGAAATTTAATATATTTTTACTTGAAGTGATAAGTCTTTACTTGGGTCTTCATAGGAAACTAAAATTAGATTCTATGTTCAATCATAGAAGATTCAACTATTTTTTTTTATCAAAAGACATCTTACTTTATGAAGAGGTTACTTTATATCATCTTGTATACTTTGTTGTTGAATATGTTTATAGAAGTGTCAGTAACACACACAGGCTGAACAATTTTCTACTTTCGTGTGCTCCCTTGCATGCTAAATGGGTTAGTTAGGCAAGAATTTACATTTCCACATCAGTAATAAAAAATAGAAATGTCATAATTTCCAAATTTGTCTTATAATTAAATATATGAATTAAATCATTATTTCTCTAATATAGTATTTTTATGAGGTATGTAAAACTCTTTAATGTTTTATTACTTGAAAATGTCTTTCGTGAATAATTCCCTCCACTTTTTGTTTTAAGCTATTTTGTGCGTCTTGTGTAATTTATTTGGATTTTGTTTTCAGCTTTTTTTTTGATTTTTGATCAATCTCATTCCTGATTTTGTTAATAGACCCATTGGTTTGTCTGTTTAAAAGTTAAGTTAAAATAAAAATTCTCTTAACTTGAGGATTATTAAAAAGAGACGGTTGATCTCTTGTGAATTTATGGCAAATAGCTGGCCTAGTACTGTCGGGGGATTATTATTACTGGTTATAGACTAATCACATATTACGAAGTAAGCTGGTAATGGGAAAAGGCTCAGAATAAAATCTGGTTGGTCAGGAATAGTTTTTGATTTTTAAATTGATTTTGAAACCAGTGCCTTGTAACAAATGAATGTATACTCCCTAATATATATATTAGTTAATTAAAATAGTGTGCTGTTCTAAAGTATAGTGTAACTTAAAATTTCATGTTTTTTTTCTTTCCAATTGGGGTATGAATTGCTAGATTATAATCACATTAGAGAGTGTAACAATTCTTAATCACCATATGACATAAAAGTAGGCTAAAGTTGTTCAGTAGACATTTGTTTTTATTTAGGTATTGTTTTTTCAAAATCTTTATATGATGTCCGTAATTTTAATCAGTGAATTAAATCAATTGATTTTTTTAAAAAAAATCATTGATTTAATCATTAAGTTAAATTTTTTTTAAATTGCTTAAGAATTTCTAAATTTCACTGATAGAGCCTTTTTCATGGTCACAAACTTTTTTTACCTTATTCTAGTCTTTTCTTCAATATTTATTTTTCATTTGCCTCCTCCGCCTATATTATAAAAATGTATTTTTGTTTCATTGTGCAATTCTTTTGATAACATACTAATTCTAAACATGGCTTCCTATTTTGTGAATAATATTCCTCGGATATGTAACTTTTGTTTGTAATTAACATCAAGACTATTTTTAATTGCAGGATTCCAAAAATACCATGAACCTGCATTGAAAATATGTCACTTCATTGTTTTATGTACAGTGTTTAGAAGAATTTAATATCTGCTGTTCTTCGACGGATCTCTGTTTTGTGTGTGATTATTCCTTGGTGCACAATGATTTAAGAGCTTTTAAAATTGTTCTCAGTGTTTAAGTTTTAATGGGAGAAATTGGCATGAAATGGATCACTACTTAAGCCAATTGAAGCACAAACTAACTTTATTCGATGTTTTTTCCCTACTAAAATATTTATTAATCTGATAATTTCTATTTAAAAAAAATATGTAAATTGTTTTAAGAGTGCTCTATAAAACGAGACAAATATTTTTATACAGATACTTCTTACTTCTACAAACTTCTGTACAAACTATACTTGTTTTGTAAATAAAACTTAATTCTTGGTAGATTTGTGTGATTTTTTTTTGTTTAGAAAACAGCTGTTCTTCAGGAATTCCATTTCCCCTTAACAATATCACTAATTTGTTTAAGAAGTATGGTAAGCATATTTTTGAAACTAGAAAATTTTGAACAATTGTATTTTAAGTTTTGCTTTTTATTAATAAAATCTTAAGTATAAGGATAAAAAACTAAAAATATAAAACTACAGCTTTAAAAATCTAGGAGTTTTTTAAAGCTGAAGTTTTATTATTTTTAGTTTTTGCAGGGCTGATCATCAGTATAAATTTATTTTGTAATTTTTATTGAGCCTTGGTTATCAATGTTATTGAGCTTTGATAAAATAAATGCTTATAAGGCGTATAGACTAAATAATTGCTCAAGGATTGAACATAAAAAATTTTAATCACAAGCCTAACGTTACAATCTCGGGGAGGGACGAACCTAAATTACGCATTCACCGTAAGAGGCAGGTACATGACTGAAGCATTCCCGGCGCAGCGGGAGCGACATAAAATGTGTAGAGGGCGTTACAATCGTTATAACGGGAACAATATATAAACACGTAACGGGAACATGAAATATATACAGATGACGGGGACATGATAATAAGACAAACATATAAGATAATACATAAATGGATAACGCTGGTTACATGCTATAATTTTTTAAGTTATGTCACCAATGATTTTGTATTGGTCAGGAGATGTAGTTCAAGTTGTAAGTTTACTATTGGACAAGGACTGCGAAAATATATAGTCCAAATTCTAAATAGCTGTAAGCAAAACATATAAAATATATTTATTTTACTTTTGCCGATGTTATGTAATTTTCTATGAATGTTGAACTTGAAGAAGGCACCTAATTAACATCAGAAACTTATAAAAAAAAAAATAGCTTCGACATCTGGTAATTTTTTTAACATAGGGGAATCTAGGATTGTTTCTCTTGTGAGATGATTGTTGGTAAAAATTTTGCCTATTTTGGAATGTTATATATTACTATAATTTTCTTGCAAGTTTTATAATTTTTTTTAATAGAACCAATTATTGGATTTTAAAACCACACCTATAAGATTATTCATATTTTACGTTAATAGTGATGCTGCAAATACTATAAAAATAATTTTTACTGATACTGAGTAGAAGGAATTGGCGCACATTAAATCTTTGGTCGTTATTTGAGGCGTTGGGAATACTAAGGGAGCACTCAACAACACATATTAATGCTTTTTTTTCTTTTGTTTTTCTGTTTCATAAAGGTGGAAGGGTTTTCTTTAGTTCGACCTTTTAACCGTACAAAAATAAGAATGAAAATAAACTTTTCATTGAGTTCGCCATAGGTGAAAATACTTTAAAAGCAGTATTCTGTAAACGATAGTTCGTTGAGTTTGTCTTACGATTCCGCAGCGCCTCATTTGTCCTCGCATTGTTTTTGATGTGCCAGTTTATGAAATGGGACGACACCTCCAAGTATTTTCCCTACCATTTGCCAATGCCTGTACATTAAAAAGCAGATTTCAACAAGTCCCAAAGGTGAAATGCAAGGTCGTTATAATTAGGATTGTGTGTTGAATTACCTGATTTTTTTGGAACTGAATGGAGTTCTATTAAAGAACTTTTCGAGCATATAAAACCGAATTTTGATGTGAATGCTTCTTTAAAATTTATAACTTTGAGAGTGTAATGTTTACCCGAAATTTTAAAAGTATAGTACAAGAATATTAAAGTTAAAGAAGCGATGCAATTTGAAATATCATTTTTTTAAAAATTATATATATTAAGTAGAATGTCTGGATTTCTTATACAAATCTAGAGTTTCGTTCCAAGGCAGTAGTTTTTTCCCGCGCACCTGGCACTTCATCTAGAGGGTAAGATAAATTTTTAAAAAAAATCGTTGACTTGAAACTTCTCCGAAATCAACTACATGGGTTATCAGGATAGAACTGCCTGACAATTCTGCAATTTTAGACTAATCCATTCTGACACTAACTTCTTGACAAATACCTCAATTGACATTAATTTAGTTTCTTTTGATCATATATTAGGCTTAATTTTTAATAAACAGAACCAAATAATGCAATTTTTTTTACGTAAATAAGTTGGGTATCTAATAAATATTCTATTAAATACAGACGACGGAGATGCAGTCAATAAAAAAAAAACATCCTGATTGGCTTTTTGAAAATCTTAAAAAAATTATTAAGTTTCATAATTTTTATTTGAACTCATTAATAAGCCCTATAAGTTGCAGAATATGAAGTATTTCCGGCCGTGTCCGCGCAACAATCTGTATCCCGATAAGCATTGCGCCGATTACGAGTTTTATTTGTGCGCTCCGACCTTTTTTCCAAGTTCTGCGCATAAAGAAACTGTTGACAGTATCCCAAGATACATTGCGCTGAGGACTTCTTTTGTGTGCTACTGGACATGTACCTAGGACCTATCTTTCCCCTTCCATTATCTTTGTCGTACACCAACCTTCCTTCAGCCTACCACAATTCTCTTACACGAAAATCGCATAAAATAACTATTTGCACAACTGCAGCTTAACTGAGATTATACACCCTGGCTCCTAGTTAATGATCTGAAATGTCTCTTTATACTGACTCCTAATTTCCCCGTGACGCTCTGTAAAAATTAATTGCGCTCACGAACTGCTGTTCCGCTTGTTAAAGTGCAACCGTTTTAACGAGCTTGTCTCGGAATTTCTAAAGACACTGCTTTCCCCAGCTGTTTGGAATAAACAGAGAACTATTTTTATTCGTTTTTTGTAGCTGAAAAAATGAGATTATCTCTTCAAATATTAAATTAATGGTATTTCGCGAGTAATAATGATTTCAGGGATCACGATTTGGATATTTTTTTTCTTAGAATGTGTTTTGTATTTAAAACGATCGATTCTAAGAATGTTTTTTTCTTATCTTAATTGCTATATATGGAATATTGTAATAAAATGCCTTAAAATGGCATGGTATATAAAATCGTTTTTTTATTGGTTGATTTGAACATATTCGTAAAATAAGTTACTTGTTCTATTATTAATGGATATGAAGTTTTTTTTTTTTTTTTTTTTTTTGCGATTTGTTTTTTAGTAAATTTTTTTATGAATGAATATTTTTATAAAATATTTTTGGTATTCTTTTTATATTCGACAAAATAAATTTTTAAATCATTTGTTTTTACACAAAAATAATTCGTGTATCACCTATAGCTTGATTTTAAATCAACTTTATTGAATATAAAAACATTTAAATTTGAAAACAATATTTTTGGTTTTTAGTTTTTATTCATTTTCTAATAGAAAAAAAAGGTATATATTCGAATTAATGCAGGTATTCGATTTCAAAATTATTTTCTGCAGGATCTTATTCAAATTAAAACTCTTTTTGCTTTTGAAATGTGTATTGTCATGTTATCTCGAAGGATCCATAGTAGTAACTTTTAATTAAATTACTTTTTTGTAAATTGAATAATTTTAAATGGATTACATATTCATATGCTTAGCATATATAAATAGCTTAATTTTAGTTCTCTGTAACCGGTTAAAAAAACATTTACATCTGAGTTTCTTGTGAATACTAATAACTTCATATTTCCGATTTCAATATTTCAATAATAAAAACACAATTCGCAATTTGAATTTGACGTCGTTCCATTTAATGTCCACCTCTTCAGCCATTTTACAATTTCTCTCGCAAAGTTTCATAGGCCGGCAATTTCTTTAAACAGAAATGTGCTCAAGGTAACCCTTAAATATTTTATTTTTTAAATCCTTTTTAATATATCTTTTTATTTGATATCGATACTGGTGTCATTATATAACATCTATTTCATTCGAACACAACGAAATGTAGCATTATGTCCTTCGTATAGGTTTTTTTAAATGCTTAGTCTATAACACGTGTGTAATCCTAAATATTTATGTATTACATAATTTATAATAAGCTTTACGTGCAGAAGATAATTCATGATTATTTTAGCTTTACTTGCTATTTTATGGCAATTTTAGCTTTACGTACAGAATAATATATTTTACATTCATGATTATTTTAGCTTTACGTGCAGAATAATATATTTTACATTCATGATTATTTTAGCTTTACGTGCTATTTTATGGCTATTTTAGCTTTACGTGCAGAAGAATATAATTCACATTCATGATTAAATTTAAAGCATGCATATTTATACTGGCGCAAGCAATGAAAACGAACAAATGGATTTGTCTATTTTAAAAACGTCTCACTTTACCTTCTAAGTACCAGTTATTAAATCGTCACGTCATGCCATTTCCTTTTTTGGGTTTTGAGGTAATTAAGTGCAATATTTCTAGTAGAATTCTTTTTATTCAATTGCTTATAAACTTTTAGGAAATAGAATTATAACCATACGGTAGAAATGACGCTTATGTTATATATTTTATACTTAAAACTTTGAAAAGGCAGATGAGGCTGCTTGCTTCATAATGATTTGGGTAAAAGTGTTAAATGTAATTTTACACTTTTTAGTGAACTTTAATCGGGATACCCAGCAAAATAAATCAGTATAAAACGTTCATAAAAAGCTTGCATAAAACCTGCATCTCTAAATATCTTTATGAAACCTGCACGTTTGAAATTTTAATTTTTCTGTCACTTTCGAAAAACTTGCATTTTCCCTTTAAAAATTTCAATGCTGAATATTTCAGTGTCGAAATTTTCGTATTAATTTCCTCATTAATTTACTAAAATAGATTGACTACACAAAAACTCGTTTTGTCGGTTTGAATTAGCAATAAATAGCACGATGCATTTTATGAAGAATTCTGCCAGGGGCTGATTTCGAAAATTCAGTACTGTAGACACAACGTCATTGACTAGGGATCCTCTCATAAAAATGGCCTCTAAAAATTTAAAACGTTGCATATTAAGTATATTATTAAACTAAATAAGTAGTTCTCAATTTTTTTCCCTTGATAAAGTTTTTCATTTTTGAGTACACCTTTCTCTCATAACCCTTCAAACTCATTTATCTACACAAAAAAACTTTGCTTTTGTTAGGCAGTAATGTTTCTTAAGTTAGCTGGCAAATTAATCAAACGACTCAGATTGATGACGCAAGTTTTTGTTTATTTTTGATTTTACCTATTATTATATTTTTAAAGGTGTTTTCCGCCATTTCTAATATTTCTGCGTAACCCAACCAGACCGGCTACGTACACGCAGTGGTACGCCTAACACAGATTGACAACCCCTGACGTAAGAACTAATGACATTCTATCACAGTTTGAGAACAATTAATAGTAATAATAATAAATACTAGCATGCCTATGCGATAATTACCCCCCCCCCCCACACACACACACATGAAAGATAGGTATTAACACGATCTTTTACGACTAGAAAATGAAAAAGTTTAACGTCTGTTCATAGATGGCAGCATAATCAACGGCTTGTTTAAAAAACAGTTGATATTTATTAGATGAAAATATGAGTCGTTCATGAAATTCTCTTTCTTTTGATACCTCATGTGTTAAAGTTCGTTGCGTCTAAGGGGCGTAAAAGGGAACGGTACTACAGAAATTATATATATGATTTATTAAGGAATAGGCAAGTTTTTACGTACGATTAAATAAAAATTGGGGCCCTTAAAGTCTAGTGCCGTAGGTCTGGGCCTAACGCCTAATGGTTAAACAGGCCCTGGAAGGATCGGGGGCCTCCGTGGCCATGTGGATAAAGGCGTCAGCTGGGAATCGGAGGATTCCTGGTTCGATCCTGTGCGATGGACTTGACAAAGAAAAGTAAAAAAGTAAGTGATCTTGTGATCGGAGGGTTGTCAACTTATCTACAAAATACTAGAAAAGTCGTCCAGAACATCCACAAAAATTATTGGCGTGTATACGGGACTGGTGCACGATAAATCTGATCGGGGTCCAAAGTTCCGACGTCTATTAAAGGCGTTGGGTGCCAGCTCAGGTGTTGTCCTCGTCATTTGACCATATTTAAAAAATACTAGACATCGTTCCCGGGTCTTTCCTTCGAGATAGGCCCCGAACCGTCGCCAATAGCCCACTGTGCAGTTCTAGTGCGACGTTAATTAATCAAACCAAACCCTGGAAGGATCGGGATATATAAGAATGATAAGATAAAAATTCAGTGTTATTTAACAGTGTTAAAAACAGTGTTATTTATTAAAACACTGTTATAAGACGAGATATTAGATATAATAATCTGAAGTAATATTATTTATCCGAAGAAACAAGCCGAGTGCTTATTTTTCTGAGAATAAAATTTTTTCTTGTGTATACGAGCCTTAAGGATAACTTCCAATGTCGTAAAATAATTAATTATTATAATTTGGCACCTCATAAACAAAAAAATTCTAGCAAAAAGTACAACTAATTAATTAAAAAAAATTTAAGATTATCTGATACTCACTAAACCAAAACTCACCCCTACAATTTTTTATATGAATAAATTAAGAAGCATTGTCATCATCTTATTTAAAAGAAAATGATATTGAATTGTGAAAATGGTGTATAAAGACAATATATTCACGTTTCATCATCATATTTGTAGAAGATTCTCATAAAATATTTTACTATCGACTTGCATGTAATATAGTCGGTTTTGTTCTAATACCCTAGTTTGCTCCTTTCGAAAATTCTAAAATGTTGTCAGATTTCAAATCTATACCATGTATTGAATGAAGCTGCGAGCATGATAAGATCATTATTTAATGCCTAACGATACCGAATATATCTGCCAATAAATATATGAGTAATTTTTACTCTATGAACAGAATAATCAATATATCCGCTCTACCAGAGGATAAATCATAGCTAACAATAGCTTGTTAATTCAAGATAAAAATTATTTAAAGTGCTATTTGAGGATCAAATACCCAAATTCGACGTTTTCAATTATTTATTTAAGTGATTACGTTATATCTGTGAGCTTTTGCAGTATGAAATAAATTGATGTTACTGTCGTTTTAATTGTACTTTGTTTAAGACAGCATAATAGTTTAATGAATACTTAAAATACTTTCTAGTAATACTTGAAACAGTAAACTATATTCAGTATATAATGAATTCAATATTTTTAGACAAATCTGTTTGGAAATTTCCTAAAATAAAAAAAGCATGTTAAGTGGTTTAAAGCTCAACCACAACAAATTTGATTATATGTTTTCTGTATAAGTTTTTATTTATATTTAATTGCAGAATGCTATAAATATTAGTAAGTTCCCAACGAAAAAAATATAAAAGCAAAATATTAATATTTAATTTAATATTCAGATAAAAGTTTTGTTAAGCATAAGAGTCAAATTTAATTAAACTAATACTTAAAAGATACATGTTGGATCGTTTAAGAACATCTTGGCTAAAATATATTTTTATTTTCTCAAACGCTGTAAGAAGTTTATGTAAATATAATTGTATATAATTTACTCAAGGAAAATATATATTTTTTTGTTTTCCCTCTTATATATATACTAACTTATATATATTTGCTGTGTCTTATGTACTACTTGTTTATATTCTTTGTATGTTTACTGCTTTTTAATGGTTAATTTATACACACAAAACGAAAATTAAAAATATATTGAAGTTATGCTATACTTTAATGCGTAAAATTAAACGTTATGTTAAAACCCAAGTCAAAAGTAATCATTTATTTTAATTGTCATTTTGTGTACAGTAAGTAATTTTACAGAATAATTCTACTTTTGGCTGAATCTGTATTACTAAGACTATAATCAAAAGATAAAGCATTGTCAAGAGAATTTGCGAAATTCGAAAAGACATTAGGCCTCATAAACGAATATCCTTGCGACAAGGGTGGATCAATGAAGTCTTGATCGAAGATATAACTCCATTTAGTTCCGACATTCCAGTCCTTAGAATCCAATGAGGTGGCAATGAGAGACGAGAATTTAGCCACAATGGCTGTGGCTAGCTGATCCAGAGTGAGCAGGGTGAAATTGCTATTTAGAATTCCGGCTGTACCCAATGCGTTAGTCGTGGCACTCGCTATAGCTGCCATGCAGACTGCTATATTTCCACCTGCAGTGTTGGCCAAATTAAGATCATAAGTGTTAGCGAAAGCGGTTGCAGTTTGAAGTCCGAATTGAACAGCAAAACTCTGTGCGATCAGATTCACCACCTTTCGCGAACCCACTATGTTAATCGCCGTGAACATGGCCGTGGAGGAGAATAGTTTTTCAGATAGCAATTGTGGAAGAATTTCTAAAACGGACAGGAAAATGTCATTGCGTCTCTGAAGTTTTGAGCTATGTGAACCTCTTCCTCCAAGACCCAAGTTCGCCCCGACTCCTAAACCAAGACCCAGGTTTGCACCAACTCCTAATCCAACACCGGTTGCTAAACCTAATCCGACGTTAGCACCTATGTCTACTGCTGCACCTACGTCAACAGCTGCACCGACACCAACCGCTGCATTGGCAGCAGCTCCTATATTGGCATTGACGTCAACAGCTGCGCCTACACCGACCGCTGCATTGGCAGCAGCTCCTATATTGGCATTGACGTCAGAGGCAACCCCCAATGCAGCATTTGCGTCAAAAAGATCTCGCCGTCTTCTTTGTTTCATAAAACTATTCATCGGTCTATCGTAAAGTCCTGCACCCAATCCCAAAGCAGCATCAACATTTGCATTAACGTTTGCGTCCAGTCCTAAACCTAAGTTGGCATTAACGTCGAGGCCCAAGTCAGCTCCGATACCTAATCCTACATCTACCCCTAGACCTACATCTACGTTTGCATCGTCTTCTTGACCTTTTGTGGAACTTTGTGGAGTCGGCGGTGAAACTCCAGCTATTTGCGTCATCCAAGGAAGGCCTAACTGAGATGACATTTGTGGGAATTCTCGAGTAGATTTAGGGCGTTTCTCAATTAAAGCTTTGATTATTGCGTTAGAAGCAATAGCTGCTTGAATGTTCGGATTGCCTGATACGAAATATCCCAGTGCGTATAGTGCTTTTGAAGTAGCTGCTGCCATAACACGTGCGTAAGTTTTGTAGCTGAGTTTATCCCCTACCGACAATAAAGCGTTAGCGTATGTATCCACAAAAAATGATGGGTTCGGCGAACCAAAAGCTTCAGCCATGTTTTTTCCGAGAATTTTTGCAATACGCTTCCATGCTGGTGCAGGTGTTCCTAATACAAATGTTTCTGTAAATTTACTTGATGAGATTAGATTACTGTACAGTGCCTTTGAAAATTTTGTACCGAACTTGGATGCTTTTGCTGCCTTTAGAATTGGGGGATACTTTCTCGAAATGGCATCTGGACCGACATACGGCAGCATTTCCAATCCACTCAAAACTGAGAAATATGAGTTATATGGGTTGCTACCTATGCCAAGTCCTACTCCTGCCACTTTCGACGACCCTATGAAGTTCTGTATGCCTGATATTATGGCTTTAGCTGCCATTGCTAATTGAACGCCGACAGCCGAAGGAGCAATTAAATTTGCAGTAGCTAAAAGATTTATTAAACTGATTGATATTCCTTCTGCATATGCTTCAGGGGAAGCCAAATCATTCTTCACAAGCATTGTCAAGTCGTTTTCTAAAATTAAAAGATAGGAACGGGGTACAGAAAAAGCTTTCGAAAGAAACTGTGCAATAGCCGAAGCTAGGCTACTTACCGCTCCTGCTGGTATGGAATCAGAAAAAACAGCTCTAAAGGTTTTGTCCCTTAGGAGTTCGAACATCAATCTTTGCTTAAATATTATCATTGCATCTGCTAGAATTAAGGATGTATTTCCTCCTACTCCAATACCAAGTTTCACTCCTCGTCCAAGTCCTGCATGTAAGCCAACTCCTAATCCAAGTCCGGCATTTACATCAGCTCCTATCCCAAGTCCTGCTTTTATATCTTCTCCCACTCCAAGTCCTGCTTTCACATCTACACCCAAACCAAGTCCAGTTCCTAAACCAAGTCCAGCTCCCAAACCAAGTCCGGCTCCTAAACCAAATCCAGCTCCTACTCCAAGTCCCGCATTCAATCCGGCTCCTACCCCAAGTCCAGCATTCATTCCGGCTCCTACACCAATTCCAGCATTCAATCCAGCTCCTAAACCGAGTCCAGCGTCTACACCAAGTCCTGCTCCAACGCCAAGTCCAGAATTCAATTCTGCTCCAAGTCCTAGTCCGGTATGTAGTCCAGCTCCTGCATTAAGACCTGCTCCAAGTCCAGAATTTAGTGTGTTTCTTAGATTAGGTCCAAGGTTTGCATTCGCTCTGACACCTACGTCGTCATCGTCAAATACATCAAACATGTCTTCGAAGTTACCTTCAATTCCGACTGCACTTGTTACACACCCGATTGCAATGCTGGCGACGGTATTGGCAAGAGAATAGGCATTGAAGTTTATGCCATTAAGGATATTGTAGTTTGCCAATATTTGTGTTGAAGTATTGACAATCGCACTCGCGTACGTCTCAGCATCAGCTCCAGCATAGACAGACCCCAGAGAATTGATGAAGGCGTTCGACGTTTCATGACTATTTAGATGAAACTCTTGAGCGAATGCTTGTCCTAGTATTGTCCCAATGTTTGTCGCAACATCTGTATTTATTCTTCCATTGAAAACCATCCGGAAAGCATTGCTTTTCATCAGTTGAGCATAGAGGTTGTCAGAAAACAATGTTGACACGATATCTCCAGAATGTCCAACTCCCAATCCTATGTCTGCTGACAACAATCCAGAACCTTGAGTATCCCATCTCCTGTAGGGATTTCCTATAACCCGTGGTAAGGCATTTGGAATACGAATGACACCGATCATTACACACAGAAGTGGAGCTATATGACTTATGACACCCATCTCTTTATTTAATAGATTGAGTTGTTGCTTTGTGAATTATTAAATGAGGTGACTCTCTATTATATATGTCGGTTCTAGGCAATTAATTCCAATCATATGCCATCCTTCATTTTATTCATGCATCTTTATGATGGAAGATGAGAAATATTTTATGGCTGCAAATCTTGATGGTATTGAAACTGTAAGTTCCTGACATATCGCCAATGTCCCTTTGTCATGTTTATTTAGCTGTTTTATTAGGCGTTAAGAAGGTTCGTATTGAATACTGCCGTAATATGAAACGTAGAAAATTACGATCGAGATGCATTGATATTAAAACTCGTAAAAATCACACTTAGGGCCCATTTTCTATATAAAGAAATGAGAGTTTTAGAATTATGTTAACATTTAGGAACAACTTTATAATCATTTCACTTCATATTTATCTATTAAGTTTACTGCTTTTTGAAGTAACATTGTCAAAAAATTCTTTGTGAAAGAATTTATAAAAGGGTTTTAAAATATGTATATATAGTTTTTTTTCATTACTTTTATTACTTAATTAAAAGTTAATACTATTACTTAATTATTCGTAAATCGTTCGAGAATGCACACATAGTTTTCTATTCAGTATTTTCCCTCGGCGTTTATTGTTCCTATTAATAGTTAAAACTTCTAAAATATTCGAGCAAATTACATGCATATTTTTGTCAGAATGTCTGATTGATATAATAGTTTGGAAGTAAAAACGTAATAAACTAAGATTCTAAACTTTTTCTTGTTCAGCCGTATAGCTAAATTATTCATATTCGGTTATAAATACACTGGGTGACCATAGGCGTAAACTTGTATTGGGCCCATGGGCCCGAGCCCCCCCAATATATTGAAAACGCGGCTGAGCCCCCCCAATAATTTCAAAGCTCTTATTTACATTATGCAGAAAAAAAAATCCTCTATTTTTATTTAAATTTTCTTTGTAACAGGAACATTTAGCAAGTACGGTCATTTCCTTCAACAAAAGCATTTATTCTACAAAGACCCCTACCACCTCCCCCCCTTTCTAGCTGTTGGGCAGTTGTTTTGGAGTGGCGTCTCGCTTCTTCTCTCTCTCTCTCCCCCCCCCCCCCTTGTGTCCTTCTCCTACCCCAGGACCATTCTTACCCTGCCTGCTGGGGACCTCCCAGTATAGGACTTAGCGAAAGGCCTTCAGCAGATAAATTTCCCACATATATCCTTTTCAGGAAAGGGCAACAAAATACGTCGACTTTCAGGAACTCACAAGTTCCGTGAAATGTACAATGTACATTGACCGAGCGACAGTTTTTCACACAAACAAACGCATTCTCTGTCCGCAGTTAATTTAACACCCGCTGTGATAACCAGAGCAGGGGGATTGTGTGCAGTCCTGCTGAGGGTTCCACTCCAACGAAACCCACAGTCCCCCTCCCCCGAAGACTCGAGCTGCCAACAAGTAAAGGAACCGGAACGTGACAAAGGCAGCAATTGCCCCCCCCCCCCCCCCCACCGCTTTGGGTTATAGGTCTTCAAAGATGATGGCAAAGTAATTCTATGAGCTGATAAGTTATAGTTATAGTCTAAAGTGGAGGCCCTTGCGCTTGTATAATTTTGTTAAGTATGCATATTTGAGAGGTGAAAAATGTATTTGAGAGGAAAAGTTCACAACTTACGTGTTGAAAACAAACTTAAAGTAGGAATCTTTTCATTTACATTATAGTTTTTAGTTCTTAATGCTAATAGTGGGTGGCAATTGAAGAAATTTACTTTTTTAAGCTTTTATGTATTGTAACATTGTTTAATCATATAGACTCCTATATGTTAATTGTTTTGTCCCAGGAAAAATCCTTTCTCCATTACGTCATTTTATATTTTAACTCAAGAAATCTTTGTGGTATATGATGCGTGAAGAATATTTAAAAAAAAATATCAAAAATGTTTTAAAAGTAAAAAGTATTTCTGTATTGGAAGTATTGTATTATTTAACAGAAAATCAAATTATCGAAAGTTAATTAACGAAGTATAAATTTTTTAAACAATTTTTAACATTAATTAAAGTACTTTAATTACATTTTGTATTCAATTATCTTGTAAACATTTAAAGTGATCGACAAAATAAAACCGCAGACTATTTTGAAATGGCGCTCTCACTTTAGGAGAAATTCGAATAATATTTTTAAAGTTATTTCGTGTGATAACATTTAATTCGATAAAAAAAAATGGTCTATATTTTGGTTAACACTCGTTTTATAGCTGCAATGACGAAGGGAGGGAGAAAAAATTCGCAGCTAGCAATTTGAAATGTCTTTTGGGAATTCAATGCATCAAACGTACTATTTTGAAGAAACAAAGTTACTATTTAAAATTTATTCGTAAATTCTTTGGTCAAATTTTTTTTTTTCAAATTAATGTGAATAATGTATATTTTTCAGTAAAACATATTTAAAATATTTATTTCATAAAGTTGTAAATAATAGATAAAGTTAACCAATCTTATAAAATCATATATATGTGATCGTTTTGAATGTAGAAAAATTTGGCAGAATCGTATGAGGGGTCGTTCATATATTGCAGAATGCGCATGTAGGGAAATAGATTTTTGTCCTGCATGGATTTATGTTTATTTCCTAAGTTATGGTGTCCCTTTTTTCAATTTTTTTTATGTCACGATTCTTTTATTTTTATCGTGATTCTTAAAATTTGAGCCAAGGCCAAGATTTTCTTGCTGTAAGCAGTGACGGCTCGTGGACTACAGCAAGTACAGCCGGGTTGTAACTAAATTTATTAGTGTATTTTAAAACTAAAATCAGATATTTTATTAATTTTCTTAAATGAAGATTAGAATTGAAAATGAAATTTCTGCGGTAAGTAAACAAAATCTCCGATGTTGCCGTAATACACAATTCAGGAGGGGTAAAAGCTCCATTCAATCAAAACTGCAGCCAAAAAGCGAAGTTCGAAATTGGCTGCATCGTTGCCATGGCAACCTTACGTATTATGACTTCCCTTATGCACTAAAATGAGGGTTGTGACAAACGCAGCACAAAAGGATTTTCTCAACTCGGGCTGCACTTGGTATTCGATAAACTGATTGCCTCGTGCATGAATCGCGGGGATGGATGGAAGAACTGAGAAACTCTCCAAATGGAAATAGTTTTCGTCATAAATTTATTGTGTGCTGTTGTTTCGTTATTTAAGTTAATATTAAAATTGACCGATTCGCATGTATAAAAGAAAACTTTGATTTGAGTAGTAAATAATAAAGAATTTCCGTTCATGTATGGCTGTGGAAAATAGGGGGGGGGATTCACATGATTTCGGCTGCATTAACATTTTCGCCCACAGGCCGCCACTGCCTGTAAGTATTGACATACGCAGTAACACAAACAGTTTTAAGCACACTCACGTATCGTGTGCTAATGTCACAGGCTCCTAACGGCGATTTATGGTACCGGGCAATTGTGATCTCCGGATTTCGACAAAACATGATAGCAGCTGGTACTCCGTTCGAGAAGTCAATTATGGTGCTTATAGGCAATCCTTGGAGCAGTCGATTATGACACCTCACACTCAAATGATTTGCTATGTAAAGGACAATATGTGTCACACTACTGGTTCACACACGCAAGAGTAATTAGTATAATTTCTTACTTAAGTTCAGTTGTAGCTTAAATTATATTTTTTTGGGAAAGAACCTATAATACAACATAAATTCATGCAGGACAGAATATCTCTTTCCCTACTTGTGCGTTAGGCAATATATGGACAACCCCTCTCACCATCCAGACAAATTTACCTCCTTCCGGTAAATTTGGAAGCTTTTGGGGTGCTTCCCAATATAAGTTTTTATTTAACACTTATTATTCAATATCAAAACATTATTATACGTTAAAAAGAAATTTACAAAACATTTTCTATTTTGTAAAACAGTCAATTTTTTTAAAAAAGGGAAAATTGTATTACACTAGAAGGGCAGTTTTTTAGCTGATTGATATGGCACAGAATTTTATACACGGTTTTATAATACATACAAGAGGTTATGAAAATAAATAACAAAACTATTTTCTTTCTTTTGCCTATGCACATTCTGAAAATATTTTTAGGCACCAGGAAATATTTTTCAGCTACATGCCAGCCTTGAGGTTAAACGATGTTGCGGCCCTTTTTTGAACATTTGGCACCCTAAAAAATTGCGCAAATACCTTTACTTGTAAGTTATAATTTTGAGCCCCCCCAATAATTTTGATAACTTTACGCCTATGTGGGTGACAAACATACCGCTGTACAATGCAGATAATGTAAAAGAGAATAATTTTTGATTTTTTTTAAAAATAAAAGTTATCAATAATGTAAAGCACAACGACCTAACTTTATGAAAGCTATAGAGATAAAGTGCTGTACAATATTGATTTTTGGTTAAAAATTCCTAAAAATTATACCTTTTAAATATAAAATATGAAACTATTATGAACCTGCATTTAATTCTTTATATTTAAATTAGTTGAACTGATTTTTATTTTTAATTTTGAAAGATGAAGAATTGACAGAAAAAAATCGCATTTCATGCAAATCAATATTAAAATGCTCTGAGCGGTTGACTTGATATTTTCTCATAGATGATTTTTAGTTTTCTTAGCAAAACACTCAGTTTTCAAATTTATGAAAGTCTGTTCCGATATGTTGCAAATTTATTGTTTTGAAGTATTAATTAAAGGTATAGATATGTATATATATATATATATACTATATTGAAAAAATAAATCTTTTTATCTGTTAAAAAGCATGTGTTGAAAATATAAATGTAAATAATATTGTGTTTTTATTTTTTTAAAGAGACACGATACCTCTTAAACTTTTATTTTTGACTACTAATTTTAATGTATATAATTTAAATTAGAGAACAATATGTCCAAACAAATATTCCATAATTAGCATTGTTTTCAAAAAGTAAACGTTGTTAAAGCTTTCATATAAAATGCTAAAACTTTTTAAATATAAAAAAAAAATTCACCAAAACTTTTTCCCAGAACCTTTAAACTATAATACATAATAATTTATTTAAAAATTTTGCATACTACATGCATTTGATTTTTATCTAAATATTTATTAATGTTAACACAATTAATATTAACACATTTACTTTAGTTATTAAAAAAAACTTACTACACAAAGAGCTAATTCGCATGCCATTTTATAAAATACAACATATTTCATAATATGCATAAAAAATTACACATTTCTCCATTAATAACAAAAAATTGATAATGAACACACGCAAATTTTTATTCCAACAGAATGATTCATAATTCTATTTAATTGAATATTTCTATGCAGTCATCAGTAACGCCAAACATAGCTGCATTTTCTATGCCAATTACTTCTGATATCTGCACTAAAGCGCCTTGTATCCGATATCAAATTAGACAATTCAGATTGTGTTCAGCATCTCTAACGCTTTAATGACGCCTAACCCAATAGAATAAATTTAATTAGAGTGTCTTCCTAAAGTCTCTGACAAAGACAATGTTTTCCTTGGAGTTAATTAAAACTTAATAGGAGAAAAGCTACCGCTGCTGTCCTTCCAGCATGGCAGTTTTACACGAGCTATACAGCACGGAACTTGTTTCAAGGGCTCTTTTCATCGTTGTGCCTTACGTAGGTTCCTTAATAAAGGGAGGGGGGCGGGGAATCCGTGGTTCAGTGGATAAAGCGTTCAGCTGGTAATCAGAGGATTGCTAGTTCCAGCTCGTGCGGTGGACTTGACAAAGAAAAGTAAAAAAGTAGTGATCTTGCGATCGGAGGGTAGCCAGCTTCGCTATGTAAATACTAAAAAGTCGTCCAACATATTATACTGACTTGTATACGGGACTGGTGCATGATAAATCTGATCCAATGTCCTGACGCTTATTGCGGTTGTGGCGGGTGCCAGCTCAGGTGTTATCCTCGCCATCTGACCATGGTTTAAAAATAGAATGCATCGTTCCCTGGTTTTTCCTTCGAGATAGGCCCCGAACCGTCGCCAATAGCCCACTGTTCAGCTCTAGAGCTTCGTTAATTAACCAAATCAAAGTAACCCTATATTGTGGTTTGGTTTTATTAAAAAATGTCGCACTAGAGCTGGACAGTTGGCTATTGGCGACGGTTCGGGGCCTATCTCGAAGGAAAGACCCGGGAACAATGCCTCGTATTTTTTACCAAATCTTGGGAAAAAGCTAATACAGTAATTAGATTGTAATATATATATATATATATCACCTAAACGTTCGATAGGAAGCCAATTACGACTAGCTACTTTTTGTTGATTTTATCAGATCTATTTATATGACAAAACTTGACTATCCATTTTGAAATTCGGGCATTTTTAGTTTATTTCTTCATTGCAAGTCAAGTAATTCAGTGTAAGTTATATCTTTTGTATTGAATTATGTATATGTAACTTTGGCTGATTAATTATACCGAGTATTTAAAATATATAATGTTTTGATGTGTCAATTATTGGACTATAATTCGAACTTTCGATAGTTCTGAGTTGTTGATATGTTTTGGTTGTTTGTTGGTATGTTCTGTTTGGAGATTAATCAATTAGTTTGTTTATTACGAACGTTTTTCTAAACACTTTGCTGTGCACTTGTATTGTGAATAGTTGGCTTCGATTTTCAGCGCCGTGATTGGCTTCTGAAGGTACTTGAATAACCCAATATTTGACCTTTCGACAGTTCTGAAATACAGGAAAATGCTTTCTTTTAAACATTGATAATTGTTCTTGACATGTTGACTGCCAGTGTATTTTGGAACTTCATGCTAATACTACGAGATATCTCGTAGTTTTTAGCCAGCATAGTCGTAAACTTGTATTTGGCCCACGGGCCGAAGGCCCCCCTCCCCACCCAATATTTTGAAAAACTGGCCTAATTTCTCTAAATTTAAGGAGTTTTAGTACAAATTAAAGCCATGACCCAAAATAATTTTGAAAACTTTACGCCTCTGATAGAGAGCGTGTAAATTTAAACCTAATTTTTAGTACACCACCGTGTGATTATTTCTGTAACTTTCATTGGTGAAAAAAAAAAAAACTAGGGACGGGGTAAAACAGAGGTTTAAAAAAAGTTTAAATCGTGTTTTGTCTGATATTCTCCAAAAGGTTCGGAACATGCCCTTGCGCTTTTCTTCTGTGACGCTCGCGTTTTTTATTCTAGACACTGGATTCGTTGGCCAATTAAGTTAGTTGGTTTGTTAATTAACGTCGCACTAGAGCTGCACAGTGGGCTATTGGCGACGGTTCGGGGTCAATCTCGAAGGAAAGACCCGGGAACACATACACATTCACACATACATTCATACACACATTCATACATGTACCTCGTTATTTTAGAACCATGGTCAGATGACGAGGAAACACCTGAACTGGCACCCAAAGCCTTCAATAGACGTCGGGACTTTGGACCCCAATCAGATTTATCATGCACCAGTCCCGTATACACGCCAGTATAATTTGTTGGATATTCTGGACGACTTTCTAGTATTTTTGTAGCGAAGCTGACAACCCTCCGATCGCAAGATCACTACTTTTTTACTTTTCTATGTCAAGTCCATTTCACGGATTCGAACCACCAATCCTCTGATTAGTAGCTGAACGCCTTACCAACTGAGCAACTGGGGCTCGGCCAATTAAGTAAATCTATCTACAGACCAGTCCGGTGTCTCGGAGGGGACGCACGGCCGCTACGGAGGAAAAGCGAAAGGACATGTTCCCCAGCTTAATTGACAATATTTTCAGAATTTAACCCTTTAGCGGAGTTTATTATCGGAGGGATGATCCATTCTAATCTTTTGCTAGTTCAATTGTTTGAATTGCTAAAATAATTTATTTTCAAAGATAAATTATACATTATTTTACAGAAGGGAGTCTTAAACTTGTGTTATTTTCAGTAGCTATTTAGATAGCACCAATTTTGGTTTGAAAAAAAGGACATATCCTCCAACGAAAAAACATTGGAAAAGTAAAAAACGCTAAGCTCTCACCCTCCCCTTTAAAAAAAAACCTCGAAATTGTTACTAAAAAAGTTGTGATATCAAATCACCATGCCAACTACGCTAAGGAATCTGAACCCTGAACACCCTCCTGCATGTACAGCCGCGGAAAAAAAAAACGAACCACCGATGATTATTTCGTTAGTTTTTATAGTAGAGCTAAACTTAATATACCATTTTGGAGTAAATAAAGTCTACTATACATTGATATACAAAAAATTTGCATAGAGGACTATCTTCATACTCGAATCCGCACCAACTTTAAAATTTTCAATAGCAACACCTACTTTTGATAGCGCAGAAATGTTCCCCGCCCTCAAAATAATCTAAATACAAATTTTTGTTAATTTCCTACATTTATATGCAGAGATATTAGACAATATGTATCGATCTTATTTTGGGGGCTACTTCCACAGTGAACAAAGTATTAGTGAGACTTCGAAATAAAGTACGCTGGTAGAAATTGTTTTGGCGTTAGCCGTGGTTCTTATTTTTCCGTGGTCATTCATTCCCCCACCCCTATATACCCTTCGCCTCTATATAAGAATTTAGAATTTTATACCAACGCGATCACAGCGCTTTTAATTCTCAAAATTAGTAGATTTCTGTTAAGTTCTGCAGATTTTAAATTTGTGTATGACCCCTTAACTGATCATTTGATGCACATTATAATATTGTCAAAAAACTACTAAGAGGAAAATCATGAAATTTTAGATATGCATATAAAACGTTTTTCTGAGTCCATCACTATCAAAATATAGCATGGTTGCTATTCATAAATTTTATGAATATTAATATCCTAATTTAAATAAAATTAAAAAATATACATATAAGTAATGAAAGTTAGTGTATTTTATTTGGGTCGTTTAGAAGTAACACGCATAAAAATTTCAGCTTAATAAAATTATTATTTCGAAAGATATGATTAAAAGTTTAAGAAATTCATTTAACATTACGAGTTCTAAACTTTCGATATTCATAATTAAAAAACTACTTAACCAAATGACTTGCAAATTGATATTCAACGATAAATTTTGTCGTAGATTTTAAATATTGAATCAAAATTGGGTGTTGCTATTTTAAATTTTAAAGTTGGTGCGGATTTTAATATGAAGATAGTCCCCTATGCAATTTTTTTTGTATATCAATGTGTAGTAGACTTTATTCCCTACAAAATGGTATATTAAGTTTAGCTCTATTATAAAAACTAACGAAATAATCATCGGTGGTTCGTTTTTTTTTTCCGCGGCTGTACATATTTTTAACAGATGTAAGAAAAGAAAGCTCATCTTTTCTCAAGGCTAATGAGATTGTGCACAGGGTTGAGATCCCTAGTGCAGTTGGCTTAGTGGTTTGATATCACAACTTCGAGTTTTTTTAGAGGGGAGGGGGAGGGGGAAGGGTGCTCTACGTATTTTACTGTTCTTATGTTTTTTTAGGGGGGATATATACTATTTTAACAATCTTGCTATAAAAATTAAGTTTAGTTAAGTTTTTGACACTCCTTTCAATTTTATCATAACACGTTAGACCTTCTGTAGCGCGCTCTGTGTCCGAATTTCCTCTTATGGGGTCCTCTTAAAGTCCAGAAGCGTCTTTATTACATTCGATTTTAAAAAGCTCTAGAGAGCTGTAATAAATCTGTATCTTTGTACTACGAGAGTAGAAGGGACATAAAATAGAGACCATTTAAGTAAAAATAGCAAACTCCGAACTCATAAAATGTATCCTTTGTAAAAGCATAAAATATAATCAATGCATAAGTCATCGTCTAAAGTGTTATATGTCCTTTTTCGCAAAGGGTTTGTTTTGACTTTTAATTTTACGATTCTTTTGGTAATATGTAAATGCTTTATGTTTAGTACTTTTGGCCGCGACTGTACTTTTAATAACATTCTCTTTATTCATCCTATTTAACTGGGTTATCGTTGAATTAAAAAAATCCAGCAGTGTTATCTGTTTTGAATAATTTTCAGTCATTTTTTTTACTCGGTACGATTTGTCATCTTTAATGTATTTTTTCCTTTTAAAATTAATGAATGTAGATGAAAAATAGTGTTAATAAATAAGATTTTTTAAGAAACTCCGTATGAGGAATACCCCATTTAATTTTTTATATAAATATAAATATTTACGACGAACAACATACACGAGTCCCAACAAGGTTGATCCAGACTAGTATTTTTTAACAGTTCCAATTTTATGTAGAATTACATTATTAAATTAATTTTTATTCTAGACAAAACATTTAATAAAATTAAAGAAAAAGTTTATAAGAGATCTTAAATACTCAATTCTTCATTAGCAGAAACTTTTATAATGTAAATAATGGTTCTAAAATAAAATCTAGTGTAAAAAATGTATTAATTAAAAATTGAAACTCCAGAAACTTATTAAATTTAATGGCGTCATGTTATTTAAATGCCAGTGCCCTGTATGTTTAGAAGTATGCTCGATTTTTATATTTAGTCCTTTAACTCCCAACTTTTTAATGAGGAACGGTTTTGTTTTTTAGCCTTATTTTTAGAAAGTTTTTTTCTGTTGTGATTTTTGTTTAAATTTTGTCACTATTTATTTCTAATATCGTAAATACTTTTAGCCTTAATTAAGTCTAATGGTTCACAATGGAAATTGGATGTTTAAAAAATTGATTTATCTTTTGATGCTTTATGACGTTCTATTTATTGCAAAAATTCTGTAAGAAATTAGGGTCATACTTAAATGACTAACAACCTCCAATTTAAAAGAAGAATTTTTTTTTATTACGAGAGAAAGTGGGAAGTCTTTCGTAGTAAAAAACAACTTTTTTTATTTTAAATTGGGTTTTCTGGTCATCTAAGTATGACCCTAATTTCTTACAGAACTAGAGCTGCAAATTGGGCTATTGTCAACAGTTCGGGGTCTATTTCGAAGGAAAGATCCTGAAATACATACACATTCATACTTGCACCGCGTTATTTTAAAACCATGGTCAGATGACCAGGAATCACCTGAACTGACACCCAACGCCTTCAATAGACGTCGGGACTCCGATCAGATTTATCGTGCACCAGTCCCGTATACACGCCGTTAATTTTTGCGGATGTTCTGGACGTCTTTTCTAGTATTTTGTAGCGAAGCTGGCAACCCTCCGATCACAAGATCACTACTTTTTTTACTTTTTTTTGTCCATCGACTAGGATCGAACGAGGAATCTTCGGATTCCCAGCTGACGCCTTTAACCGCTCGGCCACGGAGGCCTACATAATTTTTGGAATCTACGGAACGTCATAAAGCATCAATAGAGAAATCAATTTTAAAGGCATCCAATTTCTATTTTGAACCATTAGACATTATTAAGGCAAAAATATTTACGAAATTAACAAAAAATAGTCAAATAGTGACAGATTTAAACAAAAATCACAGTAGAAAGAAAACAAAATTATTCTTTTGCACAGTTCTCTGTTCCTCATTCTAGTCGTTCATTACGGTCAAGACGAGTTTCAAACTGTACTCGTACTAGAAAATTCGTCCAGAACATCCGCAAAAATTAACGGCATGTATACGGGACTGGTGCACGATAAATCTGATCGGGGTCCAAAGTCCCGACGTCTACACGTGCCACGAAAAACACAATCTTCCACTGTATGGATATATTTGTAAAAAGTTATATATCGATGCTATTAAATCTAATTGTGCATCTGAGTGCCAGCATTTTAAATTCCGTTTAGTTTTTGAAATAAATTTATAACGGTTTTAAAAGCCACGTTTTTCAATTTCCATAGGTAAACAAATGGTATTTCCATTATTATAAAATCACATTCTTATAAAAACCATAAAGTGTTGACATCAATGAAATACATCAAAATAAATTAATATATTTTAATTACTTTGAACAATTGAACGTTGGCGATCAATAATATCTTTGGCGAAATTACTCTTTTTTACAAATATGCCCCAAAGGGAAATCCAACGTGAAAGTTAAACATTCGCAGATATACTTGGCGATATTTTAACTTTTAATATTTTAAACACGTGTGAAACCGCGGGTAACGGCTAGTTGAAGAATAAAGAACAAAATGTTTCTCTATCAAAGTTCATCTATTACACTGTTAAAAATAGGTACTCAAAATAAGTAAAATATACACATTTTTTATTACATTCGATGCTTATTATGGCTCCAAATACATAAGTTTCATTTCTGAAAAATACATGTACTCAAAATGAGTAAAATTGAATAAAAAGAGCAGTAGCTTGCTTACATAAAACACTTTCAATAAATATCGACCATTACAACTAAGACTTACCGAGAATTAAATCCAGGTCATCAGGGATCGCATCACAATGTCTTATCTGTTGTACTACCATTTCGACGTGAAGAAGTTATAAACAGAAGAAATGTTAAAAAGGTATGCCAAAAGAATGGGAAGTAAAATAATTGAGTTGTAATAACTCAGTTCCCATTTAAGCAATCACAATATCAAATAATCTGGAAAACCATCTTCTGAACACCTATTTTAAGTTTGTCAAGTCGCTTTGTTAAGATGGCTTGAACAGAAGCTGATATTATAGCCATATTAAATCACATTGCTCATTATCGCGAAAGTACGATTATTTAAATTTGAGTACGTCATCGCTTATTTGCATTGCAATTGCACTCAAAGAAAAACGAGTACGTTCAAAATTGGAAGTAGTTCGAATCGTAGTGTAATAACTTAGTTTCCATTTAAACAATCGCTTTCAAATAATATGAAAAACCGTCTACTGAACAACTATTTTGAGTTTGTAGGTCGCTCTGTAAAGATGACTTGAACAGAAGCTGATATTAGCAATAATGAACCACACTGCTCTTTTTCGCGAAAGTAAGATTACTCAAATTTGAGTATTTCATTACTCACTTACGAAAAATAAGTAGGTTCAGGTACCCATTTTTAAGCGCAATTTTTGTTACAGTGTAGAATATTTTAAATATATCCTTGGTCTCTGAAAGACTGAAGACCCCAAGGTTAAAATCTCCATCGCAACCACTCTTTCACCCACCCATCTTTTGTTCCCCCCTGATTAATACCCCTTACCTGCCAGAAAAGCAATTACCAATCGAGGCCTCTTCCCAACAAAAGCATCCAATAGATTACCACTTATATAACCTCTTTACCCAATCTTAAAACTCCTGAAGGAAGCAATCGTCCAATCGCACCTCTTGTAAGGAACATTACGAGTCATTATGAATAACTTAAATGGCATTCGGGACGCGTGGACCAATTAGTTGGGCTTACGCTGGGGACCCGTGATTAATCGCAGGGACTTTTCGAACGTTTGGAAGAATGCGTCGGCGGCATCTCAGGGTCTGAAGATCGATATTGGAAAGGACGATTATTATTATTATTACGCAGTCAATCTCCGCATTTCGGTCTTCGGTTTTATTTTGAAGGGGGCATCGATTGTATGGTTGGTGTGAGTATTGATTCAAATTGAATGAGGATGTATCTTAACGAGTGGATGAGTTCTGGTTATTGATACAGTTGAATGGGTTTTCGTGACGTGGGTGTCTTTTGTTTTGGTATTACGGTTGTGTGAGTATCAGATTAGTTATTGCGTAAATTTTGCTGATAAGTTGTATGCGATTGTTTCAGTTGCATCACTTGGGTGTAATATAGATTTTATAGAAGACTATTAAAAGGTCCCTGTGGTGCCCAGAAAAAAAAATATACTTTTACATACATGATCATATTTTAGTTTAATTGACTATATAATTATTCATTTGGCGAAATTTTTTATTTATTTAATGATATTTTGGCTGCATAATGGCGATATTTCCTCATCAATTAATCAGAATTCCTCGTGTATCTATCTTTACAGCTAAACTTTGTAAAAGATACTTTACATTGTTTTACAATGTTGAAATATTACATTGTTACAGTAGTGCACTTTAATTAGATTTCAGTACGAAGTCAAAGGGTATAAGAGAGTTAAGAGGTGGGCAGAGAGGATGGGGGTGGTTGTTCGAAATTTCATGTAGGCAGTAAACTTTTTTTCTTCCTTTTAAGGTCAAGTGTGCAAAATTTCATCAAAATCGGAATAAAACTGTAGATTTGTATAAAAAACATACACTTTATATTGAGATAGATATCGTTGAAGGAACTAATATTTGTTGTTAGGGTTTGCGAGCAAATATCCTTTGAGATAAAGAATCTGATAACTTTTGTAAATTTAAATGATTATAGGATTAAGGTGAATGCGCCATTTACCGAATACGTACCAGTTACCCACCATTTGGGGGAACTATTTAAAGCTCAAAACATATCTTTATATTTTTAAAAAACCCTTTAATCAATATTGCTTAAAAGTTTTAAAATTTCGGTAAATGTCATTTTGCAGTCTTTGTGAATTCAATAGTTACATGATTTTTTTATGTTTGGACCTGGTCAGAAATTGGTCTTAACTGGTCAAAAATTGGCACACAAAAGAACTAGGGTATAAAAATTTTACACTAGGCTTTGATAAGGATACATAAATGCGACATTTATATGATTTGTGAAAAAAAAATCAACCAGAAAATTAAAAAAATTCAGGTATTGCATTCCTTGCAAAGTTTCCAGCTAAACTATTCCTCTTAGATAATTCACTGCAAAAGAAGTGACAAAAAGAAAACTGTTCCTTCTCACCACCCTCAGAAGAAAAAAAAACAGTTTAAAAGCCAAGAACAGCTCTCAACTGGAATCCAAATCCTTTTACGAGAATGCAATAAATCCAATAAAACTGACTTTCGACTCTTTACCTCAAATAGACCGGAAAAAGCCGGTTGCTCGCATTCAAGCGAAGGCAGCCATAATAGAAAGAAATTGCCCGGATGTTCATCCAATAAACCCCAACAAATAAACCCTCTTGCTTGCTGCCTGTCGAATAAAAAGGGGGTGATTTTCTCATTTGGAAGTCAAATTCCAAGTCGAAAGTTCGATTCGCGAACTCATACCGCCATTTCCGGTACAATGAAGAACGTTCGAATTTCGGGTAAGGAAGTCGGGTAAGTTTGTTTATTGGATTGATATGAGATCTAGGGCTTTTTTTAAAGGAGGATTTTGATTTGTGGTATTGAGATTTTATATTTAAAATGTTTGAAAATATATTTGAAGTATGTTTGCAGGAAAGATCGGTGTATTTAGAGTATGAGGTTGATATACTCGGTTGAGGTTGTGACATATTGAGCGTTAGAATGTGCGATGGAAATTGAATTATCAGTTTCATATACTGATGTTTTGCATGTTCTAAATATGCTACCAGTGCCGTTACACAATAAATATTGGGGGGGGGGGGGGGGGGGGAGAAGCAAAAAGTTTCCCAACTTAATGATTCGAAATCCTCAATTCAACTATTCGAAATTTCCAACTCAACAGTGTTGGTAATTCCCTGTTCCAACTTATCGACATTTTTCATCTTTTTTTATATATATATATTAGGTAATATTAAACAGTTCTCTCACAAGAATTGTTTTGTTGCACCCACATTCCAATGCAGTGTCCGTTCTGAGGTCCAATTTAAATGTAATCTTACAAGTTGGGCAATTTCTAATCTTCCCTAGCTTTCATTTGTTAATTATATATATTTTCTGCAGGCATAAATTTTCCCAACCCGGAGGTTTTTAGAAGTTGAAACTCCCAACTTTCAGTGTTTCCAGAATATTGGGGGGGGGGGGGTCGGACTCCCCCCCAAACCCCCCCAGAGCAACGGGCCTGTGTGCTACGTATTCAAAAAATATGTAGCTTACATATCGAAACTACAGAGTTTTTTTTTTAATTTACGACCACATTGGGCACTAACTTCACGAAATGTGTTGATTTTATTCTTGAAAACTACGTTGGCATGGTAATTGTAAAGTAAATATGTAAGGCTATTTTTGAGTAATTCCTTTAAAAAAATTAAGTTCATCCTTGATTGATTCGAGAATTTACTCCTGTTGAGTGGATGTAACTTTTATAATAAATTTGACTACAATATCATTATACTATTTTTAAGATACTGTGCTAACATACAGAGAAGTCCTTATTATTATTTTTTGCGGGGGAGGGGGAGGAGATTTTGGTGATCCGAAAACGTGTGCAAACAGTGAAATCCTGATATCAAAAATATATCCAAAAATCAATTTCATAGTTGTAGATTCATTCAATTTCATTTACTGTAGCAAAAATTTTAGAAATCCCAGAATTAAATATATAAGCTAGTATAAAATTTCACCAAATAGCTCCGTTCTGTTAGTACATGCTTTCATTCATATGAATATTTTGATAGCGAAAAAAAAAATGAAATGTTTTTGATGAATTATTCAAAACGTAATGGAAATGTTTCAAAAATATTGTTCGATTTCTTATGAATAAAATGTGCGCTCAATCACAACCCGTTTGAAAAAAATTATTTTGTTCAAACTGAAATGATCTATAAATTATTATCGAAAGGTCTTGGTATTACTACCATTTGGATATATTCTTTTCAATGGAAATATGTAACCAGCGTTATCCATTTATGTATTATCTTATATGTTTGTCCTATTATCATGTTCCCGTCACTTGTATATATTTCATGTTCCCGTTACGTGTCTATATATTGTTCCCGTTATTACGATTGTAACGCTCTCTATATATTTTATGTCGCTCCCTCTGCGCCGGGAATGCGTCAGTCATGTAACTGCATTCTTACGGGGAATGTGTAATTTAGGTTCGTCCCACCCCGAGTTATTGTAACGTTAGGCTTATGTGAATAAAAATGTTTATGTTCAATCCTTGAGCAGTTATTTAGTCTATACGCCTTATAAATATTCTTTACAAGTATAACTTATTCCGATATCAATCAAGCGCTGGCTTTATGATAGAAAGTTTGACAATTTGACTTTTAAAAAAAAAAACTTATTTATCAGAAAAACTGCTGATATATATTACTGTTTTGTATTGTATAATATTTTACTGTATAATATTTTACTGTTTTGTGTACTTACGCAGTTTTCAGGAGATACAACTCACAACACTTAAATATATTTTTGTACCTTTTAAAAAAAAAGGTAAATTCTAAACGAAACACAAGAACAGTAAACACGATCTAAAAAAACGATATTTTTAAAAATTTTATTCACAAATATGCCGATAATATCTTCACCTCAGAATTCCTTATCCCCCTTTTTGTGCATGCCTATACAAAGGTGGGAGTATGTGCAAATATTCATCCATGGAAAATCAAACAATCACGTGTCACTTGCAGGCGAGGAACGAACAAAAAGGACCCTCCCTCTTTCGTGCATATCGACAACCCTTTCCCGAAAATGTCGTCTGCACATGTCGGCTCTTCGGTGCCTTCTTACTATATGCATTCCTTTGTGATATGGAAAGGGATATTGAAAAATATTATTCTGCTCTTGTGATTTTGGGGGGAATAATACTATATATTAAGATCGGTGAAAATAATCCTTTTGGATGTGACTTAAAGATGGTTTTATAGAAATAATTTTAAAAATATATATATTACTAAAATATTTTTTTTTAAAAATTGCAATGTGTATTATAAATTCTATCAAAAATCCGGTTAATTAAAAGTCTGGACAGTTAAATACCGGATAACCATATATTTTTTTTTTCAAAAGGTGCTCAAGTAGAACATCACCTATCCAATAAAACAAAATGTCCAAATATCTGAATTTGAACTGAAATCTTGCGCGAATATACATACATAAAGCATATACTGCAGCCAAAAGCGACATTCCACACAGATACGGTACAAAGGTCAATAGGGGAATGGGTTTACAAACAATCTGGTCAACGCGTTCTACTTTCCTCTACAAGATATTATGTAATTTATTCACATAGGCTGATTCCACGTTGAGTTATGTTGACGGAAACAATACTACAGCCGAAGACAACATAACACTCCCATTTGGTTCAAAGGTTAGAGAATAGAATGAATTAATATTAGGCTTGGTTGGCACGGCCTATACCTCCTCATAATGTTGAACCAACGTCAGATGACGAGAACAACACCTAAACTGGTACTTCATGCACTTGTATAGACTTTACTATGTTTAGACCACGACAGATTTCCCTTGCACCGGTTTCCATCATAATATAAAAGGTCCTAATCCCTAATTTTTTTTTAATTCAATTTTGTAGCTTCTCCGATTTTCTCTTAAAAAAACGCCTTTTTATGACACCTTAATATTTAATTTAGTCTTTTTAATGTCATAAAACGGTATATTTTTAAGGATAAGCCAAAAAAGGTACAAAAATGAAAATTTTCCATGAAAAATCCATGTATTGTTTTATTTTATCCTTTGATAATTATTATTCAATTATACTCTTCGTTAATCGATAATACTTCAGGGAATTTAAAAAATACCATTTATTTCATTTTATCATTTAATAATTTTTTATTGTTCAAAATTTTATTGTGTATTATATTTAAATGAATGTAAGGAAACAATATTTCACACAAAATTTCTATAATCGTTTTATTCAAAATTTAAACTTTTTCAATTTTTTAAGCTTTTTTTTAAACGATAATTATATTTTTTAAATATTTAAATTTTTTCACCAAACTTTTTTCTCATATCCTTTGAACTATAATACACAAGAATTGGCATTAAAAGTTTGTATATTATATGTATTTTATTTTTATATAAAAAGTTATTCATAATAACCCAACATTTTTTCCTAAAAACTCCATTTCTATTACTTTTGTAATTAAAAAACAATACTATTCATGAAGCTAATTTGCATACCAATTTATAATGTACACATATGTTACAACATGCTTAAACCAAGATATATTTATCCATTAATAATAAGAAAAACCTTAGTGTATCGAAAAACGTTATATCAAGAAATAACAAACACTGAGAAAAAAATATTAAAAATTTTTCGTCCTTGAAAAACACACCTGTGATCCATCAAAAAATCGCAAATAATCTCATCAAAAAACATTGATTAAGCAAATAAAAATGCAGAATTAAAATTTTTTTTAGTACTGTGCCCCCTTTAGTAACTATTAACGCCTTGCCTAATTATTTATAACCTATATTAATTTGCTACCAACAATTTGTAGAGAAAGATGAGCTGATATATAATAGTTTGGAAGTTTAAAATTCATAAGCATGCAAACGCTGTCTCTTTTGTTAAACAGAAACACTTCATTTATTAAAAATATTCGGCAGTCACAATGGCATCAAATTGTTACACAATATAGAACATTTTAATGCCAAGTGACGACACGAAAAAAAAATTAAAGTTGGAAAACTAACAATAGTCTAAGACCGAAATCTCAACAAAATTTGAAATTTCTTTCTTTTAATTTTTCCCTCCATCCTAACAATTAGCAATTTAATGTTTCCAACTAATTAATAATTATTAATTGTAGTTAATTGTAATTATTAAACGGGTTCTTTGTAAATTCGAATTTAAGTCTTTTCGTCCACTTTTTCCTTTTCGTTATAGTACATTACAAAAGCAAATTTCGTTTTTATATATTCCACAAATAAATTCTGCTTTGAACAACGTTTCCACGAATAAATGACTGCATTGTCATTCAGCTCGACTTATTTTAAACGGGTTCTTTGTAAATGGCATTGTAAGTCTAACAAAGAAGTTTCTGAAATAAAAACATTCAAAAATATGTTTCGTAATTTTTTTTTTTGTAATGAAAAATATATAGCGCTCTAGTTTAAATGAAAATATATGAAAACATCAGCCTATTATACTGTTTTACGTTTTCTTGTGTATCTGTCAATTTTCTAGAGTTACGTCGTACATTCATGGCTAAGCGATATAATTGTAATGAATGAGTCGTAAAATCACATTGTAGAGGAATAAATAACAAGTATATGCAAGTCGCAGATCTCTAACTGTAACTTCTGGATAGGGCAAGGCAGTTTGTTAACTTGAAGCCAACTGAAGGTTTAAAAAACTGTACCCCACTTCCATTTCTACATCTATATTTCGTATATTGTTCATGCTAAAATATGTTAAATTGTAGTGCTTATTATACCTATTCTCTTTGAAATCCATTTTAAGAATTAATAAGTGTATGAGCAGCAAAAAGAAAAACAATATTTTTGGCCACATACAAATTGATTCTATATGTAGAAAATGATATATCTAAACATACTTAACATTTCTATAACGGTTTGAGGAGGAAAACACCCCACGAAATCACTTTTAAAAATTAGTTATGGTAGAGTATGGCTGCTTACAATATGACTTCAACCGCGTCCGTCGGAGAAATTGGTTATGAGCATTCCAGAAGTTACAATTGGTGTTCAGTGACGCAAATATTTCCATACTTCCACAAGTATTATTATTGGAAGTTATGAACATGTTATAATTACTTACTATAGATGTGGCTGTATTAGCGTTGGAAAATAAAATTTAAACATAACAACAAATGTCTTTATTGGTGTAGTGTCTTATAAAATTTTAAATTACTGCGGAGTGCGGCAAGTTAACTTCCTTTTTTGAAGTGAGTGCTCTGAAGCTTACAGGAGCCCCAGGCAGGTGGGCGTGGTCTCGTTCGAGAGAGGAGATCATAAAGTTGTGTGAACTTGTGGTTCAGTCGCCATCATGAGTTGGAGTAACTAACAGCGTGCATTTGCCGTAGTGGCCTATTTTTCCAACGAAAGTTTGGTGGTTTCAACCCAACGTGCTTTCCGAAATCGCTTCAATAGTTTGCCTTTGGGACCTGTTCCGAACCGGACTTTTTGTAGGGGTATTTAAAATCCCGTATATATACTGACCGCCCACAAACTCTGGAAGATCTGAAAATAAACTTTCAAGGAGAAACGGACAACCTACCCATCAATATGCTGGAGAGAGTGATGAGAAACAACGTACTTCGGTTCACCCAGTATATCGATAATGGCAGGCGTTACTTACCCGGTATAATTGTCAAAACTATGTAAACCACAACTTTAAATGTGTAACTTTTGTATAAAAAAATAAATAAAAAAATATATTTACTACTTTTGGTTTTATTTCAATACGAAATAAGGAAGTTAGCTTGCCGCACCCTGTATATATATAATTTCTAAGAACATATAAATAATTAAAGTATGTGAAGAAAAGTCAATAAGAGAGATTTTTCAGAAATTTATTCTGTCAAATGACATAATAATTTACAAATGCTGCTTAAAGGCAACATGCAACTATTTTTGAACTGTTTAGAATAAACAATAGATACATTGACTAAGTAGGAAAATTCAAGTATTTTGAAACAAAACACATTTTAAATTTGAAGCACACTCTTGGACTCATTATCAATTTCACAATTTGATAATAATTTACATCCTTAACCAACTATTTTTATTTGAATCACTTAAAATTATTTCAAGTAACTCAAATGTAAGAGTTGAGATTTTGAACTCACAACGTATTAAGGTATGAATATATAACGATTTATTGTATAAATCAATGTGTTTGTATGTGTGTGTTTTTCTTTGGAATTTATATATATGATTTAATTTTTAAATGAAATAATGCATTCAACATTTTACATTTAAAAGTTTTTTAATTAACATTTTGTAATGATGTGCTTGTGTGATTAAATATTAAACAACATATAACTTAATAAACATATTTCTTCGTGTAATAATATTCGTTTTGTTTATCACACCTTATGTGTCTAGTCCGCATATGAAAACTTCTCAAATGTATTCTTTTAGATTAAGAATAAAATGGAGATCATATTCTATGATAAACTATTTGCTGAAAGGGTAATCATATCCCCTCCATCAAACCTCATGAATGACAATGTTTATAAAGCTATTTTTTGTTTGCGTATAAATGCTATTGTTTCATTGCAAATCAATTTTCGTAAAACCTATTTACAGTTTACAAATGAAACCACTAACTAAAAGTCAGTATAAGAATTTCTTAAGGGATAAAATTCTTTTTACCAAATGTTCACCCAACATCTGGAATGTTTGCAACTGTACATGGAACGTATGGTATCTTGCATTGATGTCATCAGAAATCTTCCAAGAATGTGATGAAAAGTCGTTATCTTTATGAAGTTAATGTCATAGTTTTCATCTCAAATTATTTGACTATATGTTGTGTGTGAAATATTTTGGTTCCGAACACATATATGCTCAAACTCTTGTTTACGTCAAGAGTTTCAAATCATCCAAACCTCATGCCCTCCCACGCGTTTTTTATTTAAGAAACTTCTATTTTTCTCTGTGTAATAAGCTTAACACACATATCAAATTGATCCGCAATATTTTGTGAGTAAAAGCATTTTATGTTGGTATCTTTTAAAGTTAATGTCCTTATGTGACAAACGAGAATCACAAAATTCGAACTTCTATTTATGGTTTTCGTATGAGATGAGGAATCTGCATTCTAAAAGTAAAAGTTGTTTTCTCGACAATTTTTCAGATTATGAAATAGTCATCAAATTCAGAAAGATTGAATGAAACACCTTCCTTTCATCAATGTTATGAGTGGTGCTGCTATCTCAAATAGTCAACTCCATTTCACGATTCACAGTTCACGAACTGAATTTTCCAATAATGGCATCACCTGGTTGCAAAACGAGCTGGCCAAACTCCACCAGTCTTTCTGTCGAACTGTTCGTTGAAATCATGACCTCCAGCTGCTTTTCCAACAAAGAGGATACAGTGGAAGAAGAAGATGAACCTTCCACATCGACTTTGCCACACTTGGTGTCATCGTTGAAACCCAACGGTTGAGGGCCTAAGTTGGCGACCAGGACAATGTCGCCAGACACAATCCTGGCGACAATCAGTCCACAGAGATTGTGGTGCCATTCGTATTCACGGGGGTCGTTCTCAAATGGCGAGCTGAATCTGATGACTAGACTGTGCATGAGGGTTGCCCGGGAGTCGCTGCTGATTGGTGGAAGAAGAGCTTCTTCGCTTTTCTTCATTTCTGTTAGCTTTTTGAAAAGCTGGGTTTGTTGGAATTTGGAGTCCACGTTTCTGGTGATGTAGTTTGGGTTAACTGGTAGCCAGGATTCGCTGTTTTCGTCTGTAGTAAAGTTAGCTTGGGGACCTGATGTCCACTGCATTGGGGCTAACTGGCCTCCCCGATAGACCTAAAAGAGAAAGGTTTCAATTAAGGACAAATTAAATAAAATTTAAAAGCTTGTAATAGTGTACCATTATAACAATATTTTACCATTACAAAATATATGGTATTTAATTCATTAGCTTGCAGAGTCCTAATAATAAAACAAACAGTATTTGAACTAGACCGAGTTATCACAAATTATTGGGCGATGATCATTGTTTGACTGTTTAACTATACGTAATAAACCTTTTGCTATGCTTTAACTACTTTGTTGCTACGAAAACTAAGCGACTTGCTTAAAATGTAAGCGAAATTTTTGAGCAAAAAAAAATTATTATGCCAAAACATCTAAATACAGCCAAACTATGACCATCGCCCAACAATTTGTGACCACCCTGCAGATGAATTCCTTAACAATGCTGGTTGGGGAGGGAGATTTCTAGTATTATTAACATTATTAATAGTGTATATAGTCAGCTATTTGAACAATATTTTTGTATAACTATTTTATATTTCAAACAAGTCGCTTAGCTTTACTAGCAACAAACAAAGTAGAAGTATAGCAAAAGGGTTTATTAGGTATATTTGAATAGTTAAACAAAGACCATCACCTGACAATTTGTGACCAGGCTATTGGTAACATATTTTTTTACCATATATGGGCACAACCGTTTGGTACGGGAAATTAAATGTACATTGTTTTTATATTATACAAGCAGAAGTACCCGTTCTTCGTATGGGAATATAATTAAAAAGAACTATCACATAAATACCAAAAAGTTTAATTTAAGTTTGTATAATGCTTTAACGAGTCATAAAAATGAAAATACTGTATGCGCTATCATTGAAGCCACATAAAATACGATTAGTTTTTATTAATACGATTAGCTTATAAAATACGATTAGCTTTAACGAGTCATAAAAATGAAAATACTGTATATGCTACCATTGAAGCCATATAAAATACGATTAGTTTTATATGCTTTTAGTTGATTGGAACAAAATCAACTACATTCTTCATCAAATTAGTATATTATCTCCAAGAATTTATTATAGAGGACATTAGAGATTTGAAGCTTGATTTAAAAATAATTAATGAATTGAAATTCAAAAGCATCTCATAAAAATAAAAACTTTATTTGTACGAAATATTTTATACTTTTAATTCCATAGTTTAATTATCCATTAACAAATCAAAAACTACCACGTCAAAATAACAACAGATAATAGTAATTAATTATACGATTAAAAATCTCGTTATTATCTCTCAACCATTCATTGCATGCCGAAACTTAAATCAAAAATTAACTTTTAAATGTTCTCCTAATTAAAGCGGAGTTGATAGATACGCTGCTCATGAGTACTGCCCATTTTTATAATATGCGCATAAACTCTGATGCGTCCATAATGCTCCCCTAGAAGTTTGAGCTAATATCTGAATCCCCATTTATCTTTCGCTGAATTAAATGAAGGATGGAAGGAAATGGAAGTTTGTGGTCCCTCACAAAGACGCGGAATTTGATTAATGAGGGACGATATCAATATCAGGCCTCAGAAGGAGATATAAAAAGTGGAATTAAGTTTATGCTTCTAAATATGAATTTAATTATAATGCACTGGGTTGTGTGTCTTTTTTCGGAGGGTGGTATCTAAAGAAGCTCTTTAATTATTCATTTTGTGTATCGAATTATATTTTTTGTAAGGGGAAGAAATGCGTTGGTGTAACTTGAATTTTGATTTATGCCAGGATGGATTGACATTTTATTTAAATATAAGTTATTTAAGATTAAACTTGCGTTTGCTTATGTAAGCAATCTAATTACGGATATTTTGATGAAAGAAAGAGTAAAGTATTTGGAGTGTGCGAAATATTTTTTCAGATTAAACTTTTATTTACATTTTTGGACAATTTAAATATTTATTTGATATTTCAATCCTAATTCTTTCAATCACATTTATATTACAACTGGAGCTGAAGTGCCCGGCGTCGCCGGAAAAAAACCTCTAGATTTGTATAAAAAAACCTCATAGACAGTTTATTTATATATAGTTTTTCGTAGAGTGCTGGCCGATTTTTTTTACATTGTCGCCTTTTGGCGGTTTTTGTAAGAAATCAGTTCTGCTAATATTAAGGTGAGGGGTGTGGGTGGTTTTTCAAAATCTCATGTAGACAGCGACCGTCCTCTGTTTAAATATTGAGCGTTCAATATATTAATTTTATCGTCTTGAGAATACTTTCGCCATTTTGGTGATATATATATATATATATATATATGAAATCGGAAAAATTGTTTAAAAAAACTCCAGTTAATCGACATTTCCGGATATATAACAGTCGGATAACCGATTATTTTTTTTGCATATTTTGCCTAAGTGGATTTTTCTCTATCCAACAAAAAAAGAATTTTCGAAATCGGAAATTTTTTTTTTCAAACGGTCCGGTTAATTGAGAATTCCGGATAGTTAAATGCCGGAAAATCGGATAATTTTTCAAATCGCTCCCAAGTGAAACATTCCCTATCTAAAAAAAACACGAGCGAATATCTGAAGTAGAATCCCGCGCGAACATACATAAAAAAATCCATACATAACGGTGGAATTGATAACCTCTCGACTTGGCGCGCGTTGGCGGTTTAAATTTAAAGTTTCTGGTGGTTTTATTGTTATACTGCTTTTTGAGTATACAATGATTAAGAACTGTTCATTTATTACGTTAAGCATCCTTTGTGGGGAGAAGGTTTATCATGCGTGACAGTGGCGTAACATGGAGAAGGGGTCTTAATAGTTGCGTGACGAAGCAAAACTTTGTACAATTTTTTTTTAAGCAAACGTTAATATAAGTACTTTTTCATAGAAATCACTATCTTTAACGGGATCTTGGATAAAATACACAGAATAGAAGTTTTAATTACTTTTTTTCAAATGCAAAAAATTATCAGGACGAAAAATAGGGGAGAAGGATATACAAAACGATGAAAACTAGTATGACGCAATAAATGAACGATCCCTTATTTCAATAACGATTTCCATTAAATATTTAGTATTTGAAAACATCGATGTATAACAAAAATAAACATAACAAAATTTATCATTTCAGTTAATTTATTTTCGATTGATTTTTTTTAAAGTCTGTAGTATTAAATTAAAACGCATCAATAAAAAAAAGCTTATTTTAAAAAAAATTTCAAAAATTACTAATACAATAACAATAATAAAAGAATCGGCTATGAAAAGCAAACAAAGAATAAAAACATTTTTAGAAAAATCTCCGTCATCTGATATCAAGGATCAAAACTGAAAAAACTCATAATAAAAAAATTCGATCAAGATACAGTCACCTATATTTTTTCTACACCGTATCCAGTAGAGAATTTTTTCCCTTGTTATTTCTCTATCCAGGTTTTGATCCGACAGCTCCTGAATTTGTCGCAGCGTGGGCGTTAAATCGGGAGAGGGAGCAATCGTGATGAATTGTGGGAGAGATAGTCTCAGAAACGGGAAAAAACTGGAAAGTTGTTTGTGATCCGAATTTCCGGATCACTTTCACCCCGGCGGTTTTCCCGATATCCCGATTCCAGGAAATTAGGTTCGGTTTCTCTTCGCTCCTTTTTTGTTGTTCCCGTTGACTTTTTTAGATAAGATAGCGAACTGGTATTTGTAAACGATTTACCGATGCTTTGTTTGTTGTAAGTAAAGGATGTCAAACACGATAAATGCTGAGCGTGATATAATTATTTGAATATTAGATAAAAACTCGTCTTATAGAACATTGCGTTAAGAATATTAAAATATAAATACAACGTTAAAATGCGCAATAAAAATGCATTGAATCCGACGGATTGAATGGATTTTTATTGCGTAATTTAACGTTGTATTTGTATTTTAATATTTGAATATTAATTCTTCACTGCACTGTATAAAAATGTGCTTAAAAATGAGTACATGGATATACTTGTTTTCTTTGAGTACATTTGAATCGTAAATGAGCGATGACGTACTCAAATTTAAGTAATCGTATACTTTCTCGAAAATGAGCAGTGTGGTCGAATATTGCTAATCTCAGCTTCTGTTCAAAGCGACCTGACAAACTTAAAATAGTTGTTCATAAGATGTTTTTCCACATTATTTGATGTCTATTGCTTAAATGGAAACTGAGTTATTACGACTCAATTATCTTGTTTCACATTCTTTTGTCGTGCCTTTTTAAGATTACTGCTGTTTATAACTTCTTCACATCGCTCTGGTAGTACAACGGATATGGTTTTGGACTTCGGTGAGGAAGACATTAGGTAGAATGATTGGGTGTTATATTCAAGGTAAGTCTTGGATGTAATTGTTGAAATTTATTGAAAGTGATTTACGAAGGCAGCTTATGTAGGCAAGCAACTGTTCATTTTACTCAGGGTTTTTTTTATTCAAAAATAAAACTTTTGTATTCGTTGCTATGATAAGCATTGAATGTAATCAAAAAGGAGTACATTTTACTTAGTTTTAACAGTGTGCACAACTTTTTTTACTTGCTGAAAAGAATAGTGTGCAAGAAAAATACGCTGTTGAAAATGCATTCCTATATTTGACGAAAATGTTGTCATTTTTGACGGAGCAGACGCCTGCTACATATTTCGTCTAACTGAGGATATCCATTCTGTCGTGTTTTTTGATGAAATGCATTTCATCCAAAATGAGAAGGATTTCAAATAATATAATAACTCGATATCGACGAGCTGACATGAACCTCGGACCTTTCGTTTCAAAGCCGAACGCTCTACTCACTCGGTCAAGAAGACTCGTTTGAATTCTAAATTTATTTGACAAGAAATGACGCCAAAAAGTGACTATAAATATAAAAAACAAAATGGTGACCCTTATGGATCAGCATTGAGCATTGCACCAAGCTTTATTTTAAAGAAAAATTACTTCGTGGGAACTTTAATTTTCTCAACTGTCACTGAACAAAGTTTATGAAGTTTTCTTGAAAAGTTTAATGTGGGAAAATAGGTCACCAGTGCATTACCAGTGCATTTGCAACATGTACCTTCTGATTTCAGCAAGAGGCGCAATCCTCTATTTTAATTTGCAATACTGGAAAACAAAGTCCATCTGCATGCAACAAAAAAGAAACAAGGTATAACTTCTTTTTCGACCAAAACGAGGTGCTGGTACTTTCTCAGACATTCAAAATTCACTGTTTCCTTAATTACCATGCAATAAACCGTAAACAAACACATAGAAATGCTAGTATTTAACATTTCTGATAAAGTAAGAATCTATAACAAATTAAGGGGAGTACTCATTCCAGACGAGACTTGATCGTATTTTGATAACTTGCGTTTTCACAAAAGCGATGATGCCCACTGATCTCTAGTTATAACTGGATTGGGCAAAACATTTGTTGACTTGAAGCCAATTAAAAGGATAACAACTCTACCCCGCTTTCATTGCAATATTTCGTATATTTTTCATGTTAAAATAAGCCAACATGTATTGCTTTTTGGCTGAGTTTTATTCTATTTTTTTAAACCCATTTTAAATTCAATCTGCTAATAAAATAGAAAATAATTTGCAAGTCAAAGGAGAAGTGGATAAAAAGCAACAGCAAAAACTATTTGTTTGGCGACATAAAAATTCATTCTATACGTAGAAAATATATTTAAATACATTTAATATTTTTACAAGGCTATGGTGTTAAAAAACAACACTAAATCACTTAAAAAAAATTATGGTGGCACAGTATGGCTGCTTCTACATTGACTTAAATCCATCCAATAGGAAACAAGTTTTGAGCCTTCCAGAATTTACAGTTAGTGGTCAGTGATGATGCCACCTGGACTAAATAGGCAGCAGTCACAACAACCACTTGCTGATTTTCCTTAATATCTCCTATACCTATATCCATTTTTTTTTTCTTGATAGCTTGCGCTGGAAACCTATAAAGAATGTTTATTGAAACGACCGTGGCGGCACAAAATTATACCCCCACTAGCCAAGGATAGTGAAGACTATATATAGAAGGTGTGCTCGTTTTTCGCTTTTTGAAAGTGGGCAAGGAAAGCACATTTTTGACGTCATTTTTGCTCCGCCTTACTATGGGTTTTTTATCATTCTCATTGGCTGTGTGTTTCAAGCATTGCTACTTAGGTTCGATCCCCGGTTGGGTTACAACTGGTGATTTAATTTTTAATTATCAAAATAATGTAAATATTTGTAAATAATTGTGTTCAGGTAGCTTCACTACTAATCCGTCCTTGTTTTGTTATGTCCCTGTATTTTACTTGATTGAAATTGTAACTCATTTAATAAGTCGAATACAAATGCATTGACCTGATGTTTCCTACCCCCATTTTACTCTTTCAAAATTCATGGACATGCACTCATGGCAGCTAATATTATTTTAATACGCTTAATTTATTGAGCAAATCTTTTGCAATTTTTCCATACTAAATGCAATCCTTAAAATATAATTTAAACTCATAAAATGCAGTAAAAGTAACTAAATAAAGTTAGCTTATCACTTTTTAATAGTTCACAAAAAAACGAATAGATGACAGCACCTCACAAACGAGAGCATTAGACACGCCTACAGAAAGCGGAGGTAGGCGGCACTATGACGTCAAAAATTTGATTTCCCCGCCTTCCGTAGACAGCGTGAGAACGAGCACACACATATATATATATATATATATATATATATATATATATATATATATATATATATATATATATATATATATATATATATATATATATATATATAGACTATATATATATATATATATATATATATATATATATAGACTATATATATATATATATATATATATAGACTATATATATATAGACTATATATATATAGACTATATATATATATATATATATATATATATATATATATATATAGACTATATATATATAGACTATATATATATAGACTATATATATATATAGACTATATATATATATATATATATATATATATATATATATATATATATATATATATATATAGACTATATATATATAGACTATATATATATAGACTATATATATATATATATATATATATATATATATATAGACTATATATATATATAGACTATATATATATATAGACTATATATATATATATAGACTATATATATATATATATATATATATATATATATATATATATATATATATATATATATATATATATATATATATATATATATATATATATATATATATATATATATATATATATATATATATATATATATATATATATATATATATATATATATATATATATATATATATATATATATATATATATATATATATATATATAGTCTTCACTATCCTTGCCCACTAGTCACTTTCTTACCCTATTTGACAGTACTCAACAATTTCTGTCACTGGCAATAATGAAACTTTAAACATTATAAACTTATATTTGTGAGAAATATCAAACGGTACCATTTACTATGGAATCTTTTAGAGAAAAAAAAAGTTCGGTCAAAGTTAAATCATTTATTAAATCTCTGCAAGTTCCTCTCTAAAAAGTTTCGGATGTAAAAACCCTTGATGAAAGTAAGAGGGAAAACTTTACACAATTCGTCTTCTGGTTGAAAAGCACGTTTACCTCACTGTGCAGTTTGTGTTCCACAGCTTGCAAAAAATTTATCAAGAATTCTTCTTGCGTAGTTGAAGAGAAGTGAAGTAATGCCGACATTTATCATCTTTCTTTTTGCTTGGATGGCAACTGTGTGGCAGAGAAATTAACCACGTGATCTGAGTGCGTCATTCTTCTGATCGGAACCGGAATTGGTTCTTTATTTCACTTCTTGTTTTTTTTTTTTTATGCTTTTCGAAAACTAAAAGTGATCTTGATGTCAAAACTAAAATCTATTTGTGTTTTATTATTTTCATGAAAAATTATTCCATGTTTTACATTAAAACTTCTTAAAGTAATGAAAAAAAATTGTGGCTTTTATTCTAGTTTAAAAAATTATGGTATTAAAATATCTTTTGATTTTTATTTGCTAGAAAATCAAAATATTCCATCTAATGTTCCATTGCATAATATAGTCTCACTTTTAAAATCCATGATTAATTTTCTAACATCATTAATAAATTAAATTTATAATAACTAAAGTAAAAAAAATGGCTGAATCGAAATAAAATTATTTAAAAAAAATATTTTATCAATTTTTTTGTCCTAAAGAACATAATTTATTTTTATCACAACAAAGACATATAAAGAGTTTTTTCATACAACAATCATCTCTCTCAACACAAAAAACACAAAATAAGTGTTTCTCATAAGCAAGGATAGTGAAGACCATATATATATATATAAGGTGTGCTCGTATTTCGCTTTTTGAAAGGGGCAAGGAAAGTATTCTTTTGACGTCATTTTAGCTCCGCCTTACTATGGGTTTTTGATCATTCTCATTGGCTGTGTGTTTCAAGCATTGCTACTTAGGTTCGATCCCCGGTTGGGTAACAACTGGTGATTTATTTTTAATTAGCAAAATAATGTAAATATCTGTAAATAATTGTGTTGAGGTAGCTTCAATACTAATCCATCCTTGTTTTGTTATGTCCCCGTACTTTACTTGATTGAAATTGTAACTCATTTAATATGTCCAATACAAATGCATTGTGTTCAGGTAGCTTCAATACTAATCCATCCTTGTTTTGTTATGTCCCCGTACTTTACTTGATTGAAATTGTAACTCATTTAATATGTCCAATACAAATGCATTGTGTTCAGGTAGCTTCAATACTAATCCATCCTTGTTTTGTTATGTCCCCGTACTTTACTTGATTGAAATTGTAACTCATTTAATATGTCCAATACAAATGCATTGACATGATGGTTCTGACCCCATTTTACTCTTTCAAAATTCATGGACATGCTCTCGTCGCAGATAATATTATTTTAATACGCTTAATTTATTAAGCAAATCTTTTTCAATTTTTACATACTAAATGCAACCCTTAAAATAAAATTTAAACTCATAAAATGCAGCAAATACTAAATTCAGTTAGCGAAATCACTTTTAAATAGTTCGCAAAAAAAACTAATAGATGGCAGCACCTCACGGACCATTAGTTCAAATTGAACGTCATTCCTAATATTTTAATAACTAAACAACTCTGAAAATCGATTAAAATTGTTTTTTGAGGCAAATTTTAACTGTTTTCTTTTAAATAAATTCATGATTAGTTAAAAACAAGAATTCTTGTTCAATTAAGTAGACTCCAAAAACGACTGCACAAACGAGAGCATTAGACACGCCCACAGAAGTCGGAGGCGTCACTATGACGTCAAAAGAATACTTTTCCCCGCCCTCCATCAGAAAGCGGGAGTAGCAGCACACCTTTTATATATAGTCTTCACTATCCTTGTCTCTTAAGTAGCAGATTTGAAATTATTCATGAATGATATTTTTAATTATGAAATTGCTTATTTCGTTTTACGAATCGTTAAAATATATAAAAAACGGCACAAACAGCCGTTTGGATTAAGGAGGGCTTTAGATTTTAGTGGAGAATCTGTGTGCTCCAATTATTATTTCATTTAAAAAAAAATATTTATACATTTCATAGAAAATATGCACACTGTTAAAAATGGGTATTCAAAAATAAGTAAAATGTACTCATTTTTAAATACATTCGTTGTTTATCATGGCTCCGAATACATTAAGTTTTAATTTTGAAAAATACACATACTTAAAAATGAGTACAATGGGTAAAAATGAATTAAAAGAGCAGATGCTAGCCTACATAGGCTGCCTTCATAAATAACTCTCAATAAATATTTACAATTACAACAAGCAATTACCAGGAATTAAACCCAATCGTTCTGATGTCGTCCTCACCGCAGCCCGGTGCCTTATCCGTTGTACTATCAGGGCAACGTGAAGAAGTTATAAACAGAATAAATGTTAAAAAGATGCGCCAAAAGAATGGGAATTAAGATAATTAAACTGTAATAACTCAGTTTCCATTGAAGCAATCGACATCAAATAATGTGGAAAACCATCTTCCGAACAACTATTTTAAGTTTGTCAGGTCGCTTTGTTAAAATGACCTTGAACAGAAACTGTGATTAGACATACTAAATCTCATTTTTGCGAAAGTACGATTACTAAAATTTGAGTACGCCATCACTCATTCACGATGCAATTGTACTTAAATATACGGGTATGTTCATGTATTCATTTTTAAGCACCTTTTTTTTTACAGTGTACAAAAAGAAAGCACATACACCGCTTAAGCCAAATATGACTGACCACTTAAAATGCCTATTATAAATAAATACAACATTCAAAAGAATCGCTGCAATAACCTCCAATATATTGTAATTTATTTTTAAACTAAAAATTCTAGACAATCTCTAAATAAAATAAAACACCAAGTACCTTTTTTTTCAAACGGAAAATAAAGCCTTATTTCTACTGTTATATACATTGCAATGAACGCAATATGCACTTAAGTTACTGTCCTCTTGGGGGAGGGGGGGGGGGGGGGGGGGGAAGGGGGGGGGGGGAATTCTGTATAAGTAACGTATTCGGTCTTTTTTCAATTCAAGATGTTTACTCGGAAAGTCTTTCTCCCATTGCTCAACGAGGGATTTTACTTTTCAGTCTCCTTTGTTTCGACCCTTAACTTTAAATGAAAAAGAAATCTGAGAAAAAAATCCGACAGGAATACAATTGGCTGTTGGCCAGAGTCCCCCCCTCCCGAAAAAAAATATCAGTCTAGGAGAAATGATAACAAATCGTATTTGTTTTCAATGCTTTAAGTCCGAGGAATTCAAAATGCTCTTAAGGCCGACGTTTTTCTTGATTTCCTTTTTTGTATATGTATTCACAAAGGGGTATGTGAAAAGCACAGGTTTATAAAATCGGTCTATTTGTCTCAATGTTATAAAAACTAGCGATTCTGTAGAAAAATGTTTTCGATTCATTGTGCCGGAACGATTTTAGGGATAGTTAGGATTTATTTTTTAAAATTCCCAATAGATAAAAATTTTCAGAGTGGAATACGGTTTATGAGGCGAAATTGTGAAGAAGTAAGGTAAAAAGAAAATTCTAAAAGGAAATGTTTTTATGTCTGATATATTCTCTTTTCTTAAACCTTTTTTTTATGGAATATTTGGGTCTTATAATAAATCAAATTGATTTTGTAAAAATTATATTTGATTTTTTATATATGAACAAGGCTACAGTTAAGCGGTGCAGATGCAAATACTGTTATTAATTCGCAGTATTGTCTGTACAGTCGTTCCCCTAAAATATTTTAATATTAACTGGTGTCATTATTTACCTGTATAAAATACATGGATTTTTTCGTTGCTATAAAAAAAATTCAAATTACCATTTTACTTTAAGCATAAATTTCTAAACTTTTCAAATTTTGAACAACATATGACAAAAGTTCGGAAATAGTTTGATAACCCATAGATAAGTTTATTTGTCTTCTATCACAAAAAATAAAAAAATAAATATTTTTACATTTAAAACTAGCTGTTACCCGCGGTTTCACTCGCGTTAAAAAATTTTACCCCATTGGTTCGTTCACCCCGTTTATTCCTTGTATTTTATTTTCTTGAAGGCAAAATAACTGGTCTACTGTTGAAACATCTCCGAATGTTAGTTTTTCCGTTGAAGCACAATTGTCAGAAAGAGTTAATTCGCCAAAGCAATTTTCGATCGCCAACTTTCAAATGTTTAAATCAATATATATTAATTTATTTTAAAGCATTTCATTGTTGTGAAGTAATTTTATGATTTTATAATAATGTATTGTAGATACTATTTTTTTAATGACTAGGGGGCTCCGCCCCCTGCTCCGCTAACGCTTCGCCAACCACCGGAGGATTGCTACGCAATCCTCTTTAGTTTGCTTCGCAAACAATACCGGCTTCATACACTGTAGACAATGGCAATGTGTCCTAACAAAAATACTTTTTTTAGTTATATAAATTATTACTGGCAGTGCCGTCACACGAATTTTTTTTTGGGGATGTTGAGACAAGAAATTTCCCAACTTAACGATCCGAAATTCCGAAAGTGAACGATTCAAAATTCCCAACTTGTACCAGCTCTAGTGTTGTTCTCGTTATCTGACCATTGTTAAAAATATGAGACATCGTTCCCGGGTCTTTTCTTCGAGAAAGGCCTCGAACCAAAGCGTCCTTGATGTAGTAAGTAAATACGTACCAATAACCAATCAAGGGCGCGTTGCTCGAACCAACGCCAGTAGTTCAATGTGCAGCTCTAGTGCGACGTTTATTAACCAGACCACACTTAACGATTCAAAATTCACAACGCAACAGTGCTAAAAAAAAATCACAGTTCCAACTTATAGACATTTGTCAGCTTTTTATAGGTAATATTAAACAGTTCTCTCGAAAGTATTGATTTGTTGCACGCATGTTCCAATGCAGTGTTCCGTTTTGAGATCTAATTTAAGTTTCATCTTAATACAAGCTGGGCAATTTCTAGTCTTCCGTCGCTTTCATTTGCTAATAATATTAATTTTCCTGAGGCATAAATTTTCCCAACTCAGGGATTTTTAAAATTCGAAAACCCCAACTTTTAAGGTTTCAAGTTTACAGTGGGGAAGGGGGGGGGGGCCATGCTCTCTCCCCCCCCCCTCCCCCTCCCACACACACACAAACGTTGCCGCCGTTGTGGTGGGTCTGATAACTGGAAAAGCTCAACTGCAGAACTGCTTCAACGCAATTGTTTCTACTCATTTAAAAGCGAAACGTGTAAACAAACAACAGCATAAAACGCGCCAAGCAAAAAAAAGCCTAATTCGCCAACTTTTATTTATATAAAGTAAGATTATTGAGAATTGGCGCTAATAATAATTCCCCATTAAAATATATATTAAGCTACGGAATTTGGATTTACATACATATTGGCATTTTGCCAACGTTGGCATTTTGCTCCGAAATATCTTTTAATAATAATTATAGTACTTCACATAAATAGTTACATCTAATTTATTTATTAAGATAGAATTTCAGTTTTCATACTATTCAAGAAAGGAAGATTTTACGAATATAACTATATTTTTTTAACGGGAAAAAAGTATACTTTTGAACTACTTAGAGCAGTTTTAATTTATCACTTAAAATTTTATGCGTAAAATTGACGATTATTTCAGACATTTCGTCAATTATTTAAAAATTTATAACCACAAAACTAAATCGAATTTTCACAAACGCTCTGGATCATTTGTAGCCAATAGTTTAATCTGTATCCCTAATTTTTTATTTATATTTTTGTTGAAAATTGGAAGACAAGTATCTAAAAATGTGTGAATTGTGTTCGAAATTTTTTTAAATTATGACTTTAACATAAAATAACGTCTAATATACTAATCGTATTAAAAAACAAATATATTCACCTTATTTCCCAAACATTTTTTAATAAACTGTCATAATTTCATAATTTTAGGACATTTACCTTTTGAGATGCAAGCGGAACAATGAGACAAAAAGTCGCAAATTAAAATTTTCTCGAAATATCCGACATTTTTATCCTTCTTCGCTACTTTTTATACCTATCTTAATTGACTATATCTAATTTAATTGTAAAGATAGGAATATAACCTTTATAACATCAGAAAGAGGAAGTTTTAGCGAACATTAATATATTTTTTTGAATAAGAGAATATGTAATTTTAAATGACTTATAGCAATTTAGAAATCACGTTTCAAAAATGAGGGTGAAAAAACTTCAAAAAGTGGAGCGTGTTTAAATGTTTATAAAACTTATAAATCCAAAACTAATTCGAATTTTAAAAAATGCTTACTTGGATTTCCAGTTCAAACCTATTTGTACACTCCCTAAAAAAATTGGATCTCTCCTCTTAATAGTGTTTCAGAAACTCGACGGACAAAATTACTTATAAGCGAAATTTTATCAACGACGACTTTAATATTAAATAACTTATAAACTAATAACAGTATTGAAACAAAAATATATTCATCTTATTTAACAAACATTTCTTAACAAATTCACTTAATTTCATAATTTTAGGACTTTTACATTTTGAGATACGATCTGAATAACATTGAAAGAACTGAAAATTCCCCCTAGGACTTACTTTTTCCCCCTAGGGCTTACTTTTTTTTAAAATAGAGAGATAAATGGTTTTTTAATTAAGAAAATTTAATAATTTATTAATATACTATTTTATAATATGGCCCTGCGTTGCTCGTGGTCACTTTGCGCAGTAAGAGCTGCGCGATTTTGTCTTGTCAGCGTAGCCATCGCATATCACTCTCTGTGCACTGTGAAAAATAAACTTTATCAAAATCCAGATTTATTAAATTATTTGAGTATTTTTTGAGATTCCTAAATTTATTTTTATGTTCACGACTTTACATGCTATTGCGACTACTATTTAAACTGTTGTTTTTGTAAAATGTTTCTTTTTGTGAAATAATTCCTAATATTTTTTTAATTGCATATTTTTTATATAAAAACTAACCATTTAATGAGAATAAACACATGTAGTAAACTTCACATTCATTAGTTTTAATATTGACGACGCAATAATACATCTAAGAAAAAATATTGCATTCTTCCAAATCGAAATAATTTATCGTATTTTAGGAAGTTTTTTTTTTGTGTGCCAATTGGCGACCGGAGTCTATATATCCGCCTTTTAACATAATTTCATATGGGTCAATATTTACGGACAATATTTCTTATAAAAAAATAATTATCAAATATTCATTTTTGAATTCCAATATGTTTTTGAGGTGAAAATTTAAAAATAAGCTACATGGAGGTATAAATATACAAAACCTTAAGTTAAACTTTTAGGGTGGCCCATTTCAACACCATAGAAATATTCCACTCCGTAACAAATAGCCCAATTGTTATAAAGTAAAGTTGTTCGGAACATGAATACACATGGCGTCAGTCGAAAGAGCTGGTTTATCTTCCTCCTTCGGTTAGCGAGGTTTTTGTTAACGACGTTAATTTTGTTATTTGGACACTAATTTCGCCTTTGTGATGATATTTTTAAATATAGGACCGCTATTTTAGCTCATTTGGCAACATTTTTATTCATTTAGAGAATATTTTTATTCATTTGGCGAGATTTTTAATTCATTTGGCAATATTTGGCGTTGTTTTTAATTTATTTGACAATCTTTGGCGACATTTTAATTCATTTGGCAATATTTGGCGGCATTTTTAATTCAGTTGGCAACATTTAGCGACATTTTTAATTCATTTGGCGACATTTACTCATCATCAAATCAAAATGAATCGTTTATCCCAGTATTGTCGAAAAATACTTTTGGTCACCAAGGTGATTTTTAACAATAACGTTATGAAGGGAAGATCGAGATGTAAATTTCCCAAAGTAGTAATGTTAGAGAAAATGGAAAAAAGTTCTATAACTTTTGAATGGTTGCAGATATCCACATGAAAGAAAGTGCAGATTTTAAACAAAGAAAATATTGTTCAAATGGTGCAAGTTTTATAAAAATCCGTGTAGTAGTTTTTGAGTTAAATCCGGACAAACAAACAGACAGATAGACAGGCAGACAGACAAAAAAAATGAATGTGATTTTCGGAATTGGTGTATCCTAATTCGTGAAGAAAACTCAAAATTAGTTGTTTTGTTCGATTCCACAGACAGACACTCCATTCTTATATATAAGTATTGATATATATATATTGAGACATGTCCGAGGAGTGGAAGATAGCGTTTTGCGTGCCACAGACTCACACACATACTATTTCTTTTATTATTATTATTATTATATATAAAAAAACATTCACCATATCTTTCCTAAAACAACATTTCAAAGCCAACTTTAACTTTTACAAATCCTCAACGCGCGGTAAGCGCTATTTAATCGATTACTTCTTTAGAACTTAATCGATATCGATCATCTCGCAAGAGGGTGCTAATCTCCAATTTAACCCACTCCCTTTAATAATGGATTTCCGGCAGATGAAGAAGAGCCGGAATTTCATTTAAAGACAGCGGGAGTTTAATATGTCCTGGCCGACCAGTTTTACAAAGGCGTCAATTTTAATCTCATTATTTTAGGCGTGATTTTTCAGGTTCTAGCAAATTGCGTAATGGGGCGTGTAGTATAATTTAATAATTTTGTGATTTATTTTCATTATCATTGAATTTGGGAATCAAGGGTGTTTTGAATAAATTTGTTATTTATTGGAACCTTGAATATATTGTTATTTATTGGAACCTTGAATATATTGTTATTTATTGGAACCTTGAATATATTGTTATTTATTGGAACCTTGAATATATTGTTATTTATTGGAACCTTGAATATATTGTTATTTATTGGAACCTTGAATATATTGTTATTTATTGGAACCTTGAATATATTGTTATTTATTGGAACCTTGAATATATTGTTATTTATTGGAACCTTGAATATATTGTTATTTATTGGAACCTTGAATATATTGTTATTTATTGGAACCTTGAATATATTGTTATTTATTGGAACCTTGAATATATTGTTATTTACTGAAACCTTGAATATATTTTTATTAAGTGAATATTTGGAATGATATTATCTAAGAGTAGCTCATTTTAAATACAAGATTAAAATTAAAATATCTGTGTCTTGGAACAAAGATCAATGTCAATTTTATCAAATAAAAAATATTTTTTAATTTATGAATTTTAAACTTTTATAAGAAATAAAAACCAACGTCGCCAGGGTTTTCTAATCCAGCAAATCAAACAATTCTGCGATTTCTTTAACATTGCAATAAGACTAAGCCTAAAATTCTTATTTTCAGTTTTATTTTATTCATTTTTAATTAACTGAATTATGTAAGAATTTTAAGTGGGAACAAATATATATTCTAATAAAATAAAAGGGTGAATATTCTAATAATTATATTACTAACTGTGAATATTTTGTGATTGGTGTCAAACGTTAGTACGATTGTTTTGCAAGTTGGAATCAACTTCAAAAGTGGTAAAAATTCAAATAAATATTAAAAATGTGTATTTTAATCAATTTAATCAAGGTATATATTTTAGTTTAAATCAATATTATATATGCATTGTAATAAAAATATAAATTTTATCAATATATGCAAATAACATAAGTTATAGTCAAACATATATAACTAAAAATACCTAGAGATTGAATTGATAATCTTTTTTCTGTGCTAAGTTAGCGACTTAAGTAGGTAAAAAAAACTATTGCTGTCTATAAATGGTTGAGTCACTCTTTAATATCTCGTATCAGGATCATTCCCCGCTTTTATGTTATGCCAATATATAACGATATCTTTTGTGTTGAAATGTCTTTTAAATCAGCAACATGAGGTATCAGGATAGAAAACCCTTTTTTTGTTCCTTAAGTAAGATGCATTCCGATACTATAACTTTGTTTCAAACAGCCCAATTGACATAAGTTTGACCTCGTTCAATATAAAATTATGTGATGAGATGCAGGTAATATCTTTAAATAAAATAAGAACACACGGGTCGAGGAATGGAGACCCGTGGTGTCTGTATATATTCTGTTGGAAAGGTTTTTCTTGGAGGCTAATTATTTTTAAAATCTACTAAAATGATGTTAAATGTAAATCTCCAACACAACAAAACTAGATTTTTAAACAGCAATTTAGTGCATTAAATAAAATTGTATTTTTGTTTGCGCTTTATGCATGTTTAAGTATTTGAATTGTACTTCATGAAAATAATTATAGTATATAAGGCGTATAGACTAAATAATTGCTCAAGGATTGAACATAAACATTTTTAATCACATAAGCCTAACGTTACAATAGAAAACTCGGGGTGGGACGAACCTAAATACGCATTCACCGTAAGAAGGCAAGTTACAAGACTGACTGTTTTCACTTGAAAACGTGTAGAGGGCGCTGACAGTAGGATCACTACGGGTACGATTAAGGATTGATGACGGGAACCCGTAATAAATCTAAAGGTGTGACGGGTACCAAGGTGTGTGACGGGTACCAGTAAAAGGTCTGTTACAAGTATATATTTCTAAATAAACAATACTATCAGATTCTAGAGGAATGTTTTGTAATATACAACGCAATTTTGTTTAACATGAAGCAAATTCTTGCATTTTTCAACTTTAACACAAAACAGCTTCTGATATAAAAGTTCTATTACAACAAAAATACCAACATCTTATTTATACAAAAATTCGAAACAAACTTCGCGAATTTCTTCATTACCTGATAGTTTACTTTTTAAGATATGGCTCAAAACATGGAAGAGGAAAGAGGGTTACTTTTTACTTTACCATAGAGACACTAACCTACAAACAATACGTTAAATTCTGGAATTTTCTATCCGAATCCAGAAGACAACTCCTTATTTTACAACAACAAAAAAAACTCTTACTTCCCGAAATCCACAAGAAAAGCCATCAAGTCCAGCAGCGACAACACCAGCAAGGCTTTTACAACTTGGGCATTTCTTGGCTGTTTCTTTTTCTGCTGCTCTTTACGAAAGAGAGCGGTTGTCTTTTATCCTCGTATTGATAGTTGGCGAGGCGTATCTGTTGCCGAGATCGCCTCAACTGACTTGACAGGAATTCTGCCATTTGCAGAAGGCATTTCTTTCATTACTGTTGTTCTTGTTTTTGGTTTGGATGTGGGACTGTTGTCTTCTTCTTGTTTGACCTTTTTTGGGTGGATTATAGTGTCGATATAGATGTCGGTGGGATTAATTTGATGATTAAGGATTTCAGTTGGGTTAGTTAGAGTTAAAGTTTTGGTTTAGTTTGATTGAGAAGTATAAAAAAACTCTTGTGGGTCTTTAGAAATTTATATTTAGAAAATATTTTTCTCTATAGAATGGTTTCTGTATCTGTTTTGGATTATATGTTTCACTACACTGTAAAAAAAAATAATGGTACTTAAAATGAGTACCTGAACATACTCGTTTTTCTGTGAGTACAGTTGCATCGTAAATGGGCGATGACGTACTCAAATTTTAGCAATCGCATTTTCTAAAACAATTACCAGTGGTATTTAATATTGCTAATTTCAGCTTCTTTTTACGCCATTTTAACAAAGCGACCTGCAAACTTAAAATAGTTGTTCAGAAGATGGTTTTCCACATTATTTGATGTCGATTGCTTAAATGGAACCTGAGTTAATACAACTCAATTATTTTACTTCCCATTGTTTTGGCACAACTTTTAACGTTTCTTCTGTTTATAACTTCTTCACGTCACGCTGGTAGTACAACGGATAATGCCACTTGACTGCGGTAGTGGCATTATCCGTTGGTTCGGTTTAATGGGTCTCAGAGTATTCTCAGGTCCGCAGACCTGAGAATATCGGTTTGATTCCCGATAAGTCTTGGTTGAAACTTGTCGATATTTTTTTTAAGTGATTGATGAAGGCACTTGCTCTTTTGATTAATTTTCACTCATTGTATTCATTTTTGACTAAATGTCATTTTCAAATATGAAACTTATATATGCGGCGGGAGCTGTGAAAAGCATCGAATGTAATAAAAAATTAGTACATTTGACTTAATTTTAGTACCTATTGTAACAGTGTACTTATTTTCAAATAAGACGCACTTTTTGCTTAAACAATTCACAAATTTTGGTGTACATCATCACACAACTTGCACCATTCACGGGCTAATAATCGAGTAATTCGATATTGATACCAAAGCAACTTTTCACCATGTCCGCAGAAGTTCTTTTTTACAAGTACTGCATTAATTTAACTCAAATTCATTAATTAGAAACATATTTACGTGATCTTTGATACCTTAAGATAACTTATTCGCATGTTTTGATGTATCTGTTACCGTTAAAGTATGAAATTCGTTATTTCATAGAATACCTAGTTATTCCATGAAATAACTGATCGTGTCCGTTAAAGTGTAAAACTCTCTTGTATTTCATGGTTTAACTAGTTATTTCATAGAATAACGATCTGCAGCCCGTTAAAGTGTAAAATAAATGAAATTAATGTTGGATAAATCTCCATTCTGAAGCCTCTGTGGGGTTTACCGTCCGTATCCCAGTGCCTAAAGTTGACAGAGGAAAAGGTGATGCCAAATCTATTTTAGATATCATCATAAAAATAACCGAAGAAGGATTTTTCCAATTGGGCACAAGAAACGGCCGCATAAAACAATTATATTCCCGATCCCAGTTCAGTGTCTGCGAACAAAAATTAATTAAAATCGGAGAAGTACCGGATGTAGAAATATCGCTTCGGTCGGTTGCTACAGCTCAAAGTTTAGGTACTGGTCAGGGATTTAAAAAATGTTCGTGTAAAACCCAGTGTGTCAACAAAAAATGTTTTTGTTTTAGAAATAATGTTCTTTGTAATTCCAAGTGTCATTTTAGTAATCCTTGTTGTAACAAATGATTTTATGGTACGTTTCCATAAATACCATTTATACGCTGCATAAATTAGATAAATTGCTTCTTTTCATTTTAATTGTCTATCATTAGTTTAATTTCATTTTAGATAAATTGTTTATTTTACACTTTAAATGTCTCTCATTAGTTAATTTATAGAATACCTAGTTATTTCATAGAATAACTAGTTAAAGTGTCAAATTAATAACATATTACACACTTTAACGGACACGATCAGTTATTTCATGGAATAACTAGGTATTCTATGAAATAACTGCATTATATACTTTAACGGTAACATATCCATTCACAACTTATATATAATGTAATGTTTTACTCTGAGCAACAAAGTAACTTTCACTATTTTAGAGTAATTTAATAAGTAAATGAGATTCTATAATAATTTCAATACAAATATTCTAGAACATATATAACAGCTAAAATGGTATTTTGCATTTAAAAAGCATAAAACATGCATCAAATATCATTTGCTACGGTCATATGTATCAATCGAATTAATCTAAGTTTATTTTAAAATCAAATGTTTATCTTAAAATAGTATAGTATCTGACGCTGTAATCTCACATAACGTTTTGAAATATATTGAATATATATAAAAATACTTAAGCATTTTTAATTTATTAGAAACAATGCCTTTTTTAAAAATAAAATGCATCTCTCTATAAGAATTTTTAATTTTAACTACTATTAAACAAGTCAATTTTCACACACTTACTAATAAAGCTCTTTTCTTCTCAGCAACAAAAGTAACACGCTCTAATTAAAAACAGGCTCCTCTAAGTACCCGTTGAATATTCATGCCGCTGTTCTCTTTAAAATTCACTCAGCGTCCTATCACGACCAGCGTCCTATCCACTCAGCTGCATGTACAGCGCTTAAAAATTAAACATTCCGCTGAGACACAAAAAACTTTTTTTTAATCCAGCTGAATTACAAATGAGATCTTTTTTTTTTTTTAAACTCTAGTCGTTTTACCCACGAAAATTACATTTGCATGTAAATTGATAACGCAAGTGTTTTTTTTTTTTAGGGGGAAAAGAAAGGAATTCTGTTAAAAATTTCGGAGAAACACAATGAGTTTAGAATTCGTCGTTTGCTGGAGCAGTACATAAAAAGAGCAGATGGATGAATTGAAAATAAACATTGGAACTATGTAGAAGAATTTATTATTATTTTTTTTTGGCGTAACTTTGTCGTTTTTGGATAGAATCTTGTTTATCCATGAGTTCCGTATAATATTGGATGTGAAATGTATTCATCTTTTGTGTAATTGGAAATTTCACATCTCGTTCGAATGTTCGAGAGAAAAAAATTCAATATGGCGGACAACAAACAGACGATAATGAATGTTTTAAGCCTTGCGTAAAATTTGAATAAGAATATGGTCACGATGTTGTGTTTAAATTTTTTTTTTAAATTCTATTTCTTGCGTTTTTTGGTCATTGTGGTTTTGCCAAAGATTCAGTTCTATTTCCTTAAACTTGATAAGAAAGATGTTTTATTAATTTTTCTTCTTTATTGAAAAGAGTATGGAACAAAATGGTTTATGTTTTACTTCTGTATTATACACAACAATATATTAAAGTAATACAGATGATCCGCTCTGACATCAACTACAGATCGATAAACACAAGCAATAAAAGCACGCAGCTTGAAGGAAAACATCGAGAAAAGAGAGACAACCATTTGCGAAATAGCTTCCCGAACCGAATTTATTTTTATATAACAAAAGACATTATTAATGAGTTTAACATTTAAAAATCTTTATTATAAAAAATATTTCCCTAAATAGTATAAATAAAAAGAGTTTTAATTTTGCATTAGTTATCTGTTTTCAGTGGCACTTGTTATGGTACTGTTGGGGAATTTTAAGAACATGGCAGACATTGGAATATAGTCAGTTAACACATCTTTAATTCCTCTTAATCTTCGGAGCATCTATAAACAATATAGCATATAATTTTGATATAAAATGTAAGATATATTTTTAATAAATACCATAGATAACTGAAAATAAATTATAGTAGACTCAGTTACTAGGAATTTATATACCCATTTGGTAAAAAAAGATTATTCGTTTTCTAAGATATTTTTCTCTCTCTCTCTCTCTCTTTCCCCTCCCCCCCACCTCCACACACTGTTTTAGACTTATGGTACCCTAAAAGTGTATAAAGTATGTAGAATGTAAAAAATTAAATATTCAATATTTTCTTCAAATTTTTTGAGAAAAGTTTTAGCAAGTTCCCTTAGTAACTTGAAGCTCTTCGCAATTATTCGTCAAAATTATTTTTCATTTTCTTCTATTTCACCTTTCGCCCCAATATCATCAATTCAAATTTAATTAATATAAATTAAATTCCTAATTATATTATATCATTTTTAATTCAACTACTGTAATTTAAAATAAAGTAAATTTAATAAATTTAAATTAAAGTAAATTGAATAAATTTAAATTAAAGTAAATTGAATAAATTTAAATTAAAGTAAATTGAATAAATTTAAATTAAAATAAATTGAATAAATTTAAATTAAAATAAATTGAATAAATTTAAATTAAAGTAAATTTAATAAATTTAAATTAAAGTAAATTTAATAAATTTAAATTAAAGTAAATTTAATAAATTTAAATTCAATAATTTAATAAATTTAAATTCAATAATTTAATAAATTTAAATTCAATAATTTAATAAATTTAAATTCAATAATTTAATAAATTTAAATTCAATAATTTAATAAATTAAATTCAATAATTTAATAAATTTAAATTCAATAATTCAATGAACTTAAATTCAATAATTCAGTGAATTTAAATTTAATAATTCAAAGAATTTAAATTCAATAATTCAAAGAATTTAAATTCAATAATTCAAAGAATTTAAATTCAATAATTCAAAGAATTTAAATTTAATAATTCAAAGAATTTAAATTCAATATACAATAAATTTAAATACAATAAATTTAAATACAATAAATGTAAATACAATAAATGTAAATTAATTTAAATTCAATTAATTTAAATTCAATTAATTTAAATTCAATTAATTTAAATTCAACTAATTTAAATAATTCAATTCATTTAAATTCAATTAAAAAAATATACATATTAATTCAAAATAAAGTATTCTCCATTTTATCATCTACATAAGTAGAAACCCAACAGCCAGCTAACTTCTGATTTTATATTAACATCCAAACAATTCCAAACATTAAACTCACGAAATATACAAACTTCGAGGAAACTGACTCAAAGCAGAAATAATTCAAGCGCCGAAACCCTACAATACTTCCTATTCCAAAGGGACGCCTTTGTAAAGAGAGGGAGACACAGAATCCTGCAGAAGTCGTCATCCCAGAGACCCAGAAACCTCATAACCGTTGCAATAAATTCAACTTAGGGCGCCATTGTTCACGCCCCTGCGAATTTCAACGATAGCGCCCCTGCTAATCCTTCGGATGCGAACTGTTTTCCACTCAATTAGCAAAACGCATTTGTCGGCTTTCCTCGATTCGTAAACATAGCAACGGCAAGATCAAAGTCGCGAGCAAACGGCAAGATCAAAGTCTTTTGTCACGATTCTTGTGTGTTTAATGTTCGGATCTTTGTGCTTTTCCGGTGAAAGGGGGATCTAGTTATTGGAAGGAAACTTTTAGTAAAGGTTCTTTGTTTTGGATTGGCGCGTTATGACGCACTTGTTCCCATTCAGTCCTTTGTGAATTCTTGGCGTAAATTGGCGTCTTTGTTTTAAAACCTAGTGTTATGAGGTTTGCTAAAAGATTATAGATATTCTTAAAATGAAATACAAACGCGATGGTTAATTAAGACAAACAAAGAATGTTTTATTAATAAATGTTTATTATCATAAAAAAGTACTTAAAAATGAGGACCTGAACCTACTTGTTTTTCTTGAGTAGAATTGCATCGTAAATGAGCGATGACGTACTCAAATTGAGGTAATTGTACTTTCTCAAAAATGAGCAACGTGATTTCGTATTGCTAATCTCGGCTTCTATTGAAGCCATCTTAACTAAGCGACCTGAAAACTTAAAATAGGTGTTAAGAAGATGGTTTTCCACATCATTTAATGTCGATTGCTTAAATGGAAACTGAGTTATTACAATTCAATTATCTTACTTTCCATTCTTTTGTCACACCTTTTTAACATTTCTTCTGTTTATAACTTTTTCGGGTCGCCCTGGCAGTAAATGAGCGGTGTCTGAGGATCTGGGTTCGATTCCCGGTTAGTCTTGGTTGTAATTGTTGATATTCATTGAAAGTGATTTATGAAGACAGTCTATATAGGCAAGCAACTGCTCTTTTTATTCATTTTTACTCATTTTACTCAGTTTTTAGTATATGTCTTTTTCAAAACTGAAACTTATGTATTCGGGGTTATGATAAGCATCGACTTTACTAAAAAATGATTACATTTTACTTATTTTGGAATACCTAGGTTTAGCAGTGTTTACTCAGGAGGATCAATTAATAACGTTTTTAAATATGACAGATATATTTACCGTCTTTTTGAATCTAAACCTCTTTCACTTGTATTCAAAACCTGTATGTGATATTTCTCAATATCGTATTATCCATCCTATATAAAATTAGACAACGTCTAAGAGAGGCTTAAATACTTTATAAATATCTAAACCCCTCTAAAGCATTTCTAACAATGTGTCATATATATTTACATTACTTTATTAAATTTAGGGCTAGCATTTATTGCTTAGGAGGTAGAGCATGAAGCCGTGGGTCTGAGTACGAATCTCGAGAAAAATATGATTCTATAAACACTCAAAGAAAAGGAGTGTGTCTGTGAGACAGTAAAATTATATTTTAATTAAATGATAAGTATTTTATACAATTTAGGGATAAAAAATCTAATTAATATTCCAAGTAAATGGAAATAAAAATCAGTATGTGTCTCTTAAAAATCTTTTGATTTGTATTTATTTACAATGGCAATTCTAAAAGTATTATGTATGATTTATCGCGATTAGGTTTTTATATTTTTTTACTGTAATAATTTACTGTCATTTATTATTAAACACATTTTAAAGCATTTAAGTATATATGATAGTTATTAATTTAACATTTAAGGATTTCTACACCATGTGATTAAATAAAATATTCGGCATCAAACTGAAAAAAAAAGTATTTTAATAAAATTTATTTTTCTTTAAAACACACAAACATCTAAATGATAAGTTTAAAAAAAAAACATGTTGTTGAATTATCATGAATGCTGAATATTTTTGCAGAATTTACATTTGTTACAACTTTTTCTTTTATTATTTTAGCATATTATATATCCATCTTTCTTTTCAAAGCTTTTATTTGACGTCTTCTTTCAAACTACTCGCATCGAAGAAAATACACCCCACCTGTTTGCTGAAAGTGAAATATCTAACATAACAAAATCCCCCCCGCCCCCTTCCCAAAGCAAACAAAACATCAAAAATATCCAAACAACAACACAAAGTTCTTCCTCCACTTTTCCCCCACTGAAATTCAACTACGTCCAACACACAACAAAGGGAGTTTATGGCACCCAGCACACACTTCCACCATTTTGATGTCCTCTCCAACTGGACAATGGGCACATTTCTGTACTGGCCCTCTGCCAAATGAAGAATTCGAGTTTGGTCTGACAAGGGAGCAGTCTGGATGGCGTCCGCTTATACATCTGGAATTTTGAGTTTGAGGCAAATGGAGCGAATTCGGAACTTATACGGACTTTGAAATGTGAAACGGATGACTCTAAATTCATAAGAGTCGTAACTACTGATATGCATCATTCTGTCTGGCATTCAGTCTGTCTATTGAGACATGAGTCTCAAATAAAATTAAAAATAATACCTTATATTGCTTTATAATTATTTCCATATATGATGATTATACTTTGCAATGTTGATATCTCAAATAATATTAAAAACACCACTTCATAACTATTTCCAAATATGATGATTATACTTTGCAAAGTTGATATCTCAAATAAAATTAACAACAATACTAGTACTGCTTTATAATTATTTCCATATATGATGATTATACTTTGCAATGTTGATATCTCAAATAATATTAAAAACACCACTTCATAACTATTTCCAAATATGATGATTATACTTTGCAAAGTTGATATCTCAAATAAAATTAACAACAATACTAGTACTGCTTTATAATTTTTTCCATATGTGATGATTATACTTTGCAAAGTTGGTATGTCAAATAAAATTAAAAACTATACTTGTATTGCTTTATAATTATTTCCATATATTATGATTATACTTTGCAAAGTTGATATCTCAAATAATATTAAAAACAACACTTCATATCTATTTCCAAATATGATGATTATACTTTTCAAAGTTAATATCTCAAATAAAATTAAAAACAATACTAGTATTGCTTCATAACTATTTCCAAATATAATGAGCATACTTTGTAAAGTTGATATCTCAAATAAAATTAAAAACAATACTAGTATTGCTTCATAACTATTTCCAAATATGATGAGCATACTTTGAAAAGTTGATATCTCAAATAATATTAAAATCAATACTTGTATTGCTTTATAACTATTTCCGAATATGGTGATTATATTCTGCAAAGTTGGTATCTCAAATAAAATTGAAAACACTATTTGTATTGTTTTATAACTATTTCCATATATGATGAGTATACTTTGCAAAGTTGATATCACAAATAAAATTAAAAACAATACTCGTATTGCTTTATAACAATTTCCAAATATGATTAGTATACTATGCGAAGTTGGTATCTCAAATAAAATTAAAAACAATACTCGTATTGCTTTATAACTATTTCCGAATATGGTGATTATATTCTGCAAAGTTGGTATCTCAAATAAAATTGAAAATAATACTTGTGTTGCTTTATAATTATTTCCATATATGATGAGTATACTTTGCAGAGTTGATATCTCAAATAAAATTAAAAACAATACTCGTATTGCTTTATAACTATTTCTGAATATGATGAGTATACTATGCGAAGTTGGTATCTCAAATAAAATTGAAAACATACTTGTGTTGCATTATAATTATTTCCATATATGATGATTATACTTTGCAAAGTTGATATCTCAAATAAAATTAAAAACAATACTAGTATTGCTTCATAACTATTTTCAAATATGATGAGTATACTTTGCAGAGTTGATATCTCAAATAAAATTAAAAACAATACTCGTATTGCTTTATAACTATTTCCGAATATGATGAGTATACTATGCGAAGTTGGTATCTCAAATAAAATTGAAAACAATACTTGTGTTGCTTTATAATTATTTCCATATATGATGAGTATACTTTGCAGAGTTGATATCTCAAATAAAATTAAAAACAATACTCGTATTGCTTTATAACTATTTCTGAATATGATGATTATACTATGCGAAGTTGGTATCTCAAATAAAATTGAAAACATACTTGTGTTGCATTATAATTATTTTCAAATATGATGAGAATACTTTGCAGAGTTGATATCTCAAATAAAATTAAAAACAATACTCGTATTGCTTTATAACTATTTCCGAATATGATGAGCATACTATGCGAAGTTGGTATCTCAAATAAAATTGAAAACAATACTTGTGTTGCTTTATAATTATTTCTATATATAATGAGCATACTTTGCAGAGTTGATATCTCAAATAAAATTGAAAACAATACTTATGTTGCTTTATAACTATTTCCGTATATAATGAGTATACTATGCGAAGTTGGTATCTCAAATAAAATTGAAAACAATACTTGTGGATAACAACAATACTTGTTGCTTTATAATTATTTCCATATATGATGATTATACTTTGCAAAGTTGATATCTCAAATAAAATTAAAAACAATACTAGTATTGCTTCATAACTATTTTCAAATATGATGAGTATACTTTGCAGAGTTGGTATCTCAAATAAAATTGAAAACAATACTTGTGTTGCTTTATAATTATTTCCATATATGATGAGCATACTTTGCAGAGTTGATATCTCAAATAAAATTAAAAACAATACTCGTATTGCTTTATAACTATTTCCGAATATGATGAGTATACTATGCGAAGTTGGTATCTCAAATAAAATTGAAAACAATATTTGAGTTGCTTTATAATTATTTCCAAATATGATGAGTATACTTTGCAGAGTTGATATCTCAAATAAAATTAAAAACAATACTCGTATTGCTTCATAACTATTTTCAAATATGATGAGTATACTTTGCAGAGTTGATATCTCAAATAAAATTAAAAACAATACTAGTATTGCTTTATAATTTTTTTCCATATGTGATGATTATACTTTGCAAAGTTGGTATCTCAAATAAAATTAAAAACAATACTTGTATGGCTTTATAACTATTTACTAATATGATTAGTATACTATGCGAAGTTGGTATCTCAAATAAAATTGAAAATACTACTTGTGTTGCTTTATAACTATTTCCAAATATGGTAATTATACTATGCAAAGTTGATATGTTAACTAGTAAATTTTCATAGGAAATAAAGGGTGGTCACACATATTTAGGCAATAGCCATTGCTTAGCTGTTTATCTATACAAGCACTGTAAAAAAGTGATTAAAGATCATATAAACCTACTTCTTTATAAGTATAATCGCATGTTAAACGAACGTACGACATATTCAAATGCAAGTTACAGTACTTTCTTTAGAAACATTGCAATGTCATTAAATATCGCAATGTCAGCTTCTGTTCAAGCAATCTTAATGAAACTTGACAAACTTAAAATAGTTTTTTAGAAAAAGTTTTATGCTTTATTTGGATAACAATTAGTGTAATAAAGACCAAGTTATCACAGCTCAATTATTTTATTTCCCATTCTTTTAGCACAGCTTTTTTAAACATTTCTGTTGATTATAATTTCCTATTGACTCCTTGGTAAATGTATACTACACTTGAATGCGGTGATAAGAATCTAAGTTCGATTTCCAGTGACTTGGTTGTAATTGTAAATTAATTAAAATTCATTTTTGATGTATTATATATCGATGACAAGGCCGTTAAATGAGTAAAGCAATCTATTTTGGCAAACTTCTACTCATTGAACTTATTTTTGAAAACATGTTTTTAAAACGATTGCTCGGAACAATGATAAACATCGAATGTAATGAAAAATGATTAAATTTATTTATTTTCCTATTTTATTAAATTAATTATTAAATACCTATTTTTAAAAGTGTTTAAAACCATTCTTTTTGTAATATTTTAACTATTCTGTTTGCTGCTGCTAAAGCTAAGCGACTTACTTAGAAAATATAAGCGAAGTAGTTGAGCAAATGCCTAAATGGGATACAGCCAAACAAGGACCATCACCCAACAGTTTGTGACCACCTTGTATAAAAGAAATACGTATACTCCTATTAAAAAATAATTCTGAAAGAAGGCACTTTTGTTAAACTTTAGATTACGATATCGTAAAATACGTTTTATTTCACTTCAGAACTTATTTTATGTGTGGAAATTGTTTATTTTTGCTAAAACAGTTCAAAAGAATGATAAAATCACAAATTTAAAATCAAAATTTCAGGAAAAATATACCACTTGACTGTAAAACCCTCTTTTCCTTGAATGTTTGTTTTATGCAGAGAAAGATAAGAAAGAAGTGTGGTATCAAAGGATGAAAAATAAATGGATCTTGTTGAATGTTACGTTCGTTGAATATTTAAACAGTTTTGAAAATGATTTCGTAAAAAACAAAATAGCACAGCTAAACAAATTGAACTAATGTACATTTGACGCTAAGATTTTTTTAAAGGGGAAACAGAATCCAAAAAATTGTATAATTCTCGATTTTTTTTTATTTGCTAAAATTATGATTTGGAATCTTCTAAATATGTTTTCAAAGTTCTAGAACTATGCCTATATTTTTTAATGAGTTATTTTAGATTTTATGCTGGATGGACAGGTATGTTTTTTCAGAAACGAAAATTTTAGATCGTTTTTTCTTAGTGTTTGGTTTTTCTTGATATTGAGTTTTTCGAAACTCAAAAGCTTTTCTGTTATTAATGGAGAAATGTGTATTTTTAAGCATATTGCAAAATATGTATGTAAGATATTTTCTAACTCTTCTCCCCACTTTAAAATTACACCATTACTTTAATTAACTCTCTTTAACTTTGGATATTGTCCCTTTTCCCCAGTACCAAAGCATCCAACATATTTCATCTCATGATGAAATATCCCCACTCTTAGATTTCGGATGAGTCAGCATTCCCCATGTGACTGCTTTCCCTCCCACGCAACTTCGAAAAAGTCAAACTTATAAAAAGGCGAAGTCAAACTTTGATGAACCAATCAGAGGTGTCCAGAGCGCATTCTCTGTCTAAAAAGATCTTGTTTTGTATATAGATTCACGATGTAACCTCAAAGCTGAAAGGTGTTTTACTTTTGAGTATGAGTAATAAATGTTTTGAATCTAATAATCGGCCCATAGTTTTATACCAACATGATTGAACCTCACTGAAAATCAGAACGACTGCCCATAATTAAGTTCCCCTGTTCAGAGATATCTGTAGCTAAATCGAGTGAACGGATTTACACTAAATTTCACGTAAAAGATATTAAAGGCATGTGGAGAAGATTACTGTAAAACAAATAGTAACAAAAATCACCGTTAGAGGTAATATTGGCTCTGTCTGAGCAGAAAACCGGTATGACATATATAAAAAAGTTGTGATGGACACAAATTGAGTTAATGATTAAATTCCAAATAATACCTACATGATTATACCTATATGATTGTACCTATCTCAAAATCATAACAACTGCCCTCTAATTAAATAACCATCATATGTATATACTATAAATTGGCATACGAATTATCTCTATGAGTAGTAGTTTTTTTAATTACAAAAGTAAACAAAAAATTGAGTTTTAAGGAAATTTTTTGGGTTAGTATGAATTACTATTCATCCGTATTTGCGTGTGAATAGTACCAGTGCATACATTTAATTTGTTCACCTCAAAGTCAAAAATTTAAAAAAATATTACTATGAAGTTTATAGTATATAACCAATCATTGGCCGATACCAATTGGCCGATAGATATCTTTCTTATTCGCCGATACCAATCTTTTAAGGTTTTACTTATGATTTTAAATTACAAAAAAGGCTTAGTTTAACTGTGAACTTCAAAATCGCTTCTATTCACCCGATTCCACGGTATGCAACAGTACTCAGTCCAACACAAATACATACCTCTAAAGTGACAGAGTCGTAGGAATCCAGTAGTCCGATTTCGTCCCCGTAGAGCATAGAGAAGGACCCGGGCAGCACGGCCAGAAGGAACAGTGCCGCCATGTTGTTGCGGTCGCCGATCCTGTTCCCTAGTCGCATGGTCTCCACGGATCCCATGTGCCACACGATGGGCGGCGGTAGAGGGAATTGGCTCCAGAACTTTTGCACGTCCTTCACTTCTTGGATGAGGGTGAAGGTAGAGACGCTTTCGTTGTCTTTCCTTCATTGATGAAAATAAAGAAAGTCGGATGTTAGTTGATAATGAAAATACAAATAAATCGGTTAAACCACCTGATGGATACGGACGTGTATATACGTGTATAAATCAGTTAAACCACCTGATGGATACGGACGTGTATATACGTGTATAAATTGGTTAAACCACCTGATGGATATTAACGTGTATATACGTATATAAATCGGTTAAATCACCTGATGGCTATAAACGTGTATATTCATATATAAATTGGTTAAACTACCTGATGAATACAGACGTGTATATACGTATATAAATCGGTTAAACCACCTGATGAATACGGACGCGTATATACGTATATAAATCGGTTAAACCACCTGATGGGTACGGACGTGTATATACGTATATAAATCGTTTAAACCACGTGACGGATACGGACATGTATATAAATCGGTTAAACCACCTGATTGATACGGACATATATATCCGTATATGTTCGTGTATCTCCAGTTTTCCTCTAGTAGTACATATAATATAAAAGTTCACAAAAAATTCCTACTTTGAAGCATTTATCAAGTCTAATGCTTTGGGAGGTCTTTTGAAATCCTTCCTTAACGAAATAATTTTTTTTTAACAACAGGAATGTGTTGGGAAATATAAATTACACTTTTTTGCAGTAAAAACAATCTTGTAGATTCCATATGTTGCTTATCCGTCGGAAGGTTAATGTTAAATCGGATTCAGTCCAAAGAAAATCGAGTTAGAATTGGTTTTGGTTCCCTGGAAGCCTGTTTCACAAATTTACGATAAAATGGAATACCTCACATCAGGTTACTAAACAGATATACAATTTTTCTTAAGATAAAGTTTTGAATTCGAATGAGCGATTATAACATATTATTTACTTGACCCACTTTCATAAGTAACTCAATCAAACCAACTTGCCTTGTAGGACTCAAACTAGCATCCACCGTATCCACAAAATTAGGAATCTCAGTAAATGCCAGCGGATCCATGACAGTCTGCAGGAACTCCATGTCCTGGTGCGACACCATCAGGAGCTTCCTGGTGCTGTTGGTGCTGTACTTGTCTAGTATCTGGCGCCACTGACGCAGCACCAGGGCGATGTGTTCTGTGTTGGCGACGTGGAGGTTCTGTAGATGCTTCATGTAGAAGCCATCCACCCCTAGGGCCGTCCACATCTCCAGGATGCTGGACATCTCGAGTTGCAGAAGGGGGTTGGACCAGTTGAGGAAGAGGTGGCTGCCGAAGGTCCGGTGGGGAGGGGTCCAGGTGCGGTCGGTGTAGTCCGGGTTGGGCTCTAGAGGGGGTTCTTCGCCCTAATATAAATAAAAATGACGAAATACTTTTTGGTGTTTACATTAAAAGTTATGTGTTTTATTTGAAAACTTCAAGCAATAAAGTTAGATGCTAGTACTAATTCGTATCGGTAACGTTAAAATATTCCACAAAGCCTCTTCAAGCCCTGTGCGGTTTGGTTTTGTTAATTAACGTCGCACTAGAGCTGCACAGTGGGCTATTGGCGACGGTTCGGGGTCAATCTCGAAGGAAAGACCCGGGAACACATACACATTCACACACACATTCATACATGCACCTCGTTATTTTAGAACCATGGTCAGATGACGAGGAAACACCTGAACTGGCACCCAACGCCTTCAATAGACGTCGGGACTTTGGACCCCGATCAGATTTATCGTGCACCAGTCCCATATACACGCCAGTATAATTTGTTGGATATTCGGGACGCCTTTCTAGTATTTTTGTAGCGAAGCTGGCAACCCTCCGATCGCAAGATCACTACTTTTTACTTTTCTATGTCAAGTCCATTTCACGGATTTGAACCACCAATCCTCTGATTAGTAGCTGAACGCCTTACCAACTGAGCAACTGGGGCTCCGCCCTGTGAAGAGTGATATCTAGTTTAGTTTTGGGGGAAGGGGTCGAGGCTACGTTTTGAGCAAGATGAAGATGTCGACGGGAGTTATTATAATTAATTTTTATAATTTTTTCTATTATTTGGTAGTTATTAAGTTTTGTTTATCTTAGTAATATGTGTTTGTCCAATAGTGTAATAAACGCCTTCTTTAGAAATAGTGTATGATAATTGTCCCATGCAATTGAACTCAATATAATTAAATAAGAACTCAAGAATTTACAATATCTAAATAAATTACTTAATTGATATTACTCCAAAACATCGGGGAGAGGCCGATAGCTTAAAGTCCGACCGGCAATCAGAGGATTGCGATTTCGAATATGATATTATTGACTTGACAAAGTAAAGCTGTAGCGATCTTACGATCGGTGGGGTACCATATTCGTTCCTAAATTACAAAGGTCGTCTTAAAAATATCCACAATTCCATCGTGTGTATACGGGACTGGTGCGCGTTAAATCTGATAGTGATCCATTTTCCTGACTCCTATTGATGTTGCGAGCCCCAGTTGCTCAGTTGGTAAGGCGTTCAGCTACTAATTAGAGGATTGGTGGTTCGAATCCGGGAAATGGACTTGACATAGAAAAGTAAAAAAGTAGTGATCTTGCGATCGGAGGGTTGCCAGCTTCGCTACAAAAATACTAGAAAGTCGTCCAGAATATCCAAGTCCCGACGTCTATTGAAGGCGTTGGGTGCCAGTTCAGGTGTTTCCTCGTCATCTGACCATGGTTCTAAAATAACGAGGTGCATGTATGAATGTGTGTGTGAATGTGTATGTGTTCCCGGGTCTTTCCTTCGAGATTGACCCCGAACCGTCGCCAATAGCCCACTGTGCAGCTCTAGTGCGACGTTAATTAACAAAACAAAACAAAACAAATCTCAGGATTCACGAATTAATATATTTAATTAATTAATTATTATTATATAATTATTCATATACCCTGATAAAAATTATAAGACATCGCAATCTTTTGTGATGTGCTAACATAAGGAAGTGATAATTTGATTATGAATACTTTTAATGAAGAATTCGGCTAACTTACAAACCCAAATTGAAATGGAAAATTCTTATGTTAGTTTTTGATTGTCGGAGTAAAAACAAACTTCCTCAGCAAAACTATTTAAAGAATGCGTTTTCGGAAGAATTTAGATTGGTATGTTATTTTACAGGAAGATTTCCACGTTGGGTAAAATCCTTTCAGAATTGTTATCTTAGTCGAATTTTGTTATTTCAACATACATAACCAGATAAAATATTTTAGGTGTTCTTTTCAAACATTTCTGTAAGTTTTTTTTTGTCATCTATGTTGTTTTTAGGAAAGTACTATACTGGAAAAGGTCAAATTGTACCTAAAATATTTTTAAAGCACTATTGGAAAAATATCTATACATCAGTTGCATTTTCTCCGAAGATCGTTATTTCTATTCTTTATCATTAATAATTCGAAAACCCATTTTCCCCCTTTGCAAAACATTAAAAAAATATTGGAACCTATTAAGAGGTTTCTCTTTGTGCTAAACCCAGGAATTTAATATTGGTAAATAATTCGACTTTTCTATTTTTTATATAGCAGTTTTCATGCATCGACTATTAAAAAAAGTTGTATACTCAAATAAATCAACTGTTGGACTTGAATTAAATCACTCAGGAATGTATTTTTTTGCTAAAATGTACTCTATTAAACGAAGTAGTTTTTTTTAAAAAAAGAACGAAATCAAACATAAGTTTAGCAATGTAAAAATTAAATATTTAATTTCATAAAACCCATTTATTACCATGACTCGTTTTTGTCCATCTTACCCTATAAAATTGTATAAACCAAAAAAAATTTGATTAAGCAACAACAAAAAAATTCACTTATTCGAATTTTGATGATGAACAAACTGTTCTATTTCCTATTAAATTTTATTATAACTGGTAACGTTTCAGTATTTTTTTTCTAGTAAATAAATGTTTTTAATTGTACTTTAAATAAAGTGAACTTATTTTTAAATATTGCAGTTATATATTAGTTTCTTTTCTTGACCACTTTTACCTCATGGATTTTTTTACTGGTGTGTTAACAAGATCAAAAGTTTATCATTTAAATTAAAATAAATTATTGTAAATACTAAATATTATGGTGCAGCAATGGTCTAAAAGAAATTGCTAAGAAAACAGATAAATAAAAATAACGCTTTGCAAAAGATATTACTCTATTAACATAGTAAAATATCTTTTTGCAGAAGATATTACTCGATTAACATAGAAAAATATAGTATGAAACTGGAATAGTTATACATTTAGAGTCCCCCCCTCACCATATTTTAAATCCTTTAACCTTAAAGTCGTTACCACCATAGCATACTACCATTTAAAAATATATTGTAAAATAAAACAAATATTCGCTTGAACGCTGGGCACATCATTCATTGTAATATCTTAATTACGAATTTAAACTATTACTCACACACAAATAATTCAAACTTATTCCACTTTAAAACTCATTACACTTGCTCATCCCCAACCATTATTGGATATTTCAAGTAGGAAAATCTATGCCAATACAATTAAGGGCCCATTCTGGTTAATTTGAAGCACAAGGACTGTTCCTAAACCCTACTAAATCTCAAAACATTTGCTGGTACATTATTGCAAACTTCCAATTTCCCCCCCCCCCTCCCACTTAGGCCTGAAATTATGGAGGTAAGTTCAATCCGCAGTCATTCACTTAATCGCTTTCCTGGAAGAACGTGCTCACTTGAAAAGCGAGACGCCACTGAATTCAGTGTAGGTCGGCCACTGGAAAGTGGGACAGACTAGACGGGTAATCCTCACAAACTATGATCAATCTTGGAACGCTTTACCTCTCGAGAAATTAGATAGGGGTGGAGCTAGTTTGGTTGTCTCAAAGGAAAGGCATTCATTTATTTGTTCGCAATGGCCAGAGTGAGGTAACGTAATTCTGGTCTTGTGTTAATGTACCATTTGAAATCCACTATTGGATGTTAAAGTTAATAAACGTTAATATTTAGAATGTCTTTTTGGTAAATGTGTAAATATCTTAGTCTGAATCCGTGGATGATAAGGAAAATTCAGTAGAAATGAGCAATTAAAAGAGATTTGTCAAAAGAAAAGATATAGTGTCATTATTGGTGCATTTTACATCAAAAGTTTCTTATCAAATTATTAAGCGAACTTTCACTTTTCTAACTTTTACAAAGGCATTTGACATTACCAAAGGTGACCAACTACAGCTCAACTAATGATGTTCAACTTCAACTAAAAGCTGCTCAAGCTTGGTTGTCGAAGCCATAACTGTCTCTTGCGCCATAAAAGACCAACCAACACTCAAGGTTGGTCCATTTTAACATCTGTAATGCAGATCCTATTGTTTTTTAACTACATTAAAAATATAATCAGCTGCTAAGATATTTAATTTATCATTTATCTTGTTATAATAATATACTATTTTATATCTTACCCACTTAGCTGCTATTTCTAAAATTGGAACTCGTAACCGCTAATCCTATAGCTCATATTAAATACTAGGCATTCAACATCATCTGGTTTGATAAATTTGAATAGTTGAATAAGGTCTTCTTTAGACCTATTCCTCGGTGTTTCCCTATAGTTCATACCAGCGATGCACAGTCATTTCCGTTGCACTGTGGTTGAACTCTTTCTAACAAATCTATTTATCGTTAACGAGGTCCTGTTTTAAATCAATCGTTCGACATTTTTGTCTGAAAATTTATTTGTTACCCAGTCACGGCCAAATGCTTTGTTCGTGTTTTTCAAATTTGGCGTGAATGTTCTTTGAAGTTATTAAAAATTACATATACTTTTTTAAACAGATTAAAGGCCATTTTAGTGATTCCAGTTCACGTAAAGTTAAATTTTTTTCGGCCGCGAGGTCTACTGTTTCCAGAACTAGTAGTGTTAAAAAAATATGGAATGTTTCAGTATACTCAAGATCAGGCCTAACTCATCCTAAATACGCAAAATTAAATATATAAATTTAAATAATGCAATATTTCAAATAAATATTTTCACTTGGGCTCCTTCAAAGAACAGTTGCCCTGTCTGTGGGCTAATTCTTAAACTTGGAGAGAAAAAGTCGCTTTGGGAGGCAGGACACATAGTTCTAAAACCATTGTGGAAGAACGACTTGTCTTACAATAGGAAGCGTGACTGTCTGACGGACGGATCGTTAACAATTCTTCCTCAAGGCAAGTAGATTTGCAGATGGGGTAGGGTCACTTAAGGGGTTTAAAAATTGAAAACCCAAGCTGAAGAAAATCTGTAGAAAACTGCTAGTCAAGCTTCATATTCGGAAACAATGTAATTACCTGTTATGCTGCAAACAGCATACTTCTGACCCTACATGTTTTAAAAATTCTCCCCCTCCTTCGTGGTCAAAATTGTCCTTCGCCCTTCGCTAGACCTGTAAAATCTATGGGACATACGTTGTTCCAGCCCACGTAAAAGTTAATCCAAACATGTTATTCACTTTCAATGACGATATTGCTGCAAAAAATAAGAAAATCTTTTTGTAGAACACTTAATAAATAATATGTCTTACACCTGAGTTATAAGAAAAGCTATTGTGCTTATATAGTAAAGAATCCTATCTTAGTTTATATAGGGATCTTCGGTTAAGACCTCAATGGACTTATATTTTTACTCTCGTTGAGTTTCAATTAACTTCCAGTAATACACGACCCGCGTCAAAGAACAAAGGCGAGAAACTCTAATTGAATTTATTCTATCGGATTAGGCGCCATTAGGATGGTTCGTAAGTGAGAATCTTACAGAGTTGTTTCTTTTGTCCATTCTTGTTATAGGTGTGGAGTATAGGTATTAGAATCCGTTGTTGTTAGAAGTATAAATTTCTGCAGTTGCAAAGGGAAAAGACGTTGTGTTTAAACTAGATGAAACTCGACGTTTTCCGGGAATTAATTTATATAAGTAAAAATAGTAGATTCTGTTAGTTTCAGATCTAATTTTAAGTTTACTTGTGGAAAGAGAGAAATGCATATTTTTTGTCCTAATAAAAATATTGAAAGGCGTTCAAAATATTTTGTCTGAGAAATGCAAAACTTGTGTTTTATTTGCTTTACACTTATAACAGAAATAACAATGTCTAATTTTGTAAGTTTAATTTAAAAATTATTGTAAGTTTTGACAATGTGATATAATTCTACTAAAATATATTTACTAGGTAATAGAATATACTGAATATTGTAATCACCCCATCAGTATTTAGTTGGCTTTCTTTTGCTAAGATATTTTACTTTTACTAAGTTATTACTATTTTACTTTACTACTTTTAGTAAAAAGTAGTAAAGTATATATATATAGTAGTATATAAGATATATTTATATTTACTAGGTAGTAAGAGTATACCTAGTATATAAGATATATTTACTAGGTAATAGAATATACTGAATATTGTGATCACCCCATCAATATTTAGTTGGCTTTCTTTTGCTAAGATATTTTACTTTTACTAAGTTATTACTATTTTACTTTACTACTTTTTACTAAGATATATTTACTAGGTAATAGAATATACTGAATATTGTGATCACCCCATCAATATTTAGTTGGCTTTCTTTTGCTAAGATATTTTACTTTTACTAAGTTATTACTATTTTACTTTACTACTTTTTACTAAGATATATTTACTAGGTAATAGAATATACTGAATATTGTAATCCCCCCATCAGTATTTAGTTGGCTTTCTTTTGCTGAAGTGCATAACGAATAATGCATTCAGAAATCATTTGAGAGAATCCTTGATTAAAACTTACTGTAATTTGCTGCACTGTTGACCTTCAGTTGTCACTAAGTAACTTAAACCCTTTTATTTCAGCTAGAGAATTCAGTAGCCGCTGACAACCACCGGAGGAACGTCGATTATTTGCCAAAGTTGTTAGCGCGGTATTGAACGAAAGGATATTCTGTCTGATAGTTGCCATTGCACGGCTAGCTTAAATGAAGTGGATCACTTGAAAAGGAGAGCTGGAAATTTTGTACAATTAATACACCGTTAAAAATAGGTACTCAAAAATAAGTAAAATGTACTCATTTTTAAGTACATTCGATGCTTATTACGGCTCCGAACACATAAGTTTCAATTTTGAAAACGACATGACTCAAAAATATGTACAATGAATAAAAAGAACAATTACTAGCCTACATAGAATGCCTTCGTAAATCACTTTCAATAAATATAGACAATTGAAACTAAGATTTGCATGGAATCAAACCCAAATCCTCAGACACCACAGTCCAGAACCTTATCCGTTAAAATACCAGGGCGTCGTGAAGAAGTTATAAACAGAAGAAATGTTAAAAAGGTGCGCCAAAAGTATTAGAAGTAAGAAAATTGAGTTGAAATAGCTCAGTTTTCATTTAAGCAATCGACATCAAACAGCGTGGAACACCATCTTCTGAACAACTATTTTAAGTGTATCAGGTAGATTTGTTAAGATGGTTTGAAGAGAAACTGAATTTAATAGTATTAAATCACACTGCTCATTTTTGAGAAAGTTCGGTTACTTAAATTTGAGTACTTCATCGTTCACTTACAATGCAATTATACTTAAAGAAAAACGAGTAGGTTCAGGTACTCATTTTTAAGTACCTTTCTTTGACAGTGTACTCACAATTGACTTGTAAATGGGAAAATATATATGTGTAAACCAGTGGCGAAGGGTCCAGTCATCAGTAGATTCGCCGATGACCACGGAATAAGTGCAGATGGTGTTCCTTTATCAAACTTTTCAAGGGGAATGGAAATTGTAACAAGTACGAAAAGGAATTTGGGCCTTATCCGTATTCCCGAAATCCTAAAGATATCCTCTTCTTTCCGTAAAGAAAGGATTAAATACATATTCGTCGTTTATTACATCATAATATAATAACAATTCACCACCCATGTCATTACCGCCCCACCTGATCACAACCCTCAATCGAACCCATTCATCAAAACGTCACTGACTACGCAACGCCACTGACTATTAATAGTCCGATGTTCCGGGACGTAGGTGATGTATAAGGGCGAACTTGTTGAGGCAGTGAATCACGTTGCGGTTACAAATGAAGGGTTGCCATTATGCCCCAGCTCCCTCTTGACTGGGACCGCGGAACGTGACAAGGGTCCGGTTTTCCATTTCCCCACCCTCAACTGGAATGGATGAGGTCATCCTTCAAATGTCTGTCCGGGACTTGCTGAAATGGGAGATGCTATTGGAGGGGGGTGACACGTACCTTGTCATGGCCGCGTCGGATGTGATAGGCAGTTGGGTTTGTGATAAACAGGTGAGTTGGTTATTTCGGAGGGAATATATGTCACAGGGAAAAGAATGTGACATTTTTCATCTTTGGCTGTCCGGCGGTTGATTGAGTATTATGCTGTATGGATCCATTGCAAACTTTCAACTGAAAACTGTACTACAGTTGCGTTTGGAAGATGTCCAGAATCGAACTTGGAGAGTTCGAATGGTGCGTTCGATGCTTTAACCGTCGAGCTAAAGCAATTGCTAGAGCTAGAGTGTAAGTAAATATCGGGTATTTGAAACACCACAGTATACCGGTTGAGGAGTTTACTGTAAAAAAAAGGTACTGAAAAAAATGAGTACCTGGACATACTCGTTTTTCTTTGTACTCAATTGCATCGTAATCGTCGAATTTAAGTAATTGTACTTTCTCAAAAATGAGCAGTGTGTTTTAATATTGCTAATTTCAGCTTCTGTTTAAGCCATCTTAACAAAGCGACTTGACATACTTCAAATAGGTGTTCAGAAGATGGTTTTGCACATTATTTGATGTCGATTGTTTAAATGGGAACTGAGTTATTACATCTCAATTAACTTACTTTCCATTTCTTTGGCACACCTTTTTTTTAAATATCTGTTTATAACTACTTAACGTCGCCCTGGTAGTACAACGGATAAGACATTGGTCTGCGGTGCCTGGGGATCTGGGTTCGATTTCCGGTAAGTCTTAGTTGTAATTGTTGATATTTATTAAAGTGATTTATGAGGCAGGCTATGTAGGCAAGCAACTGCTCTTTTTATTCATTGTACTCATTTTTGAGTACATGTCTTTTTCAAAAATGAATCTTATTTATTCGGAGGTATGATAAACATCGAATGTACTCAAAAACGAGTATATTTTACTTATATTTGAGTACCTAATTTTAACAGTATTGATGTAACGTTGCATTTGAGCTATCATTATTAAAAATGCATGCTAATATTTAACAAAACTTTTGTCACTTTTTACAAAACAGAAATATTTTGTCAAACTGATGACATTTGTTTGGTCGTTTTTTTCCCGAAATTTATTTCGCCAAAAACGAGGGCGATTTTAAATAAATACAGAATGCGCGATTGGTAGTACGTCCAAAGTCCAACGATCTATCCACCTTGTCAAGAAGATTCGTTTGAATTCTGACAATATACGTATAAGAACAAAACATGAGCAGATGCCCCGGAAAAGGGCCGAAAAGTCATCTAAGTAAATGACATTCATTAAATATTTGAGGATTCTTGTTTCATCAAAAGGTACGTGATTCTCAAAAGGGAAGAGTCATTTTTAAGTTGAAGGCGTTGGGTGCCAGTTCAGGTGTTTCATCGTCATGTGACCATGGTTCTAAAATAACGTGGTGCATGTATGAATGTGTGTGTGAATGTGTATGTGTTCTCGGGTCTTTCCTTCGAGATTGACCCCGAACCGTCGCCAATAGCCCACTGTGCAGCTCTAGTGCGACGTTAATTTACAAAAAACAAACTAAACCATTTTTAAGTTTGGTTTGTTTAATTAACGTCGCACTAGAGCTGCACAGTGGGCTATTGGCGACGGTTCGGGGCCTATCTCGAAGGAAAGTCCCGGGAACGATGCCTCGTATTTTTGAACCATGGTCAGATGACGAGGACAACACCTGAGCTGGCACCCGACGCAACCTAAATAGGCGTCAGGACATTGGACCCCGATCAGATTTATCGTGCACCAAGTCATTTTTAAGAGTGTACACTCTGAACTATTACGCATTTTGGGACTGCCCAGTAGTTTCAAACTAAGGTCAGCTGACGAGGACAATACTTAAGCTGGCGCTCTCCTCTCTAAACTTCCTTATTACGACCAACGTGAAGGAATAAACTTATAACCAAACCATTGCACGCGAAAATAGAAAGCATATATTATTCAACCAGTGGTGCTCTAATTAATTAATATATTTGAACTCGGTGCACGCTAAAGCCTAAATGAATTTGAAAATCTTATAGTTCAAATTTATGAATTTATATGTGTATATACACACAAAAGTTATGGAATGAATTCGTATGTATTATTCACATAAATTATATAAAAAAAACAAGAAGGCTTAGTTAGGTATTCGACCAATACATTTAATGACTATCTCTTTCGTACTATTAAAAGAACAACTTTTATAACTATGACACAGTTTAGAAGATCATCAGCGTTATTAGTTTGCTGTTAGCATTTATTATTTCGAACTATTTAGTTATATGAGATCACATATATTTAAAAATGTATTATTATTGTAAAATACTTAAAATACCTTCCGTAATAATGTAAAAACCATTGTAGTCGAGAATAATAAATGAAGCCTCTTAAAGATATAAATTGCCGACAGCACATTATTAGTAGGGAAACGTGTTAAAATATCTTGCACTTAAAATCCCGAGAAAATCCCTTATAAAATTCTCTAGAAAATCTTGGGCTTAGAATCAAAACACAGGATCGATCCCAATGTTAAATATATTTGTGTTCAATTCTATATAGCCACCATTTTATGCATAAGATTAGAGTATGAACCTTGCAATTTCAAACTCAGATAAATCCACTTTTTCGCAAAATCGTTTTTTTTTTTAAATATTTTTTTCAAGTTCTCAATTCACTATATCACCTTGCAAAGTAGTATTAACAAAAATGCATGAATCCAATCAAAAATAATGTTCTGACGTCTATTATGGTTGCGTCGGGTGCCAGCTCAGGTGTTGTCCTCGTCATCTGACATGGGTTTAAAAATATGAGACATTGTTCCCGGGTCATCATTGTGCAAATCTAATGAAAAGTTAATTAAACAAACCTAACCAACCAATCTAAAAATGCAGTCAAAGTCACACGTTTAGATCCAAAGCTACGTGGCTGTCAATCATTTTTAGCGTCTTCTGTAACAATACAAATTTAGTAAAAGTTATTTATCTTATTTTCAAACTAAAGGGCTCATATATAAATTACGCTACATTTTTGTATCAGCAATTCTTGCATTTTATTACATTAGCGACCTTTTTAGAGAAAATGAATGTTAAATAATAAATTGCTTAAATGTATATTACAGTAATGGAAATCTATGGAAAGATAATAAATGTATAAATAGTTAAATTATTATTAACATGCTAAAAATTCGTGTCCTATTTTATAGACAAAAGAACAGTTATTTTAAGACTATTTTAAAATACATTATTTATCTTACGATTCCTAAAAAGGCCGTTCGCTAAATACCCTATTTAAACCTCATCGGACATTTACAATGCAGATAATCTTCATAAAATATTCCTTGGACAGTTAAAATCCTATTACCGCATGATGAAAATTTACATATATATCGAACGTCCTAAGCCCCTACTGTTATCTGAGGGTAAAATCGGAAAAACAATAAAGTTTATCGTTGAAGCAATTATCTGAAAAGATAGGACAGATTTTTAAAACATCCTACGGAATATTTAGACAATGACAAAATGGCGGAAAGTTTGTAGAAATTCCCTATCTGAATTCTCATAGTCAAATTGCAGTTTCAAAGTGTTCTGAAAATTCTCGTAGATTTATTTCGTTTACAATATGAGCTGACAGGCACTTTCAAATTTGGGACGCATGGTAAATATTAAAGTTCAAAGATTTGAAAGCCCGTTGAAGCTCATCTTTTTTTTTTATCCTGGATATCTTTAACAGATCGCATTTTCCATCTCGTCTAAGGCCTGTTATTGTCCTGGGTTGCCATTGTTTGCTCTTTTGACGGATAGGATAATTTATGATTTATGACTTTTAGAATTTCTTTGGAAAGATGGAATTTCATTCAGGAAATAGCATCAAAAGATATTTGGGCTATTTCCTAGAACGGAATATATTTCACAAAATAAGCTAAATTGGATAAACAGTTATCTGAACTCTTTTAATAATTGTATATTAAATTTTATAAAAACATTTTATAATCGAACCCTGACACACAAAGTATGCACTTTTGTAGTCAGTGTATTTTATAAAATAGCTTTATTCAATATGTAATTCTTTGGGAATCTAAAAATGTAAGATTATTTTCAACATTTTACATGTCAGACGTACTGAAATGTAACTGTAACTTCTGGAACGCTTATAACCAGTTCCTTCTATGGTCGCGTTTGAAGCCATACTGTAAGCAGCCATACTCAACCCCAACTAATTTTTAAAAGAGATTTTGTGAGCTTTTTCCTTCTTAAACCGTTATATAAATATGGAATATGTTTAGATAATTTATTTTCTATATATAGAATCAATTTGTATACCGGCGAATATATAGTTTGTTTTTGCTGCTTATTCACTTATTATTGGTTAAAATATTTGGTTTGGTTAATTAAGGTCGTACTTGTGCAGCAAAATGGGCTATTGGCGACGGTCGGAGCCTATTTCGAAGGTTTGGTTTGGTTTAATTTGGTTAGGTTAACCAACCCCACACTAGAGCTGCATAGTGGGCTCTCTTATTTCGAAGGAAAGATTCATAAACGATGTCTCGTATTTTTTAATCATGTTCAGATGACGAGGACAACACCTGAGCTGACACCCGACGCAACCTCAATAGGCGTTAGGACATTGAACCCCGATCAGGTTGTAATTTCAGGTGCTTCCTCGACATCTGACTATGGTTCTAAAATAACGAATGTATAAATGTGTGTATGAATGTGTGTGTGAATGTGTATGTGTTCCCGGGCCTTTCCTTCGAGATAGGCCCCGAACCGTCGCCAATAGCTGTGCAGCTCTAGTGCGACGTTATTTAACCAAACCAAACCAAACCTTCGAGATAGGCACCGAACCGTCGCCAATAGCCCACTGTGCAGCTCTAGTGCGACGTTAAAAAACCAAACTAACCTGTTCGGTTGGTTGATTGGTCTAGCAGCTCTAGTGCGACGTTATTTAACCAAACCAAACCAAACCTTCGAGATAGGCCCCGAACCGTCGCCAATAGCCCACTGTGCAGCTCTAGTGCGACGTTAATTAACAAACCAATCAACCAACCGATCAGGTTGGTTTGGTTTTTTAACGTCGCACTAGAGCTGCACAGTGGGCTATTGGCGACGGTTCGGGGCCTATCTCGAAGGTTTGGTTTGGTTTGGTTAAATAACGTCGCACTAGAGCTGCACAGCTATTGGCGACGGTTCGGGGCCTATCTCGAAGGAAAGGCCCGGGAACGATGGCTCGTATTTCTGAACCATGGTCAGATGACGAGGACAACACCTGAGCTGGCACCCAACGCCTTCAATAGACGTCGGGACTTTGGACTCCGATCAGATTTATCGTGCACCAGTCCCGTATACACGTCGTTATTTTTTGTGGATGTTCTGGGCGACGTTCTAGTATTTTGGTAGCGCAGTTGGCAACCTTCCGATCGCAATATCACTACAGTTTTACTATTCTTACTCTAATCCGTCGCACAGGTTCGAACCAGGAACCCTCGGATTCCCAGCTGACGCCTTAATCCATTCGGCCATGGAGACCCTGGACCCCGATCAGATTTATTGTGCACCAGTTCCGTATACACGTCAATATAATTTGTTAGATGTTTTGGACTACTTGCTAGTATTTTTTTGTAGCGAAGCTGGCAACCCTCCGATCGCAAGGTTTTTTAATTTTCTTTGTTAAGTCCATCGAGGACTCCAGTGGCCCAGTGAATAAAAACGTTCAGCTAGTAATCAGAGGATTGCTAGTTTGAATCAGTGCGGTGGACTTGACAAAGAAAAGTAAAAATGTAGTGATCTTGCGATCGGAGGGTTGCCAGCTTCGTTACAAAAATACTAGAAAGTCGTCCAGAACATCTAACAAATTATACTGGCGTGTATACGGGACTTGTGCACGATAAACCTGATCGTGGTCCAATGTCCTGACGCCTATTGAGGTTGCGTCGGGTGAAAGCTCAGGTGTTGTCCTCGTCATCTAACCATGGTTGAAAAATACGAGGCATCGTTCCCGGGTCTTTCCTTCGAGATAGGCTCCGAACCGTCGCCAATAGCCCACTGTGCAGCTCTAGTGCGACGTTAATTTAAACAAACCAAACCTCGTCATCTGAACAAGATTAAAAAATGCGAGGCATCGTTTACGAAACTTTCCTTCGAATAGGCCCCGACCATCGCCAATAGCCCATTGTGCCGCACTGGTGCGACTTTAATTAATCAAACCAAACCTAGTGCGGACCTGCAACTGTCCAGCTGAGGAAGCTGCATATGTTCTCGCCCGAACGATGCGGACTCATTGTTTACCTGATGTCTCAAGCACAATTATTCTATGTATCGTTAATACTTATGGATTTAGTAATAGTATGCAACGAAATGTTTTCTAACAATCATTAAACAATAGCTCTTATAAAATGGCGTGGTTCCTGTCATAACGCAATACATGACATATGACAACAGTATTGCCATACAAATACACTACAAAGATGGGTGACTCGCCAACGTCCGCAACCTTCGAACTGAAAGGAAAAGTCGGATTTGGAAATTGTGTTTGAACTTGCTTCTTCACAAGTTTTCGATATGGCATTAAATGGCGATACCGACGACAGAACTGTGCCAATTTTAACCCAAAACAGGAACAACGACTTGGAATTTGATACAGTTTCCATAGAAGATGCATTATTAAATAATAGTTCTTGTAAATTGGCGTGGATCCTGTCTTAACACAATACATGACTATGACGACAGTAGTGCCTGCAAAGATTCACTACGAAGATTGGTGACGCAGCAACCCCCACAAGCTTCGAATTCAAAGGGCAAGTCAGATTTGGAAATTGTGTTTGAACTTGCTTCTTCACAAGTTTTCGATATGGCATTAAATGGCGGTACCGACGACAGAACTGTGCCAATTTTAACCAAAAATAGGAACAACGACTTGGAACTTGACACAGTTTCCGTAGAAGATGCATTACTACATAATAGTTCTTGTAAATTGGCGTGGATCCTGTCTTAACACAATACATGACTATGACAATTGTAATGCCTGCAAAGATTCACTACGAAGATTGGTGACGCAGCAATGCCCACAACCTTCGAACTCAAAGGGTAAGTCAGATTTGAAATTGTTTTTGAACTTGCTTGATCACAGGTTTTCAATATGGCATGAAATGGCGGTACAGACGACAAAACTGTTCCAAATGTAACCCAAAATAGGAACAACGACTTGGAACTTGATACAGTTTCCGTAGAAGATGCATTACTAAATAAGAGTTCTTGTAAATTGGTGTGGTTCATGTATTAACACAGCAGCGAAAGCAGTATTTCCAACAAAGATGCAGTACAAAGATTTGTAACTCGATAACGTCCACAAGCTTCGAACTCAAAGGGTAAGTAAGTTTTTGAAATTGTTTTTGAACTCGCTTGATCACAAGTTTTCAATATGAAATTAAATGGCCGCACCGACAGTTCACCAGTCACCGTGGTGAACCTCGTTTTAGAGTAAATAAAATAATGCAATTGATAAAAAAAATTGACATTCAGAAACATTGTAAATTATATATTGAATTATTAAATACTATTGTTAGGAATAGTTCCATTTAAAATAAATTGCAATCCGACAGATGTTGCTTTAAATACAATTTAAGTGTCTTATGATGATTTATATAATATATAAGTTATTGAACTAAAATTTTTATAGATATATACCAATAATTTTGTATTAATTACTTTAATATGGTCGGGTTCGTCTTACAATCGATACGCTGACAACTGAGAAATACTGTTCTTTATAATATTTTATTTTTAAAAGTCTAACCTTTTTTGAAGTTTTAAAGTTAAGTAACTATTGTACTTAGAATGGTTTTAATTTACCAATACTGGTGTTCATTGTTTTTAGAAATTATTAATAAGTAGAAAAGGTATAACAATCATAAAGTTAATTTTTAGGATTCTATTTATAACTTCAATTAAATAACCCATCATTTGGAGAGAAAAATAACAGAAATTAAATTTTTTTTTCTGTGATTTGCAGTTATTCTAAGATTTCCAATTTTTTTTGTATCTAAACAAACAGTTCCATACACTGCATAAAGTATAAATATGCAATGAAAGCATTCGGTTTTAAGAATCAAAGCTAAAAAAACACTACCAGAATGCATATGAGGTGACCCCCACAGTACCCCCCTCTCAGTGAGTCGGACGGAGGACAAATGATTGATGCTGTGAAGTCTTATCACGTGGGCAGTGGTTGGTAAATTCCTAGTGTACGGTGCCCCGTTGTCGCCAAGTCCAAAAATTGGCGCCAAGGCCAAAAATAAAGTTTATTTTGTCGACAAATTAAAAAAAAGGTTGCTGTACATCATGATATTGCTAGGAAAGTCATGAAATAGGGTTGCTAAACTATAAAATTTATCGCCCACCAATTGTCGCCAAAACGCATTTGGCGGGGCACCGTACACTAGGAATTAACCCAGTGGTTGATGGTGCTGCACTTTTGCCAGAATTTAATATTTGATTGAAGGTTTTCTGTTGACAGAAGGTTGATTTTTTTTTATCGTAGTCCGGAGTCGCCACTTTCTAGCGCGGCGCACTTAACAGTCACTCGAAATCAAACAGAGGACCTTGTGTGTGCTACGCCGATACTCTATCAGTCAGGCTAAAGTGATCACTCGAGCCCAAGTGGAAGTATCTGGTCCATGAGGTTACCCTCACACTTAAAAGGAAATAAAAATAATATAAATAGTTTATGAAGGGTCGAAAAGAAGAACGATGAAGGTTTATTCAAAGTGATTGTACAGGAAATAAAAGTAAAATTCCATGTCTCTTTACAACACACTATATCTATAACATTTTGGACTTCAAACGTATTTTACGGGCATACATTAATCGATTTTCCTGTTCTATAATTTGCGACAATGTAACACGAAGTGTTGATATCCCGAATTCGACAAAAATTTAATTCACATCAATTTTCCTGAATCCATTATATATAATTATAACGAAATATCAAGCTATAAAGTATCAAACGATTCAAATAATTATGGAACTTGTTATTTTATGATGTTCTAAACGATTCACAAAGGAAGATAACTAAACAAATATCACCAAGACAAATTTACTTTCGTCTTTTAGTGTCTACAATAGATTTATTTAAGGACAAAAAAACCTTCTTTTCCATCCGTTTTTCCAGGGAAAACAAATATTTCCTAGAAGCTTCTTTTTCCGGGCAACCCCCCCCCCCCCCCCTCATGCTATTGCAAATAGAATTCTCAGCGTGACAACCCACATTGGATTATTCAGGGATTCAGACGGCACAGATGGTCGCTGTATTCTTCAAGATGGTGGCCGTGGAAAATCGCAGCCTGACATAGGCTGCGATTTTCGGAACGTGTGTTCTATTGGGCTCTTGCATGCATCAAAAGTGCTTTAAATTCTTCCTGTTTTTATTGTATAAGATAAATAGAGTCGTTTTCTTGAACAATGTTATCTTTGTTTGTTGGAATAGTGGATTATTCGATTTGTCATTCATCCAACATGGTAGGTAATAACAGTTTGGCACTTGGAGCTGGTATCCCGCGCTGTTCTATCAATTTTCAAGATGTCATGTTTACGCAAATATAGGGAAGATGGTGATGGAATATATTTTTGTTTTTAGTTTTGATTAAAGTTAGACCATATATTTTACTTTTAAAGAATGCGTGTTTAGTAACAATTCCTTTTATTTTTTGTCTCTTATTTTGATTTAGTTGCTTATGAAATTATGATGCACAATTTTTACTTAAATTTAAAAAACAGTAATTGAGCCGTCCTGTTTCAAAAACACTTTTCAACATTCAAGATCACTTTTGAAATTTTTTTCAAGAGAAACAAAAAATAAACTAATTGAATTATTGATGGAAGAATTTTTTTTTACAAATTAGTATTAGATGTCCTAGCCAAATTATAGATCTGTATAAGTATTATTGAAAGAAACAAAATTCTTTTGGATCTATCTGATTGTGCAACCAAGTTATGTGATCTATCTGGTTCAGTAACAAAGCTGTGGGATGTAGCTCGACAATTGCGTTGTGATCGTTGCGCAGTAACTACGCGTATCTCGATCTATCTGATTTTTAAACCGATTTCTTTGTTTTTCTGGTTTTGCAACCAACCGTTATTTTCCCGCCGCAAAATGAATAGCATCTAGCAGCTGTGAAATATTATTACTTCGTCTACTGTTAGATCTATAGAAAAACTAAAAATGACATAATCTGAAAAAAATATCTATTTGATTTTGAGACCAGACAGCTCAATTTATGTGCTTTTGAATTGCTTGCCCTTAAATTATTGAATATTGTTTAATATTTTTTTATGGAGTAAAATTAAAACAATTAGTTGAGTTAATAATATGCCTACCAGAACACTGCTTTTACTTTAACTGTGAACGAGTAATTCTACAATATTTTACATAAAAACACCGTTACTACATGCATATTTAAAAAAAATGTGGGTTTCGAGCTTTCCAAATTATAAATAAAGGTATGTATAACAAAAATATATTTAAGAATTGAGAGGCTGACATGGGGAAGACAGTAAGTGACAAAAAGTAAATTTTACAAGGGAAACAAAACACGGGTTTTGCAACTACGTGGACTACATGCAAGTGCCACCTTCCGTCGCTCGTAGAAACTAAACCATTTTGCCGATTGACTTACTGTTCATTCCATGCCATTGGCTTGAGAGTTTACTGTTTTTTCCGTGAAAAAAAACGAAAAACTCGAAATTTGTGACTTACTGTCTTCCCTATGTCAGCCCCTCAATTGTAAAACATGTTAGCGGTGGGATCCTTCCCAAAAGGTCCCTTGCCAAAGTGCAGGGTCCTGTACGAAGGTACCTGTTGTACACCTGTAAGGACTACCTGCCTGTAAGATGGGATAACATACTTTTTTCTTACCTCAATATCCGTCACATTGATATAAAAGTGCTGAAAGGGCCCTGGTCTGTGCAAAAGCCAATGTGCTGCCCACGTGTGCTGGTCACTCGTTACAGTAGGGTTCATGTCCAGCACCACATGCATGCCTCGCTTATGAATCTCCTTCACCACCTCCTGGAAGTCTTCCATCCTTCCGAGATGAGGGTCGATATTGGCAAAATCAATGACATGCTCATATTCCAGCGGATAATCCAGAGCACTGAAAATGGAGCTCAATCTCACAACATCCACGCTCAGGTTCTGGATGTAGTCCAGACGCTCCACGAGCCCCTTCATGTCCCCGAATCCGTCCCCGTCCGTGTCCTGGAACGAAGCCGGGAAAACCTCGTAGAAGGCTGCACCCTGCCACCACTGCCTGGTTCCTCGACAGCCCGGCGCCATCGCGAAGTAGAGTCCCACCACCAGGCATGCCACCACCAGGAGCAAGGTGAATATCCCGAACAGAAGACAGGGCAGACTCGAGAATGGCCAGTAAGGCTTCACGTGGAATGTGTGGTCTGGGGTCGTGTCCTGAGGAAGACCTAGGGGTCGATGCTGGATGTGGGAATGGGGATCTTGGGATGTCTGCTTTCTGCTAGGTGAAGATTTGAAGGTTGGTAGTTTAGTTTTGTTCTTCGAAAACTTTGGGCTGAGTTCCGCCTGTTCTTGGTCGTGGAGTAGAAGGGTGGAGCTCTCGGGTTCGGCACCGACGTCGCTGTCTTCGTCTGCGCTCGACGCAGCGAAGGATTCCTTGAGCGGGAATGTGTTGGAGTTGGAATGGTTCATGTCTTTGTTGGGGTGTTTGGTTTCGGTGTGGTTCAGGTAGGGTTTCTCGATTTCGGTTTCTTGGACTGCGTAGGATTCTTTCTCCTCGCTCATGCCGTAGTTGTGGTGGCCGTTCATGATGATGGTGCAGCTGTCGTTGATGAGTTTGGGGTCTGGGAGTTCGATGAGGACTTCTGGTTCTATTTTGTGGTATGAGCTGTCGTTGATGATGTTATTTAGAGACGTCATGTTGGCGGTGTTGTTTCACTGTTGGTTTGCAATTTTATTCAGTTACACCTGTAAACAAATCGGAATTTTTAAAAATATATATATATCGTTGAAGCAATTATATTTATTTATTAAAAGTTTTGAGTTTTGATACATGTAATACCACCGATATCTAATTAATAATTAAGCGGGATGGGGGGGGGGGGGGGGGGGGCCTGGTAAAAAATTTCCAAAAATATTTTATAGCTTTAAGCTTCTGTACAAGATTACTTAACTACGTAGCTTTGAACTCGTGTTTCTCAGTGGTGACGTATCATGTTTAATGAACTTTGAATTAATATAAATTCTGCTCTATTTGAGTAAACTGCACCAAATTTGATACAGTGTATTTTCAAACATATTACTTTCATTTGTAGGAATTAGTATTATATAGTTTATATTTGTTTAGCTTTTTAAAATAAATGTTTGACAAATGAAAATAGTATTTTTTTTTTTGTGACAATTACAAAAATCTTTAAATACAGTTTGCTAAACACATTCATTTGTTCATTAAATATCAAAAATTAAAAAAGCTAAATTTTTGTAATTTTTTTTTTATTGTTTGAACATGTGATTAAGTTAATAGGCTTTGCACACATATCTGAAAAGAATTATAAAGAAATCAGAAAAATTAAGAAAAAATAAAGTAAATTGTCACATCCCCCCCCCTCTTCTGAAATAAATTATAAACTATTAAAAGGAAACGTTTCCTATTCTATTTGTAAAACGATTACTATTTCTAAATAAATTGGAAACGTCGCCTCAACTATAAAAAAAAAGTATAAAAATACATCGCCTCTTGTATTATTCGATCTATTATCAAAACTCACACTTTTTTCACGAGTTCTTTCGCAGCTAGCAGCGAAAATTTATAAATTACGCGACATTATTATGATGTATAGGATTTTCTGCCCCATTTTCAGACAGACGTAATCGAAACCATACACCATATTTTCTCGCCTATTATTCGTAACATGGTATTACAGGGTTAGATACGTAAAAAAACAATCAAGATTGCTTTTCTGCAAGCTGTGATTTAAACCTCGACGTTTACTTCCACATACACAAGGACATTGAAGTAAATTATATACATTGATTTATTGTAATGGTGAAAGTGAAATATGGTCGTGTGTTTTAGTCTTTATTTTTGCACGATATATTTTTCCCTGTTCGCTTTTATTTATTATTTTTATTTCAGTATTTGTTCCTGTGTTAAAATTGTAAAAAAAAAATAATGTAAAATAGAATGAAAACGTAGCTTTTGAAATGTTTAGTTGTTTGAACAAGTTAAGTATTTTTCAAGTGCCTTTGGTTTGCTTCGCAAACCAAAACTTTAATTGAGTGGAGCGTGTTTAAATGGTTAAAAAATTTATAAATTCAAAACTAATTCGAATTTTTAAAATGCTTACTTGGATTTCCAGTTAAAACCTTTTCCTAAATTCCCTAAAAAATTGGATCTCTCCTTTTAATAGTGTGTCAGAAACTCGACGGACAAAATTACTTGTAAGCGAAATTTTAGTAACAACGAATTTAATATTAAATAACTTCTAAACTAATAATCATATTGAAACAAAAATATATTCGTTTTGTTTATCAAACATTTCTTAGCAAATTATGTTAATTTCCTAATTTTAGGATTTTTACTTTTTGAGATACGATCTGAATAACAACGAAAGGATTGAAAATTCTCCCTAGGGCTTACTTTTTTTAAAATAGATATTATTTGAGTATATTTATTTTAATATATTATATTGTTTGATAAAATATGAATACATTAATTTTAATGGCTAAATTTAGATTTATCTTATTACAAAATCGATGTTACAGTATATACGTATATAACAATATTGTTTGTACGTAATGAGATATAATAAACATCATTTATTATGGACATGCATTCATTATATTATAACATGTTATTCACTTAAGGCAGTATACATGGTGAACGCCATTTGAAAGGGCGAGTAAAAGAATGGGTTGTTAACATTTTTAAAAAATATAATTTTGATGTAGATGACTTCTTTAAATACTTCTTCCCTCAAAATTGTATGGCTCTGCTTAATTTATTTAGGCAGTAAGAAGGCAGTTTGTTGCAATTAAAGCTTTGTTTATATTATAAGCGAAGTAGTTGGGAATTTTTTTTCATTATGCCATTACTGATAAATATAATAAACACAAGTAGTTCCCATCGCCTAACATACGTGTAACCAACGTATGAAGGAAATGTTTATGCAGTTTTTTTGGAAAATAAAATATTTTTTGTAGAATCAAGAGCTGTGGAAAACTTTAACCCTTTGCACTCCGATGTCGCCTCTCAGGCGCCAACATAACGACTTGTTCTTTTTGTTCCCTGTTCTTTAAAATAAACGAGAACGGCGTGATTTTGTGTTTAAAAAAATCGATTTTTTTTTTCAAATTGTTTTCTTGAAGATCCGAAACATATTACGATTTTCTCCCCTCTATGAGCATAACAAATTGTGGGTAAAAGAACAGAAAGAAGAATAACTGTTCCGTGGAAAGAACGCAATATCAAAGATGTTCGAAGTGTGCAAAGGGTTAAGTTCCAAACAAAGGTTCAAAAGTTCTACTAAAAATTGTTCGTTTGGATGTATACCTTCAATAAAATATAAAACTTTTGCTATTTATAATTTTTTGTCTACGATCCAACAACGACTATATTAGTTTTTAATAAATGTTATTTTACACGTTTTCTTTCTTAAAGCAAGTAAAGTAATTAATTAAATATCAATTATTAGTCATTTAAATTGTCTAGTAGTTAAAGTACCATCAATGAACAATTTAACAGTACTCCCTTTACAATCCGATGATTAATGAAATCCCTTTGCATCTAAACAACAATTATCGCCTTCCCTTGTAACAGATTAAATTACAGCAAAAAGTGATAAATACACCGTAATTAAATAATAAAAGTTCATTTAACTTCCAAACTGTAACTGGCGCAGTTCCAAACGTTCCAATGGAACGCGCTAAAGGAAATGGCTGACAGGTTTAGAACAAAAGACTTGATTCAATTATCAATTGCGTTGCCAGGTGCATCTGAAAATAATTTAGGATTTTTTTTTAAGCTTTTACTTGTGTTGCATTTTAGATAAAATATTTGTTAAGATATACGGACTTAATGGGTTTTTTTAGATACTGGATAAAGCGTATTTAGTGCATTTTTATTCCAAGATTATTTGTCATTCTTTTTAAAAGGAGGGATACATTTGAATGTTTATTCGTTGGTGGATATGGATTTTTTTTGTTAGTGGGTAAAATGAATTGTTTATTTTCAGGTAAATGGGTATTATTTATTTGGTTATCTGGCAGCTTAAAGGTATGTTCTTTAAATTGGCTGCTGTTGTATTAAGTGGATGATTTATTTTTGAATGTTTTGTTTATGAAAAAGAATAGCAATAGTGTACTTGAATTAATTTAGGAAAGTTCGAAGTCAATAGAAAATTAAAATACCATGTTGTAAACATTAGTTCGATTTTTTTTCGATTGGTTGGTTAAATTAACAATTTGGTAAGTTTTCACAATGGGTAATTAGCAAATATTCAAGATCGAAACTGAAGGAAAGGTTCACGGAAATTTGCTTCGTAATTTTAAACCACGGTTAGTACGTAGGATATGACATCTTCGCTGTCACAAAGCAAAAGTTTGACGGAACGCACTTGTAACCCTTCCGATTTCGATCAGGTTATCATGAGCCTCCATAATTAAAAAAAAACCACACACAATTAAAAACTTTTTGTTAAAATTAGATAAGTGCATTGAAAATTAAATACTTAAATACGATTTAATATTCTATATTCAATATTAATGCTACATTCAAAATTACATTTATTAAATTATACTCAAAATTGAACAAAAGTTTCCAAACAAACCATGCTATTCAATAAATAGTTCTAATTAAATGAAACTATCTACAATCATAAATCGGTTAACGTTCAAATATAAAAGAAACTATATTTAACTAAATATAATTCAACATTAATTGAAATAAATAAAATACGCAAAACAATAACAAAATTGATTGACTTCAACATTTATTACGACTTTTGCACTGAATTCTGTAGAATATTTAAGAAACGATTGTCAAATATAAGGAAAGTAGTTTTGACGATCGCAGAATTCTTAAAAATGAGTGTTCTTCTGAGAGTGCGTTGTTCTGATAGTATGCTAAGTTTCAACTCAAAAGGATGTTTGGTAAAATATAAAATTTTAATTGCAAGTTAATATATACGACAACACTTTGATTTATGTAAAAAGCGTGAAATAAAAATGAGCTGTTTTTTTTAATTACGTACCCTACATATAATTATAATCACCAGGCAACTTCATAGGAGGCTCTACTCGTATCGGATTCTTATATTTTAAAATGTTTTTATACTGACTATATTTTAACATGTTTTTTCATCTTTTTTAAAATCTTTAAATCATTAAAAACACGAATTTCATCATCCTTCATTGTTTTAAAAATCCTCCATTGTTTAGGTTTATTAACTTATACTAGTATTTTGTATGTGTCGTTTTTTTAAAAAGATGATGGTTTATTAAATCACCAGGATTTTATAGATTCGAAATTTAAGAAATGTTTGGCGCAGCATAGCCAAATCTGGCTATTGCACCATAAACGCCAACCAACCAATCATAGGAGGCGCTTTTATTAATATTAAGTCATCGAAAGCATTCTTATTTCTACTGTTTTAAAATTCAGCTCGTAATCCAAGAACTATCTTCTACCTCCCTACAAACACTACTAGCACAATGACATTTCAGAAGGCATTTTCATTTCTAACGAAGCACACAAAACTCAATCAGGAAACCCGAATAACTAATGATTCCTCACACTTAAACTTTCACAACAACGAAACCCTTTTAAGCCAACTCAAAACAATCATCCATAACCTTATACTCAAGGCCCCCGAGCCACAAATCGAGATCTATAGCTTCTCTTTGCAGGAGTCCAGACGCAGATCCATATTCAAATCACGAAGAGGCAACTTGTGCCTTTGCTACGATGCAAAATCAACAGCACTGCGAAGGAATGGGGAATTGAAAAACATTTACATAATATCGGTTTGGGTTTGGGCATCTTGTGCCAGGGCATTCTTCTGTTGGCTGCGGCGTGACTGGGCTTGGTAACTAAGGTAGTCGTTTGTTCGTCCGTGTTTGCTTTGGTTTTTGGAAATCAAAACAGGTAGTTTTTGAAATATGTTTGGGGAAGCTGTGTTTGGGTTTGAAGGGGAAAGAAGAATTTAGAAAAATATATTAATTAATTTTTTTAAATGATGTTTGATCTTGACTTGTATTAATAAGGATTTTTACGGATAAAACTTGTTAATTATGTTGCTGAGAAAGAATTTCATAAAGCTAATATTTTTTATTTAATAAGTTATGAATATTGCTAATCCACGGTCATATTTTAGTAGTTTCAATTTATTCGATTTGGTAATAATGCACAAGTCAGGAAGATCGTGTTTTCTTAAAAATCGTATTTTATGGATTTACGGTAACTACATATTTTTGGAAATGCGGATTTACTTGCGTAATTTAAAATTTTATTTTAAAACAATTAAAATTAATTTTGATGTGCATTGTGTTTTCTTTGCATAATTAATAATACACGGTTTTTAAAGTATTGATTAAATAAATTATAATGGTAGCAAATTATTAATCTAACGATGGTCAAGCTCTGTAATCTCCAAACTTTCCAGAAATACACTCAATTTTTTAACTTTCTAAAATACTCATTTTACAGTATTTTTTTAAATTTATTTTTCAAGATACTTTAAAAATAATTTTTTTAAAGCAATTAAAAAAATTATTTTTAAAAAATGTATGATAAAAATATGTAAGCCCATAAACAGTGAAAACAACTTTACAATTTCAAAAATAACTTATTCTTTAGTGAGTTTAAGGGGACTAAGTACCGTAAAAATAATCAAAACATCGATTTTTTTTATTAGCTTAATTTACCTTTCCAATATTTCTAAACATGTATGAAAATTTTCAGTGTTTAATTTAAAATATTTAAGAAGTTATTTGCATTTATATTGGGTGACAGCAGGCTAAATGTGCTTACAAAGCTGGAGGATTTTTTTTTAAAACTTTTAAATGGTGAGTTCTTAAATGTACTGTTATTTAAATGAATAGAGAACTCCAAAATTAAACAGAAATAGCTTGTACTTATGGAGTTATATATATTTTAATGTTATATTAAAAATTGCATTGAAATTTAAGTTGAAAGGCAGTTCTCCCAAAATTAAAAAATGACCAAGTATAAAAGTATTTGTTATTAAATATACTTATAATGATGCAAAGTATGATATATTTTGATAACAGTATGATACATTTACCATAAATACCTTTTTTTACATTTGAAAACTTTAAATCACTTTTTCTCAGTTTTCATTTTTAACTCATTTTACTGCATATGAAATGCTAAGGCGTTTTTTGTAATAGAGATAGATTCCATTTCTTTAATGAATATTATCAGATATGTGTTTGACATAATTGGGTATGGAATAAGCTCTAGGACACAGTTTTATTTTTAAAAATAATTCAATCAGAAAATTTTAGATTTTTCAGAGTTTTTTTGGCTTTTGAGAAGAAAAAAAATTATAAAATCTAATTTTAGTACTATTTAATATTTAATACATAGTTTTGTTTATTATATTTCAAGGAATACAAAAACAAAATTAAGTGATAAAAAATTAAAAACTAAAAAAGTAGTAAAACATTTAAAAACAGCAAAAAAAATTTAAAATTTAATTCTGAATTTATTAAAAAAAAATTATGAATTTTTTTTTACAATTTTTTCATTAATTATATATTAAAGTATTTTGCATTCAAAAAATAAAAAAAAATATTGAAAATAAAAAAAATATGTGAAAAGGTTCCGTGTCCCCTTAAATAAAGTAATGAATACATAAAAATACTCCAGTAGCTATGCAACCGCTCAACTCCGTGGACTGGTAACTTCTCACAAAAGCCCCAACCTATCCAATTACAGTAGATCTGACTCGCTCTCAACTACGCTACTTCAAGCATCAATGTAACTTCTAAAACCTTCCATCATCATCTGACCATGGTTCAAAAATACGAGGCATCGTTCCCGGGACTTTCCTTCGAGATAGGCAAGCCCCAGTTGCTCAGTTGGTAAGGCGTTCAACTACTAATCAGAGGATTGGTGGTTCGAATCCGGGAAATGGACTTTACATAGAAAAGTAAAAAAGTAGTGGTCTTGCGATCGGAGGGTTGCCAGCTTCGCTACAAAAATACTAGAAAGTCGTCCAGAATATCCAACAAATTATACTGGCGTGTATACGGGACTGGTGCACGATAAATCTGATCGAGGTCCAAAGTCCCGACGTCTATGGAAGGCGTTGGGTGCCAGTTCCGGTGCTTCCTCGTCATCTGACCATGGTTCTAAAATAAAGAGGTGCATGTATGAATGTGTATGCGTTCCAGGGTCTTTCCTTCGAGATTGACCCCGAACCGTCGCCAATAGCCCACTGTGCAGCTCTAGTGCGACGTTAATTAACTAAAACCTTCCGATTCTACCTCGTTTTCCACATTTTATTAATCATGTAAAATCGGAGCATAATTAAATAAAATAATAACTATAATAAATATATAATTTGTATCAACCAAACCACCTGTATCATTTTTTTAATAATATTTCTGACCTGACAAACGAAAAAAATTTCTTCAGAATTATTTGTATTAAACATATAAAATGTAGTTTTACTAATTAATATTTTTGGTTAGAATGTATTCTACGGCACCCCTGATTTTTCGCCAAATCTGGTAACCCGGATCCGAACGCCAATGCAGAGGGGAAATGAAGAAGTTCTTTTGACTGCCAACCAAACCGGTTTCGGTCGCCAAAAACGTGTTAGTGTTGCGAATATCGCTTTTTCAGAAAAGTCGCCAAGACGTACCGTACAATGTTTTTTAAACAATATTTTTAATAAATACTACAAACATGCATGATGTCACTTAGTACATTCTAAAGATTTCTCACAATATATTTTAAAACAAGGGAGTTTCTTTAAAAAAACGCCAATTACCTCTTGTAATTCTTAAAAAATTAAATAACAGTTCAAAAATAATTTATTACTCGGTCATAAACGCTTTAGCTCGTTGCCAACCTTTCCCTTGTGCTAAATTGGATTTGGTATTTAAGAGGAACGCTCATTTTACGACGTAATTAAAACTCGCCAAGAAACTACAATGCGCCAAAAATGTACAACTAATTGCTTTTTCCTGTTAGTATTGTGTGCGTAAAAATGTTTAGAGAATTTTAAATGCTAGATTGTATCAGCCATAAATGGCTAATTAAGAATTACGTTTTAAATAGTTTAAGAAGAAAATACTTATTTAATGGGAGAATGAGATGTGTTTATATTTCATTATCGTTTACTAACCAACTTGGGAGATCATTTAATGTTTTAAAATGGTAATTGGATCAAAGCGATTCTTTTGTATTTAATTTTTCGTTATAGTTTTAAATTGTTCTAATTTAATAGTAATGGTACAAATTAACTACATACGTTAACAATTTAATTTGGCTAAATATGCGTTTTTGTTATTTGAAAATTATATCCTAAATCCTACAGTACTAACCTTATTTATTTTCGATATTTTGTTTATAACGTTATTTTTAACTTGATCCAAAGTATTCTTCAAATTACAACAAAAGGGATTGAAGGGGAGGGGATGGTTTCAGGAGTACAGGTCCCGAACTAGACTTGCCAATGCTTTTGTTAGGTTTTCTAAACTATTATTTTCATTAACATTATTTCATGTAAGGCAGGTTATGTAACTACAAAACTTTTTATTTTCAAAATTATTATACTCTTTTGCAGCTAACAAAGTTAAAAACTCAACTAGTTTTATATAATGTTTATATACTGAATTATATCAGTATTGATATTGATAGTATGCTATAACGACGCAAGTATTAATAATACAAAACAGCAGCTTTGAAAAAATATGCATTTAGATATAATTGGATTTTGAAAGATCACTAATATTTTCAATTTGATTTGAATATAATACAATCTATAATTGGAACTAAACATTTAACTTTCTGAATTTGTATTGTGTAAATATTGGAATAATACAAATATTTTTCTAGGATTATCAATAAACGTATGTGAATAGCATTCTTCGATTTGGAACTCGATTTGAGAAAATGTGTTTTTAGTATTACAAAACTGGTTTTCTTTTTTAAACAATACGTTAGCAGATCTTTTGAAATAATACTTGGACCATATATTTTTTTTAGTGAGTTGTAAATTACAATGGAACTAATACTAGATAAACAACTACAAATTATTATTTCAATTTAAACTGAGTGAACTGATGTGTCTTTCAAATGAAAATAATAAATTTACTTAATTTAATATTGAAACTTGACATCTGCTTTTATCAAAACTGCTGGTGTGGTTGTGCCGGAGTGCGGGAAAAGGGTTTTATTATGGCAATAGGAATTAGTCGCCAACAAAAACCGTACAAACAGGAGGAAAATAAACAAGCTGTTACGTATCCTGCCTTGTGCCAATCTATATCCCTAACATGCTTTTCTATACAAAATTAAACTCGTAATTAAATATTGTAAAATAATTATTACTAATTATTATGACTAAATAGTATGTTATTATTGCATAAGTTTGCCAATTGTCAAGCCTATATGAGATTTTAAAGTGATTTAAAAACGATTTGAATATTTGATAATTAATCAACGGAATGTGTAGAAAATCGTTTAATAATGAAAAACATTTAAACTATGAGTTAATTATTTTCCGGCCAATGTCTTGAGTTGATGGAGGTTTTATTTATTACTAGCAAAAGTACCCGTTCTTCTCACGGAGGTAAATAAAACAACGACAAATAACTGAAAATATATACATTTCCTCTCCTCCTGGGATAATCGCATATACCATTTTAGAATTCTTCCTTAAAAATGTTAAAGCTATTTTTTATAATTTTAAATATTTTTATTTTCAATAAATTAGAAGTTAAAAAAGTAAAAATATATCTATACTACTTGGTTGCTAATACACCGATAAAAATCCTATAATTTCTAGTTTATCTCTCAAAAGGTATGGAGTTTTAAAAATTAAACATTCCTGCACAAAAATACTTATAGAAATTAATAGGAATTTCCTTTCGGTATGGGTAGTTTCGGTACATAGTTGCATGAAATCCCATAATAAAAAACGACATTTGTAAAATCCTTAACTTCAAGTGAAATAAGCAAATAAGCTGATGGGTATAAATAATATACTATCGTGTAGACGAAAGTTAGACGTTTTTTACGTGTCGATTTTTAACCCCCCCCCCCCCCCCCCTCTTTTACTATGTCTAAATGCCCATGTTTTAAAGATTTTCCATGAATGCTCTTATTACAGAAGAATAACTACCTATTTTAATTTTAAGAATATTTTTTTTTTATTTTCGTATGAATGTATTAAAAATTTCGTATTTACTTATTTTGTTAAACCATTTTTTTCATAAATTTTTATTTTGTGATTCTATTGTTATTGCATTCGCTTCGAAAAATACCTGTTATATAAATATTTAGTAAGTTTCCACAGCAAATTAAAGCCAAGACGCACTTCATCCAAAGAATAAACTGTTATAACTTGGCGATAGTTTAGCAAACGGTACAGCATATTATAAACTCACCATGTACTTTCAATCATTCAGAACATTTAATTCTTAATGATCTCCATTTAATGTTTTAAAAGGAAATATTCATTGACACATTAAATAAACTATTTATTTTTTCAATTATCATTTGGTATATGTGGAATTTTATTCTTTAATAACATTTAAAAGTCATATAGAGTTGAAAATTCACAGTGAAACTAAACTTTGTACAATTAAAAAAAAATACTTTCATAAAATATTTTTAAAATTAATAAAATGGACGTTCATACACAAATTACACACATTTTGGAAGAATTGTTCTAAAAGTTCGATCTAAGATACTTAAATATACTTACAATTAACCTGTATACAAACAAAACAAAAGATATAATACAATTATAATATTTTAAAACGATTTTAAACCATTTCGCTAAATTTAATTTCTGGTTGTTTTAATTTTCGAATGAATCCGTATTGTAACAAAAAGCCCAATGTGCAGACGTTTTTCAATAATTATTAAATCAAACAAAACCTATGACGTAATTTTTATAATGTCAATAACGAAACATTTTATTTTAAATTGCATACGATATGTTCATCCATGTTAAGTCAATGGAATACATTAAAATAGTTATATCATACGAATGGAACATCGTACAAAATTAAAAATTATCACAGAAAATGTCTAAATTTTCAAGTAAAGTACTCTATAAATTTTATAAAGCTACGTTTTGTAGTTATGGAGTATCCCGGTTAAAGATCGGCATTCTAATTGTTTTTTAATTTTGTTATATTATCTTTTCGCTTTTCTCCGTTGATTTTAACTGATTTTACTGTTGCCACTTCGTGAAACTTTGATGACGTACTTTAAAAAATATCATAACATTCGAATGGAACATCGTAGAGACTTGAAAGTAGTCGCGTTAAAATTCTTATTTTTTGAACTAACTATTCTGTGAATTTCAAAGCTCTGCGTTTTTTAGTTACGGAGCCTATTATATACTGACAAACCAACAAACACACATGCGGACAGATTTTGGAGATTTCAGCTTTATATATAAGATTATCCAAAAAAAGCACATTAAAATTTTTATAATGCCGCTTATGCTAATTCAATGTTGCCAAAAACAAAATATCATATGGGACTGTGTCGTAGTACGCCCAGAAGTGTTTTGGTGTGAGACGAGACTTTTTTTGACAGATTGTAGAAATATGAATTGTTCGCCATCACAAACCTCGCCACCAAAAGGATGATAAACTATTCAGTGTGACGTTGCGCTCCCTGCTCCCCCATACATGCTTTGCTTAATTTAAATATTTTACATGCATCTGTACGTAATTTCGTACAAAACCAAATATTTATGTCAACCATGCTATTATTTGTTAGTTATAATGTCGGAAAGGATCAAACTAAAAGCGTACTGTGTTTCCATCCCAATATACCATGCTACTGATTTTAAAAAAGTTTCTTTCGAAATTTATTTTTTATAAATCGAATCGGTATTAAGGAAATAAAATGTCCAATTTCGTTCCTATAAAATATTGTTAAAATATTACGCGATCAATGGAAGGGGTATGCCATCATCGACAACTTTAAATCATCGACAACTTTAAATCGGATTTTACAATTGGACATTCTTCAACACAATGTTGTTCGAAAAGGAAGGGCTTTAGAATCGGGGAAAAAAGATTTCAAGAGCATTCGTTTTTTTTTTAAAAAAGAACACCTTTCCCTGTAAATCAATAAATCCGCGTAAAGAAGCTTTTCGGAAACCCAATATTTCCCTCTTTCTATTCACTGATTTTTCTTGAAAATAAAGACAGAAAACCTATAAGAGATGTCACAGTAGAAAATGTGGGCGTTCTTTGAAAATTTTAAATGTCTACTTTCGCTGGAGTTGCTTTATAAGTGGTATTTTATCGTTAAACTACTGAATATGATCACATGGATTTTAATAGATATTTAATAGACTATTCTGGATGTATTTGGCAAGATATTTTCTGAGACAGGTGTAGGTAGTTAGTACTTAAAACAACCATTTTGAAAGCATATTGCAACAATACTTTAAAAAGTATTCAATCTAGTGTTAACTTAACCCTCTGCACTCCAAGAACTCTTTGTGATATGTGTACTTTCTATGGAACAGTTATTCCTCTTCACGTTCTTTTCCACAGATTTTTTTGTATACTCATAAAGGGAAAAAATCATAATCTGTTTTGTATTTGCAAGAGAACAAGTTGAAAAAAAGATTGATGTTCTAAACACAATATCCTGCTGTTCTCGTTTATTTTAAAGAACAGGGAAAGAAAAGAACTGGTCGTTATGTTGGCGCCTGAGAGGCGACATCGGAGTGCAAAGGGGTAAGGTAGACCAGGGTTCCTAATTATCGGGAACATAGTGTACCTATGTTTTTTATTCGGATGCAAACAGTACTTTCTGAAACCTGATTGTATTTGCCATTTCAAAATAATCTCAATTATTTAAGAATCCGGTTTCTCAAGGTTTGCGCTATTATCGAAAAGAAAATCGGGATTATCCTTCAAATCATTTGACCAATAACAACCTAAGAATCCAGTTGGTAATTTGCGCGCGCACTAGATAAAGAGATCGTAGTCAGATTTTACCAGTAATCCCCTTTTAGCACGGCTAGAAAGCGTTCATAGTTCGTTTTTGACTTCAAACACTTCTTCGTTGACAAAAATATTCAAGCTCCGTTTTCTTTGTAAAGTATATTTGGGGGTTGGGCCATTCTTGCGCTCACCTATTTGTATAAGAAAAGAAAGGATAGTCTCAATTTTAAACACTTAATCCTTTCATGCTATGTATTTTTAATTTTTGTTTTTTTGTATGTTCGCGCGGGATTTCGGTTCTACTTCAGATATTTGCACAATTTTGTTGTTGTTGTATAAAGGATGTTTCACTTGGGAGCATATTGAAAAAAAACCATCCGGTTATCCGGCATTTAACTATCCGGAATTCTCAATTAATCGGACCGTTTGAAAAAAATATTGTCCGATTTCGAAAATTCTTTTTTTGTTGGATAACGAAAAATCCACTCTTGCAAAAACATAATCGGTTAACTGGCTGTTATATATCCGGAAATGTCGATTAATCGGAGTTTTTTTAAACAATTTATCCGATTTCATAATATTTTCATTGTTTAACAGAAGTTGTACAACAATGACATTTCGTTTAACCAGCATGGCATTGATAGGGATTGTTTTACAAAATATGTTGTTGAGCACAAAAGTTGCTGCTTGAATTTCTTGGTGAATAATAAGCAAAGCCCCCTGCTAAATTAAAAACTAAAAAGGGAAAAATAAAATAATCTTCCTAGAAAAAAAGAAAACCGATTTTAAAGAAAATGCGCTAAAAAGTATTTTTTTTTAATTTTACGAATGAGTTGATAAAATTGAATAATTGAATATCAATTTTATACTTAACACAACTTTTTGAAGTGGTGCCAATTTACAAAAATCATACCTAAATTTTGGCGCTGATTTCAAAAAGTTGAATTAAGTATAAAATTGATATTCAATAATTCAATTTTTACAACTCATTCGTTGAATTAAAAATTATTTTTTACTTTTTAGCGCATTTTCCTTAAAGTCGGTTTTCCTTTTTTCTAGAAAAATTATTTTATTATAGATTTTATTTAACTAATTGCCATATTTCAATCAAGTCATATAAATTCTAAAAAAAAGAATATTTATTGCCAAAGTATCAGAAAAACGAAAAAGTAAAATCATTTCACTCTGTATAGATTTCCAATTGAGTTGAAAATAATATTTGAATATTTATTTTTTTGAAATATCATTGTTCCAGAATATCAGTCCGATAAATTACCTCGGTTATTTCCAATCCATTCGTTAAACTTTTCAACTTTATCAGAGAGAATAACCAACTTATATATAAAAAAAAATATTCCGTCCTATTATCGAACTTTTCTGTCAACTTGAATAACAGGTGTGGGAGACTTCATTATTAAAAGAGACGGAAATATTTTTTAATAATTTTTCGAACTTCATTAGAAAACGTGCTTAATTAGCTTTTAGTAATTGGATTTTTAATGCGTTTCCATTTCACTTTGAGGTCCATTTAACCATGGGGGGAGGGGGGAGAAGAGTTAATGGGGTATGGATACAGTTAACTGACTTTTAACGAAGGTTCCAGGGTGGGTTTTTCTTTTAAGAAATTTTGCGTAGTATGCAACTAGGATATTTTCTTTGGAAAAAATGAGCTTGGAAACTTTCTCAAACTGCTTAAAACTCTGCTTAATTAATAAGTTTTAATAATTGTTTGTTAATGATTTGCTTTAGAATTTTTCAATTCATTAAGTAAATGCTGACCATAATATTTGTTGAATGGCTGTCCTGGTATTATTGTTTATAAAATATATACATATGCAAGTTAGTTACGAAATTTAAGTATTTAAAAGTATAAGCTAAGATTTTTAATGTTAATCTTTCATATTCTTATTTTTATATTTCATTTTAATGCGTTTAAATTTTGTAAATGTCTTAAGCGAATACAATTGCAATTTTTGAGAAGTAATCGTAATTATCGGGTACATGAGAAAAACGACGAGAGTCCACTTCTAGAAATGCAAACATCCCCTCGTGTAATATGTAGAGAAAGTACTGTCCTACCGTCAGCAGTAAGACCCGTTAAACGTTCCATATGGAGTTGGGGATTTCAAATGAAGTGCAGATTTTCTTTCATAAACTTCATACCCACCTAAAGTAACCATTTCCCAGAATTGAGTAAAATCGTCCGTTTCCATAGCAGCCGCCAGAATTCTGTCGCCATGCATTCTCGTCGCGGTAGGACAATGCTTTCATTGTACCAATTTGTGAAACCGAAGGAACGTGTATAATCCGCAATGAGGTAGTTAAAAAAATCGTAATTTGTATGTGTCAATAGGCACTGAACTTTATTTACTGTTTTTTAAAACAGTAACCGCCATGTTTCTTTTTCTGTCCCCTTCAAGTCCCCTTAAGTAAACTTTCTTTGAAAATGAAACAATATTAAAAAAACAGAACTTTTAATATCTTCTGATGTAAAGTTCATATGAAACTTACTCCGTTTGAGTTTATTAGTAACTATTTATACTTTAAATTTAGAATTTCTTGACTCTGATAATACTACTACTTAAAAATGATTTGGTTGGATTATGATAGTCATGAACTTCATTTGAATTTTATGCTGATTAGTTTAGAAAGAATATAGTGTCTGCTAGAGTATTTATTCCACGAATTTATATAATACCATGAAATGGGTATAATATTAAATATATAGTTGTATCTACTTATTTGGATAAAATTGTTAGCATTTCCTAACTCTAGATTAATAAAGTACTTCCAAAGATTTATTATTCGAAAAGTAATTGCAATATGTAGCGCAGCGAATAAACAAGTTCGGAATATAATCCAGGGGAAAAAACAATATTTTCTCTTAATTCCGCAATCAAATATACCTCCGAGAAATATGACTTTCTCGTAAGATTTTCTTTTTGAAATATGGCAACGGGAATGATTTTGTTGTTCGATCTAGAACACTAATATGCTAATGAAATCAACAACTTCTGGAATTTATTCATTACGTAGAGGATGATTATTAACGAGAAAACAACTTTATCATGGAAAGATATTTGTACGAAATAATTGTTGGCCTAGCAATGTTGTGTAGAAAAAGTGCTCTTATAAAAAAAAAAATGTCTTACTATAATAGTTAATACATAAAACTAAAAATATTTGTTGTAATATTATAAATAAAACTTTTGAATGTAACATGACAATTATAATAGTCAGGGTTTTTTTTACAAAGCAATTTACGGATAAAATGTACTTTACGGTCCACCTGATTTTTCGCCAAATATAGTGGCCATTTTCAGCAACAAAACTGCTTTTTGACGCCAAGAACGTGTTAGCGTTGCGAATATCGCTTTTTCAGAAAAGTCGCCAAGTGGACCGTACAGTGCATTTTAACCCAATTTTCAAAGCTCTTAATTAGTGGTTTGAGTTTTATAGTAATGGTTAGAAATTTTCGGGCGATGGTCATTGTTTGGCTGTTTAACTACACATAAAAGATTCGATTTCCAATGCTTAAACCTGCTTTGTTTGTTGCTATTATAGCTAAGCGACTTATTTAAAATGTAAGCGAAGTAGTTGAGCAAATGGCAAAAATGTTTCATTATGCCAACACAGCTAAATGGTATACAATCAATGACTATCGTCCAACACTTGGTAACTATTCTGTATAGCCCGCAAAGTTCCCCATACAAAACAATTATACTTATCATTAACCGCTACCCTTATCAATTAACTCGCTATAACACTTCGAGCATGAATGGACTGTAGTAGAGCGAATATGACGTCATCATCGTGATGCAAACATCTCAGACCGATGGCACCAGGCACGTGACTTCTTTCCAAAATTTATGAATGAAAAAACGTTCGCGATTGGCTTGTGATTTGGAAATAATAGTAACATGAAGTACGGGATATTTTCATGAATGAACTAGAAAAAATTTATGAATGGATGACGTTGTAAACCACGTGTATGAGGTCATACATGTTGGCCTCATTTTGATGTTAGCGAGATTATAACCTTATGATTTCTCTACTATAAGGGATCCATGCTCGAAGGTATAACATGCATTTGCCGTAGACACCAACACGAGTTAGCTCGGGTAAGTCGGTTACGCTGTCGAAAAACATATTTAAAACAGGGAAGTTGCCCTATTTTTTTTATTACTTCATCCTAATCTTATGGTAAACAAACAATGGATGGCTCTTAATATGTGCAAACAAATATTGATTGTCATAAAATTTTAAACTACTTAAACGCGGATAGTTCAGTGCTAACGTACACTACCCTCTTTGTCAATGTTTTGGATTCAATATCGATGGGAATTTTCTGACTGTAGACTTCATTCTCGTCTTTCAATCAGCTAGAACAAACAAAAACTTCTAAGGATTAAAGCCAAGTACTGCAAAAAACGTCAAATTGTTTCTTATTTTTTTTAAACATGCTGATTTCGTATAAAAATTTTGAAACTAGTTGTATTACGACATCCTTTCCCGTATCTATTAACCCTTTGCACTCCGTTTGAGCCGCTCAGGCGACAACATAACGACTCGTTCTTTTGGTTCCCTGTTCTTTAAAACAAATGAGAACAGCATGATCTTGTGTTTAAAAAACATCGATATTTTTTTTCAATTCGTTCTTTTGTAGATCCAAAACAGATTAGATTTCTTTTTTATATAAGCATAACAAATTCTAGGGAAAAGAACATAAGGATGAATAACTGTTCTGTAGAAAGAACGGAAAACTCAGAGTTCTTGGAGTGCAAAGATTAAGATTGAGTACGTGCATTTTTAAAATTGCGAAAAAAAAAAAAACTCCGGTTATAAATAAAAAAAATACTAAACATTATTACATTTTATTGTATTTTTAAATTCCATTGTATGTATACCTTTTTTTAATTAAAACTTAAAAAACAGTAAAAAAGGTTTATTGTTAAACTATTTCATGAAGTTTTTTATGTAATTAATAAACATAAAAGGAACACTTCGTACTCTGTAAAAAAAAATAATCTATAATTCGATTCGTTATTGTAAGTAGTATAACACCATGCATACAGTTATAATAAAATATTCCAGTTTATTGTCAATAGCTAAGACAAATCCCTTCCAACTTCTCCATAAAATCTACGAATCATTAAGGGGGTCCGATACCTTCGACATTTTTTTCTTTATTTTTATACTTGTACAATCCAATTTTTTTTCTCTTTCTAAATATTCATAAAAAACCATTTTAAGACGCTCAATTTTTTTTTAAATTGCACATTTATTTTTAAATTAAAATTTTAGTAAATTTTTTAACAATTTTAAAATTCCTACTCCTTTTTTGTTTTTCAATATTTTGAAGCAATTTTTTTTATTTAAGATCTTGAATAATATGTAAATAGATGTATGCATTCAAATTTTGATTCAGATACATCACTTTAAAAAAATAAAATATATTAGAAATTTTGGAGAAAAAAATTGAAGAAAGAAAATAAAATTCCATTTTAAGTGGTTTTAAAAAACAAATTATGGTAAAAATAGGAAATCTGAATGCATACATCTATTTAAAATATATTTATCTTGCTATACACACAAAAATTATGATTTTAAGTATAATAGTAAAAAAGCCTTAGCATTTTTAGTGTTCATTAAATTTCAAAACCACGAACAGAGATATTTGCTTTTAAAGTTTACATATGATACAACTATGTTATAGGAACACATCATTAAAACATTCATAACTAAAAAAGTAATAGGAATTTTTTGAAGCAGTTTTTTGTGAGTTATTAAGATAAGTTTGAATATTATTTTTTAAATATAAAAAAAAAATGACTTTTTTTGCGAATTTTGGGTATCGGACCCCCTTAAGAGTTAGAACTACTCAGATGAACTTTTCACCTTTCTAAACAAACTTCAAGACGTTGGTTAAAGAACTTTTATAAAACCCCAAAAAAACAGACGCATCCTCAACGCGTTAAACAACTTGATTACCTCTCTGCTACCTTAAAAAGATCACTAAAAATCCATTAAACACCCACCCTTTTCACACCATCGTCTACCCCTTTCACACTGCAACCCCCAAACATTCCCACAAACACACTTAGGTGAAAATGAAGGGGTAAAAAAATGCCCTTTTTATTACCCACACTCGGGGCATGCACGAAAGGGGGAAGTGGATAAAGGGCAAATAAAAAGGTGGATAAGGTGTGGATAGGAAACTCTGTTTTTCTTGTGAGGATCATTATCAGGGATCCCTTAGCGATCCGTAGAGGATGGAATAAGAAGGGATGGGAATTAAGGGTTCTGATGTTGAAGGGTGAGATGAGGGGATGTTTAGTGTGTTCTTGTTGTTTAGGTGGGTATGTTTCTTATTTTGTGTGTATGTAATGAAAGAGTTAGGTATTAGAAATAGTTTTTTCTTTATGTATGTTACCGTGAAAACCCGAAATCGGTCAGTACCCGAATTTCCTAGTTAGTTAGAACTAGTTTTATCCTAGCTCCTTTGCTAATAACAATATTAGTAGATAGAAAAGGGGGTTTCTGCCCCACTTTTAGGGAAATGAGCAAATCACCAATTTTCAAAGAAAAACATCGATTTATGAACCAAAAATGCAAAAAAACATACAAAAAAGACCAAAAACTATCAAAAATCGCAATTTTAAAAATCCTGTTTTCAAGGGAAATGAGGTCAAAATAGAGGGAAATGCGTGAAAAAAAGCCCCGTTTTTCAACTAACACAGTCAAAAAACGAGGCTTCTTTTTATAAGACAGAAAAGGAAAAGAATTGAAGATTTAAATAGTAAATTCAAGATTCATAGGGATAAGGAATATCATCCAAAAGATTTAAACCCATGTTTCTAATTTCATAGTCTGTTATTTGATGCATCATTCTATACATTTGAGATACGTATTTAGTAATTAATTCATCAATATCATGTTCTTGATATTTTTCATTTAGCACCATTAACTCTTCACAAATCTCAGCTATATATTTAATTTCAGGACTCGAATCGAGGGCTCTTAAATCTCCTACGCTTTCCATTTATTTAAAGATTAAATTTATAAACACATTTACATTTTGGTACAACTCTTTGCTAGCAGTTTTAAAACCTGTCTCTTATAGATCATATTAACTATATTATCAGATAATCTTGTGTTGAGCATAACATTACAGTCTTCTATTTTATCAATATATTTTGTCACGATTCTATCAGATAGCGGTTGGTGTTTAAACATTTCATCCCAATCGACGTGCTCATCCAATTGTTCAATTATATCTTCAGTAAGTGTTTGATATTTAGACACCAATTTCATATTCAAAAAAGAAACATTATCGACTATAAAATTTCCAGACAGAGTTTGATATTGAGATATATTATCCCAATTAATCTTATGAGACATTTGATTTATAAAGGTTTCAGACAACTTTTGATATCGAGAAACAATATCCCAATTAACTCTAGTATCATTACTCCTAATAAAATTTTCTGAAAGTTTTTGATATGCTGAAATTAAATCCCAGTCTACCCTATCTTTATATTCTAAAATAAAAGGCTCTGATAATTTTTGATACCTTGAAACTAAAGACCAGTCCAGAGCATTTTCAAAGTTTCTTAAAAGACTTTCACTGAGCACACTGTGCTTTGAGACCTCAGCCCAATTGACATCCATTATTTATATGCATGAAACTTTCCAGGTCTCATGTTATCTTGTAGTGTCCGAGGGCTAGCGTATTTATTCCATCTTGTAATATATGTCTCTTATCATCATCAGGTGACAGAGCAATCTTGTTTACCTGGACTGAATATATTTCATGCTTATTACTTCTAATCAAATTCATTGTTCTATATTTCTTTACCTTATTAAACAAGCAGTCTTTATAATCATCAAATGAAATTCTATTTTTGACTACAATTTTCTTTACACCTTTTGATTTTTTAATCACTTCATCTTCTACTTTTAAAGCATACATTTTAGCTCTTAATCCCACAAATTCTGTCATTATCTTACCATTATTTTCGTCTTTCATTTTACCAAGTACCTTCTTATTTACTCTAGGTATTCCATATTCATTATTTTCTTTATAATCTGATGTATCGAAATGTTCAATCATATCTTTCATATCTCTATAAAAATCGTCAGTTTTAATTTCATAAATATAGGAATCAGTGTCTTGATATAATAATTTTAACCTCTTACCATATTTTCGTTTCATAACATTGTAATGAAAATCATACATCAAATGCTTCGATAAATCTAAAATACTTTGCCCCACATATATTGGTTTATTGAAATATACTTTGGTTTTATTCATGTGAATAGCTGTCAAGTTTTCATCGAATATAGTTCTATCTTTGAAATTTGGTTTGGCAATTAATTTCTCAGCTTTCTTTGCATTGCAGCATAATTTTATATCGACTCGTTTTCTTATATTCTCCATAGTCTTACCAAATACACTGTTGTTCATCAATTTAAAGAAATCTTTTTCGAAATCATTGGTAGCCTCGGTTCTCTTTTCTGTATTCAAATCTATATATTTTTTTAACCATTGAGACTGTTTGAATTCTAAAACTCTATGTATCTTTTTCAGTTTTAATCCCATTTCCAAACATTGTTTTAGGTTTCGATAATGAATCACATATTTCTTTTTATCATATAATGTGGTTAATAATTTTGATTGTTTTGATCCATCTGGAATTCTATTTTCTGGTGCTAATGGTAAATCTGAGTGCTTTTTATTGAATTTCTTTGGATATTTCAAATCTACTTCCAGTATATATCCAGTGTCTGAATCATCTGGTATTTGAGTCACATCTATATTGGTATCTGACCATTTAAAATCACCATAGGGCAAGTGCTGACTCGTTGCCCAGCCGTACAAATTATTTGCATCTAGATACATTAAATAACTTGATTCTTTATTTTTATCATAGTCTTGCATATACTTATTATTTGCTTTAGCATATCTGTTACAGCATTGAGATATACCACCTCTAGTTCCCTTTTCAAGCATTAGTATCATATCGTAATCAGTTAATAAATCTAAATTTATTTCAGTTATCTTGAGCATAGCGTCCCAGGCCAACCCTGGAGCAGTATAGTACCAACAGGGATCTAATTTATATGTTTTGAGGCATACGTCTCTAAAATTTTCAATTATATCCGTTAAAATTAATACATCTGTTTTAACATATAAATCTGAATAATCACCCATATCTCTAATCTTAAAAGCCTTCCAAACATTTTGGGCGTGTTTATAGTCTGAATCAGAAATATTACTTTCATTCAATTTGCTATAAAATTCTTCTTTATCTGGCAATTTTGTTTCATTACATTTTTCCCATGTATCCATATAATCATAGGGATATACACCTTTTCTAATCACAAGATCCAACAAGTGATTAGGAATGTGTTTTGCAGTCCCCTATATTGTTCTTTCTTTAAATTTTTAGATAACGAGTCAATACTACTAGACATAAATTTAAATGAATCTATAAATCTCAATTTCAAATTTCCAACTTTCTTACTAAATGAAATGTATTTTTCTTCTGTATTTGGAATAACATCAATATCTTCTTCATCGTATCCCAATCCCTTAATAAAAAGATGAGCATCATAACCAGCTAAATTATGAATAAATACTGGAACAAACTTTGGATTTTGATAACATAAATTACAAGTTTCATGAGCTGGACCACGATATAAACCTGTCAAATGATCATGATCTCTAACCTTTTTACCTTCCATATTTACTGGATCATCACCATATTTTTTATAATTATCCCAAGTGATAATGGGCTTACTACAAATATGACAGTCATCTGTATTTTGAAAGTGCTCTTCATTTTCTGCAGTCATATTCAATGGCTTTATATCTTTATAAATCTTTTCAATTTTCATTGTTTCTTTTTTCATCTTTTTACAAAATTTAGCCACTGCATCTGGACCTCTATACACAACAGGTGGTTTATATTCTTCATGTTCATATTTGATATAATAGCTAAAACTCATAGGCTCATGTTTTTGGTATTTGAGAGTATAAGATTTTGATTCGTCTGGTTGACAGGTATCTATTTTTCTAGTCAAACATTCAAAATCAGCGTAGATAACGAATGGTACTCTTAAAGAATTATGATCATTTTTAAAATAAATACTTTCATATTTTTTAGGCATTTCAATCTTTACAGCTTTTTTATCTTTACAATCAATTTCATGATTCTTTAGTTTTTCTGCTGAATAATAATAAGTTAAACATCTTTCACAAGGATAAATTCTAGTTTTCTTATTGATTATTTGAGCTTTAATTAATCGAGACAAGTCTTTAATTAAGCAGTAATGTCCATTATTTTTATCCTTAATATACAATAAATTTACATGCTTATCTTTTTTATTTTCAGTCAATCTTAACGGATATATTGATTCTTCATATCCATAAACATTTACCGATATATTACTATTCTTTTCAAATTTTTTAATATCATGTAATGATACAGGTGATTCGATTCCTTTCAAAGCATCTCTGATTGGTTTCATTTGGTCTTTACTGTTATAATTATTAACTCTTCCAGGATTATGATTGCTTCTATCTACTGGATGTAAATATGCTGAAATGCAATAAGCAAAGCATTCTTGATCTTCATTTTTAATATTCAACACAGCTTTTTTGACTTTAATGTTATCTGGTAATTTAATGTAAGATGATCCTCGAAGTGGATTATATTTATTAATTCTAAGCTCTAAATGATCTATTTTACTAAGGACCCATCCTGATCCTCTTGCTTGAAATTCATCCATTTCCATTATTAATTTATCAACAGATTCATCATAAAATGTATTTAAATCAGAAGATTTTAACAACACTTTATTTTGAGTTTTGAATGAAAATTCTTGATATTGCTCCTCTCTTTTATATGTACAATACAATTTAAAATTTACCTTTAAATTCCTTTTCTTTATAAATTCAATAATCTTTGTAATGATTACATTTCTTAAATCTTCTAAAAATTCTACAGGTAATACAATATTTTTTACATTTTTTAATAAATAAGTTTTTAATCTAGATTCATATGCAGTCTCAATTTCTTGAATACCTTCTTCATTAAATAATGCATTTTTATGTTTTTGTGACTCTAAGTGAGTCTTTCTATATGATTTTTTAAAATATACACTACAAACATCACATTTTATTTGTGGTTTTCTTTTCGGTTTAGGCTTTGAAAACAAATCGTTATCAAAACTACGAAATATTCTTCGAAACTTGCGCCTCTGAATCCTATCAATGATGCGATTGATAAGGTCCGCTTTCTTTAGTTTCGAATACTTATCAATATTTTTATCTTTGCAGTACTGACGTAACTGTTGAACAGTCTTTGCATTTATTCGTCTTTCCATTTATAAGGAAAAAAATTGGTGAGTGACACAATCACTATTTATAGGAAGATAAATTTATAAATGGATTTCCAAAAGACGTTTATGAAGATTTGATCTTAAATGTCTCTGATAATGCGCTTTAGTATATTCTTTTCCACACTCACAAATCCTTTTTTCATAAAGTTTTTTACTTTCACAATATTTACAATTGCTTCGGCGATGAGTTTTACCTCTATAATTATTTATATAAAAAAATTCTTGAGATAATGAAAGTTTGCAAGAGGTGCATGTTTTCTGTTTCTCCATTTATATATATGCAATTTATGAAATACAATTCCTTACAATAGTATTTTCTTCGGAATAATTGGTTTTTTCATATCAATATCTAAATTTTCTACATATTGTTTAATATTATCATTTAAAAAATCTATTTCTTCTTCATAATCATCACATATAAAATCCAATACATCTTTTAAATCATCAAAATGAATATTTAACATTTCTTTCCTCTTTTTATCTTGATTGTCTCTAAATTTACCCAATAAATCTAAAATTCTGTTTTCAACTGTTTTGTAATTGGATACTCTATACACTTTACAATAGTACCATTCATCTCCTTTTGCAGATCTAGAATTATAATTAGATAATCTTCCTTTTAATTGATGTTTGCCCTCTACTCCACCAATTTTAAATCTATTTTGGCTAGCATATGACTTGGATGTGGCAATATAAATTATTTGATCCATGTCTCGTAATTTATATTGAATATTTAATTCTCTTAATCGTAATGTTCTTCTTTTTTCTTTTTCTAAATTTTCTTTATACATTTTAATTTCATTATTCCTTTTCTTTAATTCTTTTTGAAGTTTATATTCACCTGTTTTTCTAATTGAAGGTAGTACTTCTTTAGTCACCCATCTTTTAAATTCTTTCGCTTGTGGTAGTTTTGAACTTAAAATCAAAGAATATAAACCAGATTCGTTAATGAAAATTGTTTTTATATCTATTTTACAGACGTCGCGTTTCACGACGTCTGATAAATCTTTAAATTTAATTCTATCATCTTCATCTATATGTCTTTTTATTGCATCTCTAGAGTTATCGTATTCTAAAATATCACATATATCTTTTCCTTTAAACCAAAGATTATTGTCTTTATCAACTATAATATAAACATCTTTATTTTCAAAATTTAATTTATTATTTTTAAGATCTATAATGTTATCCATTATAAATTTATTGGAAAGTATTTTATTAAATTGTTTTTGAAGATAAAATAAGTGAGTATAAACCAGATTCGTTAATGAAAATTGTGTTTGGTTGCATATTTAAAGGGGCCGTGTTTTACCGCCCCCTTGTAAATCATCAAAAACAGTTCTATCTTCTTCATCTATATGTAAAGAAATTGCATCTCTAGTTTTTTTTATATTCTAAAACATTTGCAATATCTTTTCCTTTAAATCAAGGATTTAACTTTGAATCCTATTCCTCCAAATCTCTTCAGGATAATCAAAATGAAGTAATGTAGGACCTTTTTCAACAAAATGCCCATTGATATAAATCCTTTCATTTTCTAAAGATTCAAAGTATTTTAGAAATTTATTCCATTTATCTTTATAATCTTTTTTACATTTAATCTTATTTTTGATTGAATAGTATTTACATATCCGTTTTACAAAATAATTATAATTTATATACTTTTCAAAACAATAAAAATCAATCAAATGATGAAACATATATTGTACTTTTAATCCCAAAAATGGAAAATGCTTTTGAAAATATTTCAATCGATTAATCATTTTTTCTCTATAATTATATTTAATTACAGGTTTATAATTTTCTGGATCAGAATCAGTTGATGATTCAACATCTGAATACTCAACGTTTACAGCTTCAATAATTCCATCCATTTATTAAAGATTCAAGTTTATAAAGAGAATAAACCAGCCAGGGGTAATTCCCCCTAGCTGGAAAGCCATAAAATTTTGGGGGGAGAGAATTATCACCCCCCCCCCCCAAGAATAAGGAAGATTTTAAAATTATAAGGAAGATTTTAAATTTTTTTACTGTTTAATATTTCAATATCTCTAATTAAATCTTGTAATTTATAATCATTATTTAATCTAAGATGATTAAATTTAGTATCTATATCAGTAATTGTTTCTTTCATTCTATTGAATAGATTAATAGCATTCGGATTATAGCTAATTTCTTTTGATATTTCTAAATGAGGGTATCTAGTTTTTAAATGATTTATAGTTCTTTTATATTTTTCTTTTTGACATCTAATTACATAAAATGGATAATCGAGATTTAATAAATTTTTGTGTATAACGGCGAACATATGTAACTTTCTCGAATTTATAGTCTTTGGAGTAATATCTTCTTCTAAATCTTTATATTTTGCATTAATGATATTTAAATCATTATTTTGATTTTTGATCTTTTTCAGTTTAATATTTATTTTGTTAATTTTATTTTTATATTTTTCATTAAATCTATTAATATAAAAAGATTCTATAATATTATAAACTTTTTCATAAAATGCATCAGAAATCCATAATGCAATACTAATTATTAATTCTTTTTGCACATATGTACCAGATATAATTTCATTATATTTTTTATCCTTATTTCCTCTTTTTATATCAATAAAGTGATTCCCCGAATTCGGGGGATCACTTTTCTTATTAAAATGATCAATTAATCTCTTTGATTGTTTATTTTCTAACCATTTATCAAATCTTCTACCACCATCTTTACACAGTTTAGTAGCATTAAAATATCCAGTATCTTTATCAATAATTAATTTAAAATCACCAAACAATCCATACCAATAATTATCTTTGATCTGTTCATAACACACGTCTCTTAGCGATGCCATTTATTAGAAATCATTTTATTAAATACTTTTATATATACAATTAAAATTCGTTAGAAATCCATGAAGCTATATTTAAAAATAACTTTTATGAACATAACAACCTAAAATTATTTTATTGTCTTTCCCTGTTTTTGTTACCAAAACTTCAATTTTTTCACTGGCTGGAATTCCAGCCAATGGAATATTAACTTCTTTTTTAATAAATTCTATTAATTCTTTAGATTTTTTTTTTTTGAAACCAATTTTTAAATTTCATTCACTTTAAGAGTAAATTCAGGTGAAATCCAACAACCAATGTTAGTAATTAAATCTCTACATACATACGTTCCATTAACGTTATTATTTTGTTTTCCATCTCTTACTTCATATTTTATGGCGGGCCGTATTCGGTCCGCCATAGAATTTGATTTCTTTCTTAAGTATTCTATCAAACTTGATTGTTTACTTTCCATCCATTTTTTTATTTTATATGAAAGATCTTGATTATTCTGACTACACGGGCGCTGGAAATTAAAAAAAACTTTTTAGATATCTATATTCAATTAATCACAGACAATCATCACATTAATCTCAACGACTGAATACGGATGCTGAGAATTTTTAAATTCCCGCTACCGCAGTGGAAAAAAAGAGACTGTTATCAGTTCGCTTTCTGAATACACAACCGGGTCATGCGCTTATCTTAATAAGGTCAAACAGTGAGCGGTGTTATCTAATCATAGTAACAAAAAACTTTTCATACGCTTTTTAAAATGTAGATGGAAGCACATTATGGACTTATTTTTTATGATTTGAGAAAATAACTTTACAAATTAATTTCTTTAAAATTAGAATATATTAAAACTTTGAAACTGCTGTTCCATAATTTATACATGCATATAATTATTATACGAATAGTATAGTGTCATTTTAACGCTATTTTAATATCCTCTTAAAATAACTGTTTTTATGATCACGTGACACTGTAGATGTTAAAATTAAATCATTTTTAAACGGATAAAACTAATTAATTTGAACGTTTTAAAGATAGTTTTCACTATACAACCATACTACTATTCACTTTAAACACTATTCATTCACTTTCATTATTTTAAATTGTAATATCATCATTAAATTAATTTTTTTAGCGTTATGTTCTTGTCCCCGGTGGTCCAACGGATAGAATGATGAGCTCATAACCGCTAGGTCCCAAGTTCGATACCCGTAAGTCCTTAGCACACAGTGCTTGGACGAGAGGCAGGGTCCAATGACCTAGTCACCACCGGGGCGTCACCATCCCCCTCCCCCCTAGCACCGGCCTCGTTCACCCCAGCAAGCAGGAGACGAAACAGTGCTCCGTTGCTTAGAGTTGCTGAATGGGGAACGTGGTGGGGGAGAGGGTCCATCATCAAAAAAAAAAAAAAAATACCCGGCTGAGAGCGAAACTGCCCACAACTTGTACAAAAGTCTTACCAGCATAGCTCTCAGCCGGAAGGGGCATTTTGCAAAATATTTCTTTATATTTTGCATTAAAAACTTTAATATTTTTCTCAAACGGAGGATAAAAAAATAATGGAAGATTTAAAAAATAATTATAATTTTCGTATCTAAACACGGGGGGGGGGTGAAACGCCCCCTCGTAAATATGATAGTTACCGACCTCCATATCTGGGGGGGGGGGGGTATTATTTAATCAGAAATGGTTTATCTACCCAAGAATTGAATTCATTTGGATAACCAAACCATTTTACTAGATATTTGTTTCCTTTCTTTTTAATTATCTTTTCAACAGTATATATATCATCTTCTTTATTGTAATGCACCATTTCATTTTCATAAAATGTTCCTTTTACTGGTTCATTATTCAAATCTTTGATTTCATAAGTAATTGGATCTGTTTTTAAAACATTGGAAATTAAAAATATTTCTTCTGCAAAGGTGGGTAAATAACCCTTTCTAAACGGCTTTTTATATATTGAAATTCTAATTCTATCATTTATATAAAATTTAGGCTTAGATATTGTTTTTGATTTAAAAAGATTTTTATATACAATAGATTCATTTTCTTCATCACTTGCTTCAGTAGGTGTCATCTGTATAGATCTATGATATGAATTATTATAATTTTTTACAAGTTTTGGTAATACTTCAATCCACCTCCTTGTGCTATTTTCTTTAAATAATTTTTGAGTTTTAAAAGAAATGAATTCTGTCCCCAAATCAGATTGAATTTTTTCAGAAATTCTTTCTTTAAATATAGCTTTGAATGCTTCAGTTACCAAATCACCAGTCTTTCTTTTAATGGGCACAGCCCATGCATATTTACTGAATATATCAATGACTGAAAGTATATAATTTGTATTATCATTATATTTACTAAATTTTCTCATATCAATCAAATCTATTTGCCACTGATCATCTATATGTGACACAAATACTCTTCTTCTCTTAAATTTTCTAACAATAGGCTTATGTTTTGTATATTCATCTTGTTTATGTAAAAAATCTCTAATTTCATCTTTTGGAATTTTAGTTTTTCGGTACAACTCATTTACACCACAATAACCAGTTTCTGGATCATAATAGACTTTTTTTAAGGAGGTGTCTGACCCCCTTTCACTTTTAAAAAACGATTCTTTTTTGATCCGCACTCTATACATATTCCTTTCATAACTGGTTTATTATTTTTAGTCAATGCTTCTTTTACATCTTTAGATTCTGTATTTTTCTTACATTTTAAACAATAAATTTCTATTCCCATTCCAAATGTCTTTTTAGCTTTAATGATTGGTTTTACTACAGCTCTATCAATTCTTTCTCTAATTGTAGGATTTTTAATATCATCCAATTCATTAATCATATTTTTATCACACACTTCATTTCTAGTTTGGGTATCTTTATTTTTTAAATAACATGTATCATGTTTATAAGCAATTTCATCTATTTTATTTATTGGTTTACTCCATTCTTTATATGTTAAATCTGGATTTAATCTTGTTTTTCCATGAATTAATTGAGTACCAGGACCAGTGAAATTATGTCCTGGTAGATGCATTTCGAATGGTAAATTATTTATTGCATTATTAATTACACCTGAACCAATTTGATTAAACTTTTTACATTTACCTGTAAATTGTCCTTTCTTTGTTATCTTATCAATAATGAACGTCTTACTCTTGCAAGCCATTTATTTACATTAAAATTCAAGTACCCCAGATGTGGGGTAGTTGAAAATTGTATATAAAACAAGTAATTCAGTTACTTTTTATCCCCCCCTGAAACGGGGGGTCTTGTTTTAGCGACCCCCCTGGGCGGGGGGGCATGAATATCCATTTAAACCCATCTTTTTCATATGTTTTTCTAATGGAAAATACTTTAAAACTTTTATAAATTCTTGTTCTCTTATAAGTAAATCTGATTCTGATATCACTCCTGCTTTTAATGAATTTAACATACTTTTATAAAATTTATAAGCTTGTTTATATTCCTCTTTTCTTTCCGATATTTTTAAAGATTTATCGATAATTTCAATTACTCCAGCACCTATACTCAAAGCAGCAAGTGGCATAAAAACAAAACCTGAAAGTCCAGAGGCACTAAATAAAAACTTGCTTATTGATAAAGACAAACTGATATCATTATAAAACTTGAAACTCTTTCTGTATACATACAACCACTTTTCTAATTTTTCTTCCATTTATACAGGGTTAAAATTCCTTCTATATCTTTGATCGCCTTTCAAATCCAATACTAGAAAATCGTATTTCTTTTGAACTGCTTTGTGATAAATTTTCTTGAATTCGTTTGCATCAATTGAACCGTCTATATCTCTAATAATATTCATAATATCTCTATTTTGAAGCTTAAAAAATATAAAATATTCACAGTTCTTTCTTATATCAATTGGTGTACTATAATAGGATTGAGATATATAAATAATTGAAGCTTCTTTTTTTCGTGCTCTGAAAAAGAATTCTAGTATTTTTGATTGATCTTTATCAGTTATACAATCATCGAATACTACTAGATTTTTCAAAGATTTATCTAATGAATCAACATCAATCATATCGTCTTGATTGGAAACGAATAACGTTTCTTTTTTAAATTTCTTGTACAATTGTTTAATTTTATCTCTTTCTTTCTTTTTACAAACATCTAATAAATCTTCTAGTTCTACATCATTAAATTGAGTATAGTCTCTTTGTAGTTTTTCATATTTCGGTTCAAAAATATCTTTAGCACATATATACAATGCATCGAAATTTAATAAATCATATATCAAATTGAGTAACAAATTAGTCTTCCCACTACCACTGCCTGCTGCAATTAACATTCGAAATGGGTGAATGGGTAATAAAGGATTTTGATTTGGATCTATGGTCTCTTCTGGCTGTGTATAATCTTTAATTTTTATCATTTATTTACTTTGAATTTTACTTCAAATATTTTTTTTTACATAGTAAAATTTTATTTTTGAAGTAAAAATATTTATACAGTATATCACATTTTTACTTCAAATATTTTTTTTTACTTAGTAAAATTTTATTTTACTTAGTAAAATTTTATTTTTGAAGTAAAACTATTTATACAGTATATCACATTTTTTACTTCAAATTTTTTTTTTTACTTAGTAAAATTTTATTTTTGAAGTAAAACTAGGAATTCAAGGGGGGGTATTTTACGCCCCCTCCTTACCGGTAGCCAGATCTGGGGGCGGTAAAATCAACTGATTCAAAAACAACTTTGCAAAGTTCAATTGAAGTATCGGAAGATTTTTCAATAATCAATAGTAATTGTACTAAATAAGACCATATTTTTAATAAAACACCTCATTTTTAGCATGTTTGAAAATTGCGATTTAAAAGTTATAATTGCTATAAAAATGAGTGAATAAGAGTTGAATTGATCGATTGCAAAAACAACTTTGCAAAGTATAATTAAAGTATCGGAAGAATTTTCAAAAATCAATAGTAATTGTACTAAATAAGACCATATTTTTAGTAAAACACCTCATTTTTAGCATGTTTGAAAACTGTGATTTCAAAGTTATAATTACTATAAAAATGAATAAAAATGGTTTAAAAATCAAAAATAAAAAGCAGAAAACAATGTAAAATATTGATATTTTTATATAAATCTACTAGTTTTAGTAGTGTTTTTAAGAGGTGGGTGAAACGCCCACTACTTGAAAGATTAAAAATAAAAGGAAGATTTAAAGATAATTTATTTTTTCAATGCACATGTGTGGATGTAATTCATTTTTGTCACCGTCTGGTGAGATAAAAAGTTTTATTTCTTTATTTTTACGAACAGTAAAAAATATCATAGCTGACTCTATATTTGTTTCTAATGGTCGTAAAAGAGCTGTTTCTCCTGCTATTACCAATCTAATTAATGGAATTAACCGTTCTTCAGATTTTAAATATATAATTATTTTCATATCCATATCGACAGTAGTTATCATTTCGGGAGTTATTAATTTACTACTAAATCTATTAAATTTTACTTCTTTGAATCCTCCTGTAGTATATGTAGCAAATTCTTCTGCAATAGTTGCATACAAAACTCTGTTGTCGATGTAACTTTTGTTAACCGCATCAGTATTTATTATTGGATTTAAAACGCCGGTTAATCTTTTATTCCCAAAATTATAAATTCCATTCTCAATCAGTGAAGGGACAAATAAACCATCACCATCTCTTTTTAAAATATTATTTTCTTTTTTATCATTTATTTTTGTTCTCGTATCCACATAAGATTTGGTGGCTGCTTTGCTCTCTAAATATTGTTTAGTTACGACATCATGTGGATCTTTCGGATCGCGAACATTTTCGATATATAATCCTTTAGCATTATAACTTGATTTTCTTTTATTTATTGTTAAAGATGTATCAATCAGATATTTTTTATTGACTGCATCCATTTCTTTAACTGGATCTTTCACATTTGCAATTATTTTTTCTCTTGCATCAAAATCGTCATTTACGTTGTAAATTAGACTCACATCATTTAAACTTATAATTTTAGATTTTAAATCAGTTTCCATCAGATCAACGTAGGATTTAGTGGATGAATCATTTGGATCAGAGGGGTCATTTAAATTTTTTAATTTCTTTTTTTCCATATCGTAATCGCCATCATCTGTTAATTTAAAACCACTTCCGGGTGGACCGGGGGGCCCTTCTTTATTTTCATCTATATCTGTTCCAAAAGGATACCAAATCATTTATTTATTCTAAAGTTGGAAGTGTTTCAAATTCTTTTTTATACATATTCATATTACCTGTTCTCTTTTCAACTAAAATAAAATTGAATTTATAAGGTTTTCCTGGATCATTTCTTAAATACCATGTAAATTCTACGTTTAAATTTTTAACATTTGTATAAGAAGGGTGATTAGATACATCAAAATGAATAATGGGATACATCTGTCCATATTCAGTGTAATTAACTAGACTACCACTTTCACTATTAATATTATTTAATCCAGCAGCTAAGAAATCTGAATAATATCTCGAATAATTTAATTCACCTTCTTTGAAACTACAAGAATAATCTTGGATAGGATACATTTCATTATTAATTCTAATCCAGCATCGAGTTAAATCTAAATGATCAAATATCATATTATTCTTTAATTGAGAGTTTTCTCGTTCAACAAACTGTGGTGCTACAAATACACTGACCAATTCATCTGAAGAGGATTTTATAAAAGTAAAACCACTGCTTCCTGTGTAGGTATTTGATTCTCTAAGTCTTGGAGCACACCAGTTTATTTTAATATTAGCTGCAGGATTTAATAAAAGTTTTAGATAATTGGCTTGTGCTTCTGGGTTCAATTTTACATGAGGTAACCATAAGCTTATATCAGAAATTTTGACTTGATAATCTGGATTTGCTACATCTGTATATAACATATTATTATTAAACTCATTTCTCATAAATTCAAATTTTACATCAATACTAGACATTATTTTCCTATAATCATTAAAAAATCCAAATAAATGTTTGATAGGTATCCATATTTTAACTAGATTACTATTTTTTGTTAATTTAAATCTTTCATCAAATCCTTTATTATATTTTTCATTTAATTTAATCTTTTTAATTAAAGTGTCCATCTTTTCAGCATCAGCATGATTGCCTTCAAATTTTAAGAAATTTCTATCGGCATAATCAGAAGTATCTTTGAAATATAGCATATTGGTGGCTTCTGAAGTAGAGTAATCATTCGTAAAATTAATTAATCCATTAATATGATGAACAAGAGAAGGTTTTTGAATTTCTTCTATTGTTTTCGATCCTATGTAGAGTGTTGCTCTTGAAAATAAATTACCGGTATTGACTAGTGTAACGTTATCTTCACCAATTGAAACGTTATTCGGTTTTGTTATTTTTACATCTGCACATATATAACCGCTCGAAAACAGAATCTTATCTTCCGTATCTTTAATGGTAAATGTATATAGAGCAGAGGTACTTTGATTTACAATTACACCATCTTCTTTATGTTCTTTATATACAAAACTTTCAATTTCATTTTCATAGTATTTAGGTACTGTGGTTATATCCCAAATCTTTTCCATTTATTTAGATTAAAATTTCTTTAATCCTGAACCTAAAATTTGTTGCATTTTATCTCTAATGAATGTTTTTGCTTTCTTTTCAATCAATGGAAGCGCTGCACTTGATAGCACATTTAAGCCTCTTTTACCAATAGTTTTCATAGCATCTGTAAAAATACTTCCACCATAATATTTTTTACCTCTCGAATACAGTCTGTGCTTATTGTAATACATTTATTTAATCTAAAATTAAGCGATATACTACTCTCTGTTTATTCAAATTTATGATATTATTGTCTTGATCTGTTATATACATTCTTATTCTGTCAATGTGATCACTTCTATTTACATTTGCATATATTGGATTAATTTCATCTACTTTTATTAAACTTCCAGGAGGATTATGGGGTGTAAAAGAATATAAAATATCACTAATATTATCATTATAAAGAGCTCCTTCAATAATGTTGCAATGAATATGAATATCATCAATTCCTCTTGAAATGTTTGCTATATATTTACCCGATTGTTCTTCTTGAGAGTACAATTTTCTTTCGAAACCTAAAATTTTGTGTAATTTGGAACCTTTAAAATCAACAGCATATCCAGGTTTTAATTTCAGTACGATTCGTGTGGTTGCAAAATTTATTCCAAACTGAATAGGTGGATCTTTATTTAAATGTTTTGCTAGAAAATTATTCAGGTCTCTTACAGTATAATTACCATGATCGAATTTAATTTGATGACTTTTGTTTTGAAACGTGTATTTTAATATATTATTTGTATCGTCAATGTTGTACCAAGCCACAAACATGGACATGGATTTCAAAGCTATTTTTGAATTTTTTACTGGGATAGGATTTCTGAATTCAACAGTAAAATCTTCTGATTTTTCAGCATCTTTTGAATCTAAAAGTAGCAACTTCATTTATTAAGAACTAAATTTTCATTATAGTCACTGGGTAATTGTGTAAAAGAATACAATACTTCAGCTGGAGATTTGTTTTTGTTTCTTTCTAATATATATTTCATACAATAATAACCGCATTGTACTGAACTTGGTTTTTGTAAAAAATTTGAATTGTATCGTATTTCTTTACCGGAAGATTTTAAATAATTTACAATTTCTTTTGGTATTTTTAAAGATTTGATTTGTATGTTATTTAATTTATATTCACCGAAAGGATCGAAATATTCAACAAAACTGTATTTAGGATCATTATAATAACACACCCAATGGGTTCCTTTACCGGTCGAAATATCTAAATTTATAATTCCATTTTCAAATTTTTTCATCTTTTTGGGTATTAAATCAATTGTATATACATCTCTGAATCCTTTTTCATTTTTCATATTATTTATAATCATTTCGTTTGAAATTCCCAGTTTTGAACTACGCCCTTTCCATTTTTCGTTTTTTTTAAACAACCGGATCCAGATACCTTATCTAAAACTTTTTTAGCACTCCATCCTGCAACACCACTTAGAGTACCTGTCCCTAAAGCAGCCAAGATTGGTAGCAAAAAGGGTAAAAAGCCTCCAAGTTTATTGAGTTGAGTTTTACTAATTTTGATTCTTTTTCCATCTTGTACGTGTTTTATTTGTGTTTTTGTTAAATAGATGTCGTGATTAGGTTGCTTAGTTTTATCAATCTGTAGGGACAATTCTTCTTGACTTTTTAAAGCTGCTTTGAGCTTATTTTTCTGTGACTCGCTCAAGTACACTCGTGTCTTTACGTAATTACTCATTTATTTATACAAAAATTTATCATAATACTCTTTCACTTCTGCACTAGTAAGGTCTCCATCTTTTAACAAAACATCTAATATTCTCACAATTTTGTTATACAAATTTTTATTTTTTGATCCACTTATCAGTTTATTTGTCAACACTTCCAATTCCGATATTAATCCGCTACCTGTTATTTTAAAGAGGTCTGTCACGTTAAGCGCTTTCAATTTTTCTTTATAGTGTCTAATCTTTGCTAAATCTTCATTTAATTCAGATTTTTTGTAACCTGTATCAATAACTCCTCTTGAAATTTGACTTTTTAAATTTCCTAATCTTTTACTAATATTTTCAGTTTTTTCTAGAATTTCTGCAATTTCATCTGGTTTATTGAATATCTGAGACGGTAATGGAAGTTTATATTTTTTTAGAAATTTTGTGTCCAAATCAACGTCAGGATCAATGGTATACGATTTCTTTTTAGCATCCGATTCACTATCCGATTTCTTTTTAGGATCTACATCCATAAGTGCTGTGGGGGTAGATGCCTCGAAAGATGGATAATTGGTTGTAGAAAAATCTTGGATTGCATTGGTAATTGCTTGGTAATTTGTTTTCATTTGTTCTTCATTGGATTTCAATTTATCGGTGATTGGTTTGTGGAATTCAGCCAGTGTTGTTTGATATCCAGCTTTTTCCCATTCTTGTTGGGAATTTTTCTCTTTAACTTGTTTGTTTAATTTAGCAAGTCTCACTAGATCTTTAATTCTATCCATTTATTTGTGATGAAATTGTGTTTATAAAATTGATACTATATAAATGGATACCTTGAAACAGTTCAACTCTGTGGGAACGCTCTCTTACCTTCCAACTATAAAGATTAAAGATATGAAGCAAGATTATGAATATCCAGTGCTTACTATCAAAACAATCAATACAAAATATGGTAATAAATTTGTAGTTGAATTGATTGATGAAGAATGGAATGAATTTCAAATATTTTTACCAGACCGATTTACCAAGAAATTTAATGATAAGGATTTGAAATCATTAAAAAGTTTAAAAGAATTGAAGCTTGTATATAAAGGAACAATGCAATGTAAAGAAACAAATGAAGCATATATACTTGAATTTACTATTTAAATCTTCAATTCTTTTCATTTTCTGTCTTATAAAAAGAAGCCTCGTTTTTTGACTGTTTTAGTTGAAAAACGGGGCTTTTTTTCACGCATTTCCCTCTATTTTGACCTCATTTCCCTTGAAAACAGGATTTTTAAAATTGCGATTTTTGATAGTTTTTGGTCTTTTTTGTATGTTTTTTTGCATTTTTGGTTCATAAATCGATGTTTTTCTTTGAAAATTGGTGATTTGCTCATTTCCCTAAAAGTGGGGCAGAAACCCCCTTTTCTATCTACTAATATTAACTGGACAATTCTAGAATTTCTGTTATATAATTCGTAGGCCTCCGTGGCTGAGCGGTTAAGGGCGTCAGCTAGGAATACGAAGGTTCCCGGTTCGATGCCAGGTGATGGACCTGACAAAGAAAAGTAAAAAAAGTAGTGATCTTGTGATCGGAGGGTTGCCAACTTCGCTACAAAATACTAGAAAATTCGTCCAGAACGTCCGCAAAAAATTAGAGGCGTGTATACGGGACTGGTGCATTATAAATCTGATCGGGGTCCAAAGTCCCGACGTCTATTGAAGGCGTTGGGTGCCAGTTCAGGTGTTTCCTCGTCATCTGACCATAATTTTAAAATAACGAGGTGCAGGTATGAGTGAATGTGTATGTGTTCCCGGGTCTTTCCTTCGAGATAGACCCCGAACCGTCGCCAATAGCCCAATGTGCAGCTCTAGTGCGACGATAATTAACCAAACCAAACCAAACTGTTAGATAATTCTGGTTTTAACTAGAGGTTTTGTAATTAACCCTTTGCACTCCAAGAACTCTTGGGTTTTCCGTTCTTTCTACGGAACAGTTATTCATCCTTATGTTCTTTACCCTAGAATTTGTCATGCTTATAGAAAAAAGAAATCTAATCTGTTTTAGATATGCAAAAGAACGAGTTGGAAAAAATATCGATGTTTTTTAAACACAAGATCATGCTGTTCCCGTTTATTTTAAAGAACAGGGAACCAAAAGAACGAGTCGTTATGTTGTCACCTGAGCGGCGCCAACGGAGTGCAAAGGGTTAAAACTAGTTTTGGTCTCAACAACTAGTAGTAACTGAAATTACATGAAATCAACAACTACAAGTAATTATTTATAACAAACATGTTTATTCCTTATTTGAAAGCAAAAGGGTGTTCAACTGCAGTTGGATATTAAAAACTTTATTACCTTTACAGGGAAAAACATATATTTATCGACTAAAACTGCAAGTATTTATTAGGAAATATTATGTTTCCTATTCGAAAACAAAACAAGATAAAGCGACAAAGAGCAAATAAAAAGTTTATAAATATTTTTTTAATAAAACAAGCCACTTTTTTATTTGTTTCGGCAAGGCAAGCTGTCATGGCAGCTTGCCTTGATCAACTACAACATGTGTATCAATCCTCTGTGCAGGCCTGGACATGCAAAACTAGTTTTAACTAGTAAAAACTATAATAATGGGAATGTAATATTCATTTAATAAATTCTAGTTTTCCCTACATATATCAGTTAATTCTAGTATTGTCTATTTAATACTGGTATTAACGAAGGGTTGTGATAAAATTAATTATAACTAGGAAATTCGGGTATTGACTGCAGCTAAATCAGGTGAAAGAAAGTACACTAAATTTCACATAAATTATATTAAACGCACGGTGAGTAGATAAACAATAGTAACATAAATCTACGGTAGAGGGAATACTGGCACTGTTTGAGCAGAAAACGGATATAGTATATATAAAAAAAGTTGTGATGGACACAAAAATTAATTTATTGATTAAATTTAATAAAATCTTTTATTAATTAGGGTCCCCAAAACAGCATAGACTATTTTAAATGTGCTGACTTTTATTTTGTACATCATGGGCGTCCAAATACTTAAAAATAAAGGCTTATTTCCTTTTAGTTATGTCACTGAATGAATTAATTTGTGTATTACATTTTTTATAAAGTATGTACCTGTTTTCTGCTCGGGCAGCGCAAAAACTTTTCTTGGTGATTTTTGCTACTAATTTTTTTTATAGGGAATCTTCTCCCTGTGAATTCAGTACCCGTTCATTAGTTTTAGCTATATATGCCTCTAAATAGGGTAATTTATTTTCCCTAATGAATATTTCCCTATGGTATGTAATATTTTATATAATTAGTCTAATGAAGATGTTTTTTTAAGTATAAATTTTTAACCCCCTAAATCATTAAAGCATTTATTTTTATAGTTAAATTATATGAATAGTTAACCTTGACCTGAATCGTCAAATAAAGTACGATTTATTATTATAATTTAAACAAAATATAAACTTAATTGATGCAAAGAATATGGGAGGACGGGTACTTGTTTTCTGTTAAAAAATAAATATTTTGTTTATTTCTGTTATTGTGCTAAACCTGTGTAACATAAATTAGTCGAACCAATAAAACATTTTGTTTTCTAACAATATGAATGTGCGTTTTTAAGTACTTTTTTTAATAACTTTTTCGAATTCCTTACAAAATTACCTTTGCTTGGAAAACAAAATATTTAAGAATAAAACATATCATAAAATAAATAAAGTCATCAAAAATAATACAAATGTATTAGAGAATTTTATTACCAGCATCAAATATCTTTAGATTCCAATACCTTTCCCTACAAATATAAAAAATCTTTCTTTAAAAATATATCTAATGACAATTTTTTCTTCAAAAATAAAGTATATCTTCCTTAACAAAAGTTTTTTTTCCTCGTAAAATGAAACTAGTGCGTAGTCAAATATATTTTTTTAAGGAACAACAATTCTGCTTGATTCCGTCTAATCAGATTTTTTAACTTTAAATTCTAATCCTCATGTGATTTTTCTCCATAACATAACTCTTTGAAACATGGTAAACATTTGCTTTCCATGCTTGGAGATTTGCATGGGCAATTTAATTATATTTTGTTTCACTATGGAAAAAAACGTCCAATCTTTCGATAAAAAAAATTTCGCAAGAGGAAATTTATTTTTTATAAAACTCGTTTTAATTTTGTTCAGTTTAAAAAAGATTTTAAAAAAAGGGATTGCATTTTGTCTATTTAAACTACGTTGCATAATACAGTATATATTTTAATAAGGAAAAGTATAGGGACAAAAATACAATAATGGCGAATTATAAAAACATTGTTTTAACTTAAACTTCTGTAAATAGTATATAGACAATGAATGATATACCTAAATATATATTACAAAGTATTTATTAAAAAGTACTGCAAAAAACAGTAAAATGTCAAAATAATTAAAAGTTGTTTTATTTTTTTTATAAGATTATACCATTTATCTATGGATTAAAATATTAATCATAATTTATTTTACAAAAAAAAACTTTCTTTAATTTAAATGGATCTCCGTTTCTTATGTTTAATTATAAAATGCATTATAATTCCTACTAAAAATGAAATAATTATGAAATCTTATTTTTTTTTTCAGTATAATATTGTACCTCAGAGCTAGACGAGCCTAATTCACATTCGGGCGACTTTACAGAAAAGGGAAAAAAACTGAATCCTATTCTCAACAAATGTTTTGGATTTGCAATTTTAGCGCTTGCAAAAAACTTTAAAAAAATTGAGTAAATATTAATTTTGGTGGTTTAATAAATAACAAACCTTTAAGACATAATCTGCAATAAAATCAAAAATTGTGAAATTTGGATTTAGGCTCTCGGGTACAAAGTATTCAATTTTATTTCCTATTTTTTAAATTTTGTTTGTGTTTCAAGTGATAATTTATTAATTATTTTTTTAATTAAAATTATTTCAATAAACATATTTCGTTTATTTGATGCCTTTTATTTCAGAATCGTTCGATGATAAATAAAAACACATATGTACTGACATACATTTTTTAATATATAGCTCCTTTGTTCTTTAACACTTTATTTATTTTATACCGAAATGACATAAGACGGTTTACCAATGCTGCAAGAATTTAGTGTCGTATTCATTTAAGTCCATTTCTAAGTGTAACATCTTTAAAATCGGTTTTGGTTAAAAAGCGCATGTAGGACGACTGTATAGGTCAGACTGTAACGAAAGCATGCATTTTAATCAATTCATAACTTTTTACCTAATACTGAAAATTTAATGGAGCTGGTATAGTGTTTGACCTCACAAACACCATTACAAAAGCAGTAACTACTTGCATCATATGGTAAAGCGCACCAACCGAAACTCCAAAATATAACCGCCAGAAATTTTAAATTAAAACCGCCAAATCGCGCGCCAAGTCGAGAGATTATCAATTCGACCGTTATGTATTTTTTTATGTATGTTCGCGCAGGATTTCGGTTCTATGTCGGATATTTCCACAATTTTTTTTTGTTGGATAGGGGATGTTTTACTTGGGAGCAATTAAAAAAAATATCCGGTTATCCGGCATTTAACAATCCAGAATTCTCAATTAACAGGACCGTTTAAAAAATATATTGTCCGATTTCGAAACTTTTTTTTGTTGGAGGGAAAATATCCACTTAGGCAAAATCAGCAAAAAAATAATATGCTAACCGCCTGTTATATATTTGAAAATGTCGATTAACCGGAGTTTTTTTAAACAATTTGTAGAAGAATGACATTTCGTTTAACCAGAATTTTTGGCATTGATAAGGATTGTTTTACAATATACATTGTTGAGGAGAAGTTGCTACCTGAATTTCTTGGTGAATTATAATAGGGGCAAAGCCCCCTGTTAAATTAAAAAATAAAAAAGGAAAAATAAAACAATCTTTTTTTTAAAAAAAGGAAAACCGATTTAAAGAAAATGCGCTAAAAAGTAAAAAATATTTTTTAATTTTGCAACCAAGCTGAAAAAATTTAATTATTTAATATCAATTTTACACTTATTACAACTTTTTGAAGTTAGTTCCAATTTACAAAAATCATACCTAAATGTTGGCGACGATTTCGAAAAGTTTTAATAACTATAAAATTAATATTGAATGATTCAATTATTTCAACTTGGTCGTAAAATTAAAAATTATTTTTTACTTTTTAGCGCATTTTCTTTAAATCGGTTTTTCTTTTTTTCTTTTTTTTTAAAGATTATTTTATTTTTACTAAGTACGCTTTTAGTGCTCAGCAATCCAAAGCAGATTAAGATCTCAGAGTGAAACAAATTACATTATAAAAATTATCCAAGTAAGACACTGCAGGTTCCGTCCATGAATTAAAACTTGAATTTGTATCGTGTTTATTTATACGTTAAATTTACAGCTCGCTGTTGAGTTTGACACTACACAACTTAAACCACCTTGAAAAACAGTCTTCCTAATGCTTTTCAAAATTGAGATAAAATATGTAGATACAACATTTTTATGAATCTAAAACGAACCAAGTTAAAAACGTACCACTAGACCCAACGATCCGAAAGCATTCGCAGATTTCTAATTCCGCGCACGATAAAAATCGAAGGGCTGCCGAATCCCCCCAAATGTTGGCGTCATTTTCTAAAGGATCTCTTTAAATAAGTCACGCCACTCCATCATCTGAATGCTAATCATCCCTAGAACCCTCTTTAAAAATTGTTTTCCTCTCCCCCCGTCTTTCAAAACCCCCCAACTGATTTCAAAACGCCCCACCGGTAGAGCCCCCCGACTTCTCTCTCATTCCAGGAGCGAGAAATCTTCTTTCAAAATATTTTGAAGTGGGTGGGTTTGGACGAGATGCTTTCAGTAGGGTTGCTTACTCAGAAATCCCCTTCCCGAAATGGTGAGATGCAGAAACATTTGCGCCAAGTTTCGAAAATCCAGCCCGTTGTTCGAAATATTTTGTTTAAAAGTTTCTTTAAAACGCTTTTAGAAGTTTCAAAACTGAAACACACTACACAAAATTGTATATTTTTGAAATCAAATTATCAGTTTGAGTTTGGAGAGTTATGTGCTAACTATTGTTTTACTGTTTACTATAATTGTTTATAAAACTATTATGATGCACTGTTACTGGCCTTTTTTTTAATTCTAGAAAAGAGCCCCTTTGACCTGGGTTGAGCGGGGGGAGCTCATAATCAGAAGGTTGCAACTTCACTTCTTGTCGTTTGCCATTGCTTATGTACGTTAGATTTGGAGAGTGGGGTGCTCTCTTAAGGTTTTGTCCTTTGTCATCTAAACATGGTTTAAAGCCTCTGTGACCGATAGGATAAAGGCGTCAGCTGGGAATAAGAGGGTTCCTGGTTCGATCTTTTGCGACGGACTTGAAAAGTAAAAAAGTAGTGATCTTGTGATCGGAGGGTTGCCAGCTTCACTACAAAATATTCGGAATGTCGTCCAGAACATCCACAAAAGTTATCGACGTGTATACGGGACTAGTGCACAATAAATCTGATCGGGGTCGAACACTTAGTCAAGTTCGCACAGGATCGAACCAGGAACCCTCTCATTCCCAGCTGACGCCTTTATCCAGTCGGTAACGGAGGCCTCGAAAAAAGCCCTGCAGATTGCTGTTTAAATACACTTTTGGGTTTAAATATCTTTCAAACATGTTAAGGAGGTGCCCCTAAATCGATGATTAAATTTTAAATGATTAAATTTTATTTATTGTTTTAAAATTATGTTTGAACCCCCTAGCATGTTTTCCTGAAGTTTTAAAACGATTGGATAAATATTAGTCATATTATAAACTTTTTTTTACTGCTTATCATATGTGCCCCATTCAATACTGAAATATTTCAATCTATCTCCGCATGTCGTTTTTATGAGCATACACCTACTTAAGAGGCTAAAACTCAGACAAATATTTATGAATCTGCATCATTTTTTTTATGTGAACATAAAATATCGTATAGAATTTAGGATGGGATTAAAAAAATATTAATATTTTTTTAAAATTAAAATGTTTAAGAATTAGTGGGGTTTTTTTTTGGGGGGGGGGATATGGCTGTGTTTTCACTTATTAACTCCTAAAGTATTCACACACGCTCCTAAACTAAAACACTTAACAAAATCCGAATAATTAAACTTTTTCTTCTAAAAAAATTCCTCCAAATGTTTTTTTCTGAATAATTTACATCTAACCATCACGATTTATTATTTTTATTAATTACAGAAGATAATTTTTGGGATTCCGAATTTTAAAAGCATTAAAAAAAAAGACAAATATTTAACATCCAACACAATTCAGACTTCACCCCGCTCCGCATACATAACAGAAATCGGAAGTGAAGACAATTAAATTAGCCATATTGCCGATTTATCACCAAATATGGCGCCCCTCTCCCACCCCCACACATCCCAGAAAGGGGGTTAGGGGTTTTCTTTGAAATAGAAAAAAAAAGATGCGGGGGAGGAATAATTTGAGGAGATTAGGAATCTTTTGGAAGGGATGGTGGAACCGACTTCGGGGGGTAGATGGAACGGGATATTGGGCACGCAGCTGTGCCCTCCCCCCCCCCCCCCACGCACAAATGAATAGGGGGGATATCGTTCCTGATGGACGTGGCTGTGTGAAGCAGAAAGGAATCCATTCGCGATGGAAACGCCTTGCGATGGGGATGGGGGTAGAGAAATATAGAGTGTTGTGTTGGTTTCACTGCCGAAGATGTCATAGAAAGGAAAAACCAGTTTGACAGGGATGATTGCAAAATTGGGGTGTATTTGTGTGAAAGGTTATTAAAATGTAAAATCTCAAGTTTCGGAAAGGGATATGTTTAATAAATTATTCATGCACTGTTTAAAAAAGGTACTTGAAAATAAATAAAAATGTATTCATTTTTAACTGATTTGATTCTTTACATGGTTCCAAATACGAGTTTCTATTTTCAAAAAGACTTACTCAAAATTGAGTACGAAGTTTAATAAGGATTAGGTGCTTGCCTATATAAACCAACCTTCACAAATCACTTTCAATAACATCTATACTTGCAATCAAGTCTTACCGAGAATCGAACCCAGACCATCGGCACATATATCTTTCGAATTTAGAACATAACTTAAAAACATCTTGGATTTTGAAAATTGCTTTTTTTCCCAATTTAATATTTGAGTTATAGGATTATTTTTAATATTTTAAAAGCTGAAATTTATTTGCAATTGAATACAAATTTATAAAAGTTAGTTTAATTTATTGATAATTATCAATTATCTCACTTGAGAAATCTCCACAAAAATGTCTAAGTACTTAATCAAGATTCTATAGAAGACTGTATACAGATGAAAAGAATTACTGTGACAATCAAGCTAAAAATGCTTTTTTTCCTTTTGATTTCATAGAAGCAACAATAAAAAACTGTAAAATAATTTTTTGTGTTACCCGATTTGACAACTTAAATTTTTTAAATGCTTTTAATTGCTAGTATTAGGAACAGAAATAAATATATTTTAACAGTAAGGCCGCTTTTACATTTAACGACACGACACCGATAAATCCTATACGATTTCAGTGGCACGATATCGGGGTACGCAAAATACACATACGAAGCCGTACGTTTTTTCACTAGCCGATACGATAACGATGTTGTCGTTGCCGATCAGACGATACAATTTATCGGAACGTTTTATCGTGGGCACGCGCCTTCCCTACTTCATCGTGACGACATTTTGAGTTTGTTTCCGAACAACTTGTTGCCGTCTGCTATAGTCTACTGTGTTTTTTTTTTATTTATATTATCAATATGGCTTTTAAGTTCGATGTTATGAACTTGTGTGAATTAGTGGAAGTAAAGACCTGTATTTAGGATAAGCGAGATGAATTTTACAAGAACAAGATTGTTCGAGAAAAGGCATGGAAGGCAATATTTAGTCAAACCGTCGCCAATAGCCCACTCTGCAGCTCTAGTGCTTAGCTCTAGCTCTTTGTAGACGTTCAAATAAAACATAAAAAATCTCCTTCAACATGTCTTGCTTTGATCATATCATGCACCCAGAAGCGTTTTGTTATTGATCTTTTCTTTCTCCTTAAATACAGCAAATACAAGAATCGCAGTTTGTTATCATGTAATTTGTTGCGATGCGCCACACGTTAAACACGCACTGAATGTAAAAATTGTCGTTTTCGGCGAACGATATCGGTGCAATGAAAAACTGACCATCAGACGATATAAAACGTTGTGTCGTCCCTTCACGATTTATCGGTGTCGTGTCGTTAAATGTAAAAGAAGCCTAAAGACTTTGTATTAGTAAAATTTTAAGTGACATAATTAATAGTTTACCAATAACCACAAAAGGAAATATTTTAGTTAATAGACAATATTATTAATGGAAAAAAATGATTTCATGATAAATATATTACGGATATAATTTTTGTTATTCTTATAGGCTCCCTTCATCAATAAGACTTGCGGGACTTGTATAGTCTTGCATGTCAGTTTTTTTAAATTATAGTTTTCGAAGTACTTAATTTGCCTATTTGTTAGAAATATATTTTATATATTTTTATATTCCCTGTATCATTAAATTTAGGTTTTCATAAGTATATATTTAACTCCATTTTTAAGGTTATAGTTTGACATTCCTCCCTTCTATCATTGTAATTATAGTTACTAAAGTCTATATTATGTAAAAAATGTTTTAGTAAAAAAAAATATTAAACTTTTTAATTATTTGATATTCAACTAGCTCACAAAAATAAAAAATAGTATGCAAAATACTAATACTAATCCTAAAAAATAACACTGTATTTTTTTTTGTATGCTAGCTCATTAAAATCATCGATTTTTTTCTTTCATATGATGGAAAATGGCAATCTTTACTGGAAAAGATGATCCAGCAGATAATCGATAAAAATGATTAATGACTAGACGATATAAAAGAAAATCGCTATAAAAGAACAGACCTCTCTTAGAAATTGATACTTGGCACACAACTCAGTGTACCATTTCTATATACCTACACGGAACGTTCAGAGAGATCAACTGGCCAATTACGTAACAGTTGTAATGATCCACCACCTATCGCTAACAGCCAAGATCCGTTACAAATAAATTGGCTACTGCTGCTCTAGGACAATTATTTTTGATATACAACTTTGTATTGTTAGTTTTATTGAAGATTATTTTTTTTGCTTCAATGGAAAAAAGAAATATTTTCTAATTCGAAAGTAAAATATTTTTTTCTCTTTTATTTTATTTTTAAGTAGTTAAAAGATACTTAGTGTCACGTTTTTATTAGTAAGTTTAAAAGACAATGATGTCTTCAAATGATAATTAAGAATTAGTATCAATCAAACCAGGTTGGTTTGGTTAATTAACGTCGCACTAGAGCTGCGCAGTGGGTTATTGGCGACGGTTTGGGGCCTATCTCGAAGGAAAGACCCGGGAACGATGCCTCGTAATTTTGAATCATGGTCAGATGACGAGGACAACGCCTTCAATAGGCGTCGGGACTTTGAACCCCGATCAGATTTATCGTGCACCAGTCCCGTATACACGCCGTTAATTTTCAATCAAACCAGGAATCCGGCATTTTAAATCTCGTGTTACATTTAACTTAATTAAATTAAAATTTGGGGAACAGCAAATTTACTTAATACCAATTCGCATTGGTAATAAAACTTGTTTTCTGTTAACTGTGACCACTTGTTCTTTACTTTCATACGAAGCCCTTGTGTATTAACTTGATATTAGTCTACATTTTTAAGGTTATTGATAAATTATAAACTATAATTTAATGTCTCTCTCGTCAGAGATTTGTAGACAAAACACACATAAATCTGCATTTCTGTTATATTATAAATTCAAGTTATAAAGTTGTTATGACACAATTTCTCATTTGCATGCTTTTAATATCGAAGAATTATTAAACTGAAATTTTTTGGTAAGTCTCTTTTATTCCGCTTATGTTCGATAATAATATTTTAATCAATCGTAACGAAAATATTTTAGTATGATTTTCCTAATGCATCATAAATCTTAACATTAACGTAAACTCAAAATAATCCTATTGTAATAAATACCGTGGTACAAAATCTTCTACTGGTGAAATATTAATGAAAAATAAAAAAAAAATCCTTTAAGTCGCCCTTTCTTGCTCACAAAAAAAAATATTTAAAATAAAATCATGTAATAAAATTAAATATATATAATATATAAAAAAAATTGTAACAAATTAAAATCATGCAATCAATTAAAATCATGCAATCAATTAAAATCAAGCAATCAATTAAAATCAAAAAATCAATTAAAATCATGCAATCAAGTAAAATGATACAAAAAATGAAATGTGTGTAATAAATTCAATTTAGAAAATGAAATTCATGTAAAATAAATTTATGTAAAAAAAATTAAATTTTTGAAATAAATTAAATTCGTGTAATAAATTAAATTTATGTAATAAATTAAATTTATGTAATAAATTAAATTTATGTAATAAATTAAATTTATGTAATAAATTAAATTTATGTAATAAATTAAATTTATGTAATAAATTAAATTTATGTAATAAATTAAATTTATGTAATAAATTAAATTTATGTAATAAATTAAATTTATGTAATAAATTAAATTTATGTAATAAATTAAATTTATGTAATAAATTATTACATGAATTTAATTTATTACATGAATTTCGTAATTAATGAATGATTTTAAAATTTAAATAATTGATGAATGATTTTAAAATTTATCTAATGAATTAAATTCATGGAATAAATTAAATGCATGTAATTTGGTATTTCTTGAATATTATGAAATTCATGTACTTCATATGCTTACCCCTATCTTAATAAATTCAAGTTTTACATTGCAAACGTTTGCTATAATTTATCGAGTAATTTCGTAAGTAATGAAATAAATTACTAAAGAAAAAAAATTGTTACAATGCCATTTTAGGAAACTTTTAAGTATACCACACGTAAAAATACAGCATATGTATGCAATATAAATATAAATATGAAGTTAATGAAACAATCGGAAAAGTTGCATAATAGACTTTTACATAATTTATGAATTCAAAATCGTTTACATATTTATGCAATTTATTGAACACAACTTGAGAAATTAGTCAAAGGAATTTACAATTTTATGCCAATAATATTTTTCTAAAATTCCACATCAAAAGCATTTCAACACGCCCCAAATAAAAACCGTTCTTCCTACATCAATTTTAAAATTGCCTTCTTGCAATCGCACGTATTGCTGATCCGTCTATAAATATTTAATGTCCCAATGCAAATTAACAGGTGAAAAAATTCCTTGTGGAAGTTCAATAAATATCCAAGCGTTGCTTTCTTCACGGAAATATCGGAAAGTCGAATTCTCGCACGCTATGCACCAATTACACTCCGAATATCCACATTTCGCATGCGAAAAAATTTCCATAAATCTAGTGTCTCGTGTAGAAAGATATGGAAATAAATCACCATTTAAAGATGTAGACAGGGATAAATTATGGCCTTTTTTTTCATCGGTTTCGAAATCTGTTTCCGATAGAAATAAAATTCCAAGAAGAAAAAAATGACACTGCGAAAGTATTGTACTTTTTTTTTGACAAATCCAGCAACTGGAAGAACAAAAGATCGATAAAATTATTCTTTTATCTACCATTTTATCGCGATCTATATCCCTTAGCATTTATCCCTGAAAAACGACACTGTTAGAAATGATGTGTATAAAAAAATGTGAGGAGAACATCGCATGGTTTCTTGCCATCAAGTAATCCTGATCATTAAAACAGAGCTCAACTTTTTATATTGCTGCTTCTAAAAATTGCCTGAGAAAACTACCTTTACATTTCATAAAGGACGCTTGGGATCTTTAAATAATGATGATAATCATTATTTCTTGTATGCCATTCTTTTCTTTGGGGAGTATATGCCCTTCGAATTGGAATGGAACGACATTACTTGAGCACGATCAACATACGTAAGACATTCTTTTCCCTGCTTAGTACGAAGTCTACATACATAATTTTTTTTCGTAAACCATAGCGATAAATTTTAAGTTAAAATTGGAGGTATTTATTTCTGTACCTCAGGGCCAGACGAGCTTAAGTCCAAATTTGGCGATTTTTGTTTTATTGTTGATTTTGTTTTAAAAGTTTGTTCTCTATAAAACCATACCAATCAAAATTCTTTTAAACATTTAGCTAGAGCTATTAGAGTCCAAAGCTTTAGCTGAGATTAGGATTCGTATTTTTCCAAAGTTGCCCAAATGTGACTTAGACTCGTCTGGCTCTGAGGTACAGAATTTTAAAGCAGGAATCAAGCTAATCGTGACATAGGATTGACATTAATACGTCTGTAAAATCAGTACAATGATTATCGGCAGAAACTTGCTCAAAACGAATTTTTTTTTTATATTTCAAAGCCTTATATAACTTTAGTGAGAAATTACCAAATATCTTAGAGGAAGGTAGCCGCATCGTCTAGGTCAGACTCTAATCCATCAACTTGACTTTTGTGTGGGGGGGAGAGAATGAGTCAAATTTTTTGAACTAACTGCTGTAACTTCAGATCTAATCGATTGTGAGCAATGTGATTCAATATTGTTAATCTCAGCTTCAATTCAAGCCGTCTTAAAAAAGCGACATGACAAACTTAAAATAGTTGTTAAGAAAATGTTTTTCAACATTACTAGATGTCTATTGCTTATATATAAACTGAGTTATTACAATTCGGTTATCTTCCTTCCTATTCTTTTGGCACACCTTTTTTTAACATTTCTTCTAGTTATAACTTCTTTGTGTCGCCTAGGTAGTTTAACGGAGAAATTACCAAATATCTTATAAAGGAAGGTAACCGCATCGTCTAGGTTAGACACTAATCCCTCAACTTGACTTCTGTACAACAGGGGGGAGAGGAGGGGGGGGAGAGAATGAGTCAAATATCTTGAATTAACTGCTGTAACTTCAGATCTAATCGATTTTGTGAAATGAAAAGGAACGATTTGTCAAAGAATTCAAATTGAAGCCAAAATTTCCAATTAAAGTTCAATTGCAGAATAAGAAATTTAAACAAGTTGAAAAATGAGGTCAAGATGAAAACAATTATGCCAAAAAAGTCTAAAGTGCGGAGATATTTAGTTTACATAAGAATAAGGAAAGAAAAGAGAAGGAGCAGGTGCCTGTACAAACCATTCACTAATCAAATCGTACGGTACAGTGGGGGCTGTGTCTACCCAATTTCTTCATCCGCGTACTCTTTCTATATATTTTAAATTATTATTATACTATATATTTTATACTATATATTTTATCTATTACTATATTTTATCTATTACTATATACTATCTATTACTATATACTATATATTACTATATACTACATATTACTATATACTATATACTATCTATTACTATATACTATCTATTACTATATACTATCTATTACTATATACTATCTATTACTATATACTATCTATTACTATATACTATATACTATCTATTACTATATACTATATACTATCTATTACTATATACTATATACTATCTACTACTATATACTATATACTACTATATACTATCTATTACTATATACTATATACTATATACTACTATATACTATCTATTACTATATACTATATACTATCTATTACTATATACTATATACTATCTATTACTATATACTATCTATTACTATATACTACTATATACTATCTATTACTATATACTATATATTACTATATACTACATATTACTATATACTATATATTACTATATACTATATACTACTATTTACTACTATATACTACTATATACTATATACTACTATATACTATATACTATCTATTACTATATACTATCTATTACTATATACTATCTATTACTATATACTATCTATTACTATATACTATCTATTACTATATACTATCTATTACTATATACTATCTATTACTATATACTATCTATTACTATATACTATTTTTTATATTACTATATACTATTTATATTACTATATACTATATATTACTATATACTATATATTACTATATACTATATATTACTATATACTATATACTATATATTATTATATACTATATACTATCTATTACTATATACTATATACTATCTATTACTATATACTATATACTATCTATTACTATATACTATATACTACTATATACTATCTATTACTATATACTATATACTACTATATACTATCTATTACTATATACTATATACTATATACTATCTATTACTATATACTATCTATTACTATATACTACATACTATCTATTACTATATAATATATACTATCTATTACTATATACTACTATATACTATCTATTACTATATACTATCTATTACTATATACTATCTATTACTATATACTATCTATTACTATATACTATCTATTACTATATACTATCTATTACTATATACTATTCTATTACTATATACTATTTTTTATATTACTATATACTATATATTACTATATACTATATATTACTATATGCTATATATTACTATATACTATATACTATATATTATTATATACTATATACTATATATTACTATATACTATATATTACTATATACTATATACTATATACTATATATTACTATTTACTACTATATACTATATACTACTATATACTATATACTACTATATACTATATATTACTATTTACTACTATATACTATTTACTACTATATACTATATACTACTATATACTATATACTACTATATACTATATACTACTATATACTATATACTACTATATACTATATACTACTATATACTATATGCTACTATATACTATATACTACTATATACTATATACTATCTATTACTATATATTTTAAATAGATAATCTAAAGTAAACTTAATTTTAGTATTCAGTATTCTTTAATACTTTTTTATTATGTTGTTTAGTACTCTCGCCATACCATTGTTATCACTATAAATAAAGTACTTAAATATAAGAACCTGAAAATACTCGTGAGTCTAACTACTAAATGAGTACCTTAAGTACTATAATTGCATCATAAATGAGCGACGACGTACTCAAATTTAAATAACCGTACTTTCTCAACTGAGCAATGTGATTCAATATTGCTAATCTCGGCTTCTATACAAGCCATCTGAACAAAGCGACTTGACAAACTTAAAATAGTTGTTAAGAAGATGGTTTTCTTCATTACTAGATGTCGATTGCTTAAATAGAAACTGAGTTATTACAGCTCGATTATCTTTCTTCCTGTTCTTTTGGCACACCTTTTTTTTAACATTTTTTCTAGTTATAAATTCTTTGTGTCACCTAGGTAGTTTAACGGATAAGGCACTAAACTGCGGTGCTGAGGATTTGGGTTCGAGTCCCGGTAAGTCTTGGTTGTAATTATCGATATTTATTGAAAGTGATTTATGAAGGCACCTATGCAGGTAAGCATTTACTCGTATTTGAGTGCATGTCTTTTTCAAAATTGAAACTTATTAATTCGGAACCATTATAAGCTTCGAATGTAATCAAAAATAAGAACATTTTACATATTTTCGAGTACCTATTTTTAAGTGATAATAAAAGGGCATATAATGGAATAATAATCCCTGCTCATTTATTATTACCAACTGTCATAAATCAAGATTCCATTTTGATATCACCGACATTAAGTTTCAAGATAAACAATAGATATTCCCATATCCCTACCATCCCGTTCACAGAATCTCAGCACTTCAAGCAGCAAATCAGGACAAAGGATTATCACGATCCTAGATGCAACATTCTCGAAATCGGCTTAAATTATTCACAACTCCACGTGTGCCAAGTCGCAACTGTTCCCGGATCCGTAGTTACACAAGATTCTATCTGCATCAATTATGGGTATGGCCCCTGGGATTAACCATGAACGGAATAATGAGATCCAGAGGTTCTGTGTGGATAGAAGTACGGTTCGCAGATTTGCGGTAAATTAAACTCGGGGTTTCATTCGACGTTGTCGGAGTATTCCTGTGAGGAGATTTATAGGGAGTTGGAGTTGATTGGTGGTGTTTGAGTATTGAAATTGGTAACAAGTATGCTGTGTGTGTTTTGGTTGTTTAGAGCCGTAAATGTTTTAGAATCGGGGATTTGAATTATGTAAATTGTATGTGCTATCATTTGGAAAGGTGTGTAGTGTTGGAATGTTAGTTATTAATGTAATTTGCTATATATGTAAATGAGAAGAGGTACTGCTAAAAGCTAACTTTTGAAATATTTGCTAATATTATTAGACTGTGATTTATTGCAGACACCTTGAAATAACTGCGAGTTTACTTAGAAAATATGCATCAGTTTAAAAATATATAGAAATATGTAAGGATATGATTAATTGCATTGATCTAATTTTTAAAAAAAAATTCGTTGAAGTAGTCTAGGTTAATTCTGATCGTTATTGCCCTTAACCGTAAACTTGTCGTTGATTAAAGTTCATTGAGTAAAATAATAATAGTAAAACATTTTAAAATATGCAAATAATATGCGTGATTGATTATCCTATAACTTTTATACTTTAAAAAACATTTAAAAAAATCATAATTATCCCAGTTTCTTAAAATTGACTTAATACTAACCATACATTCAATAAAGCCGAAAATCATTCTTTTTATGAATCAGCGTAATATTCACATATTAACTACACATTCTGAATAAAAAAAAAAAAATTAATTTTGTAATAGTTATAGTGTGCAATAAATCTCAAAACCTTGTATGTTCCTAATATATTTGAATTATTAAATTTAGTAATTAAAAATACTTAAAATTAATTTACCTTCAAACTATTTTGTAAAATTATTTCTTTTTCATATATCTCCCTTTAATATAAAATGCGAATATTTTTAACAAAAAAAATTTCAAACATGTTTCGCATACGTATAAACATGATTGGTTTTTATTTTTAGAAAGATACGTTTTCTAATCTTATGTATATTCCAAATCGTATTTTTTTTCTCCTAGAACAACATTTAAAGTTTTTTTACGATTGAATTAGTATGTGTAAACAAAAATTAAAAAAAATTCCAGATAATTATCTTAAAATAGGATTCCGATCCAACTCTTACTTTTTTTTTTCCTAGAACACATTTAAAGTTCTCTTGTGATTGAATTAGTATGTGTAAACAAAATTTTAAAAAAATCCCAGAGATTTATCAGTAACGTAAGATTGCGCGTTTTCTAATCATATGTATATTCCAAATCGTACTTTTTTTCCTCCTAGAACACATTTAAAGTTTTCTTACGATTGAATTAGTATGTGTAAACAAAAATAGTAAAAAAAATCCGGAGAATTATCCGTAACGTAGGATTACGCGTTTTATATACTCGGGGACAACCTAAGTTGAACATGAAGCTATAATACGTATAAAAATTCAATTGCTTTAGGCTCAACTTAGGTTGTCCCCGAGTATAATCATATATATATTCCAACTCGTACTTTTTTTTCCTGGAACACATTTAAAGTTTTCTTACGATTGAATTAGTATGTGTAAACAAAAATAGTAAAAAAAATCCGGAGAATTATCCGTAACGTAGGATTACGCGTTTTATATACTCGGGGACAACCTAAGTTGAACATGAAGCTATGATATGTATAAAAATTCAATTGCTTTAGGCTCAAGTTAGGTTGTCCCCGAGTATAATCGTATACATATTCCAACTCGTACTTTTTTTCCTAGAACACATTTAAAGTTTTCTTACGATTGAATTAGTATGTGTAAACAAATATAAAAAAAATCCAGAGAATTATCCGTATCATAGGATTACGCGTTTTCTAATCATATATATATATTCCATTTCGTACTTTATTTTCCTTGATCACATTTAAAGTTTTCTTACGATTGAATAAGTATGTGTAAACAAAAATAAAAGAAATTCCAGAGAATTATCCGTAACGTAGGATTACGAGACGCTTTTCGATTTAAGAATATATCCACTTGAAGCGTCATGTCATTTGAGCTTCGAAATTCCCTGTCATATGACAAGAAACGGAAGAAGGAAAAGAAAGAAAATATTCATTATTTTTGTATCATAATGGCGAATATAAAATTGAATTTTTTTTTTCTATTCCCGGACCCAATTTCACTTGATGCGCCACTTTTTTTTACTCTTGTCATTATTTCGAAGGATTTTCAGTTCTAAAATTCACCGGCAGATCCACTTAGGCCTTAAAGAAAAAAAAATGCTTCGAAAAGAATTTCTTCGGGTATGTTCGATTTATAATTGGATTAAACTGTCATTTTCTACACGTTTCTTTGAAATGCTATTATTTTGCGATTTCTAAGAGGTACTTTTGAAAATGCTTTCGTATTATCTTCCCCATTCTGTACGTTACGTAGTTTGAAATAATATTTTGGAATTTTTTTATATATAGTACAATGATTGCTATACATATAAACATTCGCTTAAACTATAAATTTTTAATATATAGAGCATTATATGAAATTGTACTAAATCTATAATAATTTAAGAATGTTTGTAAAGTTTGATCACTTAAAATATTAAATTATTGGAATATGTTATGTAATTTTACTAGTTTAACTTAATTTAAACCCAATACTTATATTATAAAGTAATTGAGCCATCTATATTCAAAACCAAAAATATATCCATTTTCATAAATTTTACAGGAGATAACAAAAACGATTGATAGTCACGCACTTTTGAATAAAAACCAATGAATTTGAATGCATTTTCAGACTTAATTCAGACACTTTTGGTCATAACCGCTTTGCGGAATTAAACAATAAATCAGCCAATTTAAATTTCGAAACACTTCAGTGGAAGGACCAAATTATAGATTTAAATATATTGTGTGTTTTTGAAAATAATTTCATGGCGCCATCTGTAAAAATAGCCGCCATCTTTTAATCAAATGTTTTCCATTTATTTTTAAACTCCTTTTTCTACCAATTCAAAAACATCACGTTTAGTTCGCATAATAAACACATGTTTTGCGATACAAAATACAAATTCAAAGTTCCTTCCAGCCCTTAAATCTTTGGTAAATGTTTTTATACGAGTTTAATTTATGTATTCAACTTTATACAAATACAAATATTGACGACCAACAACAGGCTCAAGGCCCAACAAGGTTGGTCCCCCAATGCATATCTAACTTCTTCTTAAAATCCGTTACTCCTTTACAATTAACAATATTCACTGGCAAGTTGCTCCATTTGTCTATTATCCTATTAAATAAATAGTGTTTTCTCCCTTTCCGATTAAAATGGGATTTGTTTAACTTAAACCCATGACCTCCCGTTCTATCACTCGTATTAAAATCTAAACCCTCCACATCTCCTTGTTTGATAAATTTGAATAGTTGAATCAAATCTCCCCTAACCCTTCTCTCTTCCAGAGTATACATATTCAAATTTCTTAATCTATCTTCATAATTCATGCCTGAAAACCCTTGAACCATTTTAGTAGCCCTGTGCTGAATTTTCTCTAACAATTCAATGTCTTTTTGAAGATATGGTGACTAGAACTGTATAGCATACTCAAGATGTGGCCTTACCAAACCTCTGTACAATGGCAAGATTATATCATTAGATTTTGATGAAACACTTTTTCTGATGTACCCCAACAAGAACCCTGAAAGCAACTATACAAAAATAGATTGTTTTTTAATATACAGGTATAAAAATGAACACAAAGAATATAATGTAAACATTTTAATATATAATTAACTTACTTAAAAATGTGTCTAACTATTGTTTTTCTAACATTAAAATATCGAAGCGATCCTCATAGTTTACAGTACTTGGTTTCAATCTTCAAAATTGCTACATAAATTCCCAGGCAAATATTTATAAAAAGTATTGTTTTCACTACATAAATAATTTTATTAACATCTTTGTCATATTTATTATAATCAGAGTTAATCATATCTGATTGGTATCATTAATCACAAAAGTAACCATATAATTAAGCAAAACCATGAATAAACAATTATTTTTTAGGGTTTGGTTGATTGATGGTATCTTTTTTTGCATCTAAACAACAATTATAGCTTGTCATTTGGAAGGTTAAATAATAGTGGTAAATTGTGAAGTGATAAACGCAACGTAAATAAATAAGTTCATTTAACTGCTGAGATGCGTGGCATTTTGCCAGCAGTGCCATTTAAGGATAAAAAGGCGAAATTTAGCTCGGCCCCGTATATTTTGAATCTGTGGTTTATTTAATTATAAATAGTTTTTCCAGAAGTATTCAAAGAGGAAGGAAAATAAATGTGCATCTTTCCTTTTTGGCTGAGAACTTTTTATGTCAACTTTATTATAAAATGTATTTCTTGAATAGATTCGTTTAAAATATATCTTGGGATATATACTTTATAAAAAGGTTTTGAATTATTGAAATTGAGTTTAGGCACCGAGGATATTTATTAAAGATGGGAAAGCGAGAAAATATTTCGTATTTCTTATTGTTTGTATATATTTTAATACTTTTTCAAACTCAAAAAGAAAAACGGGTTATATTATTGAAAAATTAATAAAAAACTCTTAGTATAATAAGTTATGCATTGTAATAAAAAAATTTAGCTCTTATTTGAAAAATATTACACAAAAAAACTTTAGCATTTTTTTTTTTATAAGCTTTGATAAGCTATTAATGTAGATTATTATTTAAAGACCAATCGTTATTTAGGATGTACATTTTTCTTTGAACAAACGTTCAATTTTGAATTAATTTATTAAAAAATTATAAAGTTTTGATTCAATATCTTATAAATTGGATTCAAGATAAGTTCTTATATATTCGCACAATTCTTTTTACTTGTTTTAATAACTTTATTAATTGTTCTTTGATTACAAACTAATACACTTATGGCCAATTTTACACAATTTAAAATTACTCTCTTTATCACTTACACACTTTTATACCTTTTACACACTTATAATCAAGTTCATGTATTTGCATTTCAAGTATGTTTTACTACGATTTAATATATACATCCCTTTGTGCACGTTTAATTTACTAATTTTATACTCTTCCCCAACTTTATTCTACATTCTCTTATTAAATTCTATTAGTTCTGTATATCTTTTTATTATTATTATTTTGCAAAGGTTATTTCCTTACAACTTTTTAACTAAACTAAAACGTCTACATAGTGTGATTAAATACCAAACAAGCCGTATCTGTGGTTTAATTTTTACAGTTTGGGACAAATACTTGCAATTCAGAACAACTTTGATATAAAACCTAAACGAAATAAAATAGCTAATTTATGTTGCTCGTACATGGAACTGAAATGCAATTTAAAAAAAACTGCATACAAATAAAACTTTCTGTTGGTTACATGAGCAAACTGTGGTTACTGAGTGTCAAAAATATAAAAGTAATTCCCATATACCCGTACTCAGAAGAAAACTCAGTACGTTAATAGAATTTGGAATGATGCGTTACATGTTTTGTTACTTGTTTTGGAAAAAACTTGCATATACAGTAGACTCTCGATAACTCGAACTTTGTTAACTCGAATTTTTCGATATCTCGAAAAAAATCTGTTTCCCTGCACCTTCATTAGTTATTTATTGTAATTTTATCTCTTTAATTCGAAGTTTTTCGTCGTTATTTTTGATAATTCGAAGTTTCCTCACAACTCAAATTTTTGTTTTCCTCTCAAAACTACGGATTTTGAAGAACCTTTAGCATATATGTAATTGCCACGTTTTTCTTTATCAGTTCTCTTTCTTATTGTGCGTTATTGAAAGGGTATACTTACAATGGATTCCTACCTGTGCCTCATCCTTTTGTTTGAATGTCGCCAGACCGGATTCCCTGAGCTGTATCCCCTCCTCTTTAACGCAGAGTCAGTCCAACAAGGAACATTATATGATTTATCGTCCCTCAAGCCAGCTAGCGTTTTCGGTAAAGTGCGATTCACTTTCCTGGGACGTTACCGACCGTCCAGAAAGCAACTCACTTAAAATATGAAGACGACACTCGACCTCTTCTCATTTTTGTTTAGACAATGCACTCTCTATAGCAGCATTTGATGAGAGATCGCTCTCAGAAAAAGAATGATAATGAAGAATGCAAACCTCCTCCAAAGATAACTTTGTAAGAGGCTCTATCTTTCATAAAAACTATGCGTGCATTCATTGAATCGAGGCCGGAAATGAAAACATCAGAGACATTTCAAGAAATCGTGCATTTTGGAAATATAATTGATTTCGAAAAAATAGAAATACTTACCAAACTATTTTGGATAGATATGTTAAATAAAGTCGTGTAATTATACTAGTATTTATTTTTTACCAAAACAGCTTTTTAATAGGATTTTCGATAACTCGAATTTTTGATATCTCGAATTTTTATACACTTCCCTTCCAGTTCGAGATAACGAGAGTTGTCTGTAATTAAAACTTCACGTATGCTGTTCCATGTAGAAGCAACATAACTTGGCTATCTTATTTCTTTTGGGTTTTATGACGCGTCAAAGTTGTAAGATACTTCTCATACAACCTGTATTGTATATATTAAAATGTTTGTTTTAAATATAAGTATAAAAAATCTTTAGAGTATTCCAAAAACGTTTTGTGAGTAGCTATGAAATTGAAATAAGACTTTGCAAATTTACTTTTATTGCAATGCTTTACAAAAATGCCTTTGTATTTTTAATTTTGATATTATACAGATAATGTTTTTTCTGACAACTGGGAATGCTCTGTTATTTTGAATAGTATTAATTCTAGAACAATAAAACAGCAACAAACAAAAGATTAAGATTTTTTAAAAAATAATAAAATCCTGCATTACGCACTTTGTTAAGCCTTGCGCTCCCCTTTCTAACTCCTAACACAATGTGGAAAGTCGAACTGTAACTTCTTTTTTAAAAAAAGAGATCAGATTCATTCTACTTATGTAAATTTTGTTGTTACTACGAGACTCGAACTCGTGAACTCTCCTCCTATTTAAATGCAATTATTTACATAACTTTTTGCTTCTCATTTTACCGTTGAAATTTTGACTATTGGATAAAATTAAACTCAATATTTTTCCGAACTGGATGTGTGAAAATTGAGAGGTTTGCTGTAAAAAGGAGGTAGCTCCAATTATTCAAGTTTGCAGAAAGCCGTAAAAACTTTGAAAATTCAAAATTCCAAGTTGTGTGAAGATATTTTTTTTTATCAATCTTCTTAATTGTTCCTACATATTATGACAGTATTTTCACTCAAAAATATATCTTCTCGATGACGTGACACATGTTGGATTGTTGGAGCTACCGCTTTCTTGTAACCAAATAGATGTTCTGTCTACCTCTATGAAAAATATTTCACAAAAAAAATACAATTTATTATAATATTATTTTATTTAAATAAAACTTCTATTGAAATATAACATATAACTTGGGTTTAAAAACAGAAAATTACATTTTTAATCATCACATTTGGAGCTATATCTTTCTGGCACCAAACGAACAATTTTTTTTTACCACAAGATAATACATGCAACTCCAAATTCCCCTAGGCTGGAGCTACATCCTTTTTGCAGCAAACCTTTCAATTATTTTTTTAAAAATCTAATACCAGTATAAATAAATTTATGTGGAGATAACAATAAAAATCATATAAGAGATAATTATACATTTCCAATACATTACAAAAACTAAACTATTCTACTAGTTAGTCCTAGAACCTACAATGTATTGAAATAACACTATTCTAACCCCCTACAACATATATATTGAATTAACGCTACGCTGAACTAATTGAAAATCAATTTCCATATAAAAAAATCCTTGCAAATTATCAACGGATTAGATAACTAATAACCTCAGGCGATTTAATTTTTGTAACTTAATCAATTAAAAACTAATACAGCAGAAACTGATATAAATGCTCTTTCTATTAGCCTATCTCGGTTAAATGTGTGATAAACACAAATTGCGGTAACCCTCCGTTTAAGAGATAACCCTCCCTTTAATGATGATGGGTTTCCGCCCACGCATAATAAAAAAAACATTTGGATGATAAGATCCGGCAGTCTTATCTTTTAGCAGAATGAAGTATAAAGGCAATATGGTGGATTGGATAGAGTTCATCATTAGAGGAAATTAGGATTTTCTGGTAAATCGTCGAATTTGTTCGGGAATTTTTATTATTTGATTGGAATATATTGAAGGAAGAGACATTGCACAATCAAATGGCTTCCTCTGGGGAATATTCTATATAGGATTTTATAGAAATTTCTTTGGAAAAGTTTTTTTGGATTCTAAAATGTATCTAGTAATTAAAATATCTTAAAATATGAATTTTGATACTGTAATTTTAGATCAAATTTATATTAACGTGCAGTCTTATTTTATACTGTGAGTTCTAAAGAAAGATGACTCCTAGGTTGACAAAACATTTCTACAATTTGTTTATAATAATTGAGGCACTGATACGGGAAAGGTAGCAAGTCAAAAATTACAATGTTTCTGATTTTTCATAGAAAAAGTAGTAAGGAGAGTGTTTTTTTATAAGAAATGCAATGCCGGGATAAAAAATGTTTTTTGAATCTAATACGATTGCTTTGTAAATATATTGCAAATAAAACTCCTTATTTAGTTCAATCCAAACTGTTTTTTGTGTCCCCTGTAAAATTTGTATTTTATGACTTACTACCTTTCCTATGTCAGTGCCTCAATTATTTTTATAGACTTCTTTAACATGAATTAAATAACCATTAATACATTGCAAAAACAAATATAGCCTAGTAGTTTCTCCTATTTTACTATTAATGGAGTGTTCTATGTGTGGTGACATCGATACACAATATTTGAGAAATTAAATATTTTTTTTTTGTTATAATTCTGAATAGGGGGGGGGGGGGGGCAAGTTGTTGATTGGAAAAACCACAATGCAGTATATGTACAATGAAGTATATTATAATGCGTTAAGATAAGATTTTATTAAAAGAAATCTTTTTAATTGCATTTAATTTGTGCTTAAAAACATACAGCAAGTTTTAAAGAATTTTTTCTAATAATAGAAAAAACTAAATAATTATTTTTCCGAAAATTTCCTTTTTTAAATTAAATAAATTATGTAATAAATGCATATGCAATGGTATAATGTGAGTTAAAGACAATTTCTTGATTTTAATTTTAAATATTTATAATAGCAGAATACGGTATTTGTTTTTATGTGATATCGAAAAATGTAATAAAAGTTTAATGAGTTTTTATTAAATATTTGTCTCTTATTCATTTGATGCCAAATATTTAATTTAGAAAAAACATATACTACTACAACACTTCTCCCCATAATATTTCTCATTTTTTTTTTCATACTGCTTCTAATCACATAGTAATCGCAAACGTAGAGATCTTAAACGTTAAGTATTTACCTCTTATTTGCGAATAACTGAATATTTTTTAAAGTGTTTTAAAAACAAAATGCTCAGGTGCAACTTTAAATTGCGTTTTTTTTTAGGCTCAGAATATAACCTGACATAAGTTTGAAAGCTTAAATTAAAATTTGAAGCTTACTTTATTTGTGAGGTTTGCGAAATTTATTTTATGTCACATTTAAAGGCAATACCCTTTTAAATATTTTAGGAAATCTGGATGCATAAGGGGGATTTTGAAAAAATATATATTTAAGTTAACGAAGGTGAATAGAGTTCATAATGAGCAGAGAAAGTCGGATTAAAAAATAAAAGCTCGTAAAAAAATACGTCTTAACTTTCATTCATAACGAGTTTATTTTACGAATTTCTAAATAAAAATTTAAAATAATTTTAACTTGCATATAAATGAACTAAACATATTTTTTTTTAAATAAATATAAAATTAAATAATATAAAAAAATATAATTATAAAATTACACTGTTAAAAATAGGTACTTAAAAATAAGTAAAATGTACTCATTTTTGAGTACCTTCGATGGTTATCATGGCTCCAAATAGATAAGTATCAATTTTGAAAAAGACGTGTACTCAAAAATGAGTACACTAAATAAAAAGAGTAGATGCTAGTTTACATAGGCCGCCTTCATAAATCGCTTTCAATAAATATGGACAATTAAAATCAAAGCTTACCGGGAAACGAACCCAGATCCTCAGGCACTGCAGTCCAGAACCTTATCCTTTAAACTAACAGTGCGACGTGAGTAAGTTATAAACAGAAGAAATGTGAAAATGTTGTGCCAAAAGAATGGGAAGTAAAATAATTGAGTTGTAATAACTCATTTCCATTTAAGCAATCGACGTCAAATAATGAGGAAAACCATCTTCGGAACACCTATTTTAAGTTTGTCAGGTCGTTTTTCTAAGATGGCTTGAACAGAAGCTGATATTAGAAATATTAAATCGCACTGCTCATTTTTTATGTACGTTTACTTCAATTTGAGTACGTCATCACTCATTTACTATGTAATTGTACTCAAATAAAAACGAGTAGGTTTAGGTACTCATTTGTAAGTACTTTTAACAGTGTAATATTAAAAACTATAATTTATGCAGTGATTAAAAAATATATTAAAGTTAAAAAGTCGTACAGTACGAAAACGTCAAAGGGTGAACTCGAACTTCAATGCATTGTTTTCCTTTAATGCAATCCTTTAAACTTCTCCAATTCAAAATACCACAAAAATTAAACACACATAAAAAAAATTCAACTTAAAGTATCAAAAACTTTCAGCGGTACTGATAAAGACAAACTGGTGTTTCAAAAGTTATCGGAGACGCTCTAAACAAAAGAAACAAAACATCTCGCTTCCGAACACATAACTAGCACAACTAACGATTTCACTTTACTTTTAGGAGTTCCAGTAATAGGGTTGCCCTCCTCGTCTCTTGACTTTTCGGTGTCACGCCATTTTTCTTTCCGAAAACAAAACGCCGAAATTAGTTGCGTAAGCTCGGTGATAAATGTTTTTATTAGAAAAGTTAACTTTTGTTTCATAAAATTGCTGGTTGCCGGGGCCAGCGAAAGATGAGGGATCTTATCTATCGTTTGAGTCGTAGCAGCGTTTGTATCCTTTCATTTAGCTATTAGTCATTTAGGAGATGTCATAATTCAGACTTGAATGATGCTTTTATGTTTTGTGATATGTTTTATTTCTACTCGGATGAAAAGTTAAAAATGGCACTTCGATTCCCTGATTCTGGATCATTTGTTTTATGGATTATTTCGTTTTTAGGGAAAGGGGATTTTGATTGATTATTTCCAGTACTTGGGATGAGTTTTGAAATATTAGAAAGATATCTTGTAGTTGTCGTGATATGTTAAGCAGCCGATTTCTTTAATAGCGTTCGGCTATTAATCATAAACATTTCCGCTTATGATTCATATAAATTCATTCTCTTTTTAAACATACTTATAAATAATTTTAAAATCTGGTATATAACGGCACACAACCTCGCACTGTAAAAAAGGGTACTCAAAAATGAGTATCTAAACCTACTCGATTTTCTTTAAATATAAATACAACCAGTGGCGAAGAGTCCAGTCATCGGTAGATTCGCCAATTTTCTCTCAAAAACGGAGGAGGAGGGGGGGGGTGACAACAACAACAGTTGACGGTCGCGAGGCTATTACCGCCACGCCTCACCACTGATTACAACGTAAATGGGCATATATGCAAGTAACCGTGCTTTCTCAAAAAGTAGAAATGTAATTTAATGTTGCTAATATCAGCTTCTGTTCAAGCGATCTTAATGAAACCGGTCAAACTTAAAGTAATAGTTCAGAAAGTGGTTTTCCACATTAGTTGATGTGGATTGCTTAAATAGAAATTGAGTAATTACAACTCAATTATCTTTCTTCCCATTCTTTTGGCACACCTTTTAACAATTCTTATGTTTATAAGTTCTGGAAGTCGCCCTGGTAGTTCAACGGATAAGACTATGGTGCCAAAGATCTGGGTTCGATTCTCGGTACTACTTGGTTACAATTGTATGTATTGAAAGTGGTTTATGAAGGCAGATGTAGGCAAGCATCTACTTATTGTAAACAATTATGAGTACGTATTTTTCAAAATTACAATTCGTGTATTCGGAACCATCGGCATCGAATGTAATTAAAAATTAGTACATTTTGCTTATTTTCAAAAATTCTATTTTTAAAAGTTCTTATATCCTTATGCTATTATATTACCATTCAGCAAATTCTGTTTATCAGGAAACGATTAACTTTCGATAACAATTCCAAAACCTTCTTCAACTATCTAACGTTTTCACAAACACCAATGCATAAATTTGACAGAAATGTGATGCCCTATTGAAAAGATTTTTAATGTCCTAGAAAAAGCAGAAAAGTTCAGAATTTGAAAATAGTTGCATTTCATGAGAATAAAATATTGTTTATATTTTGTACCACCTTAAGATACTTTTGTGTATAAATTTAATTAAATCCTAATTTTATTTATTTTTATTGACCCTCTGATGGAACTGAGTTACTGAAGTCGTCCATTGATTTTCAGCTTTTCTAGCAATACACTTCCAAATCGTTACAATATTTGATTTTTAAATATTTTTTAATTCTAAATCATTAGGGTTGTTTCTTGGAAACATTATATTTTAAAATTATAAAGACTAGGAAATACATAAAATATACATGGAAACACAAAGTGAACTATTTTACAGAGAAAACAATTTACAATATTGCTCAGAACGTAAAGTGAGTAATTAAAAAAATAATTGGCTTTTTTCAGTGTATAACTTGTTATATAATGGTCCTTAAAAACTAGTCATTAAAAATTTTAAATACGCACTCAATTCTACAAAAGCCCACAATGTTAAAAATAGGTACTCAAAAATAAGTCAAATGTACTCATTTTTTAATACATTCGATGTTTATCATGGCTTCAAATACTTAACTTTCAAGTTTGAAAGAATTGTACTACAAACTGAGTACAATGAGTAAAAATAGCAGATGATAGCCTTTATAGGCTGCCTTCATAAATCAATTTCAATAAATATCGACAATTACAACTAAGACTTACCGGGAATCGAACCCACATCAGCAGGCACTGCAGCTCAATGCCTTATCAAAGGTGACGTGAAGAAATTATAAACAGACGAGATGTTAAAAAGGTGTGCCAAAAGAATGAGAAGTAATATTATTGAGTTGTAATAACTCTGTTTCCATTTAAGCAACTGATATCAAATAATGTGGAAAACCATCTTCTGAACACCTATTTTAAATTTGTGAGGTCGCTTTGTTAAAATGGCTTGAACAGAAGTTGAGATTATCAGTATTAAATAACACTGCTCATTTTTGTGAAAGTACGATTACTTAAATTTGAGAACGTCATCGCTCATTTACGATGCAATTGTACTCAAATAAAAACGGGGAAGTTCAGGTACTCACTTTTAAGTACCTTATATTTACAGTGCACTCTAGCCAAAAGATATATAGATTCATGGGTCTAGAAACCATGAAATCTTGACCAACAGTATTCAAGAATGTGATCAGTACTCCTATGACCACACTTCTGCAGTATTTTCACAACTTTTCGGAACTTTTCAGGCTTACATAGTGTGTATACAGTGAAATATAAATTGCAATATCATAAATATGTAAGGAATAATAATTGAACCTTAAGTTATAATTCTTAATTAACATTAGGTTGTTAGTATGAACAAAAACGGTCGCCACATGTTAGTTTTATAGTTCACCAATAGAATACTGGATTTACTATAAGAAATCTCCGTTATCTTTAGTTAGGCGGATAACCCATGAAATTGGCTGGTTCCATTTACCCAACGTTTATTTTACGTGAGATGGCACAAAACAAGTCCAAACTAATAGTTCGCCGTAAATTCCGAACCGTAATGAGCTTTCACCGCTACCTTGGAATCGAACCCCAAGCTACTTGAGCAAGACAGAACAAATTGCTATCCACCCAACCAAACTATGAAACAGAAACTTGGTTATTTTATTTTAACCTTGCAATGGAGATAGCATCTGTCAAATAAATACCATGAATCTAATCAGTTTCCTTTAATTTACAACGCTCAATGTAACAGCCCTCATGAACTTTGTCGTTAATCGCCGCGGTCGTTTTCGATTTCTGTTCTACTTTAAACCCAGCGGAGTGATGCAGTGGAAGCAATTATCAGCAAATTAACTGCTTCTTAATTTCGAACAGATAATGGGAAATCGTACGGTCCGTGTGATCGTAACAAAACGTTAGAATCCTTTAAGTTTTCCTGTAGCTCAATTTCTGCTTTTATTTTTAATTGGGCTTTTGTTAAAGTTCATGTGAAGATGATTTAAATCCATTTCGTTTGAAGGATTCAATGAGCGTTGTACTTGAAAATATATCTCAGTGGAAAATCGTCTGCTGATGGAATGGAAGTTTCTACAATGCTGATCGCATTTGTGATGAGAATCGATTATAATAAAGGATAAATCGATGTCGATTACGATAGATTGTCATTTAGAATTAGTGCTTAACAAGAAAGGAGCTTGATTTGAAGACGTAATCACATTAGTGATGATGTTTAGTTTTAGTGGAAAATAAATTTCATATAAATAACTTTACGTTTGATTAGGTTTGATTACGCAATATATATCGTTATAATTTACGCAATGCATATTATTTTAAGTTTAACGTAATAAGTATACTACGTAATTCCTTGTTAACAATAGCAAATAGAAAAACATAAATGAAAATAATTTTTTATCAGTATTCCCGTTAAATATAAAAATAAAAGGTTGCTCAAAGCCTCATCTACATTTGTTTGAATTTTCATGGAACGCTATTTAAAGTTTGAGTTTATTTTTTAATAACATAAATTTCTCGACGCAAAATTGCACGCATGTCGAGTATGTTTAGGTACAGAAATATAAAATTTATTTACAAACTGATATTCAATAAAACGGATATTATTCTAAGAATACTCAAAATAGCAAATATTGACAACGATGTAATTAAGAAACTATCTTTACTTAAGCTTTCGTGTTTTTTTTTATGAAATAAATTGTATGAATAGTGCAAACTAATTGCATTTTATTCCTACTCAAATTTTAATTGGACATTTGTTAAAATAAATTAAAAATAATTATTACAAAAACGAAATTTTAATTTTTTATAAACTTATAATGAATAAATGAATAGATGTGACCATATTTATAACCATACACAAAGATTTGAAGGGAACGAGGTATATAACAAAAATTAAGTTTTCATATATTTGATCTTAAAGTTTTCATTTCGTATTGTGTTGTGGTCACTTGCGTCCTTCATCGCACTAGGATCACTGTTAATGAGGCTTCCACAGTGCTTTTGTGAGTGTCAGAAAACAGACAATGCATACTTCTTTCATCCATGACAATAACTCAATTTCTTTTTTTAAATACCCCTGCATTTATTATAAAAATAGCCATTATAACACAAATTTAAGTAACTGTGCTTTCTCAAAAAGGAGCAGTGTGATTTCATATTGCTAATATCGGCTTCTGTTTCAAGCCATCTTAACAAAGCGACATCTGACAAACTTTAAAAAGGTGTTCCGAAGATGGTTTTCCACGCTATTTGATGTCGATTGCTTAACTGGAACTGAGTTTATTGCAATTTAATGGTCTTTCCTGTTTCTTTCCTTTTCATTCTTTTGGCAGACTTTTTAACATTTCTTCTGTTTATAACTTCTTCACGTCACCCTGGTAGTACAATGCATAAGCCACTGGACTATTGTACCTTAGGATATGGGTTCGATTACCGATAAGTCTTGGTTGTAGTTGTTGATACTTATAGAAAGTGATTTGTGAAAGCAAACTATGTAGGCAAGCAACTGCTCTTTTTATTCATTTTTACTCTTTTTTCAGTACATATCTTTTTCAAAAATGAAATTTAGGTACTTATTCGGAGCTATGATAAGCATCGAATGTACTCAAAAAAGAATAAATTTAACTTTTGAATACCTATTTTTAATAACGTATAGGCAACGATAACTTCATTTCCACCATAGCATCCTATTGTCCAAGAACATGCAATTTTTACGCCAAAATATTTTGCTTCCTGGCATAACTTAGCCAACCACAAACATTCCCATTGGGGAAAGATCTTCATACTCCACGCCAAAACAGATGTACCGCCTTATTTGCGCAAGGATAATCCTCCTCACAATCCCCTTAGGGTTTCCACTGACAGAATAAGCAGAAAATGGTACTGAACAAATGGAATTAATTCCTCTTGGCTGCGAATGTTTTCCCGGTCAAAAGGTTTTCGGGGAGTCTTCATTATTCCAAGTGCTGAAATGCAAGTCGAGGAGGAATAGAAACCATGTTCGGGATGGTTTATTGTTATAGTTAACTCTAACTCGATTTATTTATATTAAATTGGTGTTCCAATGCTGATTGGTGTTCGATTAGTAATTTAATTTTTGGAATTAGTAAGGGATTAATTAGCTATAAAATTGGGTAATTAGGGGTAGTTAATTGCTGTGTTATATTTCAATTTATATAACTTAAAGGGAGACGGTACCGTCTAATTTTGTTTTGTGCGTGACTTTTTGAATCAAATTTTTAAAAAAAAAAAAATTTAATTTATATAAAATAACACCTCGCACATTGGTCATTGCACTAATTATTCATATTTTTTTTTTAAAAATTTATGTTTTGTTTTCCATTTTTTTTAAAGTTTTTTAATATTTATATTTTTTATTCACATTTTTTTGTCTCTGATCCTTTAAACTATAGTACACAAGAATCGGCATTAAAATTTATATATTACAATAATTTGATTTTTATATAAATAGTTATTCATAACATAAAAAAAATTCTTTAAAATTCAATTTTTTTTACTTTAATAATTTTAAAAAACTACTGCTTATAGAGACTTTGCACGTCTATTTAGAAGGTTCCAGACTATAATTTTAACAACAAAAAAATCGGGAATTTTATAATTTTTTGGGTACTGTGTATCCTTTATGTGTTTATATATGTTATGTGTTATATATGTTTATTTATTATTATAAACAAGCTCTTTGATCCCACTTTTCTAGGGAAACCCGTTAAAGCATATAATTTTTTTAAATGAGTGCTGCCGTCGTAACTCGAATTTGTTTTGAAGTCCCGCGCATTATCGAATAAGTTACAAAGACGGGCTTTAGAAAAAAAACTGTTATGCAATATTTCTAAAATTGTTAAAATGTTTTGAAAAACTAAATGGAATTTTACAAATCTGAGCTTCAGATGCACAGTTTGAGAATAAACTGTACTTATGTGTAAATTTTCAGCCTTTTATACGAAGAGGAAGTGAGTGTTTTGCAATCCACAGGCAGACGCTTTCTGTTATTATTATAGAAAAGTATTATCTGGCAAACCCGTCAAAGGTATTTTTTTTTCAGTTTTAGTGTTGATCAATCTAGTGATAATTCATACTTCTTTGCACTCTTCTATTTTATGAATGTCTTATTGTATACAATCGGGTTTCATTTTTAAAAATATACATTTATAATAATTTTAACAAATTTATTAATAAATAACATTACTACTTACTATAAAAGTTCCCATAGCAGATGCACTGGAAAATTCTTCTCGATTTTAGATTCCACCATTATCTAGAAAAGGCTCAATTTTAAAATCGAACAAAACAATTGCAAATAAATATACTTATATGCATTAATTTAATCATTTAATTCAAAATATTAGTTTTAAAAAATGCAAACTGCATTTTAATAGTTATTTTTGTAATAAAACGAGTTGGTCGCCAAATGGTATAAGTCACAAGTACACAAAAATGAACTAACACCATTTTCTCTGTTTGGGAAAATTTAGACCAATCATTATCAATCATAGACCAATCATATGGATCCAAATTCAGTAGTTTGTCTAAGTTGTTGTCTTTGCACTTAACATCATATCCAAAGCTAGTTTCAAACTTTAAACTCTGTTTTAGGACAGGTTGTCTGTTTAGAGCAGATATTGATTTTTAACTGACTGAACAGCGCGCCAACTAAAACTCCAAAATAAAACCGCCAGAAACTTTAAATTAAAACCGCCAAATCGCGCGCCAAGGGGAGAGGTTATCAATTCGACTGTTATGTATTTTTTTTATGTGCGTTCGTGCAAGCTTTCGGTTATAATTCAGATATTTGGAAATGTTTTTGTTGGATAGGGGATGGTTACTTGGGAGTTATCCGGCATTTAACTTATCCGGAATTCTAAATTAAGCGGACAATTTGAAAACAACTATTGTCCGAGTTCGCAAATTCTTTTTTTTATGGAGAAAAACCATACTTAGACAAAATCTGCAAAAAAAAAAACTAATCGGTTATCCGGCTGTTATATATCCGGAAATGTCGATTAACCGGAGTTTGGTTCCAATTTACAAAAATCATACCTAAGTTTTTGCGACGATTTCAAAAAGTTGTAATAAGTATAAAATTTATATTAAATAATTTTTTTTTTCAACTAGTTCGTAAAATTAAAAATTATTTTTTTACTTTTTAGCGCATTTTCTTATTGATGTAAAGATTTAAAAACGCATAGTTTATTCTTTTCCAGTTAATTTTATCTTAGTAATTAGTATCCAGTAACTTTAACTTTTATTTAATCTTAATTTTAACGAATAGAGGGGTTAGGAAAAAGATAAATAAGACGATTCCTTAACATAATAGAATGCCTTTTATTCGAAATAGCTCGTCTTTTGTAAATACTCGTCCCTTGTCGGATCTGATTCCATCGATGCTTAGGTTTGCTTTTATTTATGCTTAGCAAGGGAAACTAGGCTGTAATTGTTTCTGCAACTAATCATGGTCCCCAGACTTCCTTTCTGCATTGCTTTTGAATCCTTTTGTTATAAAGCAAGAGCGATCCTTGCGAAGACATTTGTTTGAGTTTTTTTTCTTATTATGCAATTGTAATGAAACCAAATAAACTACCTTCGAAAATAAACTTATCTATGTAGGTACTTGATTATTGCTGGGTTGAACCTTCATTAAAGTTCTTCTTTCAATATAACTACAGCATTTTTTTATATTTGGGAAAAAAATTGTAAATTGTAGCATTTTAACAGTAAAACAGATGCTGCTTTAAATCTAACGTTGGGCATCGTAACGTTTTACCGTCGAGAAAAAGCAATTTCTCGAACCTAAGAGCAAACGCAAATATAATATAGTAAGAGTAATAAAAGCGTGTAGGAATAATAATTTATACTAGTTAATATTTTTATTAAATTATTATCAAAATATGTAATGAACTCGTAAAAACGTCAATAATACAACTGGCCCATACTATGGATAAATATATTTGGTGTTTGTGACTGTCTCTATATGTTTTTGATGTTATGTTTTATTTGTACAATCTCTCCAATACTAACCATTGGAAATTAACTTTTATTAACTTTAACTAACTAAATTAACTAACGATGTCTCTGTTTTAAATCGAGCATTCAGAATGTCATCAATTTGTCTGTAAATTGTTTGTTACGCAGTCATGACCAAACGCGTTGTTTTATTTTCATCAAATTTAGCCTGAATGTTCCTTGAAGCCATTCAAAACAATGTATATTTTTTATAATTTTTTTTTGTTGTCGCGAGGTCTACTTTTCCCAGAACTATTAGTTAATTAAAATGCTTAAAACACTTTAAAATTGCATTCAGTGCTCAGAATATATTACTACAGGTTAGTAATGTATGTGATGTATATTTTTATATTAATTTTATTATAGTAAACGACCATGAACTATCGATTTTGAAAAAAATATATATAAATATTTTTACTAGAACATCGATGCACGTTACAGTTTTATGTTATTATATGGGATTTTCATTAGAAGATTTCATTATTACTATACTTTTTAAAATATTAGTCAAATAACCATGGGATTTTTCTAAACCATAATCAGAAGACATTTTTCGCGAGGACTTATATTTTCTCTTAAATTCCTAACCAATAATAACTAATTTTGCACCTAATTAGTTTACACAAAAATATACTTAATGAATATGCATAACATGCAAATCTCTCATTTCAATAAATTCCAATATTACATTTCTCGGACTTCTAACTAGATACTACAATACTTGAAACATCTATTATTTTTCCAATATCGTCGTATATCCAATATCCTCTCGGAAATTGCGAAAACACAATTTTATAAAATTCCGAGTCGTGCAATTCCATCGAAACTTGCACAAAGTTCAAACAGCTTCGCAATACACTCTCAGCCATTTCATGATTTAGCGAAAGCAAATTATGGAACCTGATCTCTTCATGCAAATTGCGTTAGATATAGTGCGAAGTATTGAAGTGTTATTGAGAAACAGAAGGATACCGAAGTCCCAAAATCACTTTTCGTTGAGAAGGGGGACCGAGAGATCTGTGCTTATGAATATTTTACCTTATACTCGTATTAAAGTATTCGTTCTTAAAAATTCAAAAATACAAATTGCATAGTAGATAAAATGTCGCATAATTTATTTTTATAATTTTTGTTTGTTTTTATTTCTCTGAAAACGCAGTTCTGGAAACCAATTGAAATATTGATCGCATTGGATATTTAAATAGTAGTATACAAGGGTTACCGGGGAATTTTTCATTAAATTTATATTTTATAATATTGGTAAGTACTTAATGATATTTGTATTTAGAAGTAATGTCCGCAAAATTTAATGTAAATGTTTGTAATTAAATAATAATGAATCCATAAAAATAAAGAAATGCAGTTGTTCCTTGACGTTTTCTAATTCCTGGATTATTCGGAAAATTTGTAATAAAAAACACCCATAAAATGTCATGTGTAGTTGTTTACTATTAAAATTGCATTCTCATATTTGACGAATTTTTTGTCATTTTTGACTAAACAGACGCCTACTATAAACTGCGATTAAATAATTCGTCAAATTGAAAAAAAAATTCGTTTTGTCGTTTTTTTTAGCGAAATGTATTTCAACAAAAATGAGGACTATTTTAAATAATGCAATAATTCAATATCCAACTCTTTGTCCACTCGGCGAAGAAGGCTCGTTTGAATTCTGACAATATACGTATGAAAACCAAACATGAGCTGATGACCCAAAAAAGGGCCGAAAAGGAATCTGACAAATGTATTTCGTTCAATATTTGGAAATTCTTGTTTCGTCCAAAGTCATGTGACTTAATGACGAAACGATTGTCAAATATAACGAAAGTACCTGACGATTCCTGAATTCTCAAAAAATGATAGTTTTACTTCTGAGGGTGTTTTCAGTTAAGATATTTCTATAAATATTCTTGAAACAGTACCATTAGTGTAAATCTTCTTTATATAAAAGATTAATAATTATTATCTATAATAGTACTTATACTTATTGTATAAATTGATTAATAATTATTACTTATTATATAAATAGATTCATCCAAAGTGAATATTTTTTTTTTGTTTTCATCAGCTTTCCACTAAAACTTTTACAATTTTGGCATTTTTTTTTTATTAAGTAATAATAATAATATAATCTGAAATATCATATTAATTTCAATGTCTGTATTTTTATTTAATTTTATATCCAATTCCGACATGTATCAAAAAGAAAAAATTATTATTTTGTGGTAAAAATCGTTCCACCGCTAATCCTGAATGTTTTTTATTTTACCAACGTTTCACAGTAGTAGAGAAACTAGTTCTACGGTACATCTTTTCAGCAGACGATTTCCAATTAAAAATTTAATCTTTATTAATTTAAATTTCATTCTAAATTAATCATATAGCTTCCATGTAAACGACTTGAATATATATTATATTTTATACATGATACTAAACTGTTAACAATATATATTTTCTTGTGATTAAATGTTAAAGCGGCAAGATTTTTGAGATATAATTCTACACAGTTAACGCTGAATAATTATGCTCATTACGCTTCCAAATGCAAAACAGCATTTCAAAGAACAAAGCGAGATTTTAAATAAATTTACCCTTTTCAGCAAGAAGCATTAAATTAGGTGATGTAGTATTTTTTGCTTTCTTTTATACGCAGGCTCTTAACTCATTTACCTCTTTTTACAGCAATTAAAGGAAAGAAAATGTTCGTTAATGACTTTAATTACGGAAATAAAACTCTTTACAACCTCTTTCATTAGTTTATTTTATGGTTCAAATGCTGCATGGGGAAATAAAAAAGGATTTAAATCACCTTTACTATATATTTTTTCCCCTTTTTTCCCCTCTTTTTTTTCATCTTTAACACTTCAAATCTGCTGAAAGAAAAATGCTCGTTAGGATTAAATTTCGATCATTACTTTCCACAATGTAGTTTTTGCGTAGATTAACGTTTTTTATTTTGAAATCTTAACGTTATATAAAATTTTATATTTTTTATTTTAATTTTTGATAACAATTAGTATTTACAAAAATATTACATCTTGCTAATAATTATCTTATGTTATGATGTAAAGTCATTTCAAAGTACGATTTTTAATTGTGTTAAAATCCCTAGAAAAAATTTATTACTTTCAAATTTACACTTTCTATTTGACACTGATTAATTCTTCTATAATGCTTTGCCTAACACAATAAAATTATATACCAATCTTGTTCTAAGAGACTTGTATTCCTATAAATTACGCTGTTACAAGCAGACATATTTAATTTATTTTATAAAAATATTTTTTTAATTAGCATATGTACTATTTAATAATATGAATAAAACGTTAAGAATTAAAAATTAAATGAGATAAAGATATCTATAGCCTTTAGTTAAAATAGTTTAATTTTCCTTTTAATTCCTTAAAAAACAATTTTTTAACAGCATCAAAATTGGTACATGATATATGTAATTTTACAAGGTGTTGCAGTAACAGAATTTATTTTCGAAATTGAATTCTCCCTCACATATGACGCTTTGAACTTTACTGCCTTATTTAGTTTTAAATGTCAAACCTTCTCATTTTACTTAGATACTTAATGCATAAATCAATATCAAGCGATTAAGTTTTCGGAAATTTAAAATACATATAATTAGTTTTAATTCTCTTGTGAAACCCCTATTAGATTTAAATTTATTACTACAGTTTATTTCACTTTACCCATTTAATAAACACTTTTAATAAAATGCATTATTTTAAAATTTCTGATTTAATAATTTATTCACACATTACGTTGATATAAAACTAAATACTTAAACATATATATTCTACGAATATTTAAAAAATAAAATTAAAAAAATCTTGAAAGTATTTTAATGATTTTTATTATAGGTTTATTTTATATTCGCACAGAATTAAAAAGGAAAGATAAAGAAAAAAAACGCCTTTCTTTTTGAAAAAAAAACTTTGTTTAACTTGTTGGGATATTTCTGGGAGAGAATTTAAAGAAATGCAGTCCAGAATTAGGTTTTAGATAGTTTGGCAAGCAATCCATTCCCATTCTTTGTACTTTTCGTATTGGAGAAATCTCTAAAAAAAATCTGTCTCGACAAGAACTTTTTATAAGAATCCCATGTTTTTCTTTATGACATAGAAATAGAATATTTAAGTTATAACTGCACATCACAGTAATGTCTGGGAATTTGATTTGGTAGTCTCAAAATAAACTTCTGTTGAATATTTTATCTTTAAAAAATTATATATTCAAACAATATTTTTTTTTGAAAAAACAAAGCTTTTACTAAAGTTTTGAAAAGAGTTTTGAAACCCAATCTTCACTTTAAATAACCGATATTGCAAACATTCACAGTTTTAATTTATTGCAGACAAATTCTGTGCGAACATAATTTAATTCCCATTTATGCATACTATTTATAAAAGTCGACAGATAGAAAAAAAGATTTATTATATGCAAGTACATGGAAGTAATGAACCTCAGATCATTATTTTTATTATTAAAGAACGATTCGCAATTCAAAGTAAAATTATTTTCTAAAGTACATATCAAGCAATATATTGACATTAATTCCTACTGCATTTATTAATAAAAGTTGTTTGTTTTCATATAAGATTGATTTATGTAAAAAAAAGTTGGCAATGCTTAGATCCATACAAACCACGTGATTGGAATGTTCCAATCACAGAGGCTTCTGGAAAATGCCACTCCAGAAACCTCTGTGATTGGAACAAAATATTAGTAGCTCTCATTTATTACTTTCGTATATAATGGCCATTGGAAGGGCTAAAAAGGATATTAATGCTATATTGCTTTTCTAACATAACATATAAAAAATATTAGTTGGTTGAATTAAAGAAATATTAGTTGGTATTAATTATTAATAGATGAAATTAACGTCGCATTAAAGCTGCGCAATGAGAATTTTAGAGGAAAATAGATAGTCTGGTTTAATTTGGTTAATTAACGTCGCACTAAAGCTTCACATTAGGCTATTGGGAACGGTTCAGGGCCTACCTCGAAGGAAAGACCCTGGGAACGATGCCTCGTATTTTTGAACCATGGTCAGATGACGAGGACAACACCTGACCTGGCAACCGACGCACTCAATAGTAGATAGTCTGGATAGTAGAGGGGCCTTCCGTTGCCCTGTGGATAAAGACGTTCAGTTGTTAATCAGGAAATTGCTATTTCGAACCCGTGCGATGGACTTGACAAAGGTAAGTAAAAAATTAGTGATCTTGCGATCGTAGGGTTGCCAGCTTCGAAACAAAAATACTAGGAATGTCGTCCAGAACATCCAACAAATTATACTGGTGTGTATACAGGAGTAATGCAAGATTAAACTTATCGGGCTCCAATGTCCTGACGCCTATTTAGATTGCACCTGGTGCCATCTAATCAAGTGTTGTCCTCGTCATCTGACCATGGCTCAAAAATACGAGGCATCGTTCTCAGGTTCTTTCTTTTAAGATAGGTCACGAACCGTCGCCAACAGTTCACTGTACAGCTCTAGTGCGACGTTCATTAACCAAACCAAACCTGGATAGCAGAGAAAAGAACTTGGGTTGGAGGTTTGCTAGTTTTGAACTGCTTAAGGCCAATGTCAGATCATTGAATAGAAAAAACTAGTGCAAGTAAATTGGTCGTGGTCCTCAAATTGGACATGCAAGTTTGTAAGGCGCGTATAAACGCAGATGTTTCTCTTTTATCTTTAGCTTAAATCAAATCGTCTCCTGTATGTTTTTCGATGTAGTGTAACCTTAATGAAATAAATAAATGATTTGTGGAATTTACGTCGGTCTAGATCTGCACGATGTGTATTGGCCATAGTTCGGGATCTATCTCGTAGGCTAGTCCCGCGAACAATGATTCGTAATTTTAAACCATGGTCAGATGACGAGGACAACGCCTGATCTGACGCTCAATCTTAATTGGCATGAGAATATGTGTTCACTACAAACTTAACGTGTTGAAGTCCATTTACATGGGAATCCTTCCTTCGAGATAGACCCCGAACCGTCAACAATAGCCCACTGTGCAGCTCCAGTGTAACGTTATTTAACCAACTCTATACATGGCTAATATACATACGGGCGATTAAGAACAAATCTTATAACCCTCCAATCACGAGCTTGCTATACTGCCCAAGATTACATTCGAACTTGCTATAGAGCCCCAGTTGCTCAGTTGGTAAGGCGTTCAGCTACTAATCAGAGGATTGGTGGTTCGAATCCGTGAAATGGACTTGACATAGAAAATTAAAAAAGTAGTGATCGTGCGATCGGAGGGTTGCCAGCTTCGCTATAAAAATACTAGAAAGTCGTCCAGAATTTCCAACAAATTATACTTGCGTATATACGGGACTGGTGCACGATACATCTGATCGGGGTCCAAATTCCCGACGTCTATTGAAGGCGTTGGGTGCCAGTTCAGGTGTTTCCTCGTCATCTGACCATGGTTCTAAAATAACGAGGTGCATGTATGTATGAATGTGTGTGTGAATGTGTATGTGTTCCCGGGTCTTTCCTTCGAGATTGACCCCGAACGGTCGCCAATAGCCCACTGTGCAGCTCTAGTGCGACGTTAATTAACAAAACCAAACCAAACGAACTCGCTATACTGCCCAAGATTACAACTCACCTATTATGAGCCCAATACTTTACCACAGAGTTTCTGCTATCCCAAAAGAAAATAATTAATCCTTTATTCAGATCTTTATGCCCCAAACTAGGATTTGGTTTGGTTAATTAACGTCGCTATAGAGCTGTACATCCTTAAACTAGGAATGAATTTATTGAATCTGTGTCTTTATACATGAAGTAAGTTATTTTATTTCTAAATTCGTTTCCTGATCGTATATTTTCTGAATATTTACTAAAATTATTAATTTGTAATACAATGTAATTCATTTAAAAATAAATTACATTTTAAGGCACATTTTTATTTCTACTACTAAGCTATACAATTTTTTTAAGTAACAAAAGGGGATTATTATATTAATAGATAGTACGTTACCATTTTATTATCAAATTTCGCATAAAATTTCTTATTATAGTATATTAAAATTTTCCTATCCCATAAAGTTTATGCGCTATACTAAAAATACTCATTTTATATACGTAACTTATTACTGAAAAAAGACCATTTATCATCATAACCACTGATTAAATTATACAAAACACAAAATTTATCTCAGGCAATGGCATTTATCCCAATAAAACACGTCAATCCAACGTTATGTAATAACACCATCTACATTTCCTTCTGAAATTACCTCCGAAGACAAAATTCCGAATACATCACGTCTTAAGACTACTTTCCCAGAGTCACGTGTGTATTACAAAAGCGAATCACGTTTTAGTATCCAATTCATTCCCCCATCCCCCCCCTTCCAAGGTGAACCATTACCAAAAGCTGTCTCATAAATCAGCATTATACATACTGAATTCCCATTGGCTTTTGGCACATACCATGTTGTTGATAAAGGGGGTGGGTTTAACCAATGGGGGTGGATTATACAGTTGCGGATGGTCGGATTGATGGGTTGTGTTTACACGTGATCAAGTGTGATATCTTAGTGTGGATGGAGAAGATTGTAGCAAGTAACTTCATTAATGTTTGCATAGTGTGTGGTATTGCACTGTACACTCATTTTATGTTCCGATTTTTTAATTTTAAATTAAAATAACAATTAAATTCCCTAATTAAAAGAAATTTATAGACATAGTTTGATATGATTTGCAAGTCTGAATTATTTGCTTTTAAATATTCTCAATGAACTCTGTCGTGTTCGCTAAAGAATGGAAAGGTTTGTAAAAGATAAATTGAATTGGACTGGTATTTTCTTAATAAAAAGCAAACTATTTCATGATTGTTACCAGCGACTGTCCTAGTGCGGTGCGATGTAAACATGACTAAACATCAATTGTAAACATGACATTATAAACTTCAAATTGTAATTTTACAATTTCATCGTAAATGAGCGATGACGTATTCAAATTTAAGTAACTGTACTTTTTTAATGATCAGCATGATTTAACATTACTTATCTCAGCTTCTGTTCAAGCCATCTTAACAAAGCGACCTGCAAATTTAAAATAGATTTTCAGAAGATGGTATTCCACATTCAATTATCTTACTTCCAATTCTTTTGCAATGCCTTTTTAACATTACTTCTGCTTATGACTTCTTCACTTCGCTTTGTTGGTTTAACGGATAAGACACAGACTTTGGTTCTTGAGGATATGGGTTCGATCCCTTTAAGTCTTGGTTGAAATTGTCGATATATATTGAAAGTGATTTATTCAGGCAGTCTATATAGGCAAGCTACTGCTCTTTTTATTAATTGAACTTATTTTTGAGTAAATGTCTTTTTCAAAAATAAAACATGTATTCGTAGCCAAGATAAGCATCAAATGTTATCAAAAATATGTATATTTTACTTATTTTTGAGTACCTATTATTTTTAACTGTGTAATATATCCAACAAATACTTAAAATAAGAACTGTATAATGTAGATTCGGATAACAATTCGAATTCAATCCGCATGAAGTACTTGACATCCTATTTAACGCAACCTGTTCCAAGTATAGAACCTCGTAGTTTACCGAAGCTGCAACAATCAATCACTCCCTTAGTAACTGCGCCTTTGGGGTTAACCACGGACGCAGGCTGTCGATATCTGTTAGCAGGTACCATTCATCAAAAATAATATATCATTTGGCGTTATACGATTTTCATTTTTTGCGGTGCTATTATATGACGCCTGTCCATTTGTAGCTTTAGGGGGAGTATTCAATATGTAATATGTATTTTTTCTTGTATAGTTTTATTCCTATTAAAGAATTGAGAGTTTGTTAATTTTTAACCGACTGAACAGAGCGCCAACCAAAACTCCAAAATAAAACCGCCAGAAAATTTAAATTAAAACCGCCAAATCGCGCGCCAAGTCGAGAGGTTATCAATTCGATTATTATGTATTTTTTATAACATAATTTTATCATTTTATTCATTGTTTAAACAATGATGTTTAAAATTATATACTTGTATTTTTCTGGAAAAATATCAAAACTAACATTCTTTTCTATGTCATCTGTAGTAATTTAAATATTTTTTTTATAATATATAGAATTTTTTTAAGAATGCACTGTTATAAACTAAATTTTTGTCATTTTTGATGAAACAGACCCCTGCTGTAGGTAGGCTCCGATTAAATAATTCGTCCAACTGAGAAAATTCATTTCGTTGTTTTTTTTAACTAAATTAATTCAAAAATTAGAACGATTTTAAATAATATAATTCAATGCCGATGAGATGACTCGAACCTCTCCAGAGTTCAACATTCTATCACTCGGCCAAGTAGACTTGTTTGAATTTTAACAATATAAGTATATGAACCAAACATGAGTTGATGACCCAGACAAGGGCAGTAAAGGAATCTGAGTGAATGATTTTCGTTCATTTTTCTTTCGTCAAAGGTCACGTGATTCAAACGATTGTCAAATATAACGAAAGTAGCCTTGACAATCGCAGAATTCTTTGGACTAAGTGTTACTTCTGAGAGTGTGGTAAATAATGATTCATACCAAGGATAGTGAAGACTATATATAGAAGGTGTGCTCGTTTCTCGCTTTTTGAAAGTGGGCAAGGAAAACAACTATTTGACGTCATTTTTGCTCCGCCTTACTATCGGTTATTGATCATTCTCATTGGCTGTGTGTTTCAAGCATTGCTACTTAGGTTCGATCCCAAGTTGGGTAACAACTGGTGATTTAATTTTTAATTAGCAGAATAATGTAAATATCTGTAAATAATTGTGTTCAGGTAGCTTCACTACTACTCCGTCCTTGTTTTGTTATGTCCCTGTATTTTACTTGATTGAAATTGTAACTCATTTAATATGTCCAATACAAATGCATTTACCTGATATTTCCTATACCCATTTTTCCCTTTCAAAATTCATGGACATGCACTCGTGGCAGCTAATATTATTTTAATACGCTTAATTTATTAAGCAAATCTTTTGCAATTTTTCCATACTAAATGCAATCCTTAAAATATAATTTAAACTCGTAAAATTCAGTAAAAGTAACTAAATAAAGTTAGCTTATCACTTTTTAATAGTTCACAAAAAAACGAATAGATGGCTGCACCTTACAAACGAGAGCATTAGACACGACCACAGAAGGCGAAGGTAGGCGTCACTATGACGTCACATAGTTGCTTTCCCCGCCTTCCGTCAGACAGCGCGAGAATGAGCACACCTTATATATATCAGTCTTCACTATCCTTGGATTCATACATAATGTGAAAATAATGTATATGTCTCAACATTTCTTAGTCTAAATGTTTTATATTATAGTTAACCTTTTCGAGGTGGCCCCATTAAAAAAAAAATCTCCACTTGCTGTGGACTAAGTCCTAAAAGTCGGAATAAATGTCGCTTTGGGAGGAAGGACTAAGAGTTCTCCAAGCATTGTGGAAAGACGACTTGCCTTAGAATAGGAGGCGTGTAACTGTCTAACGGACGAATAGTTAACAATTCTTCCGCAAAGCATGCAGATTCGCAGATGGGGGTCACTTGAGGAGTTGAAATATTGAAGAGCCCAGGTGAAAACAATATGTAGAAACAATTAGCCATGCGTCACATGTTCGAAACCATGTAATTACCTGTTCTACCGCAAACAGCATACTTCAGACCACACATGTTTAAAAAATTCTCCCCTTCATGGTCAAAATTGTTCCAATCATATCGCTAGACCAGTAAAATGTATAGGACATATGCTGTTCCCACACGTATAGGTTAAATTGCAGACAGAGTAAAACGCGTTTGACATTTATTTAAAAAACGACTTTTATTACAAAACACTAGCAAAACATATTTTAAATCATATTGTATGACATTTACAAATTTTTTAAAGATGAATTACAAATCCTTGCTCCCCAAAAAATACACTAAAAAATTCAATTATACACAACAAACTAAACTACTTATTTAACTTAACTTTATCCATTTTTAGTATACTAATAAAAGTAAAATTTATATTAAAGTACTTCACTTACTGTCTGAGATATATATTTATAAGCTATGCATTATTCATGAACCTTAGATTTTACTGAATATCTATAAAATTCCAGAATGTCATCTCCTCTAAATAAAACTGTATTAATATTTACAATCCTTTGGGGGGATATACCCATAACTAATCAAGTAAATAGAAGAATCTTGTACATTTTGCTTCATTATTACGAGCTGTAGAATAAAAATAATGTTCTACTGTCTAACAAATCTCTAGTGTATGCCGAAAAGCAAACTTCCATAAATTTAACTTAAACCTGTTTTAGTAGACGATCGTATTAATTTTCATTATTTATGTAGGGATTTTTAGTAATGTTGATATTAGATAATAAAGTCAGATACACAATGCATTCTACATAATAGCAGTAGTTTTTATGTAATCGTTTAATCGTATTGATAAAATGCCCCGTAATTTCTTTTGATGTTTGGTTCTATGTATCTGAAAACGCGGTTCTGGAAACCAATTGAAGAATAGTACGTATTGTATATGGGAAATAGTAGTATAAAGCGGTTACCGGGGAACATTTCATTAAACTTATATTTATAATCTTGGTAAATATTTAATGATATTTTTTGGAAGTGATGTCCGCCAAATTTAATATAAATATGATGTTCGCAATTAAATAATGAATTCACATCCAAAAATAAGTGTAGTTGTTTCTTAAGTTTAACCAATCCCTGATTAATTCGAAGAATTCGTAATAAAGAACATCCATAAAATGTTCATGTGTTCACTGTTAAAATGCATTCTCATATTTGACGAAAATTTTGTCATTTTTGACGAAACAGACGGCTGCTATATACTACGATTATATATTTCGTCAAACTGAGGAAATTCATTTTGTCTTTTTTTAACGAAATTTATTTCGTCGATTTTAAATAATATAATACAAAATCATCGGGCTGACTCGAAACGCGGACCTCTCGTTCCAGAGCCCAAAGCCTCTATCCATTGCTAAAGAAGACTCGGTTAAATTCTTACAATATAATTATAAGAACCGAACGTGAGCTGATGACTCAGAAAAGAGCCGAAAAGGAATCTGAGTAAATAATCGTTAAAAATTTAGGGATCCTTATTTTGATAAAAGTCACGATATTCAAAAATGAAACAATTATGAAATATACCGAAAGTAGCCTGGACTCGAACAGAATTCTCAAAAATGAGGTGTTGATATAAATATGAATACTTTCCAGTCTACGCAATTTTATAACATGCATTGATTTATTGATACAATAATTAAACTTTGAAATCTACATTTTAATTATGTAATTTCTCTTACTGTATCTAAACTTTAATTATCATCAATTATAAATCCCTGCCCATTGCTATTTCAACATACCTGTCTCTCTGAATGCCTTAAATATACGATTACATGTTATCTATATTAATGGATTCAACAGCTTCACACTCCTCCATTAATGAAGCGATCCCTTTAAATTTCCGATTCATTTGAGTGAGTGAGAACATTTGGTGGTTAGAGCATGTCTGCGAGTTCATTAATTTCCTATGGGTATCATTAGTCAACTATATTGGATTTTAATACCACTCTATACGTGAGCTGTGATGTGCGATCTGTGAAAGAGGCGTGAAAGTCTTGTAGTTAATACCGAGAAAACGCCGAGTTGTATCTATATATTGATGGAGTAAATTTAGTCTATGGCTTTATAATGTGTTTTATTGACTGGTTAAGATTAGAGATATGAAATTGTGCAAGAAGTTTGTTTGCGGAATCATTACACTGTTGAAAATCACTGATCTCTAACTGTAACTTCTGGATAGGGCAAAACATTTTGTTGACTTGAAGCCGATATGGAGGCCGCCATGATGGGCCCCACTTTTTTTGATACCGCAATATTTCGTATATTTTTCATGTTAAAATACGCCAACATATATTACTTTTGGGTAAGTTTTTTTTAATTTTATTTTTAAACCCATTTTAAATGTAATCTGCTATTAAAATAAGAACTCATTTGCAAGTCAAAGTAGAAGTAGTTAAAAAGCAAGAGCAAAAACTATCTGTTTGGCAATATAAAAATTAATTCTATAAGAAGAAAATATAATATTTATATACACATTTAATACTTCTACAATGCTTTGGTAATAAAAAACACCACTAAATCATTTTTTTAAAAATGTTGGGGCACAGTATGGCAGCTTTCAATTGGTTTCGACGCGCCCGTAGAGGAAACAAGGTTTGAGCCTTCCAGCAGTTACAGTTAGAGTTCAGTGTTAAAAATAGGTACTCAGACATAAGTAAAATGTACTCTGTTTTGATTACATTCATAGCTCCGAATACGTTTCATTTTTGATAAAGATATGTACTCAAAAATGAGTACAATGAATAAAAATGAAAATGAACAGTTGCTTGCCTATATACGCAGCTTTCATAAATCACTTTCAATAAATTTCAACAATTACAACCAAGACTTATCGAGAATCGAACCCATATCGTCATGCACCGCTGCATAGAGCCTTGTGATGTGAAGAAGTTATAAACAGAAGTAATGGTAGAGGTGTGCCAAAATAACGGAAAGTAAAATAATTAAGTTGTAATGACTGTTCCTATTTAGCTAATCGACATCAAATAAAAGTAAACGCTTTTTCTGCATTTCTATTTTAAGTTTGTAAAGTTTCATTATGATCGCTTGAACAGAAGCTGAGTTTAGCAATATTAAATCACACTGCTCATTTTTGAAAAAGTACGGTTACTTAAATTTGAGTACATCATTGCTCATTTACGATGCAATTGTACGCAAAGATTAACGAGTACGTTTATGTACTCATTTTTAAGCACCTTTCTTACAGTGTATATATTGATGAAATACATTTAGTCTATGGCTTTATAATGTATATGTGTTTCATTGACTGCTTAAGATTAGAGATGTGAAGTTGTGCAAGAAGTTTATTTGAGGAATCATTAGTGTTGTTAGGAATGCTACAAAAATGTCTGTATGGTACTTATTCAAAAATTGCTACGATTCGGTAAACTGTTATTTTCAAATTTTCACGTAGATTACAGAAGAATATCCCAACTTTGTACACTGTAAAAAAAAAGTTCTTAAAAATGAGTACCCTGAACCTACTCGTATTTCTTTGAGTAAATCTGCATCATAAATAAGCGATGACGTACTCATATTTAACCCTTTGCACTCGTAAGGCGCCTCTCAGGCACCAACATAACGACCCGTTATTTTGTTTCCCGGTTCTTTAAAATAAAGGAGAACAGCAGGATATTGTGTTTAGAACATTAATCTTTTTTGCAACTTGTTCTCTTGCAAATACTAAACAGATTAGGATTTTTTTCCCTTTATAATTATAAAAAAAATCTGGAAAAGAACGTAAAGAGGAATAACTGTTCCATAGAAAGAACACAAATCGCAAAGTGTTCACGGAGTGCAAAGTGTTAAATAACCGTAATTTCTCAAAAATGAGTAGTATGGTTTAATACTGCTAATATTAGCTTCTGTAAAAACCATTTTAACAAACCGACATGACGAACTTAAAATAGTTGTTCAGAAGATGGTTTTCCACATTATTTGATGTCGGTTACTTAAATGATTACAACTCAATTATCTTAGTTCCCATTTTTTTGGCACACCTTTTGAACATTTCGTCTGTTTATAACTTCTTCGCGTCGCCCTGTTAGTATAACGTATAAGGCCCTGCACTGCAATGCCTGAGGATCTGGGTTCTATTCCCTGTAAATCTTGGTTGTAATTGTCGAGAACTGGGTGTAATTGCAAGAAACGGCTCTGTTTATTCATTTGTACTCATTTTTGTATATATTTTTTTCAAAAATAAAACTTATGTTTCCGGAGCTATGATAAGCATTGAATGTGCTCAAAAATGAGTACATTTTATTTATTTTTGAGTACCTGTTATTTCAAGGCTCGAAATAAACCGCGGCATTAAAATCACCGCGACAATTATTGCTTCTCGTGGCAAACATTGCGAGTATTTGAAAGCAGAATTTTTTTTTCCCGAATAAATTTTTGCTCCAATCCAAAATGTGCGATTTTCAAAATGCAATAGCTGAATTTTGGAAAGAGTAGTAGACTCATCCTGTGCCTTAATCAGAATAAGCCCCCTCCACTTTCCGATTTTAACTTTGATCAAGCAGCTAAAAAATGTTTTTCTACATGTAATCGCATACCTTGCTAATAAATAATGTGCGTCTGCATTCTACAATATACTTGTATGTATTTAAGTGGGTTGTTTTATATGTTATGTATTCAAATTAAAAAAAAATTAACACGTATTTTTATATTTCCTGCAAATTATATAGTTCACAAAATAAGTTAGTCAAGTTTTTTTTATTATTTATTTGTTCAATTGCTTTAAAGTTCATAAATTTTTTTTAAAAAATACAGAATCGGTTTTATTTTCTGTTTTGTCGTAATCACCCAACTTCAAAATCTTATTTCGAGCTCTGCTACTATTAGCGACATCATCTCATTAACCAAGTGAAACTTCACTATGTCTTCTTTATAATAATCTTAGAATAACTCTAAGTTAATTGTTTGCGAAAACGTTGCTTTTCAAAGTTAGGATACTCTTTTGTACTCGCCCTGTATATAAATATTAATGAATTATATCCTTCTGCTTTAAATGCTTAAACTGTAAAGCACAAAGCCTTAGTTACATAACACTTGAATACAAATTAAGTTGAAAGTGTTAAAGAGTAGACTTTTAATGCTTTAGATATTAGCTTATCATTTTATATTCAGAGCTATTTTTAAATAACAATGTGACATCTTTCAACCAGCATATTACCGGTCATTTGAGAACTGTATATCTTTATGATATTACAACACCGCTAACGAATACAGATTTTGCCTGAAAAGCATAATTGATACAGACATGCTATCAAGCTATTAGAAATTAACATAATTAAAATTCTGAGATTATCTCTTTGCTTTGTTAATTAACTGTTATTAACACAGTAGCGGTGTATCAAAACTTTCGGGCATGGCCGTCCCTAGGGGTGTGCGATGCGTGCCTATTCTCCAGTTCCCGCTCTTTGTAATAACTCGGTTTCTATTTAACCAATCGACATCAAATAAAAGGAGAGCCTTTTTCGGAATTTCTTTTTTAAGTTTCTCAAGTTTCTTTAAGGAAGACCCGAGCCCCAAATTCCGGAAAAAGTTACAATTTTTTTTCCTTCATAAAAGAATGCTATACATACTTAAGAAGGTGTGTACAAAATTTCAAAAGAATACAAGAAACAGAACATGTGTTTTCTTAGATGCTTATTTACCATTTATCATCTTTCTACACACTTTTCGTCTGCAACAATCGTCATTTACTCAAAATATATTTTTTTTAATTTTGGTCACGTTTAAAATGCTAAGGCTTTGTTAATAATTAACTTAAAACTAAACTGTTAATAGTTTTTGAAGCTCTAATATTTGTTTTATAAACGTATGTATAGCTTTTTTAAATTACGTTATAAATTATTTTTTTATGAATTATTAAACAAAAAAAAATTGAATATTTTTCAGGGTATGAAATTAAAATAAGTCTTTGAAAACTATTTAAACCCAAATCTGCAAAAGTCGATTCATACGTATGTAGTACATACCTTGACGTTATTTAATCAATTAAAAAATTTAAAAAACATTAAAAATTGAAGAAGTAGTGTTTTTTAAAAAAAAGTCTATTTAAGCTTAAAAAACGCAGAAAAAACAACAAAAATACATTTTTTTAATATATTTTTGTTTTTGATTATTGTTCAGAAAAAGATGTTCTAATAATATTAAAAAAAATGGTATTTCTTTATTCATTAATAGATAAATTAGGATTTGGGGCTCGGGTTTCTCTTAAGTAGCTGAGATTAGCGATGACTATTAATACTGCTACTTTTCATAAAACACGGTTACTGGCATTTGAGTGCATCATCAAATATTTACGATGCAGTTATATTTTAAAAAAAACGAGTAAGTTTAGATACTGATATTTAAGTACTTTTTTTTACAGTGAATGTGTACAAGCCCTTGGATGTGAATATACGGAATTTCACAGAATATACGGAAATGCTGCTTTGAAAGTACACTGCAAAAAATGTCCTTAAAAATTATTACATGAACGTACTCAGTTTTTTTAGTACAATTGCATCGTAAATGAGCAATGGCGTATTGAAATTTAAGTAATCGTACTTTCTCAAAAATGAGCAGTGTGATTTAACATTGCTAATCTCTGCTACTGTTCAAGCCATCTTAATCTAGCAACCTGACACACATAGAATATATCTTCAGAAGATGGTTCTTCACATTGTTTGATGTCGATTGCTTAAATGGAAACTGAGTTATTACAACTCAATTATCTTACTTCACAGTTTTTTTGGCAAACCTTTTTAGCATTTCTTCTGTTAATAACTTGTTCAATTCGTATTGATTGCTTAACGGATAAGACCGTGGACAGCGGTGTTGCAGACATGGGTTCAATTCCCGGTAAGTCTTGGTTGTAATTGCCGATATTTATAGGAAGTGGTTTATGAAAGCAGCTTATGTAGGCAAGCTGCTGCTAGTCATATTTGAGTGCATGTCTTTTTCAAATATGAAACTTGCATATTCGGAGCTATGATAAGCATCGAATGTAATCACAAATGAGTGCATTTCACTTATTTTTGAATACCTATTTTTAACAGCGTAGCATACATAAATAAAGTTGCGAAAAAACATCAAAAGTTAAAAATTCAAATGTAAAAATCAAAGTACAGAAGCGAATTTTGTTAGTGTTCGAACAACGTAATTAATACCGAATCGAATTTCATTTTTTATACCACTGAGGGGGGTTACAGAAAAACCAAAAACCTCCAATCACATTAATCTCTTTCGTACAGATTCCGAATAAACCAGCGGAATTCATTTTACCCCAGAAACTCTTTCAATTCCACTTATGACTGCAACGAAAAAAAACAAGAGGTTATTTATATTCAGTGGCCGTGTTCTCCTGTTTCAGAAGAAGAAGAAACCTTCCGTAAGACTTAACGACGGACAATTATTTAAACTCGGATGTTGCAGTAACGCCAAGGAAAGGAATGAATGGAGATGCTCTTTTTATCCATCTCTTTTATTGAGGGTTCGTTTCTCTTGAAATTTTGATACCAGAATTGGCGGGAAATTGCTTATTTGGCAATTTTGAATCGATTGATTTTGAATTCTGCGTGATTATCTCCATCACACCTCGTGTCCAGTGTACCAACTTTTGACCTCTACGCTTTACCTTGATTATCTACTTTCTGTAGTAGAACCTTTTATACGAAAAAAAATAGTATAGCATCTGGCAACACTGATATATTTTTGATGTTTTGCAAGCATGTCGGAAAAAGGGAGTGTAAAATAGTCAACTATTGTGTAAATTTTAATAAATAAATATTTTAAAATTATTTATTTATTAATATTTTTCATAAATTAATAAACTAAAAGCAAAATTAAAAGATTTAGATGTTTCTTCAGTTTTTTTTTTTAGTGTTTTTTAATTTTTATTCAAATTTTCTAAAAACAATATGTATTACCATAGATTATCAGATTTTAGAGGAATATTTTTTAACGCAGATATTTTAAAATTTCGGCTGAAGAGGTTTCAAAGGGGGAAAAAAAGTTTAAACTGTTTATAATTTGCAGTCTATATCTTAAAAAAAATTTATATATATATATATATTATTAAACTGTGCTCAATATTCAAATTTTTACTTTGTATTATCTTATACAGGTAACGGAATTATGTGTTTACTTGTAAATATTTGTAAACACATTTTCACTGATTCCACACGTTTTGGGATGCCCTGAATGTATACACGTCTCGTAAATGGGATAATTATCCTAGAAGATAGTATGTAGCTCTAAAATCGAAAACGCACGAAACGCTCTACGCCATTGACAAGTGAATGTTGTGTTAAGTTTCATCCAAATATTTGTCATCACATGTTTTTTTAATTGGCTAGATAGGTAGAAACACCTTTTTACGATTTTAAGGTAATCCATTCAGACACTATAATGCCGTGGCGAATGACAAGATTGACATAAATTTCATCTCTTATGTACCGTAAAATGGGGCAACTTTGTGCCAAGGTTACAACATTGTGCCACACACGGTTTCCAGACTTCAATGCGTTCTAGCGATAATGTAAATGCAATTAGAGGTTTGGAAAAAATCCTGTAGTTAGCGATGATGATGATGATGATGATTTGAAGGTTTTTAAGATATCAGGAGAGTCTCATCTGGACCTCATTATAGTTGTTCCCCTGGAGATTTGGTAAGTTTATACATTAATAACTATATTATTATCTACAATATGCTGTATTAAGCAATTCAAAATGTTTGTAAATTCTGCCATAAGCTCACATGTTATCAAAAATGACAACTTTGGGGTACAACTTTGTGCCACTCAATTTTCTTATTTTTTGAGCTTCAATTAGCTTTTTATTCAATACTTTTTGCAGATAATGGTCCGTGATGACAGAAAGAAGGTCGGAGGTCGCCCTTATCGGGCTTACACTAATGTATACCTTAAAAAGGTGTTAGAGAAAATTACAGAGAAGAGGATTTCAATCCGTAAGGCCCAAGAGAGGTATAGAATTCATCGAAATTCACTTGCATTTATGCTGAAGAAAAAAAAGGATGCTGAATCATCCCCATCTGAAGGTCTGATGAAATCAAGAAGATTTGTTTGAATATACCATGTTACTAGTTCGCAGGAAACAAAGTGGTACTTATAGGATGCAATCTCAGTTCACATCTTAGTTCTCATGTCCTGCGTTTGTGTCAGGAAAATTATGTTACGTTCATAGCGCTGCCTCTACACTCCACTAATGTAATTTATAATTATATTTTGTAATGTAATATTATGAAACAGTTTATCATTAAAAGTTTTGAAAAAATTCGTTTTCTACCATTTCGCACACTTCAAAATTGATAAAAAATGCGAAAAAAACACTAAAATGATTAGAACAAATTTTATTTCCCTGCTCATAGCATAGTAGATGAGCTGAGTATGAAAAAAAGCATGGTCAAGATTGTGCCACATTAAGTTTCAATGTGTTTTAGAGGCAGAAAAGAGAGTGGCACAAAGTTTTACCCAACCGGGTACAACTTTGTGCCACACGAAAAAAATTCCCCCTCCCTTTCGATAAAGAAAATAATTTTTTTTCCACCCGTCATTGGATAGCCGAGATGCGCAGGTATGTTGCGTAAAAATTTCAAAACGATTGGTGCATAAAATAATAGATATATTCTGAAAAAACCTCAAAAAGTGGCAAAAAGTTGCCCCATTTTACGGTAGTATTGGGCAAAGATTCGATATATATCGAAATTCCTGAAATAAACATCGATTTTGTAATTTTCGATTGGTCGACTGGTCAATTTTAAGATTAATCAATTTCACGATCAATCGAAAGTGCACTCGGAAATATATATATCAACAATATGTATATATCGATTAATAAAGAAATCGAATAATTGGTAAAATTTGATTCGTCTAAAAATCGATTAATAAAAAAATCGATTAATCCAAAAATCTATTAATTGCAAAAATATCGATTATTGGCTGGTGGTTAATCGCGATGACAAAATGTCGTCATCACTAAAGTCTATTCATATGATAGGAAATTATACGGCGGTGCGTGTAAAATCTTGAAATAAAGCAAAGCATGTACGGAATGGGTTGCTGCTTGTGGAATTGCACGTAAAATTTTACATTTATTCCTTCTGTTGGCGATTTTTGCATTGGAGTCCAATATTTCTATAATTTACTGAAATGACATTAAAAGCAAAACCATTTTAGCGTGCTCCAACACCGCCCCACCCGATCGATTTATTGCCCAATTTTCTTAAAGGACAATTGGCTATATTTCCCCATAATTTGGCGCTTTCCAAGTATTAAATCTAGCAACCCTGTTCTCAAGAAAGAGTGTCCCATTCTCCAGTGGGTGTCTCTACTTCCAACAAGACGAATGGCGCTTCCGATGCTGCGGTTCATTTAAATCAGATTTGCAAGGGAGAAATTAAGAAATCCCCTCCCACTCCTAGGAGCCCCGGACTGTCACAGGGGGACATATTAGGGTCCTTCAAATGACACCGCACTTCTTTCAAGGTGATTTATGCTCGTGTCTTAAAGATTAAGGCGTCTTCTTTTAAGCGGATGCGGTTTAATTTTTTTGTAGTCTTCTAAATTTGGGTGTTTTATTGGATTTGGATTTTTATACCCAAATGACGCCTAAATGTTTATTTTATTTGTATTTATAAAAGAAATTTTCAGGAATAAATTTAAATCGGCGTTATTTCTGTTGCATTCGTTTAGCAAAGATAATGTGATATTTTGTAAACGTATGTCTTGAAATCTGGACTCTTGGAAAGCATACACAGTGTGTCGCATAAGTTTTAAGACTGTTGGCTATGAAATCGATACTACTAGCGGCATTTTCATGAAATTTTAAGAACTAGTTACTATAAATTCCTTTTCTCCGCCATACAAAGTTTCAAGTTGATTGGATCATATGCAGCTGTTCAGTAGCAGTTCGCTTGATAGTATCAAAGTGCTCGCGGTTATATTTTCATGGTGAATAAAAGTAACGAACAGCATGTTGTGATTAAATTTTGCTTTAAAGCCGGTAAAAATGCGCGACAGAAACCTTCGAAATGTTAAAAGTGGCTTATGGTGTATCTATTATGTCACTTGCTACTGTTTTTCAGTGGTATAATCTTTTTTCGAAGGGTAGAGAGTTATTTGAAGACGACGAAAGGAGCGGGCATTTTTTTTACTCCTAAGGCATCGTCCACAAAGAATTTGTTCCTCAAGGTACTAGCGCTTGATTCTACCAACAAGTGCTGGGAGGCCTCCGTGGCCGAGTGGATTAAGGCGTTAGCTGGGAATCAAAGGGGCCCCGGTTCAAACCTTGCGATGGACTAGACTAAATAATAGTAAAAATTAGTGATATTGCGATCGGAGGGTTGCCAACTTCGCTACCAAAATACTAGAATGTCGTCCAGATCATCCACAAAAAATTAACGGCGTGTATACGGGACTGGTGCACGATAAGTCTGATCGGGGGTCCAAAGTCCCGACGTCTATTGAAGGCGTTGGGTGCCAGCTCAGGTGTTATCCTCGTCATCTGACCATGGTTCTAAAATACGAGGCATCGTTCCCGAGTCCTTCCTTCGAAATAGACATCGAACAGTCGCCAATAGTCCACTGTGCAGCTCTAGTGCGACGTTAATTAACCAAACCAAAAAAAAATGCTGGATTGCCTTTGTAAAGGAATTTCAAATGTTAGACCCGAGTTGTGGAGATATCGTTCTTTTTTCCTTTTGCACGATAACGCACCAGTGCATACCACGGCGATCAACACTCAATTTTTGGCCAAAAAAAGGTTCCTGTTCTCATCCACCCACTGTACTCGCCTGATTTGAGTCCCCCTGACTACTTCCTGCTCCCCAAATTAAAGATGGGCTTGAACCGGTACCATTTTGCGTCGATAGACGAGATACAAAAAGCCTTGACAACGAAGTTGAGAAGTATTTCAAAAGAGGAGTTTTTGAAAGGCATGTAAAAGTTGAAGGATCGTGCCGACATGTGTGATACTTCTAATAGAAACTATTTTGAATAAAAAAAAATTTGAAAATATTTTTGTAATTTTTTCGTCCTTTTATAGTCACAGTCTTAAAACTTATGAGACACACTGTGTATATATTGTATCTGATTTAGGAATTGGAATTATGTGCTAGTTAATTCGTATTTGTATCATGTTATATGTTATAATGCAACATAATATCATTGACCGGAAATTTTTTATCAGTTGAGAGTATATCTAATCATTTGAAACCGATATCATTAAACAAAATAACAAAAAACTGATATTTTTTATATGGGGTTTTCGAAATGAAATACGCATTTATCTTGCACTCTCCATTTTTTTTTAATGTAAGCATATGCACTGTTAAAAATATGAACTTCAAAATAAGTAAAATTTACTCATTTTTGATTACATTCGATGCTTATCATAGCTCCGAATAAATGTTTAATTTTTTAAAAATTCATGTATTCAAAAATGAGTAAAATTAATTAAAAAGAGCATTGCTTCCCTACATAAGCTGCCTTCATAAATCACTTTCAATAAATATCAACAATTACAAACAGGACTTACTGGGAATCGAACTTGATGGCATCCGCACTGAAGTCCATTGCCTTATCCGCTGTACTACCAGAGCGATGTGAAGAAGTTATAAACAGAAATAATGTTAAAAGAATGGGAAGTAAAATAAGGCCGCTTTTACATTTAACGACACGACACCGATAAATCGTATGCGATTTCAGTGGCACGATATCGGGGTACGCAAAATACACATACAAAGCCGGGCGCTTTTTCACTAGCCGATACGATAACGATATTGTCGTTGCCGATCAGACGATACAATTTATCGGAACGTTTTATCGTGGGCACGCGCCTTCCCTACTTCATCGTGACGACATTTTGAGTTTGTTTCCGAAAAACTTGTTGCCGTCTGCTGTAGTCTACTGTGTTTTTTCTTATTTATATGATCAATATGGCTTTTAAGTTCGATATTGTGAACTTGTGTGAATTAGTGGAAGTAAAGACCTGTATTTGGGATAAGCGAGATGAATTTTACAAGAACAAGATTGTTCAAGAAAAGGCATGGGAGGCAATATTTAGTCAAACCGTCGCCAATAGCCAATGCAGCTCTAGTGGTTAGCTCTAGCTCTAGCTTTTTGTAGACGTTCAAATAAAACATAAAAATCTCCATCAACATGTCTTACTTTGTTGATATCATGCACCTAGAAGCGTTTTGTTATTGATCTCTTCTTTCTCCTTAAATACAGCAAATACAACAATCGCAGTTTGTTATAATGTAATTTGTTGCGATGTGCCACATCGAGAATAGATGTGCTCTCGGCAACAGACGAACACGCACTGAATGTAAAAATTGTCGTTTTCGGCGAACGATATCGGTGCAATGAAAAACTGACCACCAGGCGATACGATAAAACGTTGTGTCGTCCCTTCGCGATCGTTCACGATTTATCGGTGTCGTGTCGTTAAATGTAAAAGCGGCCTAATGGAGTCGTAATAACTCGTTTTCCATTTAAGCAACCGACATCAAATAATGCGGAAAACCATCTTCTCAACAAATATTTAAATTTTGTCAGGTCGCTTTGTTAAGATGGCTTGAACAGAAGCTGAGATTAGCAATATTAAATCAACTGCCCATTTTTGTTAAAGTAAGATTACTTAAATTTGAGTACGTCATAGCTCATTAGCGATGCTATTGCACTCAAAGAGAAACTAGTACGTCCATGTACTCATTTTTAAGCACATTTTTTTACAGTGTATATTTAAACTAAATGGAATGTTTTGTTAATGCATGAAATTTTTTATATTTATCCAAAATAGAAGCAAACAATCGTCAATACGTAAAACAACACTTTTATCCACTAGAATAATTTATATTAAACTTAAATTTTAGTCCTTAAGTTAGTTGCCCCAACTATGCTACTACGCCCTGAACATTAATACTTCATACACTACAAGGTTGCATGAAAAACATAAAGTTGATTAAAGTAACCATCTATTTAAAATCAAATCCTATCGAGCAAAACTTTTGCATCTAGTGGCTTCAAAGTTTCGCCAAATTCTCCCGATTCCCATTTGAATGCGTACCCTGGCACAAGGTTACATTAACAATTCCTACCACATTAATAATTCCTAGACTACAAATACGCATAAAAAAATGTTGGCTAAAGTAAACATCTATTTAAAATCAAATCCTATCGAGCAAATACTTTTGCATCTAGTGACTTCAAAGTTTCACCAAATCTTGTTGATTGCCATTTGAATGCGTATCCTGGCACAAGGTTACATTAACAATTCCTATCACATTAATAATTTATACACTACAAATACACATAAAAAACCATAAAGTTGGCTAAAGTAAACATCTATTTCAAATCAAATCCTATCGAGCAAATACTTTTGCATCTAGTGACTTCAAAGTTTCGCCAAATCCTGTTGATTCTCATTTGAATGCGTATCTCGGCACAAGGTTGAATCGCATGTTTTAATTAAATGAATCGGGAGCGTTTTGTTAGGAATGTACTCGACGCTGAACCCCCCCCCCCCCCTTTGCGAATAGAAAAGACTCCATTTTCGATTACAGAAATTCGAGTGGAATTTTAAACACTGCAGTTGCATTTGCATCCCAATTAACTGAAAGGAAAGTGTACCCTCGAGTTTTTAATCAGAGGTAGAAGAGTTTTTCTGTAAAACAACCGAATAACTTTTTTATAATGAAAGTCTAGTTTAGGTAAAATAAATAGGAACATATTTTTTATATGCGTTAACATATCTTCAGTCACACACCGTAAAACAAAAGTACTTAAAAGGAGTATATAAACCTACTCGTTTTCCTTTAAGTATAATTGCATCGTAAACGGGAGTTTGATATACTCAAATGCGAATGACCGTACTTTCTCAAAAAGTAGCAATGTGATTTAATATTGCTAATCTCTGTTTTTGTTCAAGCGATCCTAACGAAATATGACAAACTTAAAATAATTCAGAAGATGGATTTCTACGTTATTTAATGTCGATTGCTTATGTAGAAACTGAATTATTACAACTCAATTATAATACTTCCCATTTTTTGGCACATCTTTTTTCAATTTTTTTTGCACTTATTAATATCGCCTTGATAGTTTAACGAATGACCCTGAACTGCGGTGCAAAGGATCACTGGGTTCGAGTACCGGTCAGAATATTGTATTTGTCGATATTTATTGAAAGTGATTTACGAACGTCGAGCAGGAATGGTCTGTAGTATAGCGAATATGACGTCATCATCGTGATGCGAACATCTCAGACCAGATGGCACCAGACACGTGACTTCCTTTCAAAATTTATGAATGAAAAAACGTTCGCGATTGGCTTGTAATTTGGAAATAATAGTAACGTGAAGTATATTTTTATGAATGAACTAGACAAAATTTATGAATGGATGACGTAATAAGCCACGTGTCTGAGGCCATACATGTTGGCCTCACTTTGATGTTAGCGAGATTATAACCTTATGATTTCTCTACAATGAGGGATCCATGCTCGAAGTTTACGAAGACAACATATATAGTCAAGAAAATACTCATTTTTGTGTGCAAGTCTTTTTTCAAAATTAAAACTCATATATTCGTAGCCATGATAACCATCGGATGTACCAAAAATAAGTACATTTAACTTATTTTCAAGTACCTATTTTTAACAGTGTAATTTACGTTAAACATTCCCCGTGAATATTTTTATGATCTGATATAAAAATTCAGGCAGGCTGTATCTGGGACACAGCCGTAGTAGGATACGTGTAATGTCTTCTACGTGCTTCGGAGGGAATATGGGCAGGGGCACTATTATACAGGAATGACGTAACTAAAAACACAATATACATTTATTCAAGCATTGCAAATCCTAACTTTTATTACAGCTAGTAGGGTATGGAGTTGGACACGCTTGCCCATCATAATTGAGCGATGACGTACTCAAATTTAAGTAATCGTACTTTCTCAAAAATGAGTAGTGTGGTTTAATGTTGCTTATATAAGCTTCTGTTCAAGCCATCTTAATAAATCTACCTGACAAACTGAAAATAGTTGTTCAGAAGATGGGTTTTCAACAGTATTTGATGTCGATTGCTTAAATGAAAACTGAGTTTTAATAACTCAATTATCTTACTTTACATTCTTTTGACACACCTTTTAAACAAGTCTAATATTTATAACTTAACGAATTAGACACTGGACTGCGGTGCTTGACGATCTGGGTTCGATTCCCGGTAAGTCTTAGTTGTAATTGTTGATATTTATTGAAAGTGATTTGTGAAGTCAGCCTATGTAGGCTAACATCTGATATTTTTGTTCATTGTGCTTATTTTTGAGTACATGTCTTTTTCAAAATTGAAAATTTTGTATTCGGAGCCATGATAAGCATCGAATGTAATCAAAAATGAGTACATTTTACTTATTTTTGAGTACCTATTTTGAAAAGTGCAGCAATAACAAAATAAGGCACTTGAGTAGTACGGTTCAAAAGTATAAGCTATATTAGTGTTACATATTTCCGTTTTGTGTGATTTTATCGAACCCCTACTGACGGTAATGAAAGACATATCATGTCAAAAATATTTGCATTATAGCATGTTAAAACTCGCGTTTTACATTTCTGCTAATGTCTTCAGATAACCAAACATAAAGAAACATTTTTAAAGTATATTTTTAGGCCCGTTATCTCCATTTCAACCATACACATTGAACTATAAAACACATTCAACGAAACCCACTTTCCATAACATCTCCTTTTTAGCTTAAATAAAACCAATAAAAACCTTAAATGAGTTTACGCATTGTTTACGCATGATAAAATGCAACTAAACAACTATTTATAATAAGAGAACACAATTAAAACTATCGTTTTTTTTCTTGTGGGCATATCTTAATTTCCGTTGGTAAAATGAATACAAGTCAGATAAGGTTTATGTTCTTTTGTACTTATAAAAGAAACACTTGTGTTGATTCTGAGATAACAAGCAAGCGAGTTTGAACAAGCGAAAATAGCGTTTGAATAATGTTTATTTTGGTGTTCTAAAAGTAAATTAAGCGACTTTTTTTTTCGAAATCTTTTCAGAAGTGTATGTTTTTAAAGTTAGATTTTAATCTTTAAATGGTTGCTTTGTTAAGGTTCTCTTTCATATATAGATGCTCACAAGTGTGGTCAAATTTAAAACATAATAAATTATTTATAAATTTAAATTTTTAATTTTGGGGATTTTGATAGATATTTTTTCATAAAAGTTCTCCAATAAATGACTGATTATTATTTTGATATATATAATTTTGGAAAACTGTTAAAATAAGAAACGAATAAATAATTAAAATTTTATTTTGAACAAATTTACAAATTTATATACTTTTCTACCTTTTCTTTGTAAATTGCAATACGGATATATTATAAAAGTTTTGGCTATGGATGAGAATACTTCTATTTTATTTAGAAAATTTGATTTGCGGAAGTATGCATTATATATATATATATATATATATAATATATACTGATTGTGTTTAAAAATAAAACCTTACGTTTATAATTTTACAAAAGGTCACTTTAAGTATTCCTAAAAGTAACAACGCAAAGCAGATAAATGGAATTTAACATTTAAATCACACTGTTAAAAATAGGTACTCAAAAATAAGAAAAATGTACTCATTTTTGATTACATTCGATGCTTATGGCTCCAAATATATGAGTTTTAATTTTGAAAAAGACATGTACTCAAATGGGTATATCCTTTCCTATATTGGTTGTCTTTTTAAATCACTTTCAATAAATATCGACAATTACAACCGTCTTACCGGTAATTGAACCCAGATCCTCTAAATAAATGTTAAAAAGGTGTGCCAAAAGAATGGGAAGTAATATAATTGAGTTGTAATAATTCAGTTCACATTAAGCAATCGATATCAAATAATGTGGAAAATCATCTCCTGAATAACTATTTTAAGCTTGTCATGTCGCATTGTTAAGATGGCTTGAACAGAAGCCGAGATTAACAATATTAATTAGCACTCCTCATTTTTGCGAAAGTGCAGTTGCTAAAATTTCAGTACGTCGTTATCACTCATTTACGATGCAATTATACACAAAGACAAACGAGTCTGTTCAGGTACTCATTTTTAAGTACCTTTTTTTGCAGAGCAGTAATATACACCAAGCGTCTTTCGAAACCCTTATTGTAAAGCTCTCTGTGTCCGTAAAACAGAAACTATTTATGTTCATATACACATTGAAAAAATATAGTGAAAAATATTATTTTAACAGTTTGCACTGTCGCCTCTCAGGCACCAACATAACGACCCGTTCTTTTGTTTCCCTGTTCTTTAAAATAAACGAGAACAGAATGATCTTGTGTTTAGAACATCAATCTTTTTTTCAACTTGTTTTCTTGCAAATACAAAACAGATTAGGATTTTTTTTCCCTTTATGAGTATAAAAAAAATCTGTGGAAAAGAACGTACAGTGGAAAAACTGTTCCATAGAAAGAACACAAATATCTAAGTGTTCTTGGAGTGCAAAGGGTTAAAAACTCCTTCAATGAAAAAACAACTTTACATTTTCAAAAACTACTAAAATGTAACAACGTTAAACTTTATAGTTAACCTTTTCTCTCTTTTATCTTAAAGATTAAGATAAAAGAGAGAAAAGGTTAGCTATAAAGTTTAACGTTGTCACATTTTAGTAGTTTTTGAAAATGTAAAGTTACTTGTGTACTTGTTACAATACTTTACTTACAATACTTTACTTCTTTAATACCCTATCTTGAGACCCACATTCTAAAAAATTACGTTGTACCTTCAAAATTCACATTCAAATAAATCTCACAAATTCTCCAGCTTAACAACGAAACAAACAAGCATTCAAAACGCTTCTCCCATCAACCAATACCCCGTTAAACCCACCCCAACCATAAACGGATCAGACACAAACTTCTGTTAGTTGCAAATGCCACGTCCTGTAATTGCAAAACCGGATTGATATTTAAAAGCTTTGAATTTATGTTCCTTTCCAAAAGAAACACGCGTGTTTCCAAACCGGGGACGCGTACGTATTTAATTAAAACAAAGCATTCTTCCGTGATTAATAACGAGTTCTAGGGGGGTGCGCTGCGACAAATTAATTTAAAAGCTTCCTTTCAAATCTTGGGATGAGTAATACATTATCGCACAACTGGGAGTCATAAACCATTTTCAATCTGTATAATAGAACAGCGGCGATCAAATATTTCTCCGTTTAAATATCGGTAAAAAATGTCTCCTTGTCTGTTGTATTTTAAATACATTATCAGGAGAAATGAATTGTGAATATTGCGTTGTGATATTTCTTATTGGTGCTCGATTTAGTTTGTTAAAAGGTTTTATGGGTTTTAGTAATTGGTTTGAAGTTTTACGTATTTGGATGCATTGTTATTTGAAAATTGTTTTAAGTTAAGTGCATGTGCTTCAATTCGTATAAGTATCTACAAAAAAAACTTGTTTTAGATTTATGAAAATAGGAATTTAAAGTAGTTTTTTTTGGTTAAATTAACGGCACATTAGTTACACAATAAGCAATTGATGAGGGTTCGGTACAATGTTAAAAATGAATTCTGGTATTTGACGAACATTTTTTCGTTTTTGACGAAACAGTAAAACTATGCAATCCATTAAATATTTCGTCAAACTGAGGACATTCATTTTATCGATTTTTAACAAAATTTATTTCTTCAAAAATGAGTACGATTTTAACTCAATATCTTCAAGCCGACTCGAACATTAGACCTCTCGTTCGAGCGTCCAACGCTCTGTCCACTCGGCCAAGAAGGCTCGTTTGAATTCTGACAATATAAGTATAAGAACCAAACATGAACTGATGACCCAGAAAAGAAAAGGAATCTAAGTAAATGACTTTTGTTCTAAATTTGAAGATTCCTGTTTCATCAAAATCACGTGATTGTATGACGAAACAATTGCCAAATATAACTAAAGTAGCCTTGAGGATTGCAGAATTTTCAAAAATGAATGTATACACCCCAAACTAAAAAGATCCGGAAACATTGCCTTTACATTTTTAAGATAACGATGACAACACCTAACCTGGACATTTCATTCCCTATACTTTCACTCCACGACCAACGTAAAATGATTTGAAGATGGATTTAAAGTATATCGCACCCAACCTTCGAGCATGAATGGACTGTAGTATAGCGAATATGACGGCATCATCGTGAAATCAACATCTCAGACCGAATGACCTCAGACACGTGACCTCTTTTCAAAAATATGAATTAAAAAATACTCGCGATTGCGTGATGAATTGGGAAATGTGTAACATTGAAAATTTATGAATGAAATGACGTAATTAACCACGTGTCTGAGGCCATACATGTTGGCCTCACGTTGATGTTAGCGAGATTATAACGTTATGTTTACTCTAATATGAAGGATCCATGCTCGAAGCACCCAACACGACTTGAACTCACAAAACTCTGATTACGATTTCGGCGCTTTTTCAACCAGACCACGTAGGCCGAAGGAAATAATATAATTTTAAATTTATTTATAGAATCTAGGCTGTATATCGATCGATAACAGCAAATAAATTATTGTATGGTGAATGATTGTCCAAATGAATGTACAAACAATGATTGGGACTTTCAGCCATCGATTTTATTTTATGATAAACAAAGTTCACATCGACATCTAGAATTTCTATATTTCTGGTATCTAATAATTTAGTTTTAAAACTCCCCTTATTAAAACTTTTTTCGAAATTGAAATTTGATATAATTTATTGTTAACATTTTGATTTTGTACAATACCCTTAAAACCATTTTATAAAGAGACACAAAAAGAAAGAAAGAAAGACACATAATGCATACAAGTCTAAAATCTACGACTATTTCTTGCCATTTCTCAAGAATTTTTGGAAAGAAGACAAAAGAGGTGTTTTAAAACTGAGCTCTAGATATATTCTCTGAGCTTCCTACCTGCTATTCTTCAAATAAGGACAACAGAAAAGTTTTCTCTCTACGCTTCGTCTGTTTCAACACATTGAGAATATCTCCTCTACAACATTTTAGATGCATTAAAGGAAAGACTGTCCATATTCACTGTATTTACACTATATTCACTGTATTTACACTATATTCCCTATATTTACAATGTATTTACGCTGTATTCACTGTATTTACACTATATTCACTGTATTTACACTATATTCACCGTATTTATACTATATACACTGCATTTACACTATATTCACAGTATTTACACTATATTCACTGTATTTACACTGTTAAAAATAGGTACTCAAAAATAATGTACTCATTTTTGAGTACATTCGATTCTTATTACAGCTCTGAATACATAAGTTTCCTTTCTGGAAAAGACATGTACTCAAAAATGAGTACAATGAATAAAAAGAGCAGGGGCCCCAATCAGATTTATCGTGCACCAGTCCCGTATACACGCCAGCATAATTTGTTAGATGTTCTGGACGACTTTCTAGTATTTTTGTAACGAAGCTAGCAACCCTTCGATGGCAAGATCACTACTTTTTAAAATTTTCTTTGTCAAGTCCATCGCACGGGCTCGAACTAGTAATCCTCTGATTACCAACTGAGCACCTTTCTCCACTGGGTAATTGGTGGCCCCGGTTTGTATTGACAATAATAGATTACAAATGCCCGCAGTTGCCTTTTACAATTTAATCTGTTTTATTATTATTTTATTTTTAGCTGTTAAGTTATTTAATAATATATTGTACAACGATTCAAAAATATATACTATTCAAAATAAACTAAAACGTTACAACTTATTCGTGGCTTAATATTTATTTCAGCACTTTTTGATTAAATTTTCTGAAAGATAAAGTATGTTATGTCTTAACTAAAACAAGAAAATGAATACTTTTATGGAATTGTAAATACATTGTCTAAAGGTTATTAATTTATATACTACAGAAGGATAACAGTAATATTACCCAATGTTAAAATATTTTGATCACAAATGTATATGCATGTATTTTTTAACAAAAACTTTTTGAAACTCAAAATCTGAATCAACAGTTCAAACCTTCGGGCCTGGATCCTTCATAGTAGAGAAAACATATTGTTATAATTTCGCTAACATCAAAGTGAGGCCAACATGTATGGCCTCATACACGTGGTTAATTACGTCATTCCATTCATAAATTTTCACTGTTACACATTTCCCAATTCATCAGCCAATCGCGAGTATTTTTTTAATTCATAATTTTGAAAAGAAGTCGCGTGTCTGAGGCCATTCGGTCTGAGATGTTCGTTTCACGATTATGACGTCATATTCGCTCCACTACAGTCCATTCATGCTCGAAGGTTCAAACCGTACATCAAAAATTCTAACCGAAAATAATTTTAGTTCAAATAAAGGATAAGGGGGAAATCCGCCAAAGCGTCAAAATTAATGTCACCAAATATGATTTAAATTGGCAACCCTACGCAATTCTTGCGTAATGGGTTCAACCAAACGAATGCCGAAATAGTGAAGTAATATGTATAACAAGCATGACAAATTCGAATCTAAATCGTAATTTCGTTATTTTTCCAATCGCCACTTTGTTATTAGTTTTTGCGCAAGTTTTACCATTCCTATTTTATAATTGCTTAATACTTCGCATATTTAGTAATAATTATCGTATAAGTTATAAATCATCGCCAAAGTGACGTCATGTAAGTTTTTCATTCAGTCTCTCTGATTGGCTTAATTTACAGCAAGTAGCTCCACCCATTTGATATTGATATCTCAGTGTTGGAAATGCAAATCCTAGACTTTTCGCGCCAAATTCATCAATGAAAATTGGTTTGGCGGATTGTCCCCTTATTCTTTAGATTTACCATAATGTTATCACTTTTTTCTCATGTATGGTAATTACCAGTCAAAATACTTCAAATAAAAAAAAGAATGTCGAAACAAGAAAGGAAATGCATTCAACCGTTAATGTCAGAGAAAATAAGTGGAAATTTCATGACGTCATAGATCGATATTTGATAGTCTTGACATCGGCGGACAAACATACATTAAAATCTTAAAGTAAGATGATGATATCATTTATATGAAAACTTTCGTTACATATTTTTCCCACTTTCAAAAGAACAAATAAAATCGGGTATAAATTATAAAACAAAATTGCAATTCTAATTTTAGAAATAATTTAAATATTTTACAAATATGAATTACAACACAATGTACCTCAACTCATTGGTTGAGTTCTTAGAAACCTTAATCAAAAAATATATTATTATATAAAAGTGTATGCAATCTAAAAAGCACTTTTCAAACACATTTTACTAACTGAAAATACGAGTAATAATATTATATTTATTTGAAAATGTTTCAACCACTTACGCCAGATTGAAGCCTTTTTAAATAATGTTTCTATTTTAAATTTAAGATTTCCTACGCATTAGAATTATATATTTCTTGATTTAATAATTCATTCATTTTAAAAAACAATGTTGAAATATGTTGTAGTAAATATTCAATCAAGTCTATATTATGATATTATTTGTACAGACATTTTTATATAAACCTCTTAAAGTATGAAAGTATTGTAACAAACGATATAAAAGACTCTACTTTTTAAACAGTCTTTAAATATTAATAAGAACTTTTTGTGTTTGAAGTATTTTGAAGTTTTTTATATACAATGTACGTGTTTCAACTAGTTAATGCATTTGTTTAAGTATTTTAAAAGTAAATTCGGCTATTTTAAAATTTAACTTTGATCTAGAATCATATGTTTTCTAATTTGTCTATAACAATTTTTTTAAACTAATTTCCATTTAAAAAAATAATCTTTAAAATATATTGTATAAATTGGTGCTACTTTTTTAAATGTTTCAATATAAATTATTAAAAGCAGTGGAGGCAAGAAAGGGTGGTTGCCCCTCACTTTTTTAATATTAAGCTTTTAAAAAATAAAACATGATCCCCAACCCCTTTCCTCCCACTACTACAGACAATGTACGCAAGCCCATTCGCTCCCTCTGACATTTATACCACGTGGGGGAAGGGGGGAGAGTTGTCGACAACTGCAGTATACGATTCCTCCAAATCCTGAAATCAAATTATAGGGGTAATAGCATACCTTCATATAGAGAATGGTAAGCCGCTTCGACAATTCCTATTATTAATTCATTCCACCCTCTGACCTTTGAACTGCGTGGGGGGAATGTAAAGTATTTTCTAGAAGGCAGCCAAGACATTAACAACCTGACTAAAAATCTGCTTTATTGTAAATTTATAATTTTTTAAAGTTGCGTTATTAAATATTTTGTAATGTGTATTTTAATTTGATACACTGATATACTTCAAATAATACAAAATCGTGAGTATATATAAATAAATATGCGATGCTTATTATAATTTTTATTTCAACAGTAGGAAGAGTGATTATTTTTTTTATTCCTCCCCCGCCACACATACACTCCTTGTTTTCTTTTGATCTTACTCCCACAATTTTAGCACCCAATCGCCGCCACTGATTAACAAATACAACACAAAACAATACTTTATAACAAAAAAAAACACTTATCGCAACAAATTCGTTTAAAATAAACTATCAAATATATAAAACTAACTTACATTTACACCTCACCGGATCTTCAAAGGAGATAAACAAGTCCACGAGTAACCAGAAATCGTTCACAAAGAAACCAATCGTCTGCACCCACCTCGAGACAACGAACTCCCCGCTGCCTCAAGCAAAAATAACAAGATCGTCTGGCGAAAACTCAGTCTCATGCCTCCTTTAGAAACACATGACAGCGAAGGGAGAGAGATGCGGAGCTGAGGGGAGTTGTCTTTGCTGCTGCTGCTCCCTCTTAGTTCCGGCGACAGAATGATCGTCTGCATCGAGGGAGAGACTGAGTGGGGGAGTGAGAAGGGAGGGTGAGAGAGGCAAGAGGCGCTATTCGAAAAATAATTCTTTGTGATATTGTTTTTATATTTCAGAAATAAGAGTCAATTTATAGCTGAGAGTTGGAAATTGAATGTTCTGTGATCGTTCTGTAAGACATCAAATATTTTATGAAGAAGAAAATTATAATTTTTGTAATATTATTTGTTTGTAGCGCCATCTATTGTTATTGTATTTTCAATAACTGTTACCCGAGGTTTCACACGCATTAAAAAAAATACCCTATTAGTCCTCTCTCCTCGTTTATTTCTTCTCTTTCATTTTCTCGAAGGCAGAATAACTGATCAATTATTTAGACATCTCCGAATGTTAGCTTTTTCGTTGAAGTACAATTGTCAGAAAGAGTTATTTCTCCTAAGTAATTTTTGATCGCCAACTTCCAATTATTTAAAACAATAAATATATATTAATTTATTTTTAAAGTATTCCATTGTTGTCAAAAGCTTATGATTTTATAACAATGTAGATACTACTTTTTTTAAATGCCATTTTAAAAAATAACTTCTAAAACCGTTATAAAAGGGAAAAATAAATGGAATTTAAACATTTCAAGCCTCTGCAGGCGAACAATTAGAGGTTCAATAGTATATAAATATATATAAATTTTCAGACATGTCCAAGCAGCGGAAGGTAGTGTTTTGCGCGCCAAGGCCGCACACACTGACTCTTTATTTTATTAATGTTGATATTTTGACACGTGACAGTTTTTCTATGTGCATTTAAATTTCCACTTTTGAGATCGCTTAAATATAAATTAATATACATATCTATCTTGATATTATAAGTTCACTGTACGTTTAATACTTTAACAATTAAAAAAGTAATAAAACGAATTATTTTCTTCTGTTGAAACTCTAATTCTTACCATCTTACTGATGCGTTGAAATTGTTTTTCTGATAATTTTGTTTTTCATGTCTCTGGTTTCTGAAATATTTTTTCATCAGTAACTTTTAAATACAAAATGTGCAATAGCTTATATTGGTAATAAAAATTATTAATTTAGGCTTAAAAAAACATTAGATTATCGGGTGCAGAAAATAATGCAGAATGTGTATGCAGTTTTTTTTAAAGATATTTGTAGAAACGTGTCATATTTGTTAGAAACCTACACTTTTAACAGTTTCGGCATGTGACTGACAAAATCTCCTGTAGTAATGTTTTTATATTCTCGTATATCGCAAAAATCTGTGAAAGTGGTAAAAAAAATAATATTTCTAACTATTTATATTAATCCTTTAAAAGAAATCTCACCAAAATTTAATCATACTTTGCTGTGTCATTAAGAAATAAAAAACTCATCAAAACTGCTTTAGCTTCTAAGAATTCAATCACTGCTCCTGATGTACAATTTTCAATAAATATTCAATGTACAAATGGGACTTTTTACTTTACTTTTTTTATGATATTTTCGATTAGTTTCCAAAGTCGTGTCTTTTGCCTTAACCTAATAAAATATATGAAACTATATCGCCACACAGACTATTGAAGTAAACTTACTAGTAGTTAAAGTATTTTTTTTTCAAAGGATTCAAAATCAATTATAATTTTTATAAAACAAGAAAACAAAATAATTTGGCCAATGACTAATTTGATTATTTCTGACTATATTCTAAACTTTCGGCTAACTGTAAAGTTGTAATGAACTTCGAATTTACGTTTAATTATATGTTGCGTTGAAGTTTGATTGAAGCAGTTAAATCGTATGTTTTCTTTGTGCAAGGCAATTTGCTCCTTGTGCGAGTATAATATATACCACTTATTTTTTCATAAAGCCACTATTGTATTTTTTATACAATTAATCCACAAAACGTCTAGGATACGATGTGCTGTTGCTACAAGTTATAAAATATACATAGTTAAAATTATTATTTGTTTTTATCTATACATTCGCAGAATGGGCTCCCATTGGCCCAATGGATAAAGACGATCGGCTAGTAATCAAAGTATTGCGAGTTCGAGCCCGACTGATGGACTTGACAAAAAAAAAAAGTGAACATGTAGTTATCTTGTTATCGGAAGGTTGCCACCTTCTCTAATAAAATACTAGAAAGTCGTCTAAAAATATCCAACAAATTATACTGGTGTGTATACGGGACTGGTGCATGATAAATCTGATAGGGGTCCATTGTCTTGACACCTATTAAGGTTGCGTCGAGTGCCAGTTCAGGTGTTGTCTCTTCATCTGACCATGGTTCAAAAACACGAGACATCGTTCTCGGGTCTTTCCTTCTTTCCCGAACCGTCACCAATAGCCCACTGTACAAATTTTATGTCACGTGCTGTAGTGGAACGTTATTTAACCAAACCAAATCACTCGCAGAAATAGATATCTGTTGAATTCGCAATTACTTCAAACTACTGAAACCACGCAAGAAATGAAGAGAGGAAACGTGGCTAAAATCAACTTAATAGTTCGTTGGAAACATATCAGAGTTGAGTCGGAAAGGGACGTAATAAGCGGCAGCACCTAAACATAACTTGAACTGCATTGACGTCAGCATTTCCGTACGTCCCACTTACAGTTCAAGGCGCCTTGAGTTTTTATTTTATTTTTTACTTCAGATAAAGTTCCATTAAAATAAATTTGAAGGAATTTACAATTATAATTCTTTTCTTTTTAAAACTCATTAACATTGGGAGTAAATACTATATTTCATTAACATAAAATGTGTTACTTTATATTTTATTTCCTTTTCTCTGGTATAATTCATAAAACAAAATATAATTAACTCGTCCATGAAAAGTTTCAATTATATTTCATTAAAAAAATTCATTGAAAAAAACTCCTGTAAAAACATTAGTTTCACATATTATTGATTTTAGGATGATTTTTTACTAAAGATTTTATGCCGTTTAATTGATGGCAAAATATACAAATCAAAAATTAAAAAAGAACGAACTTAACTGAATAGTTCACTGTAATATTTGGATTGGTAAAGTAAACAGAATTTCTTATTTTCATTACTACGTATTAGCTTTAGTTCTTTTCAAAACTAATTACCATTAGGAGTCAATCCTATATTTCCTCAATATAGGGTTACTTTAGCTAATTTTATTTCTTTTTCCCTGGTATAATTCATGAAGGCAAATATAATTAACTCATCCATATAAATTTCTACGAATGACAATATTCAAAAGAAATCGGAAGCCAAAACTACTGAAAAAAAAATCTTTTGTTTTTTTCTTACTTCTGAAAAGACGATTAAATTCGTGCAAAAAAGCGACTCTTCAAAACCTCCCCCACTAATTTTATTAATAGAAATATCCAAAAAAAAAAACGTCCTAAGAACTTTCCAAGATAAATTTCTTAAGGGCCCACAAGAACGAGTACTTTAAGTCTTTCTTAATTTGAATTCTTCTAGCTGTGAATTATTTAAATCCATTTCGTATAGGCTTAAGATGGAACAAAAAAAAATGGCGACGAATTTTAAAGCTAGAAAAATAAGTGCTTTTTACCTTTTGTGTTCGATTATTAAGTTTTTTGCGCTGGAGTGGAGCTGATAGAAGTTGGTTTTAATGGATCAATGTCGTTTCATTTAGATTCGGTTAAATATATTTTTCATTCTTTCTTCATAAAAATACACATTAGTAGAAAAGTCATTTAAAATAAGAGGGAATATTTTATATATTTTTAAATGGGTATATTGTTTATAATGCGTTATATGCTGTACATCAACCACAAAAAATATTCATAAATATTAATATAATTAAAGAGGCAAGATGAAGAAGGAATTAGATTGTGATGACCCCTGAGTGATCATCCACCACAGTACTATCACAGTATCCATCACAGTACTATCACAGTACTATCACAGTATCCATCACAGTACTATCACAGTATCCATCACAGTACTATCACAGTATCCATCACAGTACTATCACAGTATCCATCACAGTATCCATCACATTACTATCACAGTATCCATCACAGTACTATCACAGTATCCATCACAGTACTATCACAGTATCCATCACAGTATCCATCACAGTACTATCACAGTACTATCACAGTATATATCACAGTACTATCACAGTATCCATCACAGTATCCATCACAGTACTATAACAGTATACATCACAGTATCCATCACAGTACTATAACAGTATCCAGCACAGTACTATAACAGTATCCAGCACAGTACTATCACAGTATCCATCACAGTATTATCACAGTATCCATCACAGTATCCAGCACAGTACTATCACAGTATCCATCACAGTACTATCACAGTATCCATCACAGTATCCATCACAGTAATATCACAGTATCCATCACAGTATCCATCACAGTATCCGTCACAGTACTATAACAGTATCGAGCACAGTACTATCACAGTATCCATCACAGTACTATCACAGTATCCATCACAGTACTATCACAGTATCCATCACAGTACTATCACAGTATCCATCACAGTACTATCACAGTATCCATCACATTATCCATCACAGTACTATCACAGTATCCATCACAGTACTATCACAGTATCCATCACAGTATCCATCACAGTACTATCACAGTACTATCACAGTATATATCACAGTACTATCACAGTATCCATCACAGTACTATAACAGTATCCAGCACAGTACTATAACAGTATCCAGCACAGTACTATCACAGTATCCATCACAGTACTATCACAGTATCCATCACAGTACTATCACAGTATCCATCACAGTACTATCACAGTATCCATCACAGTACTATCACAGTATCCATCACAGTACTATCACAGTATCCATCACAGTACTATCACAGTATCCATCACAGTACTATCACAGTATCCATCACAGTACCCGTGATTCGACCAGGCCATCACGGGACTTGATTTTAATTATTAAATACCATGTGGCAATTTCCTAAAACTGTGTATATAAATCAGATCATAATGTTGTAAATATATTCTATCTTGTAATGCAAACGCTGGGGTAAATGTGAGTTAAGTGATTTTGTTTAACTTAGTAGTTCTTTGAAATTAAAATTGCTTTTGGTGTTAAAATATATTCATTGTGTGTGATACCTATAAACTAATATTTTTGAAAAAATCTAATTTTGATGTAGATGGCAGCTTTAAGAACATACGAGTCTTCCATCAAAATTGCATGACTCTGCTTGAATTATTTAGGCAGATACAGATCAGTAAAAAGTATGTTTCACTTATAATGGTTCGATTTCGTTAAGCGAACCTAAATGCCAAATGTGCGAAAAGCGCCAATTTTGTTAACCTACCACCGCTAATCACGCTCACGATCGATGAAAAGGAAAAAATATCATGGCAATTTCTTCCTTAGCGACAAATAGTGAATGCTCAATGGAAAGATACCCTTTTTCTTCAAGATTGTTGTCGGTGAAGAAGCTTTTTATCTTGGAAAGGGATTTTTATCAGTTAACCCTTTTCCACTTTCCCCTTCAATTAATAATTAATATCAATGTAATAGTCTGCAAATAATAAGCTATATGTACCTTCATTATTTCGCGAATATTCCATCATTAAATTTTACATATTAGATAAATTTTCTATTATAAAATAAGAGTAATGTACTTTTTCAAATTTTCACTAATGAATGTTGTCGGTGTTCTAAATTACCAATTATTTTATTATCCTCATTCAACAAAATTGTAACCGACATTTGTTCCAAATATTTTACGATTGTTAAATAACATTACCTGACAATATTTCGTATTTATCCATATAAAATATAGGGTAATAATAAAATAAATATAGATAAATTAAAATAATGAGTTCTGTTTAAAACTTCGACATAGAATTTTGATGTATGTCAACGCTTTAAGGCTCTTTAAATCCAAATAAATTGCTTTTTATAAATATATTCTTCAACATATTGCAATAAGAATGAACTTGAAAGTTAACTATACCTGACATTGAGTTTTCAAATGTTTCAGAATGTGCAGAAGTAGTAGACAAAATGGTATATTAAATTTAGTCCTATAATAAATAGTGGTCGAAAAATTAGGGGTGGTTCGTTTTTTTTCAGTATTTCACGAAAATATTCCATCTTTAAATTTTACATAAAAAATTAATTTTTTCCATCTTTCTTTCTACATACGAATTTTAAATTACATCCTTAGTAATGGTGCAATGGATTCAAGGGTAAAAACATATTAGTTTTCTATGTCAGCTACGTTACTAGAATTCGTATCAAATTCTCTACGTATACCATATTAAATAGTATGCAAATAAATTTCAAAATTAGACAAATAAATACAGTAGTTTTAGAAGATAACCAGTTCAATTAAAGTGATTTATTTATTTGTTTTCCTTAAACGCAATCCTAAAAAATATTTTTCCTTGGATTTTAATGAAGAAACTAAATCACATTAATTATTGCAAACGGTAATATGCATAGAGTAATGATACAAATAGAGGAATAAAAATGCTGATTTCCGTGTGTCCATCATTGAAACCACGTGATATGTGAAAATGCCAATTCATTCATGCGCCAATATTACTTGGCAGGCCTTGGCGACTATAAGATCTAAACGAGATCGAAGTATTGTAATATGGTTTTGTGTTTAATTTTGTATTTAAATATCGTTTTTTTGAACGAGTGGCACAATTTAAGGGAGTTTAACAAATATATTAAGGAGATTTTTCTTACTTTGTAGTTTTGAAATAATTGCATTACGTTTTTATGTAAAAAATTTACCATAAGCGCAGTTTTTTCAATTGTTATTTTGTATACTTCAATAAGAAAATATGAACAATAAAACCTGAGAAATATAAAGAGTTTCGCTTCTTCGAGTATTGAACACAAATAAAATATTTTCGTTCCGTTAATGAAGAGGAAATATTTAGCGCATATTGTTTGAAAATAAGTAAATACGTACATATATGTTAAGAAGTTGAATACGGACAGAACTCCATATCACCAAAAAAGAAGAAAGTGTGGAAAATTTGAAACTCCTGCAGATGTCTGAACGCCAAATGTGGCAGCGCTATAACCACGTGATGTTGGTTTTTCTTTTCAATGTTGACACCGCGGCCTTACGAGAGTCTGGTATTGAAGGCGCTCTCTATTTAATATTACTACTCTCTGTTAATATGTAGTCATCACAGAACTAAATCAGTCTTTGGAACTCCCAAATTGAGAAAATTTTACCGAAAAAAATATAATTCATACCAAATAAAGAAAACTATGTTACTGTCACTTTCACTAGTACCGGTTTTAATTTGGATATATATTCCTACCCATATTAAATGAAGTATGCATCTTTACTTTTTTTGATTAAGACATATTTAAATATAATACAAATTTGTACATACCCTGAAATTTATTTATGAAATAGTTCATTTAAGCCTGATGAGCAAAATCGTGTACACATTTCTGATTTTTAATAGCAACTGTACTTTCTGTGTGAAAAATGATAGAAAAAAAATATTTTAAATAGTTAATTAAATTTAAAAAATAACGTATGAATATCCATTTAATTTAAAGGGAAAAAATAAAAAATTAATATATCCCAGATAAATTTCGTTTTTTTTTATGAAATCAACGACAATGTATTTTACAGAAACAATCTGAAGAAATATCTGTCATTTTTAGAAACTCAATTTACCTCACGTTTTATTTTTATATTTGAATCGAATTACTTTAAAACTTAAATGAAAAATCGTTACAATAGCAGCTCATTATTTCGAATCTCGAACTTAAAAAATAGAAGATTTTAAAAGAATCGGATTAAAATTATTTATTTCAGAACAGACTATTTTTTTCCTACACAACTTCTTCATTTTTAATGAATACTTTCTCAACTGAAATGAAGAGAAAAAATGAAGTTAGAGCTAAATAAAAATAGCACAATTCGATCAATAATTATTATTTTTCTTGTTGGAAATCTTAAGCAGGGAAATCAGAGTAGCTGATAACATTCTTTAATTTTTGAAATGTCCGTTATTATTAAAAATTCGATGGTGTTCATAAAAAAAATTGAAATTCTTTCCTTCCGATTTAGAATAAAAACTTATTCTAATTAGGTGCTTTATTTGGAATTTTTTGTAAGTGCTTTTTTCTAAAAATGATCAAATACAGTGAAGATGTTTAAAAAAAAAAGAGTTGAAGATGTGCTAATTAGTTCCAATAATTAAATTTTAGGGAGAATATTACGTTCTCAAATTGGTCAAAATGCTTCAATTTTATTTTTTTGGCTGATGAGAAATGAGTTGAGTTTTTATGTACTAGTTATCTTTTGAATAACAATTTTAAAAAAAAACGGTTGAACAATCCTATTTTTAACTATTAAGGGGGTCCGATACCTTCGACATTTTTTTCTTTATTTTTATACTTGTACAATCCAATTTTTTTTCTCTTTCTAAATATGCATAAAAAACCATTTTAAGACCCTCAATTTTTTTTTTTAATTGCACATTTATTTTTAAATTAAATTTTTAGTAAATTTTTTAACAATTTTAAAATTCCTACTCCTTTTTTGTTTTTCAATATTTTGAAGCAATTTTTTTTATTTAAGATCTTGAATAATATGTAAATAGATGTATGCATTCAAATTTTGATTCAGATACATCACTTTAAAAATATAAAATATATTAGAAATTTTGGAAAAAAAATTGACGAAAAAAAATAAAATTCCATTTTAAGTGGTTTTAAAAAACAAATTATGGTAAAAATAGGAAATCTGAATGCATACATCTATTTAAAATATATTTATCTTGCTATACACACAAAAATTATTATTTTAAGTATAATAGTAAAAAAGCCTTAGCATTTTTAGTGTTCATTAAATTTCAAAACCACGAACAGAGATATTTGCTTTTAAAGTTTACATATGATACAAATATGTTATAGGAACGCATCATTAAAACATTCATAACTAAAAAAGTAATAGGAATTTTTTGAAGCAGTTTTTTGTGAGTTATTAAGATAAGTTTGAATATTATTTTTTAAATATAAAAAAAAAATGACTTTTTTTGCGAATGTTGGGTATCGGACCTCCTTAAGGTAACCAGAGGGAATCTGGGCAAGACGTGTAAGAATTTTTTTCACAGTAAGTTTTATCATCTATCAGATTATTTTTAGAACTTAATCCGTATTGGGGAGGGGGGGGAGGAGTGAGGCTCTTTCTATGAACCTCTACGGCTATTGATATTGTTCCTATACGTTGTTATATGATAGTAGCTAAAAGTAAATTCATTTTTTACATTGTTTTGCTTCACTGTAAAAAAAAAATACTTAAAAATGAGTACCTGAACATACTCGTTTTCCTTTGAGTACAATTTCATCCTAAATGAGCAATGAAGTACTCAAATTTAAACAATCGTACTTTAAAAAAAAAATTAGACTTGTAGCTATATTCATAGCACGTCATAGCTATAGTGGCTAAAATCAATATTGAGACTGTTATCCCTATTTGAGGAGCGAACATTTAAAACGTGTTTTGCGACATTAAAGGGATTTGTGGGAACATGCAAATAACTTTTCAAAAATACCTGTTCCAAAGTCTCGTATACAGATTCCAATATTTTCAAGTTAATTCAAAGGGAAGAAAACAAGTTTTGTATAAAGTACTTCAATAGAAAAATTAGGAGTCTAATATAGTGATGCAGGCAGGTAGGTATAGATTTTTCATGGGAGGGGTTCACTGTCCCCCAAAACAATTCACACCTCCCCCTCACCCCCATTTTTTTTAAAAACTTATTAATTTTTATTGAAGTACACAGGAATACAGTGGCAGATAAATATCAAAACAGCAACATCATTTAATTTTTATGGAATCGTCACCAATATCAGTCATTATCTATTTTTAAAATTAGTAAATATTCCTCCTAATTAGGAAATAAATTAGAAAACAAATTTAAGTTTTGAGAACCCTTGTTTAGAATAATGTATGTTTGGAGCAACTTGTTTATACCACCCAGTTTGACGATATTTTCCCTTTGTAACATAAACCCAAATACTAAATAATGAAACACGATTACGTCCATTTTAGGCTTAGTTTGAGATAAAAATGGCCTCAAAATATGTTTTTGGCGCCTTTTGAAAACTATTTTTCGAAAAAAGACCCCGAAAAATACCTGGGTTTCCCTTATGTTACTCAACAAGAAATGTTGTACAAGAAATTGAATTTTTTCTAGTTTTTTTTAAAAGTATTTTTATGATTTTTACAGTAATTCGATTTTTAATTATTTTTTCTTGGCTTTCAATGGGAGGGGTTTGAACCCGCTGAACCACCCCCTTACCTACGTGCCTGTAGTGATGTAATAAACCAATTTTAAGAAGTTTGGGGCTAAACAAGTTTGAATAGTTACCCTTCATTTATATTGACTTATCCACTTGGTAAAAGATAACAATTATAGAAATATAAATATAATCAACCGTTTAAAGACCCCCCCCCTCCCCCCATTCATTTTATGGAACCTACGTCTAAAAATACTGCTCGAAAAATAGTATGAGAAAAATGTAAAAATTCCTTAAAAAAATAGAGTGCAGTTATTTTATTTTGTAAAAAAAACAAACGTATATTAAGCCATATTTTAATGCTAAATTAGTTAAAGTGTTCGTTTATGGAGCTGCCTTTAAGTTAACTAGTCTCCTAGAATCACCATTTTTGTAACTATCTGAAACATCTACAGATCAATATTTCAGTACCTACTTTATAAGACTTTAAAACAGAAGATTATTATTATTTTTAAAAATATCTAATACTATGATTTTTTTTTACTGTGATTGGTAATTTTTTTTTTTAATTTTTAGAATAAATAATTTTAGGAAAAAAAAACGTATCTAATATTTTATTTCTTGTGTTAAAGTATTCGGAAATGTTACAAAAACTCCCTATATTTCAAGTAGTTTTTAAATAATGTGACCACCAAACTATGGAAAAAGTACGTTTCGAGTAAATTGGCGTTTGGGTTTATCCGAAGAAGAAAAAATCGATATTTTATTTCTTTAGAAATATATTTGAAATATTTAAAAATTACGGATTAGTACCATGAGATCGTATTTTAAACAGAACAAATAAATATTTTATAAATAACGAGAATCTAAAAAAAAATTCATGTGTTTTACCCCTTTCAAATTATTTCTTCTTATTTTTTTTTTACTTTTAAATTTACGAGTAAAGAACGACCAGTTCCTTTTCAAGTCATTTCCATTAATATATCCATATTACTTTGACATCTAGGAATTTGAAATTGAAATTGGAATTGGCTGTGGAGGATACCACAGAATAGTTTTTAAAATTTTCCCAACTTAGTTTGATTTCGATTTTCTTTTCGGTTAAAAAAAGTTTAATGAAAAAGTTTTAATATGCAAATGTCATTCATACGATAGTACGATAATTGAAATAACTTTTCTTTGCTAAATATCAAAGAAATTCTTGAAATTCATACATTCACGAGTCGTATCAGAATAAAAATAATCTTTCAGTTTCAGGATACTGGTGACTGAAAGCTTATTATATATTTTTTGAAATTGAAATGGCTGAACTGAACTAATGTCGATTTTTTTAATATATAATATATTTTTATAAAATAATCTTTCTAGAAAAAAGGAGGACTTTAAGGAAAATGCGCTAAAAAGTAAAAAAATATTTTTTTAATTTACGAATGAGTTGAAAAGAACTGAATTATTGAATATCAATTGTATACTTATTACAACTTTTTTAAATCGGCGCCAAAATTTAGGTATGAGTTTTGTAAATTGGCATCAACTTCAAAAAGTTGTACTAAGTATGAAATTGATATTCAATAATTCAATTCTTTCAAGTCATTCGTAAATTAAAAAAATATTTTTTACTTTTTAGCGCATTTTCCTTAAAATCGGTTTTCCTTTTTTCTAGAAAGATTATTTTATTTTTCACAGAAAGAACTGTGAATATAAGCAAAAATATTAAAGCACTATTTTATTTTTTTTCAGTTTAGCGGATTTTGGCTAAAGCAAAAAAAATAGTGCGCGTCTGGGCGGAGCCAAGGAAACTCGAGTACAATTATTGGCAACCAAAAGAAATGTTATTCCACTAGAGCCACAGAATTCTACATTAATGCTGTTATAAAAACAGTCATGTTAAATTAAAATATTCTTTTTGTTTTAAAAAACAAATTTTAATCAAAATATAATTTTAAGACTGTTCTTGATGAAATTTAATGAAGAGAAACTGAATATACACTTTTTATAATATTTAAATTAAACATTTTCATGCATTGTGGTGGTCTTTTGAAATATGCGCAGCTCCTCGGGTTTGAATCCTTAAGTCTGTCAAACGCATCGCGTTACGATCTAATACAAATACTATTGAAATAAAATAACTTTAAGTAATATATATGCAAATTATTTATTTGGAAATTACATGTTAATTATTATAAAATTATGATAAATATATCCCTAACCATCGCTAATAGAATATTGTTTAGCTCGAGTGCGATTTTAATCTAAATCAAATGAATGTTTAGTCACAAAAAAAACACTATTGTTAGTGAACTATTATTGTCAACCCCATTTTCACTGCATGAATAAAAACATGATTATTTCCCAAAATCTGAGATTTGATAAATATCCGTAAAATGATCGTGGTTCGGTTTAGAGGTTTTCGAACTACCAAGGGGCGGAATAACTTATTTCTACGCTATATTTCTAGCTTCTATGGAATATTGATCCAAAGTCAGCGATATCGAACATCCTATAATTACCAATAGAACATTGCACAACTCTAGTGAAAAGCGAATACAACCAACTAATCATAAGAAACTTTTTGACATTAATACACTTTTTAAAATCGGTCAAAGTACAGCGGTCATCGGCAAAAAACTTGAGCGACTTAAAATTATTGATATTTCAAAGGCCCATAATTACAGAGGGAATCGATATATTGGGATAAATGAGTTATCTGGTAGAGTAAAGTGGGCCTCTCTACTATATTGACCATTAGCGTGTGTGCACTTAAATAAAAAAAAAACGACAAGTTATACAATTCCGTTTGATTGGTCAAAACAGTTTGAATCATTTGCGTGAAAAGTATGTGGAGTGGAAAGTAACGAATTGTTGAAGATTTTTCTATGAAACCAAAATATCACTCTGTTTAATGGCGGCATAGGAATTTCCAAAAAATTCGAAAAGCAGTTCAAGACGAACAAAATTATACGATAAGTATAAACTTTTGCCAAGTGCGGAGATATTTAAAATTTCGCGATGACGCAAAAAGGAGCAGACTCGCGAAGGGGGAGGGGCTGTACCATTGAACTCTAACTGAAACTTCTGGAAGGCCCAAAACTTGTTTCCTCTATGGGCGCGTTGAAACCAATGTGGAAGCAACCATACTGTACCCAATAATTTTTTTTAAAGTGATTCAATTATGTTTTTTATACCATATCATTGTAGAAATATTAAATGTACATAAATATTATATTTTCTTCTTATAGAATCAATTTATATATTGCCAAACAAATAGTTTTTGCTCTTGCTTTGTAACCACTTCCACTTTGACTTGCAAAAGACTTTCTATTGTAAAAGCAGATCACATTTAAAATGAGTTTCAAAAGAAAATAGAAAAAAACTCAACCAACAGCAATACCTATCGGTTTATTTTTACATGAAAAATACACGAAATATTACGATAGCAATCAAAACAGGGTACAGTTGTTAAACCTTCAGTTGTCTTCAAGTCAACACAATGTCTTGTCCAGTCCAGAAGTTGCAGTTAGAGATCAGTGAGCTGTACCTAGTGCCTACCCGATTTTTAACGTTTCATCGTTGTGTAACACCAGTAGCCACCATTCGATCTCCTCCCGAGAAAACCCAATAATAGCTCATTTACTTCCCTATAAAACCTTTAATAGAACAAAAAAAAAACCACCCACACTGGCCGTTAATTAATCGTCCAGGCGGTGTTCCCGAAGAGATTAAAAATCCAATTTTTACCCATTTGTCCGGAAGACCATACTTTAACCCAACCCCTCAAACTACATTAAAAGTCGATCAAGAATACGAAGAAAGGGGAAAAACGAAGACTCGAGTAGGCGTGTTGTAGAGCGTACAACTCGGTGATAATCGATAGCCACGCAGAACTTCCGCGGAGTTGTTGCCATTCTCATCGGAGAAATATTCGGTGGGTGTGGCTGTTGGGTCATTATCCGGGTATAAATATTGAAGAAGCTTCTTTTCGTTAATGAGCTCTTGAAGAAGAGGTAAATAATGGGATAAAAAGATTCTCGGGGTGTTTGTCTAGAGGGGGTGTGGGGGCCGAGCAATCTGGACCTTGGGGTATTTATGAGTTATTAGCCCGCTATCTGCTTCTCATTATTCATGTTCTATTCGCTTGAATTCGTTAATTCTGGTCTCTTGTGTGTAGGGTCGATTTAGATTGTCAACAGTAATTGAAAGATTTATTTACGTTGTGTAATTTATTTTGGTTTCTGGTAAAAATGCAATGGAGGTTATTAATGTATTGTTCTGAAGCAGTGTTCCTCGAAGTGAAGTTTGATTAATTTTAATGCTTTAGTGAGTTGATTTTTAATGAGTATGGAAATTTTTGATAAACGTTGCCTTTTATATTTGAAATTTAAAAATGAATATAATCGAATGAATAAAAACCATGAAAAGGAATGAAAAATGAGCTTTTATTTGTGATTTATAAAAACATTTTTAGATTTTTATTTGATCGTCAAATCTTTTCAAACAAATTATAAATAAATCTTTTAAACTTTTATTTATCATTATATGTTTCTATTATGAAAATAAAATATGTAATATAATTACATAAAATTGCCTGCAATTTAGTGTTAAATATTTTAAATTTTGTCTTTAACTTTAAATTATTTATTCTGAATTAATAAGTACACACTAAATTGTATATTAACTTATGCCATGCAAAATATATAGTAAAAGTATAAAAATACTTTTTTGATTTAAATATATTCAAATAAATACTTTCATTATAAAATATTTAAAAATTAGTTTTAAAGTACTTATTAAGATTTTCAAATCAAACTAAATGAAATAAAACATAATTATATTACACACTTAAGGAATAACTCAGCTCAGAATTGTAACAATTAAATGAAGAGAAGGAAAAAGAAAAATCAGAAATTTTGATGGTTTTATGCAGACAAATTAAAACTTCGAAACACGTGCTGATTTTATGAGGATATCTGGAACAAGATGCAGGTTTCGTGAAATTTTTAGGTTTTCAGTGGAAGTTGTTGGTTTGATTTTTTTTTCAGGGTAAACAATTCATAGTAACAGCTCTTTTTTTACTTTAAAACTCCCTTATCCCCTACCACTTTTTACACTTTCAAAATTAACTCTATTTTATGCATTCTGCGATCGTCTATGCTACTTTCGTTAATTTTGGCAATAGTTTCGTCAGTGAATCCCTTGGCTTTTTAACGAAACAAGAACCTTTTAAATAATGAAAAAAAATTACTCTGATACGGTTCAAATTTTGGTTCTTATCTGTATTTTGACACAATACAAAAATGTATTTTTCTGGATCCGTCTACAGCACTTGATACATCGGACCAACAGATCCCTGGTTGGAGACGAGCCGTCGATTTTTATTTAAAATCATCTTCATTTCCTGAAAGATAAAATACGTTAAAAAAAACGATAATATGAATTTCCTCAGTTTGACAATAGTCAGATTTTCCACTAGGCCAACTAGCCACTGTCTGGGGCCGCAGTCTCAGGGGAGCCTCAAGCTACATATTTTTTTTTCACAGAAGTATATTATCAGAAACGCCTGCTAGCCATTGCTGTACTTCTCGGCCTCCTTGGTGAAGAGAAGGGAACGCTTTGGTAAGTTTCTTTAATATTTTTGTAGTATATATTCTCACTTATCTTTCTATATTTTTACTTGTATTTATATACAAAAGTTCAATATGTAAAATAACCCAAATTAAAAAGGAACCTGCGTTCACCTATTTTTTCCATGCGGATGATTATCTAACAATTGTATCTGACAACAACGTTTTGAAGCCAAGTAAATACGTAAAAAAAATTATATTTAATTTCTGAATAATATTACGTTAATGAAGCTACTTTACTTGGAAAAATAAGTTTACTTAGGTAATTCTTTTGCATGGCTGTTAATAATTTGAAAATGTTTTCTAATTGAAATCTCTCATTTTTCTTGTTCTCTGCTGTTGTTAAATTTGATAGTACTAATCTGACATGAAGTGACATCTGAAGCAGGCCCGTCGCACTGGAAACCCTAAAAGTAGGGAAGTTCAAGTTTTAAAAATCCCCGAGTTGGGAAAATTTATGCCTGAAGAAAATTAATATTGATATTAGTAAATGAAAGCTAGGGATGATTAGAAATTGCCCAACCTGTTTAATATTACCTAATATATATAAAAAAAAATTGAAAATGCAACTAAGTCAAAAGTGGAAATTTTCATCACTGTTCAGTTGTTAATTTCGAATCGTTGAGTGGTGAATTTCGAATCGTTAAGTTGGGAATTTCGAATCGTTAAGTTGGGAATTTCGAATCGTTAAGTTGGGAATTTCGAATCGTTAAGTTGGGAATTTCGAATCGTTAAGTTGGGAATTTCGAATCGTTAAGCTGGGAATTTCGAATCGTTAAGTTGAGAATTTCGAATCGTTAAGTTGGGAATTTCGAATCGTTAAGTTGGGAATTTCGAATACATATATTTCACGTCAAAAACGGTAAGGAGGGACGGGTGGGGGGAGAATTTGGAAAATTTCGCCTAGAGCCACACAAATCTTAAACCCGACGCTGAGTGTAACAAAATATTTAATCGGGGTGCATTTAGCAGGCGTCTGTTTCGTCAATGTCGCAAGTTTCGAGGAATGAGCAAACATTTTTAACAATGTACTAACGAAGCATTCATAACGCAATCCAACAACCCCGTTGCCTATTATTCTACGCAATTTCATCTCAGACGCTGTGGAATTAAGACTTGGAAGACGAAGACGACGACGAATGATGCAAAACCCATCTCTTTGTTCTGCCCGTGGCTCCGTGCCAGCTCTCGGGATGTTTCGCTCGCCGCTCATTAACCTCAAAATCCCTTCCACTAGCGAAAGACCCGAGAAGGAAAATACTTCTACTTGCTCTAACACATCGATTTGATGCCGAGAATAATTCTTTTTAAGAGATATTTCGGATTTTTTTTTTTTATTCTCGTTTGCGTGCCAGGTGGGTTCGTTTTTATGTTAAAAGATCGTATCAATAACTCAGTTTAGAATTGTAGACTCTGTGACTCTTGAAATTAATTTTGTATCGTAAGTTATTCCTATTCCTTTTATAGACGGAAATCTTTTCTGGTTCTTGTCAGGAAATTTATGTCTTGGAGTTTATTGAGCGCTTAAATCTTCCTTGCGTTTTTTTTTTTTTTTATGTTTTATAAAAAGACAGTTATATTTTTCTTATACTGTTAAGAATAGGTACTCAAAAATAAGTAAAAATTACTCATTTTTTAGTACATTCGGTGGTTATACAGGCACGTCGCATCGGGGGAGGGGGGAGTCCGACCCACCCCAATAATTTGGAAACCCTGAAAGTTGGGAATTTCAACTTCTAAAATCCCGAGTAGGGAAAATTTATGCCTGAAGAAAATTAATATTATTAACAAATGAAAGGTAGGGCAGATTAGAAATCGTCCAACTTGTAAGATTACATTTAAATTAGACCTCAGAACGGACACTGCATTGGAATATGGATGCAAAAATCCATGCTTGTGACAGAACTGTTTAATATTACCTAAAATATATATAAAAAATGTCAATAAGTTGGAAGTGGGAATTTTCAGAACTGTTGAGTTGGGAATTTCGAAGAATTGAGTTGAGAATTTCAAATCGTTTAGTTGGGAAATTTCTTGTTTCAAACCCCCCCCCCCCCCCCCAAATGTTTTGTGTGTAACGCCTTTGTACTTATCATAGCTCCGAATACATAAATTTTACTTTTGCAAAAAATATATACGCAAAAATGACTACAATGAGTAAAAATGAATAAAAAGAACAATTGCTTTCCTACACATGCTGACTTCATAAATCACTTTCAATAAATATCGACAATTATAACCAAGACTTACCGGGAATAGAACCCAGATCCTAAAGCACCACAGTCCAGTTCCTTATTTGTTGTACTACCAGGGCGACGGGAAGAAGTTATAAACACGACTTGTTTAAAAGGTGTGCCAAATCAATGTAAAGTAAGATAAAGGATTTGTAATAACTCAGTTTCCATTTCAGCAATCGACATAAAATAATGTGTAAACTATCTTCTGGACAACTATTTTAAGTTCGTCAGGTCACTTTGTTAAGATAACTTGAACAGAAGCTGGGATTAGTAATATTAAATCACGCTGCTCATTTGTGCGGAAGTACTGTTGCTTAAACATAAATACGTCCTCGCTCATTTACGAAGCAAAAACTGTTCAAAAAAAAAACGAGTAGGTTCATGTACTCATTTTAAGTACATTTTTTTACAGTGTATAATTCATAGTTTTATGCAATTAAAAATTTTGATAACAAGAAAATAAATTTTATTCTCTGAAATAGTTGAATTTTGTCACTTCTGTAGATTTTCAAATTATAACTTTATATTTTCTTCAGCAATAGCCCAATTGCGGCCGAAGGGATCCAGGTTTACCATATTCTCAAAGAAGAAAACAATCGTTTATCGCCCAGAGAAAAGGTTGCCATGGGCCGCAATTGGAACTTTCCGTTTTCTTCATAGGTCATTTGCTTATTTTTTTTTTTATGAAAATAAAAATTACTCAACAAAAAATTGCAAGTAGAAATATTTTAGCTATTCCTTTAAAAGAAAATGTAATTTAACCTACTAATGTTCACGTTATTTTAGCAAATGGTAAAGTTATTTTCAACGTATGGAAGTCTAAATATCTTTTATTTCCTAAGCGTGCAATTTGATATTTTTACCGAAATTTTAATTCATTGTAAAGAGACAGCCTTTAAGTTATACCTAAAAAAATTAGATTTTAAAAATATTGTAAAATTGAGTGGATTCCATGAGCATCAAATGGTTAAAGCGTTTATAGTTAATTCCTTTACTACTGGTTTTGCTTTTAGTAAAAAAATCATATCTTACTTTAAACCGAATTAACTCTCACACAGATATTCATTCAAATTAATACAAGAACAATTATCTCGCGACATTTATAACATTATCGTATGTATTGTCAAATCACAAAGTACCGATTTCAAATCGAGAGTAACTTGTATCTCACTCTTTAAGCTTTATTGATGTTGATACCAAAACAGTCATTTATAAAAGTTTTATTTAAAACGTATTGAAAATAATTCATTGCCAAACTTCAAAAGCATTTTGTCGTTCTTTGATTAGTTTATGAAATATAAAACCTTTCAAAATAAATCTTATACAATTACCGAAGAACACATAATCAAATTTTAAGTATTAGACGGTTACCAATAAAATAAGTAATTTCTACTTCAATTAAACAATTTATTGAATTAAATTACGATTTTTCAATGGAATTCCATGAAGCCAGGAAGTCAAAGTTAAATGTATAATCGAATTTTAGTTTCAATAATTTAATTTCAATTTAACCTAAAAGAAAGGTTCGCTCTTGTTGCAACTTAATAATCTGCAACAAAAATTACATAAATTAATTTAATCAAATTATAATTTACTTCATAGGAATTCGCAAGACAATGGCGATAAATTACGGATTACAGTTCCAGAACTTGCTTTATCCATGTTAACTGTTTTCTAGAAATAAATGAGATTATTAATTTTTTTTTAATGTTTTGGTACTGAACCCTTAATTAAAAAAAAATTATCATCCACGTTTGGAGCTGACAATTGGGAAAACACATTCACTTCTTCATAGTAGCTATATATATTGGATTAGGGAAGTAGTAGCTGTTTGGCCCTACGTTGCTGGGGTACTCGTTAAGATATATATATATATATATATATATATATCGGCATATATAAAACAAAATTCGAGTAGCCCAGTCAGGATTCGAACTCGATACATCTTGTACCGAAGTTCTGCGCTCTACCGACTGCGCTAGAGCCACGTTCTAGGTCTTGGAAACGATCATAACATCAAGTTTACTATACTACAGGTCCATTCATGCTCGAAACATAGACATCCTAAACTAATTAGACCGCGAATGCCCACATTTCCGAAAGAATTCGCTTTGCGCAAATCGAAAAAAGAAAAATCCGCCACTAGAATCCCAATTGTTAATTTGCATGTGTAATAACATAACTCATTCTAGTACTAAAAAAAGTATATATCATTTGATTTTTTTTTTGCCTTTAAATTAATTTTAAGATACTTAAATACTTTAAAACATAATCATAAGTCTAAGCGATTTTTCTACTACAGTAATTATAGTTGAATATATTTATATACCCATCAAACGCACCTCCTTCTTATAAGCTAAACTCGTGTAGAAAATATACTCGTGTAGAATATATATATATATATATATATATATATATATATATATATATATATATATATATATATATATATATATATATATATATATATATATATATATATATATATATATATATATATATATATATATATATATATATATATATATATATATATATATATATATATATATATATATATATATATATATATATATATATATATATATATATATATATATATATATATATATATATATATATATATATATATATATATATATATATATATATATATATATATATATATATATATATATATATATATATATATATATATATATATATATATATGTGCTCGTGTTTCGCTTTTTGAAAGGGGCAAAGAAAGTATCTTTTTGACGTCATTTTAGCTCCGCCTTACCATGAGTTTTTGATCATTCTCATTGGCTGTGTGTTTCAAGCATTGCTACTTAGGTTGGATCCCCGGTTAGGTAACAACTGGTGATTTAATTTTTAATTAGCAAAATAATGTAAATATTTGTAAATAATTGTGTTTAGGTAGCTTTACTGCTAATCCGTCCTTGTTTTGTTATGTCCCCGTATTTTACCTGATTGAAATTGTAACTCATTTAATAAGTCCAATACAAATGCATTAACATGATGGTTCTGACTTCCATTTTACTCTTTCAAAATTTATGGACATGTATCGGTTGGAAGATAAATGTAAAAATTTTAATGTAATAAACATCGTCTGCGGAACGAATTAAAAATAACATAAATAGAACGTGGATTATCGAATTAAAGTAAACTACTAGTGTAAGAACACTAGGTCAGCGATTCTCAACCTGTGGGGCGCGCCCCCCTAGGGGGGCGCGAGCACACTAGAAGGGGGGCGCGAGAATATCCAAGAGAAAATATTATTTAAAAAAGTTGATTAACTGACTGCTGCGCATGCTCGAGACAGTGGCGTACGCAGCCCCCTCCTCCCCATCGGTATGAAATTTAAAAAAAATTAATACAAAAATAATGCTTTTTTTCCCCAATTAATAAACATTTCCAAAACAAAAAGTTTACAAAAAATACAAACGTTTTTTTCTTATTTAAAAGTGTGTGTGTGTGGGGGGGGGGGGGTCTCGTATCATCTTTTCCCAACAGGCACACAGCTAACAGCCATTAAGGCGCCTTCCCATTTCCGTCATTACAAAATATTCATCGTTTGACAGGAAGTAAAAGAAAATGTAAAATAAACAAAAAGATTTCGATTTCAGAGGGCGAGAACAATTTTGGCGCCGATATATCTCTACGTTGAAAATTTAATAAGTCAATACGAAATATTTTTTTTTAAATGGTAAATAAAATATCGCATTTTTTTTTGGTTTAGAATATTTTGTTTCAAAAAATTTGTCACCGGTCATTTAGAATATATCTTGTAAGTCTTGTAGTGTAGAAGTAAAGGATGACTAAAATAGTCAGGTCAAAAATAAAGGTCAAATGAAAAGATGTTTTGAACAGTTTCTATTTTTTGTACTCCTGAAAATTGGACTTTAGATTTTGAGGCATTTTATTTGTTTAGTATTTCTGAAAGTTATGGTGCTTTGTTTTGCCTTTTAAAGCCAAAATGAAACATGTATCAGATGATTGTGTTAAATTATTTTCTAGAAGAAAGCTAAGGCAATAACAATCCAGTTTAGTTGCTTTTTTTCTTTAAAAAAAAGCGAAAGAAAAGACAACCCAACGATTAATCAGGAAAGGTGAGATTATTCCATATGTGTTTTTAAAAGACTTCATTCCTATTGTCAGTTCCCATGCATACTAATTTAGAAGAATTATAACATTTGTACTGCTTTTACTTTAAAATTAAATTGCTAAAATACAAATAACTTATATTTTGTGCAAACATCTGCAATTTTTTTTAATGTATCTGAAAAACAATGGCAGATTCGTAAGTATGAAAATTAATTGGGCCCGAATGACAAGTAAATCATAATAATCAATAATTAATGTGAATAAAATATAGTATAAAATAATCTTTTTTCAAAATAAAAACCGGCTTTAAAAAAAGCTGTAAAACGTTTTTTTAAAAATAATTATTAATTTAAGGAACAAAAGTGGAATTTTTTTTTTAATATTTAAGTATTAATTTTATGGTCATTATCACTTTTTGAAATTGGCTCTAAAATTTAGGTGTGGTTTTTTTGTGAATTGGCACAAATTTTTTATAGAGTGGTAAGAAGTACAAAATAAATTCTAAATGATTATTTTTTTTCCACTAGTCCCTAAATTAAAATTTTTGTAATCTGTAGTATTTTATTTCTTAAAGTATATATATATTTTTAAATCAATCAGCAAAATAAACCTCTTCGAGCATGTTTACATAATGGTCTGAAGAGACTGTGATAGTCTGTTCATTTTCCTCGAAAAACCATGGGTGATCTGATGGGACGTGCGTCTCCACTTCTTTTTTTCTGCTCACAACCAGTTTCCCTTACGTTGTTACCCACCAAAAAATAGATTTCCGGTCCGGGATATGTCCCAAAGGCTCAATATTGAAGCGATTTCGGAAAGCGCGCTGGGTTGAAACCACCGAACTTCCGTTGGAAAAATAGGCCTCTACGGCAAATGCACGCTATTCGTTACTCCAAAGTATGATGGCGTCTGAACCACAAGGCCACAAAACTTTAAAATCTATTCGAGACCACGCCTACCTGCCTGGGGCTGCTGTAAGCTTCAGAGCACTCACTTCAAAAAAGGAAATTAACTTGCCGCACCCTGCGTATATATATAAAAATATATATTTATACACGTGTAAAGTAATCTGACGATCAACCCCCCCCCCCCCCCTTATAAATTTCCTGTGTACGCCACTGGCTCGAGATGATATCGGTCGTGTGGATTCCCTTCTACAAACATTACTTATTTTTTTCTCTTTTGTTTAGTCATGCTTCTGTTTTCTTTCTTTTATTATTCGAAAAAATGTATTCCCAGTTTCTAAATTTAGCTCACCCCGTCTATGTTAACTTTCATTAACGAATTTTTCTACTTTCATATTCTTTTAACGTTATCTCCCTGTTTGGCTTTCATTTCAAATATAATATTTAAATTTTCCCCGCTTTCATTCGCTTCATCTGTTCACCGGCCGCTTGGCAAAATGTCAGATGTGGTTTCTCGCCAACGTTGGCTTACTTTTACTCTTGTTTGGGCAGTTAGTTAAAAATAATTTGAAAACAGAATCCAAAATACTCAATATACATTATTGTTGTAAACATTATATTGTAAGCGAAGGGGGGGGGGGGGGCGATGAAAATTATGATTGAAAACTGGGCCGCGAATACTGAAAGGTAGAGAATCGCTGCACTAGGTGGATTATAACGTTTTGAAAAATTGTTACAAAAGCAAACCCATTAGTAATCTAACGTATTGGGTTTTTAAGAGGCGAGTATTGTTTTTCGTTCTATTTTTTTTAGTTATTAATTTGACAAAAAATAATTTTTTTATAATGCATTCTTACATAAATATTCCATGATTACCATTGGTAACCTATTTTTCCCACACGTGAATCGAACAAACATCGAAATGAAGAAAAAAAATTAAACATTTATAAACATCAGAATTAAATAAAAATAAAAAATTGATTGATAATTTGTTTTCACATATAGAAATTCGACTTGGAACTTAAAAAAATTAAATATGTACTTGTGAATTGACTTTCTTAAAGTTTTTTTCCGGCAATGTTTATACAAGCAATTTATTGCACAGAAAATAGTGTTCTTAAAAACACTTCATGATTTTAAAACAAACATAATGAGCAAGAATATAAATAAATATAACTTAAAGCAAACGTGTGTACTTACTCACTCACTGAAATCGATACTGGAAATATTACCGAATATTTCAATTTGCGTATGCTCTTGATGTACATAAGCAAAAAGCACACGCTTAGTTTACTTTCCAATTCTAATTTAGCTCAATGAGATTGACAAGGTTTTCGTTTCCGTATATTCTATAGATTCTACTAATATTTTACCGAGAGATTAGTCAATCATTCAATCAATATTTTGATTCTATGTCAAAACGTGACGTCACATTACTGGTTTGGTGAATCTTTGAATATAAATAAAATTCTTCCAGAATTATATATGAAATATTAAGTTTTATAATATGCAAAATATGACCATATTAAATATGTAATTAATATTTTAGAATTTTAAAAATAAATAATTGAAATATTGTTTGTATTTCAAAACGTGACGTCAGATTCCTAGATTAGTGAATCTTTGGAAATAAATAATAATAGTACTTATAGAATTATACATAAATATTATGTTTTTAAAATACACAAATTATTGCTGCATTAAATATTTAATTAAAAGTTTTTATTCAATATAAATATTTTTTTATAAAATTATCTTTTTGTTTTAAAACGCATTATTTCGTTCATGAAGATGGCAACTGAAACTTTGTTCTTAAGAAATTCTATCAATTATTCTTTCTCAATTTGACTCAGTGAATTGACTGTCTGAGAAACTCTCATTATAGTGTAGCATTTTTTGAAGTTTAGATATTTAATCACAAAATATAATTTTATAATCTAAATGCCTGCTTTAACAAAGGTAAGTATTTTGTAATATTATTATCATTTTTGGAAATACTAAAATAATTCGAAGTACAAAAATTCGATTATGATTTGTTAGAAAAATTTGAATACCCGTAATTACTTAAATTTAGAATTAACGGTTTGACGTATAAAGTTAGTGTCTATATGTAATTTGTGAATACAGAACTTTTTATACACGTACATTTATTAGAATTTATAATCTGTAACTATAGTGTCAAAAGCACTTTCGATCAAGAACAACGATTATGTTTGAAAATTCGTTCACGTAGTTTAGTTTTTCCATTCTACAGCTTTGTTCAATTGCTCATTATTTTTAAATACTTGCTGTCGTATTCTATACGACACGTTAATTTTAAATTAAATCATTTGCTTCGCTTTTCAAAATCCTATATACTTTTTTCTTATCAAAGCGAGCCTTTTTATTTTGGCACGCGGCCAAATATTTATTTAGCATTTTACTATCCCGCCGAATATCGTTGAGTCATTTCACTTTCACCACTATTCCTTTAAGGTATTTTTTAACATATGGAATTCTATAGTTACTATTTTCTAAATAGAATATCGTATGTCCGAATATATATATATTTTTTAATTGATATTAGTAAATAAGCTTTCGACTTTTTACCGCAGTGACTTTTCTCTTGTATAAATTATAATTCATAATATGGAGTATTCAATTACTGTTCTATATACTAAATTCTATACTTTCATTTATTCAAATTGCAATGATATTCGTATTCCTAATTTTTTTTATGCAGATTAGTTTCAAAAATAGTATAATACTGTCTTTTTATATTTTTGGAACAGATGTAGTATAGGTCATTTGGCGCGTTTTTGTTTTTGGCGACGAAAAATTGCCGTTAAACAGCGCTATGACGTCATAGTGTTGCCAGATTGAAAGTCGCCACAAGAATCGAAAATACCAACAATGTCAGGTTGGGTTACCATACTATAATTTTATCGCCTCTATAAAACACGCCAAAAAAAACCTCGCGCGCAAATGTCCTATACTACATCTGTACCATACTTTTTTAAATTTAGATTTTTTTAATAAAATAATAACTAGTCCGCATTGCTGAGGAACATATTAAAGTATATTTATCACCATATATAAAAATACTAAGTGGCTTCCGTCGAGATTCCAACCAGTCACCTCTTGTTCAAAGTCCTGCGTTTTACCGACTAAGCTACAAAGGACGTTCTGGGTCTTGTAGTTTGTTTAAATATATTTCTTTATGCAATATTTATAAAAATTTTAATCATTTTAAAAATTAAAAGGAATTGTACAGATACGAGTCTCAGGTGCACATCTTGAGGATGAATATTACTTATATATAAAATTTTAGCCTAATGCCCCTCGCTTATCCACCTAAAAATGAATTCCAAGTATTCTCAATTTTTTTAACAATCTGAAAACGAAGTCATTGGTTACGTTCTTGAAGCAGTACGTATTTTTGAACATAAAAACTATTTCCATCAGAAGTAATTTTAAAACTTTTGAACGGTATTAAAAAGTTTTCAAAATTCGAAAGTAAATATTTTTTTAACAATCTGAAACGAAGTCATTGGTTACGTTCATGAAGCAGTACGTATTTTTGAACATAAAAACTATTTCCATCAGAAGTAATTTTAAAACTTTTGTACGGTATTAAAAAGTTTTCAAAGTAAAAAAAAAAAAATTATCTCATTTTTTTTTTAACGATCTGAAAACATAGTCATTGGTTACGTGTTCTATGATGCAAATTATCTATTTAATAATCATTGCATTAATCTTGGCAATTCTGTTGCAATTGCAATCTAATACTGCAATTGCAACAGAATTGCCAAGGTCAATTCCAAAGGCGCCATCAAATCCTTTTGAAATCCCCCTTCATCAGCATTTTAATAACGATAACTCCATTAGCTTCCTCCATCTTTTCTCGTTTACTCTCCATATACCAGACCCCATATTCTTTAGATGATGCCCCATTTTTTTTTCTTTTGACGATTCACTTCCAGAGCGAAACAGGATAGAAATAAAGACATCCATAGGAAGTCCAGGTCCCCTCATTCTTTTTGTGTCCTTCCAAATAGGAAATGGAAGAAGGAAAGTATCAGCAGCAGAAGAGAAAAGAACAAAATGGCGAAATTCGCCATTGAAAAGACTTTGGATGGCATCCAAATAATAAGGAGGCTTTCCTGTCCTGCGGCCATGATACCTCGCTGCGTTTAGGTCTATGATAGTCTCAGGAAATTCCGCTAGTTTGTGAAATATGAAGAGAATTTCCGCGGTGTAATTTCGCCTATTTGTTTCGTTGTTATTTTTTGTTATTTTTTTTGTCGGCATTGGTCCACATCTGTTGTTGACCTGCCTCTAAGTCCTTTCAGTAGATCCATTTCCGAAAATGGTTTGTTGGTATTAAGCTGCCAAAATTATAACAAAATATTTTATCAATATAATTTGTCACGGTGAAACTTTGGTATTATTTCATTAAAATAAGAGAAAGCCAAAATTATCATTTAGGAATTATATAATTTTTTTTTACTCTAAAAAATACAAATAGTAAAATAATTAAAATTTAAAATAATCTTTAAAAAAAAAAAAAGGAAAACCGACTTTTATAAAAATGCTCTAAAATGTAAAAAATAATTTTAAATAAACTCGGTTTTAAGATAAAAATTCTGTCTTATAAGAACACTGAAATATGTTGCCAACCTTTGTAAATGGGCTACGGCCCACTACAATAAACTTATCTATATATCTATCTCTTATAAGAGCACTGCATTAAGAATATTAAAATACAAATGAAATATAATAATACAAAATAAATATAAAATACAAAAAATACCCGAAACAGGTTCAGATTTCAGGGATTTTTTATTGTGTATTTTAACGTTGAATTTGTATTTTTTAATAAATCGGTTTTCTTTCTTTTTTTTTAATTATTTTGTTTTTCAGTTTTTACTTTAATAGGAGGCTTCGCCCCTGCTATTATTTATCAAGAAATTCAAGTTGTAGCTCACATTTTTTTTCACACCTTTGCGTACAACAACATACAACAATATTTTTGATTTAATAATCTAATATTTTTTTAATAATCTTCTGATATATACTAAATAAATAATAAAATTCAATGCCTAAACAAAAATTTAGTAAGAATTTAAATTGTTTGACATTTTAAATGAATATATAAAGTGAATGAACTCCAATGAATATAGTAAAATTATCCGGAACAATTGGGACCAGATATCATCGGGGTAATTGGATAATTCACAAAAAAAATTATTTATTACTAAATCGAATTTTGCTTTAGTAGGCAATATAATTCAATGTCTATAAAAAACAATATACCGAAAAGAAACTTTTTAAAATTATCGATTTCGCTAATTTTTTTTTATCGAAGCAATCCGGATTCGTACAATTGGCGATCCACTTTGTTTGATACGGATAATTAGAATTCTACTATATAACATCCATATAGGCCAGCAATCTATTTTTAAAGAAACATAAATTTCCATAACAATAACATTGATTTCATTACTTTACAAATAGCAAAAAATTGAATTACAGACACCAATAAATTTATTTTCCGGTTGCTTAAATTATTACATACTTGAGCAATTTAAATGAGCTTTTGACGATTGTTAGAGATTTAGATTAAAGAAAAGACCGGGGAATTCTTCCTTTTGACATGGTCAAAAACAGCACTGCAACCCCAACTTCTAATCCACACATACCAATTTAAAGACATAAGAAACATGACAGACTTAACATGCATCAGCCTTTCTCTACTCGGTGAATCTTCAATTTTCTGACTAATATATAATTTAAAGAAAGTGCTATTTAAAATTCAAGCAAATTTTCAGATAAGTTAAGCGGGTTCGAACCGACAACGGTCTCGAGTTCTGTAACAAAGAGTTTGAAACTTTTCTAAATGATAAATGTATTAAAATTGTACAATACTTTGTTAATCAATCAACCATTTATTTCAATAGAAATAATGTTGAAAATTCTAAAACGAAGCACATAGACATAAGATATATGTTCGTAAAAGATTTTATAGATAAAAACTTGGTTGAATTGAGGTATATTAATACCAAACAGAATATGGCTGATTTCCTAACCAAACCATTATTAAAAGAAAAATTTCAAAATTTTGTAAAGAAGGTGTATATTGTTTAATATATGAATATTTGATTTTGTATATGAAAGAGAAAAAAATGCAAGTTGCATATGTTGACCGATGGGGCCGAATGTTAGACTTTCATATTGTGTCAGGTTTCGGTCACATTGCCTTAACCCAATGTGAGGTTATAGGTTTGATCCTGAAGTGGGTTCGATGATCAGGATTCGATTCTTAGTTTAAGATTGTAATTACTAGACACATATTGGGCTACCGGATGAGTAGAAAAGAAGAAGTGCTGCGTAGCAGCGTGATTTATGTAAAAAAAATTCTTTCTTTCTGACGTTTTTGTTTCTTGTGTGCATCACTTCGAGTCGGAGTGTTCTTAATAAAGATTTGGTTGTATTTTCTGTTCCTATGAAAATTGACTGTCCGTGTTTTCTTTGGTATAGCCTGATAGCATTAATGTATGCACGGTCTGCGTTGTCTAAGAAATTTGATAACCGAGTGCAATTTTTGTGCAGATGATATTTTTAGGTCATGCGCATGTACTCAATTTATTTTGCGTATTTTTAAGCACGCTTCATATACTATTTCTTTTAAAAATGCTGCCTCGGAACGAAACTGTAAATATGTATAAAAAACAAACCGACTAACTCTTTATATTATATATAGCTTTACGTAAAGTGTTGGCCGATTTCTTCACCGTGGCGCAATTTGGCGGTTTTTGTAAGAAATCATATCTGCTAATTAAGGGGGGGGGTGTTTTTTTTTTCTCAAAATATCATGTACACAGTGACATTCTTCTTGTTTTGAGGGTCAAGTGTGCTAAATGATAATGATTATATCGCCTCTAGAATAATTTCGCGATTTTGGTGATATTTTTACATATATGACCATATTTTAGTTCATATGGCAACAATTTTTATTTATTTGGTGACCTTTTTATTCCTTTGGAGATATTTACTTATCATCCAATCAGAATGCATCATTTAACCATCATCATAACTGACTATGTAAGTATGTTACAATGTTGAAATATTCCATCGTTATAGTATTGCGTATTATACTATATAGGTTTTATTAAGAAGTCTATGAAGTTATGCGATGTACTGGGTGTGGAAGAGGGTGGTTGTTCGAAGTTTCATGTAGACAGTCATCTTTTTCCCCTTTGAAGGTCAAATGTACAAAATTTTCATCAAGATCGAAATAAAATTGTACATTTGTTTAAAGAACAAATATAGACACAGGCACTCTTCTTTGTATATATAGATTATTTTTTTAAATGCCATTTTTTTTTGTGCAATGTTATGTTTTGCTCATAATTATTTTAATTAAGTAAAATAAATATTCAAAATAACATCTGAAATTACAGAAAACCTGTTTTTGTATCCAAAACTCACATATTTTAGAGTAATCTGTTCATTCAGTATCTCTGAATACTAGGTATAAAAAAGTTACCAAATTAATAATAAACTCACTTTTTTACGTTGATTGTAATTCACACATTTTGTAAAATTGATTTTGGCTGAGTGACCACCCTTACTGAAATCTGCGACATGACAACATAAAAATTATTCAAACTAAAGCATTTAATGAGATATTTAAACTCTGTGAATATTCAGAATCTCTTCAGCTTCCTTCTCTCACCACATTTAAACTTAATCACCTGAATATTGCCACCAAACGTCAATGTGTAATATTTCACTCAAATTATATTTGACTTAGAAATAACTGCAGTTTGCTGTTGCGAATAACTGTCGAATGTTAAAGAATGTAGTTACCAATCCGGCATGGGAAGCGACCGTTAAACGCTTGCAACTCACATTAGCTAGAATGAACTTTAAGTGAAATGTCAATATATTCAAATATATTGATTGGTTGTATTAACGTCACACTAAAACTGTATAATTGATTACTGGCGACAGTATTTAACTCCACACCACGTGCCCAAATGATAAATCTTATTGCTTACTTTTAGAAATTGGTGTTGGAATATTTACTAATGTTTATGACCACATAACAGACAGCCCGCCCAGTAGTCTTAATATTCTACTTAATTAGATTTAGGGGCTGCATTTAACTTCCAAACCGTGTATATGTAATGATTTTTACTTTCTTTAACAGGATTGCGACGAAGAAGCACCCGATGCTTCAGGCCTGAGCGACTCTACGACACCATCGATAATACACAACGACGCGTTAACTCTATCTCTGGAAAGTTCATCAAACGAAGCTTCTTGGTGGAAAATGACATTGTCACCGGTGATGGCCCAAAGCTTTGCGCATGTTTTATGCAAGAAACTGGAGACGGACGACGAACCCGCTGACATAAGGGGACACCTTCTCGCGACAAAGAGCATGTTAGATGATTATTTGAGTCGCGGAAACAGCAAGGGAAGAACAGAAAAGCTGCATCTCGGAATGTCGCCGACGATGGTTCAAACCCATTTGCGTATTCTACGTGAGAAAATGGAACGGGGCCCTTTCATTCGTCAGAACCTGCGAGCAGCCAAGCGTTTCATCGAAATCGCTGTGAGATACAGAGAGCATTTCTTTTGCGACGAACGGGCGGTATCTACAAATCCAAGAAAGTGTGGGCAGCTGGCGAGATCCAGAGAGACTGGCTATTTCGGCGAATTGCTTAGAGAGACTGGCTATTTCGGCGAATTCCTTAGAGAGACTGGCTATTTCGGCGAATTGCTTAGAGAGATTGGAGAGTGCTTCGAGCTAGCACAGAATTTGTTACGGGACCATCAAATTTTGTATGACAATGCCACGACATTATTTGAATATGGTCGATATTTGATTTGTTTGATGGGCATTACTGTGGAGTTGACCGGCAACAAGTTGAATTACCATGTCGAGAATATGATGGTCGACGCCGAGTTGATAAATGACGCCAATAAGTTGATAAATGATGCCAAAAAGTTGCAAAATGACGCCAAAAAGTTGATGAAGGACGCCAAAATGTTGCGAAATGACGACATGGATTTGATTCACACCACTAAAAATTTAATGGACATGGTCAATAAGTTTCTTTTTTTCTGATTCCTAAACGAAAAATGCGAATTTTTTTTAAATTTTAATAATGTAAGGGGCTGTTGCCCCTACTTGGATTCTCGTACACATCATTAGTGTGTAATTCTATTTCTAATCATAAGTACGTGGGATTCTCGCTGAATGTTTTATTGTGACTTTTAATTTTTGTGTCAGTTAAATACAAGTTCTGAATAAAAATAAAGGTGCAGGTGGTTGTTTTTAGATAATGGAAAATTGAGGGTTTTAATAAAATATGCACACAAAAAAAGAAAACTTGTTTTTTACTAATGCTATAGAAAGTTGGTTTTGCGAAAAAATATTCAATCTTATTGATTTAACATTCATTTTAACATATAAAAATTTATTAATTTTATATGTATATTTCAAGCTGTTGAATGTTTTTAACATTTGATGATTACCAAAATGTAGCAATTGTAATAATGTGAATAGTTTTTTGATAATATGAGATATAAATATGAAGTGTAGTATACAGTTAAATAATTCAAAATTACAATAAAGATTTTTGCTCCATCACCTCTATAGTATGTCTATTTATTAAATCTGTTTTTATGCGGAACGATTATTTGTTTGCACTTCATATTATGTCTCGAACTGAACATTTTCTTTTTTAATGATTATTACTTGTCCCCATAACGCTAGTCATTTAATATCATTTGTTTTTGTCAACTTTACTCTTCTACACGTTCGAATCTACACAACAACGCGCTCAACAAAACCATCTGTTAACGGTTTGTTGCGACGGAGTAAGGGGGTAAGAGAAAATGGCGATCTTAATCAACAGTAATTTCCTCTGGGCAGCCAAATCTCCCCATTCGTACGCACACCTTCAATCGCCAAACAAGGCTGCCAATCAATAAATTTGGAAATCGCCAAGCCAAAGATAAAGTAGCCAAATTTTAGAGAAAATAATCCACATATGATTAAAAATTTAGAATATTTATTTAATTTTTAAAAAAATATCGGGTTGATACGATTTCCACTGTATTGTAAAGTTTGAACTGTAAATATTTTGTACGCACGCCATCGCGGCCTACTCCGTCTTCTGGTAGGCTCTATGTCTCTCCGCCTTGTCGTAAATTTAGACTTTTTGGTATCTTGTTTGTCTTGAGCTGTTCTTTCATTTTTTTTAATTTCCTATACCACAATTGTTTTAATGAGTTATTTTGGTTTCACATTAAAATTTTCTACAAATCGTTATACTATCCAATTGCACACGACGTTAAAAAGAATGTCAAATGGAATTGTAGAACTCATCGTACTATTGAATTTAAACCACACTCAAACATAAGTCCAACACGCACTTGCCACTATCCAATGAATATTCGACGGTTAGTTACAGAAGATTAATTTGGTAACTTACATTAGCTAAACAGACCAGATTTTGCCCCAAATGTGACTATTTTCCCCCTTACGTGATGACGAAGATCATGGGGGAAGGTCCAGTGATTCATTTACTTTACTCTTGTCATCTACATTTCGTTTATCTCAATGGGCTGCTTCCCCCCGATCGTCACCAATAGCCCAATGTGCAGCTCTAGTGCGATGTTAATGAACCAAATCCCCCCTCCCCTGCTCCTAAAAGTGTTATTGTTTTTAAATAAACACTTTTGGTGTTGCGCAAGTTTCTGCAGATGTACCCTGACCGCAAGATAAACATTTCCGAAACTGTAAAAAAAAAAAAAAATCTTGAAAGTATGCCAGTTTGTGACGTGGGGAAGAGGGGCTTAAATATATGGAGAAAATGTGTGACATCATTTATAGATGCCCCCCTGAGTACTATTTCATTCAGAAAATTCGCGAAATATCACGTGACTGTGAAAACTTTTGCTTTGAGATGTTGGCTTAAAAATTGACATCAAGTTCACTATACTACAGATCCATTCATGCTTGAAATATAGACATCCTAAACTAATTAAACCGTGAATGCCCACATTTCCGAAAGCATTCTACTAATATTTTAAAAGCGGGATTAGTCAATCAACCAATCAAGATTTTGATTGTATTCGAAAATGTGACGTCACATTACTGGTTTGGTGAATATTTGAATATAAATAAAATTATTCCAGAATTATATATGAAATATTAAGTTTTATAATATGCAAAATATGACCATATTAAATATTTAATTAATATTTTATCATTTAAAAAATAAGTAATTGAAATTTTTTTGTTTGTATTTCAAAACGTGACGTCAGATTCCTAGAATAGTGAATCTTTGGAAATAAATAATAATACTTATAGAATTATACATAAATATCATGTTTTTAAAATATACAAATTATTGTTGCATTAAATATTTAATTAAAAGTTTTTATTCAATATAAATATTTTTATAAAATTATCTTTTTATTTTAAAACCCATTATTTCGTTAATGAAGGTGGCAACTAAACTTTGTTCTTAAGAAATTCTATCGATTATTCTTTCTCAATTTGACTCAGTGAATTGACTGTCTGAGAGTTTTGTGTAGCATTTTTTGAAGTTTAGATATTTAATCACAAAATATAATTTTATAATCTAAATGCCTGCTTTAACAAAGGTAAGTATTTTGTAATATTATCATTTTTGGAAATACTAAAATAATTCAAAGTACAAAAATTTGATTATGATTTGTTAGAAAAATTTGAATACCTGTAATTACTTAAATTTAGAATTTACATATAAAATTAGTGTCTATATGTAATTTGTGAAAACAGAACTTTTATACACGTACATTTATTAGAATTTATAATATGTAACTGTAGTGTCAAAACCACTTTCGATCAAGAACATTGATTATATTTCAAAATTCTTTCACATAGTTTAGTTTTTCTATTATACAGCTTTGTTCAATTGCGCAATATTTTTAAATACTTGCTGTCGTATTCTATACGACACTTCAATTTTAAATTAAATCATTCTTTTACTTCGCTTTTCAAAATCCTCTGTACTTTTTTCTCTCATAGCGAGTATTCATTCATTCTTATCATAGCGAGGCTTTTTTTTTATTTTGGCACGCGCCCAAATATTTATTTCCCACTTCTATTTTTTATAATGCATTTTACTATCCGCCAAATAACGGTGAGTCATTTGACTTTCAACACTATTCCTCGAATTTCTGTCTTGTTTCTGTTTAATTGTCAACTCTGCCCCCTTCTTCACTCTATTTTAAGGTATTTTATAAAATATTTTATTTCACAGCTTATGGAACAGATGTAGTATTGGACATTTGGCGCGGGTTTTTTTTTGGCGACGAAAAATTGCCGTTAAACATAGCATAGGGTTGTCAGATTGAAAGTCTATTTAATCTCCACATTTATATTACGATATTTATATTACGACACTTGTAGAACTGACTTTTATGCAAAAATAAGGAATTCTATAGTTACTGTTTTCTAAATAGAATATCGTATGTCAGAATATGTTTTTTTTTTAAATTGATATTAGTAAATAAGCCTTCGACTTTTTACCACAGAGACTTTTCTCTTGTATAGATTATAATTCATAATATGGGGTATTCAATTCTTGTTCTATATATTAAATACTATACTTTTATTTATTCAAATCGCAATGATATTTGTATTCCTAATTTTTTTTATGCAGATTAGTTTTAAAAATAGTATAATACTGTATTTTTATATATAGATTTTTTTTTATATTTAGATTTTTTTTTATTAAAATAAGAACTATTCCGCATTGCTAAATATAAAAATACTAAGTGGCTTTCGTCGAGATTCCAACACCCTACCTCTTGTTCGAAGTCCTGCGCTTTACCGACTAAGCTACAAAGGACGTTCTGGGTCTTGTAATTTGTTTAAAGATCTTTCTTTAAGCAATATTTATAAAAGTGTTAATCACTTTGAAAAATTAAAAGGAATTTTACAGATCCGAGTCTCAGGTGCACATCTTGAGGATGAATAGTACTTATATAAATTTTCAGCCCAGTGCTCCTCGCTTATCCACTTAAAAATGAATTCCAAGTATTCTCAATTTTTTTTAACAATCTGAAAACGAAGTCATTGGTTACGTTCTTGAAGCAGAACGTATTTTTGAACATAAAAACGATTTCCATCAGAAGTAATTTTAAATTCTTTTAAAACTTTTGTACGGTATTAAAAAGTTTTCAAAAGTAAATAATTTTTTTTATCTCAATTTTTTTAACAATCTAAAAATTAAGTCATTGGTTACGTTCATGAAGCAGAACGTATTTTCGGACATAAAAACTATTTCCATCAGAAGTAATTTTAAAACTTCTGTACGGTATTAAATAGTTTTCAAAATTCGAAAATAAATAAAAAAAATTATCAATCTGAAAACGAAGTCATTGGTTTCGTTCAAGAGGCAGAAGGTATTTTTGAACATAAAAACTATTTCCATCAGAAGTAATTTTAAATCCTTTTTAAAACTTTTGTACGGTATTAAAAAGTTTTCAAAATTCGAAAGTAAATAAAAAAAAATTATCTCAATTTTTTGTTAACAATCTGAAAACGAAGTCATTTGTTACGTGTTCTATGATGCAAATGATATATTTAATAATCATTGCATTAATCTTGGCAATTCTGTTGCAATTGCAATCTAATACTGCAATTGCAATCTAATACTGCAATTGCAACAGAATTGCCAAGGTCAATTCCAAAGGCCACATCAAATCCTTTTGAAATCCCACTTCATCAGCATTTTAATAACGATAACTCCATTAGCTTCCTCCATCTTTTCTCGTTTACTCTCCATATACCAGACCCCATATTCTTTAGATGATGCCTCATTTTTTTTTTCTTTTGACGATTCACTCCCAGAGCGAAACAGGATAGAAATAAAGACATCCATAGGAAGTCCAGGTCCCCTCATTCTTTTTGTGTCCTTCTTCCAAATAGGAAATGGAAGAAGGAAAGTATCAGCAGCAGAAGAGAAAAGAACAAAATGGCAAAATTCGCCATTGAAAAGACTTGGATGGCATCCAAATAATAAGGAGGCTTTCCTGTCCTGCGGCCATGATACCTCACTGCGTTAAGGTCTTTGATAGTCTCAGGAAATTCCGCTAGTTTGTGAAATATGAAGAGAATTTCCGCGGTGTAATTTCGCCTATTTGTTTCGTTGTTATTTTTGGTTATTTTTTTTTGTCGGCATTGGTCCACATCTGTTGTTGACCTGCCTCTAAGTCCTTTCAATAGATCCATTTCCGAAAAGGGTTTGTTGGTTGCCAAAATTATAGCAATATATTTTATCAATATAATAATTTTTAATGGTGACACTTTGGTATAATTTCTTTAAAATAAAGCGAAAGCCAAAATTATTATTTAAGAATTGTTTTTTTACTCTAAAAAATGCAAATAGGAAAATAATTGAAAATTAAAATTTAAAACCTTTTTTTTTTAAAGCTACTTTCAATTTTTTTTTTTTTAAAGTAAAAAATAATTTACCTGGGAATTATTCCTCTTAATTACTATACGTGTTCAAAAACAGCGTTATAACCCGAACTTCTAAGACATAAAAAACATGACAGACTTAACATGCATCAGCCTTTCTCTACACGGTGAATCTTCTATTTTTCTGTTTGATATATAATTTAAATAAAGTACTATTTAAAATTCAAGCAAACTGTCAGACAATAAGAAGTTGTAATAAAAATAACTAGCTTTAGTTTGCCTAAATGTAATAGTTTTGAATTTTGCCTAATATATATTATTACGGGCTTTGTGTAAATAATTACATTTTAAATTGATTAGCATGACAAGAAAATTTACACTCAACAAGAAGCGTTTAATATTTGAAAAATAAGAATTTTTTTTTATTTGGGTTAATATTTGGGTCTTCAATCTAACAACTAAAATATTTTTTTTTAACAATATCACCGATTTCAAAATATTTTTATTATTGTTGAATTAAAGATTGTACAACACTGACATTTCGTTAACTTGCCACTTGCCAGCAAGGATGGGGATAATTTTTAAATTCAGGAATTCGATATGATCCATGTAAGTTAATACATTAAAAAAAAAAAAATAATATGGCACATTTATATTACGATCCCATAACTACCTTTTCCACTTTCCAATACAAACCTTATCCTGCCCGAGTTATCCTCTTCAATTTGTCCTCCAGAAAATAGCCTCTTTTACTAAAAAGAAATCTACTGGAAATAAAGTGTCCATTGAGGTTATCCCTTCCCATGGGGATTCAGGCTCCTCGTTGGTACCTCTTTCTCGATGCATCTCAATTGAATGCCTTTCTATCACAAGCAACGCAAAGAGACCGATGCTTTTAGATGCAGTACTTTTATAGTCATGTAGATGCAACGCCCTTTTTACGATACGGCTCGCCTTTTTAGAATGTTCGATAGAAATGACTTAAAACGTAAGAGAAACTTCATATGCGTTTTTTTTTAAGTAGATATTTTTTTTTCATTAAAGTATTTATTTATAAAGTTTCAGAATTCTAAGTGGCAGAATTTTACAGTTGGCAGGTAAACTGTTTGTTTTATTAGTATATTTTTTTAAACAGCTGATTATACTGTTTTATTATTGGTAATCAATAAAGTATTATGAAACTGAAAGTTTATATAAATCTATATATATAAATGCCATTCGCTGATCACGAAATCTCCATATCCAAAAAACCTAGGAAGCTGAAATTTGGTACATATGGTTTATCTTGTGCCCTAGTTTTTAATTCGAACTCGAACTGTCAAAATAACGATTTTTTTAAAAAAAAACTTTCCATAGGATAAACATGGAGGAGATGTAACAATGCAATAATTCAAAATTGTAAGAATTTAATATTATGTAACCTATAAAGAGGTATAAATGATGCATTTTGATTGGCTGATGAGTAAATATCGCCAAATGTCTACAGTGAAGAAGTCGACCACTATCTGGTTAAACCACAGGCAATGCCGGGTACCCTTCAGCTAGTTAAACATAAAAGACTTTTGATGTCATTTAAATGGAACCAGAGCTGCAATTTTCAGAATTTTTTTATTGTTTTAAACTGGATATAATAGTAAATTGTTGTTAAGCAAAAACCCAGAAACTTACTTATAACTGAATAGCGATAAAATTCATATAGCTAAGGCTCAAAAGCTAAATAAAATCTCTATAGCTCTTTTAAATTCAAACCTATTTTAAAAAGACATTTTAAAGTAGAATTTCAGTGCTAAAATAAATTTCAAAACAAAGTCTCAGACTTTACATTTCTAGAATATGCCGTAAAAGTGGGATTGTCGTGCCAGAAATATAAACAAGAAACATTGCGGCATTCCAGATGGTATTTTTCTCAGTGCCGTAAACGCATAAAAATAAACGCCGTTACTTTTAGCATCATTGTACATTTGGTAAACATCAGTGCATACATTTATTCCTGACACAGCGTTATACTTTATTTGAAAGTATAATATTTTCAAAATACTCGATTTTTTTAAGATTTCCTTTTTAAAGCGTGAATTTGCACTTGCGTCGGTTTTTAAATTCCAAATACATAAAATGTCTTCACTTATTTATTGCCCAGTTTCGTTTATTTTAGAAATGTAGTTTCTATTCATTCATCAGTGTTCACTCTAGAAATAAAAAGGGGCAGGGCGCAGTTGGCAATAAAAGGGCACCCTGTTTCTAAAAAAGCACTTCTTGTTTTTAAAAGGGCACTTTCAAAAAAAAAAAAAGTTTGGTGTGGGCGTGTCCACCTATTGACACATCGTACACGTGACTAAACAAAAAAAAGTTACAATGTTAGTTGACATTGCGCTAGAGCTGCAGATTGGGATATTGTTGACGGTTCGGGGTCTATCTCGAAGGAAAGACCCATACAAAATGCATGTCTCTTTATGAATATACTACTTAAAATAAAAAAAATAACATTTGTAAATTAATTTTTTCCTTAAAAATCAAATATGTAAGTTGCCCTAATCAGACTCTTTACAAAACTGATGAAAAGGCTACTTAATAGGCTATAAAAAAACTTGGTAATAAAATGCATAATCTTGTAACCTCGCCCCAAACCAATTTCTCTTTTAAAAAACACAAAAAAAAAACGTAAGCATTTCATATTTAAGCACAGGCAATTAATCGGATTGGTGGAATGCCCCGTGCTCGAAATTAAAGCGGAATCATCGCGATTGCACAACACGCGCAGTTAAAAGGGAGGTTGTTTTTCTACTGTCATAATTCAATAAATTCCAGTTTACACACAAAAAAAAATTCAGCGATTCCTTTTTTAAAGACAGCTAGGGAAGCAAGGACGCTTGTGCTTGACTGAAAAGGGCAAGAAGGGCGGAATTTTTTCAAAAGAGGGCGGTAGTTTTTTAAAAAGGACATAAGGGCGCTAACAAGATGAAAAAAGGACGGACTGGGCAGACCGCCCTTCAAAAAACGCCTAGAGTGAACACTGCATTCATATTTAAATACTTTTTGAATGGCTATGGAAAATATTTTTATTTAAATTAAAGTAATAAATATTTGTTGGAATTACTACCAGACATACTTGAGAAGCACTATTTTATAAATGTTAATAAAAGAAACTTTCACACATATATTATTAAAAAAAAATTAGCATTCATTTTTCGAATTCAATAAGAGTTAGTCATAGATAAACAAGCCGATTTTCGAAGCAATTTTCAACAAATTTCTATCATTTTTAGAAAGAAAAAAAAGGCTCTGCCATAAAATTCTTTTTTTTTTTTTAGATATGGTAATAGAGGCAGGCGGGAGGAATAGATTGGAACATGCATTACTAGAAGTTTACCCGAAATTTGTTTAACGTAGCCATTTACTATTTATAATAATTTTAAATACAGCATGTGAAGATAATTTTTCAATAACAATGCCTAAAGAAGAACGAAATAGTTCTGTATATACATGTTTAAAAATTACACAGTTAAAAATAGGTACTTAAAAATAAGTAAAATGTACTCATTTTTGATTACATTCGATGCTTATCATAACTTTGAATACAAAAGTTTCATTTGTGAAAAAGACGTACTCAAAATTCAGTAAAATGAATAAAACGAGCAGTTGCTTGCCTACATAAACTGCCTTCATAAATCCATTGCGACTAAACGTACAGAACTGGCAGCCACAAAATTACGAAAATCATAAAATTACTGCAAGAAGACACCATAAAATTAATGCAATAGTACAACATTGTGCCCCAGGTTATTCTCTTCCAGTTAAAAAAAGTCGCCGAACTTTCGCCAAGGTGGTTAAGATTAATACGTAAGTACCAAAAATCTATAAATTTGAATCATTATAACTTCGAACCTATCTGAAAAACTGATTTAAATTTTATAAAAATTCGTATAGTCGTTCGTAAGTTAAAACCAAAAACGTGTATAAGCAAATAATTAATTATTATTTTATGATGAAATGTATTACAACTCAAACAGAGAATGGCAATATACCTGTGGTTGAAAAGGTCTACGTTACATTATCATTATTATAGAAAATAATTAATTTTCAAATTCTTATGATGCAGAAAGTTAGCATTTGTGTGCCATTATACGGAAATGTACTGCATCGCATTTCGAATTCATAACGTTAATACCAATTCCATTATCGATATCAAACATTCGCTGCAACGCTCAAGCTTAAGTATTGTAGGAAGCAGAAAACAGATATTCCCGCCAAACTTGGATCCTTTATCAATAAGTCGAAACTTTAGAGAACCGGAAAACTTCTGAATATGTTTTAGAATGGGGGAAATGGAGGAGTATAAGCACTTAAAGTTGTTTCCATGCATGTCATTATAAAGCTACAAAGCCCTTTCGGGAAATGATGAATCCATTTACTTTTGAAAATATGGAATAAACTGCGAATAATTTAAAATCGAATGTGAAAATGTGTAGAATATTCTAATCAGTGGCGCCGGAACTTATTTTTCAGGGGTATGGAACGGGTAGGGAATGAAAATTTTGCAATTTAGCTTATTTTGTGAAATATTTTTTATGTTAGTTGGCTGTTCCAAAACTAAACATTCCGCTCTCGGCACCAATAGTAGCACTATTTGTCTCTTTATTTTAGGAGGTAATATGTTATTTCAAAATGCAAGTTCGCTAAAATAATGATTGTGTTGAATCATCAGTTTTTTTTTAATTCCTTCCAAAACGGTGAAATGTCTAATTTAGGTAATATAAGCAGAAAAATCTTGGAGGCCCTTCTAGATCTGTCACTGCTAAATGCACTTTCTTCAATGAAAAAAAAAACTGTCAACAAAAACGCGTTTTCATAGTAAAACGACGTCATTCACTTGTAACGATTAGAAGACAAAATATCTTTGCTAAAATAGTGCGAAGACCAAATTAAATTAGTTTAGAATCTTATAACGTTTCAGAGGGAAATAATTGTATTTCTAATTTAAATCAAAATATAATTTTATGGATGTGTATATCAATAGTCGTTGGAAGAAGTGAATTTGACTCTAATTCAATGCCGTAACCGTAAAGGAATGTACGAAAAGTTTGACACAATAAATTTGCATTCGAATGCACTGCTGAGTTTGACGTTACACGCCTTTATTCTTGCGACCATCTCGACAGAAACCGCCTACCTAAGGCGTCTGAAGCACTGTCGCCAAAGACGATTTAGATTCACTTATTCAGCCCATCACAATAGTTACGTAATGTTCATTTTATACGCATGTTTATTTGTGGTCTCTGATTGATTAAAACTCGCAAATGCTTGAAATCACAGGTTTTAGAAATTATGAGGGCAGACCTTTTCAACAAAGTTGACGACCAAAACAGCTTTGGCTGAGGACCCCTTATTCTAAACTTTAGTCAAAGTTTAAACGGTCTTATCCCACGTCGGATTGTCGACTAAATTCTTTAACGTTCGACAGTTATTCGCAACAACAAACTGCAGTTATATTTCATTCAAATACGGTTTGAGTGCAATATAGTGCGCATTGACGTTTGGTGGCAATATTCAGGTGATTTAGTACAAATGTGGTAAGAGACGGAAGTTTAAGTTTTTCTGAATATTCAGAGTTTAAATATCACATTTAAAAATGTTTTAGCTTGAATAATTTTTTTATGTTACCTTTGATGCGGATTTCAAAATTACTTTATGTTTTTATGACGATATCCTAGGAAAAGGCGGTTTTATCTATTGTACTATCCAGAACAACATAGGCGTCATTTCTGCATTAATTTGGCGTACGAAATCCGAGTTAAACTTAAGCATAGAGGGACACTTCGGCAAACCACTATCTTCAACCATTTTTACTTGAATTTGATAACCAAATGCAATTTTTGTGCAAGCGAAATATTTAGGTCATGCGCATATACTCAATTTATTTTGCGTATTTTTAAGCACGCTTCATATACTATTTCTTTTTAAAATGTTGCCTCAGAATGTATGCTGCCTGTAATGCTTTGTATAAAAAAGAAACCTGTCAAACTCTTTATACATATAGCTTTACGTAAAGTGAAAGCCGATTTCTTCACCGTGGCGCCATTTGGCGGTTTTAGCAAGAAATCATTTCTGATAATTAAGGGGAGGGGTTTTCAAAATATCATGTACACAGTGACATTCCTCTTTTTTTGTGGGTCAGGTGTGCTAAATGATATTAATTTTATCATCTCTAGAACAATTTCGCCATTTTGGTGATATTTTTACGTATATGATCATATTTTAATTCATATGGCAACAATTTTTATTTATTTGGTCACCTTTTTATTCCTTTGGCGACATTTCCTTATCAGCCAATCAGAATGCATCATTTAACCATCCTTATAACTGACTTTGTAAGTATGTTACAATGTTGAAATATTCCATCGTTACAATATTGCATTATCATAAATAGGTTTCATTAAGAAGTCAATGGAGTTATACGATTCACTGGGTGTGGAAGAGGGTGGTTGTTCGAAGTTTCGTGTAGACATTAATCTGTTTCCCTTGCTTTGAAGGTCAAGTGTACAAAATTTTTATCAAGATCGAAATAAAAAATTGTAGATTTGTTTAAGGAACAAATATACACACAGGCACTCTTCTTTGTATATATAGATTTTTTTTTAAATGTCATTTGTTTTTTGTGCAATGTAAAGTTTTACGGATAATTATTTTAATTAAGTAAAATAAATATTCAAAATAACATCTGAAATTACAGAAAACGTATTTTTTATCCAAAATTCACATAATATTTTAGAGTAATCTATTCATTCAGTATCTCTGATTACTGGGGATATAGAAAAGTCACCAAATAAATAAAAAAAACTCATTTTTTTACGCCAAATGCATGAGGCTTAAAACATTGTAACTCACACATTTTGTAAAATTGATTTTGGCTGAGTGACCACCCTCACTGAAATCCGCGACATGGCACTATAAAAATTATTCGATCTAAATCATATTAATGAGATATTTAAACTCTGTGAATATTCAGAATCTCTTCAGCTTCCTGCTCTTACCATATTTAATCTTAGTCACCTGAATAACCAAACGTCAATGTGTCTGATATTTCACTCAAATTGTATTTGAATTAGAAATAACTGCAGTTTGCTGTTGCGAATAAATGTCGAATGTTAAAGAATTTAGTTCCCAATCCGGCATGGGAAGCGACCATTAAACGCTTGCAACTCACGTTAGCTAGAAAGAATGTTAAGTGAAATGTCAATTTTTATTTGGACAATATATTCAACTACATTAATGGTTGCATTGACGTCGCACTAGAACTGTATAATGGATTATTGGCGACCGTATTGAATTAGGATCCACACCATATGCCCAAATGATAAATCCTACTTCTTAGTAATGGAAATTGGTGTTGATATATTTACTGATTTTTGTGACCACATAGCCCGCCCAGTAGTCTTAATATTCTGCTTAATTTTAGGTTTATGGGCTGCATTTAACTACCAAACCATGTATATGTAACGAATTTTACTTTCTGTTAACAGGATTGCGACGAAGAAGCACCTGATGCTTCAAGCCTGAACGAGTCTACCACACCATCGATAGTACACAACGACATGTTAACTCCATCTCTGGAAAGTTCATCAACCGCCAAAGCTTCTTGGTGGAAAATGACATTGTCACCGGTGATGGCCCAATGCTTTGCTCATGTTTTAAGCAAGATACTGGAGAAGGATGACGAATCCGCTGACAGAAGGGGACACCTTCTCGCGACAAAGAACATGTTAGAGGATTATTTTAGTCACGGAAACAGCAAGGGAAGAACAGAAAAACTGCATCTCGGAATGTCGCCGACGATGGTCCAAACCCATTTGCGTATTTTACGTGAGAAAATGGAACGGGGCCCTTTCATTCGCCAGAACCTGCGAGCAGCAAAGAATATCATCGAAAGCGCTGCGAGATACGGAGAGCATTTCTTTTGCGATGAACTGGCGGTATCTACAAATCCAAGAAATGGCGGGCAGCTGACGAGATCTAGAGAGACTAGCTATTTCGGCGAATTGCCGACACGCAGAGAGATTGACGAGTGCGCCGAGCTAGCACAGAATATGTGTCAAGACCTTAAAAATTTGTCTGCTAATGTCGGGACTTTAGTTGAATATGCTGATTATTTATTAAGTTTGGTGCACATTACTCTGGAGTTGGCCGACGCCGTCAAAAATTTGATGTACCATGTCGATAATTTGATGGTCGAGGCCGAGTTGATAAATGACGTCAATAAGTTGATAAATGATGCCAAAAAGTTGATGGAGGATGTCCAAAAGTTGACGAAGGATGTCAATAAGTTGAAAAATGACGCCGAGGATTTTGTTCACACCACCAAAAATTTAATAGATACGGCCAAAAAGTTGAGGGGCATCGTGTCGATTTGCAAAGAAAATCTCAGTTATTCGAACTCCGATCTCGAAAATTAGGCTCCTTCCCTACCTTTCTCGCCAATTTTCTAGTTCTCAATCTTCGGGTTCAACATATCAGGTCCAGAGTAAATTAATACTATTTCTGTTAATTACATGTGTTATTTTCAAGTTAGATAATTGTTGCACGTAAAAATACTCTTCGTTGAGAGAAAAGTACAATCGTTGACTTCCTTTTAGCATTTCGGACTTTAAATTTCTATACTGGGTCCTGAATGATATTTAGTTCGCCAAAACGAGACCCTTTAAGGAGTAAAAGCATTTTCGGTCGTTAAAAAACATTGTAATTATATTTTGTCTGAAATCAAATTGATAAACTGTCCATTTAACTTTTAAAAATGTTAATTATGCAAACATATAGGAACTCTAAATTTGAAAATGTTACGTCTTCGACACCTGGGTAATTTCTTAACAGAGACGGATTTAAGATTATTTCTTGGGACAGGCAATCATTGGTAAATATTATGGTAATTTTGGAAAGTTAGATTCCATAATTTTCTGGCAAGTTTATACATATTTTAACTAATGAAAAGAATCATTAGATTTTAAAACAAATTTTATTTACTTAGCATTAATTAATGCAGATTTATTTAATTGTTCTCATATGTTTGTCTTACTGCTGTGGTACAAATATGATAGTACGAATAATTTATCTCTTTTGACCGCTATTTCATTGGAATTTTCGAAAATACAACAATAGTATCCAGGAGAAGTAAAAGAAAATATATAATTTTACTAATTATTGTTGCGGATATGAAAGGTAAACTCGACCTTTACATTGGATCAATTTTTTTTCCTTCGCTTTCCTTGACTTCTGAAACACCAAATATAAAGTAGTGATATATATATAATTTGCTGAATTAGACAGTATGAAAATAAAACTTTTTATTATATTTGCAAAAACTTTAAACTCTTTTTTTCTCAAAACCCCTGTTTATTTAGTTCTTCACAGCGTTAAAATGCTTGATTCCTAAAAAACACGAAAATGTTTTCATTTTATATAGTTTTGTAATGGGCAATTGTACCTACTTTGATTCTTGTATGACATCATTAATGTATAATTATAATCATGTATATGTCAGATTCTCGTAGGATGTTTTCTTGTGACTTTTAGTTTTTGTGTGTGTTAAATATAAATTGTAAACAAAATAAGGGTGCAGTTTGTTGGTTTTGTTTTCGGATAATGGAAAATTGAGGGTTTTAAATAAAATATGCAAAATAAAAATTCTTGTTGTGTTAGTAATGCTATAAAAAGTTGATTTTGCGAAAAAATATTCAATCTTGGTGATTTAACATTCATTATAACGTATTAAAATGTATTTATTTTATGAAAATATTTTAAGCTGTTAAATGTTTTAAAAAATGTGATAATTACCAAAATATAGTAATTGTAATAATGTGGATAGTTTTTTGAAAATATTAGGTTTAAATATTAAGTGTAGTATATTGTTAAATAATGCAAAATTAAAATAAACGTTTTTGCACCATCACTCTATAGTGTGTCTGTTTATTACATCTGCTTTTATGCAGAACGATTATTTATTTGCCCTTCTTATTATGTTTCGAACTAAACATTTTCTTTTTCAGTGATTATTACTTATCCCCATGGCGCTAGTCATTTAATATAATTTTTTTTTGTCAACTTTACTCTTCTACGCGTTTGAATGTACACAACAACTCGCTCAACAAAACCATCTATTAAATTATGGTTTGTTGCGATGGAGGAAGGGGGTGAGAGAAAATGGCGATCTTAATTAACAGTAATTTCCTCTGGGCAGCCAAATATCCCCAGTCGTACGTACACCTTCAACCCACGGAGTAAAGAAAAAGGTGGAGATGAATTGGCGAGATTTCATTAGACGTAAGTTAGCAACCCCAAACTAGGCACAAACAAACCTAGTTTGCAGTAGTTTTTCTACGAGGGATGCATTATTTTTAAATTAAGAAAACGCATGCTAAAACTTAAAAAATTACTTTGTGCAGTTGTGGGATGCAGTACAAGTTCCAAATCGATAAAGGATGCTATTATTTCCACTTCATAGATAAATTAAATTATAAAATAAATTATCGCCAAGTACTGGTACAAAGTAGTGCTTTGGATTAGCGCCAAGTTTCTACTTTTTAAGCGATTGCTTACTTCACATTGCAAACCGGTTTTAGACTTGTTCGCACCTTTCACCTTCTTCTTTACTCCGTGCCTTCAACCACCAAACAAGGCTGTCAAGTAAATAAATTTGGAAATCGCCAAGCCATGTCTTGAGCTGATCTTTTTTTTATTTCCGACACCACAATTGAACTTTAATATGTTATTTTGGTTTCATATTGAAATTTTCTACAAATCTTCAATATCCACTGCACACAATGTTAAAATGAATGTCAAATGGAATTGTAGAACTCATCGTACTCTTAAATTTAAACCACACACAAAAAATATCCAACACGGACTTGCCACTATCCAAAGAATATGCGACGGTTAATTACAGGAGGTTAATTTGGTAACTTACATTAGCTAAACAGACCAGCTTTTGTCCCAAATGTGACTATCTTCCCCCTTATGTGATGATGTAAAGATCATGGAGGAAGGTCCATTGGTCCATCTACTTGATCCAGTATTATTTCGTTTATCCCAATGGACGACTCCCCCCCGCCTGATCATCACCAATAGCCAAATGTGCAGCTCTAGTCCGATGTTAATTAACCAAACTCCCCCCCCCCCTAAAAATGTTATTGTTTTTAAATAAACGCTTTTGGTGTCGCCCAAGTTTTTGCCGATGTACCCTGACCGCAAGATAAACATTTCCGAAACTGTAAAAAAAAAACGAATTGTTGAAAGTATGCCAGTTTGTGACGTGGGGAAGAGGGGCTTAAATATATGTAGAATATGTGTGACATCATTTATAGACTGCCCCCCTGAGTACTATTTCATTCAGAAAATTCGCGAAATATCACGTGACGGTGAAAACTTTTGCTTTGATATGTTGGCTTTAAAATTGACATAAAGTTCACTATACTACAGGTCCATTCATGCTTGAAATATAGACATCCTAAACTAATAAAACCGCGAATGCCCACATTTCCGAAAGCATTCTACTAATATTTTAAAAGGGAGATTAGTCAATCAATCAATCAAGATTTTGATTCTATTCCATAATGTGACGTCACATTACTGGTTTGGTGAATATTTGAATATAAATAAAATTCTTCCTGAATTATATATGAAATATTAAGTTTTATAATATGCAAAATATGACCATATTAAATATTTAATTAATATTTTATCATTTAAAAAATAAGTAATTGAAATTTTTTGTTTGCATTTCAAAACGTTACGTCAGATTCCTAGAATAGTGAATCTTTGGAAATAAATAATAATACTTATAGAATTATACATAAATATCATGTTTTTAAAATATACAAATTATTGTTGCATTAAATGTTTAATTAAAAGTTTTTATTCAATATAAATATTTTTATAAAATTATCTTTTTATTTTGAAACCCATTATTTCGTTAATGAAGGTGGCAACTGAAACTTTGTTCTTAAGAAATTCTATCAATTATTCTTTCTCAAATTGACTCGGTGAATTGACTGTCCGAGAGTTTTGTGATTTATAAAATTATATTTTGTGATTAAATATTTAATCAAAATGGCTGTTTTAATAAAGGTAAGTATTTTGTAATATTATTATTCTTTCATTTTTGGAAATACTAAAATAATTCAAAGTACAAAAACTGGATTATGATTTGTTAGAAAAATTTGAATACCCGTAATTACTTAAATTTAGAATTAACAGTTTGACGTATAAAGTTAGTGTCTATATGTAATTTGAATACAGAACTTTTTATACACGTACATTTATTAGAATTTATAATCTGTAACTATAGTGTCAAAAGCACTTTCGATCAAGAACAACGATTATGTTTGAAAATTCGTTCACGTAGTTTAGTTTTTCCATTCTACAGCTTTGTTCAATTACTCAATATTTTTAAATACTTGCTGTCGTATTCTATACGACACGTTAATTTTAAATTAAATCATTTGCTTCGCTTTTCAAAATCCTTTATACTTTTTTCTTATCAAAGCGTCTTTTTTTTTTGGCACGCACCCAAATATTTATTTCTATCTTTTATAATGCATTTTATCCCGCCAAATATCAGTGAGTCATTTGACTTTCAACATTATTCCTCGAATTTCTGTCTGGTTTCGGTTTGATTGACAGCTCTGCCCTCTCCTTCAGTTTATATTTTAATTTAAATTAATTATTATATTCAAAAGTTTATAATTTTAGACATGTCTTGTCCAACTACCCCACTTACAAATTTAATCTCCCCATTTGAAAGTTATTTACATTACAACACTTGTGGAACTAGCTTTTATGCAAATAAGGAATTCTTGATTGTTTTTAAAATAGAATGTCGCTTGTCAGAATATTTTTTTTTATTCGACTTTTTACCACAAGGTCGGAGCTGTACTGTACGATGCTATTGAAAATGTAATTTTGAAATTTTCCCAAATTCTGATTTAAATTGCGCTATATTTAAATGTAATAACTAACTCTTAATAGACTGGAAAATAAAACAGTTTCTAATACATAACGAAAAGAGGTGTAGATATGCAACAAGATAGCTAGTTTCTGGTTCTCAATGTGTGCAGCATATCTTCCTAGTACTATCTATTCTGTGACTCACCGTGTCCAAAACGCACTTGGTTAGCTTTTAACGGGAAAGTTATCACTTCATTACTTACCCACTTGAATAGTCCGAGAAAAATTCAAAGGAGCATCTGCAGAATACATTGGTAGAATTTTCAGGAAAATACTTATAGCGAGAACAAATAAAATAATCTTTCTAGAAAAAAGGAAAACCGACTTTAAGGAAAATGCGCTAAAAAGTAAAAAATAATTTTTAATTCTACGAATGAGTTGAAAAATTAAATTATTGAATATCAATTTTATACTTACTAGTATAACTTTTTGAAATCGGCGCCAAAATTTGGGTATGATTTTTGTAAATTGGCACCAACTTCAAAAAGTTGTACTTGGTATAAAATTGATATTCAATTTTTCAACTCATTTGTAGAATTAAAAAATATTTTTTACTTTTTAGCGCATTTTCCTTAAAATCAGTTTCCGTTTTTTCTAGAAAGATTATTTTATTTTTCCCTTTTTAGTTTTTAATTTAGCAGTGGGCTTTGCCCCCTCTTATTAATCACCAAGAAATTCAAGTAGCAACTTCTGCTCAACAACGTATATTGTAAAACAATCATCAATGCCAATAAATGCTGGTTAAATGAAATGTCATTGTTGTACATTTTCTGTTAAACAATGAAAATATTATAAAATCAAATTAATTGTATAAAAAAACTCCGGAAAATTGACATTTCCGGATATATAACAGCCGGACAACTGATTATTTTTTGCAGATTTTGTCTAAGTGGATTTTTCTTTATCCAATAAAAAAAGAATTTTCGAAATCGGACAATATTTTTTTTCAAACGATCCGGTTAATTGAGAATTTCAGATAGTTAAATGCCGAATAATCGGATATGTTTTTCAAATTGCTCCCAAGTGAAACAGCCCCTATCCAACAAAAGAAAATTGTGCAAATATCTGAAGTAGAACCGAAATCCCGCACGAACATACATAACAAAAAATACATAAAGGTCGAATCTATAACCTCTCCACTTGGCGCGCTATTTGGCGGTTTCAATTTAAATTTTATGGCGGTTTTATTTTTGGAGTTTTGGTTGGCGCGCTGTTCAGTCAGTTAAAAAAATAATAGATCGCCACAAAAAAAAAAATGCGGCGTTTTATTCATCCGGATATCGGATAGTTACCGGATATTTAAAAATCAGCCGGATACCGGATATCCGTTTCATCCCTACTTTTAATTTCTATCCACGGTCAGATGACAAAAACAGCACTGTAACCAGTTTTGAAACTTTTAATCTACACATACCAACTTGAAGACATAAGAAACATGACAGACTTAACATCAGCCTTTCTGTAAACGGAGAATTTTCTACTTTTTGATAAATATATAATTTCAAGAATAAATAACTATTTAAAATTCAAGCAAACTATCAGAGACAATAAGCAGTTGGGCGAACAATAAAAATCTTTAATTTACCTAAATTTATTTAGTTTTTAATTTAAAAAAAACACATTATTTTTTATTTTGTATAAATTATTTTATTTTGTATTAAAGGTTTGGGGTAAATAATTAAATTTTAAACCCTATGCAGTCCAAGAGCATTTTGCGATTCGTGTTCTTTCTATGGAACAGTTATTCCTCTTTACGTTCTTTTCCACAGATTTTTTTATACTCATAAAGGGAAAAAAAATCATAATCTGTTTTGTATTTGCAAGAGAACAAGTTGAAAAAAAGTTTGATGTTCTACACACAAGATCATGCTGTTCTCGATTGTTTTAAAGAACAGGGAAACAAAAGAACGGGTCGTTATGTTGGCGCCTGAGAGGCGACATCGGAGTGCAAAGGGTTAAACTTATTAGCATAACAAGAAAATTTACAAACTCAACAAGAAGCGTTAAATATTTGAAAAATAAGAAAAAAAATTATTTGCTTGTTGGTAACTTTTATCTAATTATTAATAGAAAGTTTTCGAGGTATTTTTTTTTATTTGAAATAACCATTTATTAATTAATATAATTTTTCAATCTAACAACTAAAAAATATAAAAGTGTAATCTAAGTTTATTATTTTTTTATATTATGATTTATAATCAAAACTAAATTACTAATAAATTAATTATTTAACATGGAATAAATAGTACAAAACCAGCAATAAAAAAGTTTAAAGTGTACGGTAAAAATAAAAATAAAAGTCATGCAAATATTTAAAAACTGAAAATTAATTTCAAGATTATATAGTTTTTGAAACGACTGAAAAGCGAACCAACTAAAACCGCCAAAAGGATAAAGGTTATCAATTCGACTTGTGTATTTTTATTATGTATGTTCGCGCAAGATTTCTGTTATAATTCAGATATTTTTTAAATTCTTTTTATTGTTGGATAGGGGATGTCTCACTTAGGCACCTTTTAAAAAAATATCCGGTTATTCCGTATTTAACTATCCGGAATTCTCAATTAACCGGACCATTTGAAAAGAGTATTGTTCGATTTCAAAAATTCTTTTTTTGTTAAATAGAGAAAAATCCACTCCTGCAATTTTTTTTTAATTTGTTATTCGATTATTATATATCCGGAAATATCGATTAATTAGACTTTTATTTTTTTAACAATTTCTTGTATTGCAAAGTATTTTCGTTGTTGAATAAATATTCCACAACAATGACATTTCGTGTACCTGACATTTATTAGCAAGTATGGGGATTGTTTTTAAATTCAAGAATTCGTTATGATCCATGCAGGTAATACATTTAAAAATGTCAATATATGGCACATTTATTCTACCATCTCATAACAATCTTCATTTCCACTTTCCAATACAAACCTTATCCTCCGAATATCCTTCCCGAGTTATCATCTTCAATTTGTCCTCCAGAAAATAGCCTCTTTTACTAAAAAGAAATCTACTGGAAATAAAGTGTCCATTGAGGTTATCCCTTCCCAGGGTGATTCAGGCCCCTCGTTGGTACCTCTTTCCCGATGCATCTCAATTGAATGCCCTTCTATCACAAGCAACGCAAAGAGGCCGATGCTTTTAGATGCAGTACTTTTATAGTTATGTAGATGCAACGCCCTTTTTACGATATGGTTCGCCTTTTTAGAGTGTCCGATTGAAATGACTTGAAACGTAAGCTAAACTTCATATGCGTTTTTTTTTAAGTAGATATTTTTTTTTCATTAAAGTATTTATTTATAAAGTTTCAGAATTCTAAGTGGCAGAATTTTACAGTTGGCAGGTAAACTGTTTGTTTTATTAGTATATTTTTTTAAACAGCTGATTATACTGTTTTATTATTGGTAATCAATAAAGTATTATGAAACTGAAAGTTTATATAAATCTATATATATAAATGCCATTCGCTGATCACGAAATCTCCATATCCAAAAAACCTAGGAAGCTGAAATTTGGTACATATGGTTTATCTTGTGCCCTAGTTTTTAATTCGAACTCGAACTGTCAAAATAACGATTTTTTTAAAAAAAACTTTCCATAGGATAAACATGGAGGAGATGTAACAATGCAATAATTCAAAATTGTAAGAATTTAATATTATGTAACTTATAAAGAGGTATAAATGATGCATTTTGATTGGCTGATGAGTAAATATCGCCAAATGTCTACAGTGAAGAAGTCGACCACTATCTGGTTAAACCACAGGCAATGCCGGGTACCCTTCAGCTAGTTAAACATAAAAGACTTTTGATGTCATTTAAATGGAACCAGAGCTGCAATTTTCAGAATTTTTTTATTGTTTTAAACTGGATATAATAGTAAATTGTTGTTAAGCAAAAACCCAGAAACTTACTTATAACTGAATAGCGATAAAATTCATATAGCTAAGGCTCAAAAGCTAAATAAAATCTCTATAGCTCTTTTAAATTCAAACCTATTTTAAAAAGACATTTTAAAGTAGAATTTCAGTACTAAAATAAATTTCAAAACAAAGTCTCAGACTTTACATTTCTAGAATATGCCGTAAAAGTGGGATTGTCGTGCCAGAAATATAAACAAGAAACATTGCGGCATTCCAGATGGTATTTTTCTCAGTGCCGTAAACGCATAAAAATAAACGCCGTTACTTTTAGCATCATTGTACATTTGGTAAACATCAGTGCATACATTTATTCCTGACATAGCGTTATACTTTATTTGAAAGTATAATATTTTCAAAATACTCGATTTTTTAAGATTTCCTTTTTAAAGCATGAATTTACACTTGCGTCGGTTTTTAAATTCCAAATACATAAAATGTCTTCACTTCTTTATTGCACTGTTTCGTTTATTTTAGAAATGTAGTTTCTATTCATTCATATTCGAGTACTTTTTGAATGCCTATGGAAAATATTTTTATTTAAATTAAAGCAATAAATTTTTGTTGGAATCATTACTAGACATACCCGTGAAGCACTATTTATGATAAGTGTTAATGAAAGAAACTTTCACACATAGATTATTAAAAAGGATTTTTTAGCATTCATTTTTCGAATTCAATGAGAATTAATCGCAGACAAACAAGCCGATTTTCGAAGTAATGTTCTACAAATTTTTATCGTTTTTAGAAAGAGCAAAAAAGGCTTTGCAATGAAATTGTTTTGGTGGAGGATAGGGTAATGGAAGTGCGAAAGATTGGAACATGCATTACTAGAAGTTTTCCCAAAATTATTTCTTATGAAATTTGTTTGACGTAATCCTTTACTATTAATAATAAACTTACGGCATATTCAAGAAAATTTTCCAATAATATTTCATAAAGAAGAACGAAGAAAAGTTCTGTATTTACACATTTCGCAACCACCTTGGTGAAAAGTCGCCAAAGTTGAGGAATCGCCAAATTATGAGAGCCCGGTGTCAGTACTTCATTGCGACCACGTACACTGTTAAAAATTTCAGTTCAACGATGTACCATACCTTGGTGCAAAACAGAGGTCTACACCATATTATGGTGGAATCTAGGTTGAACCAAAAATCCTTTATCAGAAAAAAGCGGAGGTTTCGTCGATGATTGGTTCAACCTCTTTAACTGCAACCGAAATTTTCAATGTCGCTACATCTCCAAGAAAGACAACGCCGAACTTGGGCCTATGTGGCCCTTTGGATAAAGGCGTTCAGCTATGAATCAGAGGATTGATAGTTCGAGCCCGATCGGTGACAAGTTGTCATCTTGCGATCGGAGGGCTGCCAGCTTCGCTGCAAAATTACTACTACTACAATACTAAGAAAACTCAAATTTTGATTTTTATGCAACGTTATGAGTTTTGGTGCAACGTTTCACCACTGAACTATCCCTGGTAGCAGCGTATAATGGTAAAACTAAGCACCAAATGTTAGTTGCAGCTAAGTGGCTACCAAAGTTTGGTGCAAGGTCGTAAAATCTTTTAACAGTGTAAAGCACTGCATAAGCAAATAATTAATTGTTATTTTATAATGAAATATATTGCAACTCAAACAGAAAATGGCAATATACCTATGGTTGAAAAAGTCTACATCACATTTACCTTATAGAAAATAATTGATTTTCAAATTCTTATAATGCAGAAAGTTAGTATTCGTGTGCCATTATATGGAAATATATTGCATCGCATTTCGAATTCATAACGCTAATACCAATTCCATTATCGATATCAAACATTCGCTGCAACGCTCAAGCTTAAGTATTGTAGGAAGCAGAAAACAGATATTCCCGCCAAACTTGGATCCTTTATCAATAAGTCGAAACTTTAGAGAACCGGAAAACTTCTGAATATGTTTTAGAATGGGGGAAATGGAGGAGTATAAGCACTTAAAGTTGTTTCCATGCATGTCATTATAAAGCTACAAAGCCCTTTCAGGAAATGATGAATCCATTTACTTTTGAAAATATGGAATAAACTGCGAATAATTTAAAATCGAATGCGAGAATGCGTAGAACATTCTAATCAACGGGGCCGGAACTTATTTTGCAGAGGTATGGGACGGGTAGGGGATGAAAGTTTTGCAATTTAGCTTATTTTGTGGAACATTTTTATATTAGTTGGTTATTCCAAAACTAAACATTCCGGCCCAAATGATCTGAAATTACAGAAAACGTAGTTTTATATCCAAAATTCGCATATTATTTTAGATTAATCTGTTCATTCAGTATCTCTAATTACTGGAGATATAGAAAAGTCACCAAATAAATTTAAAAAAAAAAAAAACTTTTTTACGTCAAATGCATGAGGATTAAAACATTGTAACTCGCACATTTTGTAAAATTGAATTTGGCTGAGTGACCACACCCACACTGAAATCCGCGACATGACAACATAAAAATTATTCGAACTAAAGCATTTTAATGAGATATTTAAAATCTGAATATTCAGAATCGCTTCAGCTTCCTTCTCTCACCACATTTAAACTTAATCACCTGAATATTGCCACCAAACGTCAATGTGTCAGATATTTCACTCAAATTGTATTTGAATTAGAAATAATTGCAGTTTGCTGTTGCGAATAACTGTCGAATGTTGAAGAATGTAGTTCCCAATCCGGCAAGGGAAGCAACCGTTAAACGCTTGCAACTCAACTTGCTAGAATGGACGTTAAGTGAAATGTCAATTTATATTTGGACAATATATTCAAATATATTGATTGGTTGTATTAACGTCGCACTAGAACTGTATAGTTGATTATCGGCGACAGTATTGAACTCCACACCACGTGCCCAAATGATAAATCTTGCTGTTTACTAATAGAAATTGGTGTTGGTATATTTACTAATGTTTTTGACCACATAACAGACGCCCAGTAGTTTTAATATTCTACTTAATTAGGTTTATGGGCTGCATTTAACTACCAAAACATTAACTATATGTAACGAATTTTACTTTTTGTTAACAGGACTGCGACGAAGAAGCACCCGATGCTTCAAGCCTGAACGAGTCTACGACACCAACGATAATAAACAACGACGTGTTAACTCCATCTCTGGGAAGTTCATCAAACGAAGCTTCTTGGTGGAAAATGACATTGTCACCGGTGATGGCCCAAAGCTTTGCGCATGTTTTATGCAAGAAACTGGAGACGGACGACGAACCCGCTGACATAAGGGGACACCTTCTCGCGACAAAGAGCATGTTAGAGGATTATTTGAGTCGCGGAAACAGCAAGGGAAGAACAGAAAAGCTTCATCTCGGAATGTCGCCGACGATGATCCAAACCCATTTGCGTATTTTACGTGAGAAAATGGAACGGGGCCCTTTCATTCGCCAGAACCTGCGAGCAGCAAAGAATATCATCGAAAGCGCTGTGAGATACAGAGAGCATTTCTTTTGCGACGAACTGGCGGTACCTACAAATCCAAGAAATGGCGGGCAGCTGGCGAGATCTAGAGAGACTGACTATTTCGGCGAATTGCTAACACGCAGAGATGTTGACGAGTGCGTCGAGCTAGCACAGAATTTGTTTCAAGACCTTAAAAGTTTGCGTGACAATGCCAAGACTTTAAATGAATATGCTAAATATTTGATTCGTTTGGCGGGCATTACTGTGGAGTTGACCGGCAACAAGTTGATGGACCATGCCGAGAATTTGATGGTCGACGCCGAGTTCATAAATGACGCCAATAAGTTGATGGAGGACTTCGATAAGTTGATGGAGGACGCCAATAAGTTGATGGAGGACTTCGATAAGTTGATGGAGGACGCCAATAAGTTGCAAAATGGCGCCAAAAAGTTATTGAAGGACGCCAGAAAGTTGCAAAATTACGACATGGATTTGATTCATACCATCAAAAATTTAATAGACACGGCCAAAAAGTGGAGTGACATCGTGTCGATTGGCGAAGAAAACATCAGTTATTCAAGTGGCGATCTCGGAAATTTAGGCCCCTTCCCTATCTTTCTCGCCAATTTTCTAGTGATAGCGGGTTTTTTCGCTATGCTGATGGTTCCAGCACTGTTCTCGAAATTCGCGCCCTAGTGAACTGTGGCATTCAATCTTTTTGTTCAACATATCAGGTCCAGAGTAACTAACATTACTTCTGTTAATTATATGTGAAGTATGTGTTATTTTTTAGTTAGAAAATTGTTGCATGTAAATTCTCTGCGATGGGACAAGAGTACAATCGTTGACTTCCTTTTAGCATTTCTAACTCTAAAATTCTATACTGTTTCCTGAATGGTATTTAGTGGGACAAAAAGAAACCGTTTAAAGCGGTAAAAGCATTTTTGACCGTTAAAAAACATTGTAATTATAATTTCTCTCCGTCTTATCTTAAACATGTTTATTATGCAATCTTATAGGAACGCTAAATTTGAAGATGTTGACTTTTCGACGTCTGGTTAATTTCTTTTAAAGTTGTAATTTGAATAGGCAATCATTGGTAATTTTGGAAAGTTAGATGCTATAAGTTTCTAGCAAGTTTTATTGCATATTTTAATTAATGAAAGCAATCATTAGATTTGAAAACAAATTGTATTTACCATTAATTAATTAATGCAGATCTATTAAATTGTTTGTATTTTTGTCTTACAGTTATGGTACAAATATGATGGGAATATTTTTTTAAACCTCTGTTGGACATTATTTCATTGGGATTTTTGAAATTACAATAGTGAAATATCCAGAAGAAGTAAGAAATTATATAATTTTACTATTATCGCATTTAATCTGTCATTATTTGAGGAGGCGTTGCTGATAGAAAGGGTAAACTCGATCCTTACATTGAGTATATTTTTTTCTTCTAAAACGCCAAATATAAAGTAGTATATATACATATATTTGCTGAATTAGACAGTATGAACATACATTTTTTTTATTATATTTGCAAAAACTTTAAACTCATTTTTCTCAAAACTCATTAAATTTTGTTCATCCTTTGTATTTACAACGTTAAAATTCCTGATTTCTTTTTTAAAAAAAATTTAATTTTAAGTAGTCTTGTAAGGGGCAATTGCCCCTACTTGGATTCTCGTACGCATCATTAGTGCGTAATTCTATTTCTAATCATAAATATGTGGGATTCCCGTTGAATGTTTTCTTGTGACTCAGTTTTTGTGTGAGTTAAATACAAATTCTGTATAAAAATAAAGGTGCAGGTAGTTGTTTTTAAATAATGGAACATGAGGATTTTAATAAAATATGCACACAAAAAAAGAAAACTTGTTATGTTAGTAATGCTATAAAAAGTTGGTTTTGCGAACAAATATTCAGTCTTATTGATTTAACATTCATTATAACATATAAAAAATTATTAATTGTATAGGAAATTTCAAGCTGTTAAATGTTTTTAACGTTTGATGATTACCAAAAGGTAGCAATTGTAATAATGTGAATATTTTTTCTGAAAATATGAGATTATAAAGTGTAGTATGTAGTTAAATAATGCAAAATTACAATAAACATTTTTGCTCCATCACCTCTATAGTATGTCTATTTATTACATCTGTTTTTATGCAGAACGATTATTTGTTTGCACTTCATATGTTTCGAACTAAACATTTTCTTTTTCAGTGATTATTACTTGTCCCCATAACGCTAGTCATTTAATATCATTTGTTTTTGTCAACTTCACTCTTCTACACGTTCGAATCTACACAACAACTCGCTCAACAAAACCATCTATTAAATTACGGTTTGTTGCGATGGAGGAAGGGGGTGAGAGAAGAAAATGGCGATCTTAATCAACAGTAATTTCCTCTGGGCAAGCCGAATCTCCCCAGTCGTACGTACACCTTCAACCACCAAACAAGGCTGCCAAGTCAATAAATTTGGAAATCGCCAAGCCAAAGATAAAATTGCCAAATTTTAAAGATTATACTCCACATATGATTACAAATTTAGAACATTTATTTAATTTTTAAAAAATATATCGGGTTGATACGGTTTCCACTGTACTGCAAAGTTTAGTTCATAAATATTTTGTGCGCGCGCCATCTCGACCTACTCCTTCCGTCTTCTTTAGGCTCTATGTCTCTCCGCCTTGTCAAAAATTAAGACTTTTTGGTATCTTGTTTGTCTTGAGCTGTTCTTCATTTTTTTTAAATTTCCTATACCACAATTGAACTTTAATAAGATTTTGGTTTCATATTGAAATTTTCTACCAATCGCTACTATCCACTTCACAGAATTTTCAAAAAAATTTCAAATGGAATTGTAAAACTCATCGTACTCTTAAATTTATATCACGCTCAAAAATAAATCCAACACGCACTTACCACTATCCAATGAATATTCGACGGTTAGGTACAGCAGGTTAATTTGGTAACTTACATTAGTTAAACAGGCCAGCTTTTGCCCCAAATGTGACTTTTCTCCCTTACGTGATGATGTAAAGATCATGGGGGAAGGTCCAGTGATTCATCTACTTGACTCTTGTCATCTACATTTCGTTTATCCCAATGGGCTGCTTTCCCCTCCCCTCCTGATCGTCACCAACAGCCCAATGTGCAGCTCTAGTGCGATGTTAAGTAACCAAACCCCCCCCCCTCCAAGTGTTATTGTTTAAGTGTTATAAAAAGGTTATAAATTTTAACACAACTAATTATGTTCTAAAAATCGCCGAATTTGCGACTTTTCGCCAAAATTGGCGCTGTTGACACTAAAAGAAGGTAAAACACCAAATGGTAAAGTTTTTGTGTCTTTTTTTTTCTTCAGGCTCCCGGGCAACGTTTTCAATCCAATTGAAGTGAAAGAACCACGTATTCGGCCACATGTTTTCTTGAATAGAAAGACGCAGAATTCGCTGGGGGCTTTTAACGACAGAGAAGGCTGTTAAAAGAACGCGTAGCCGAACTTTGTTATTGATAGTTTGAGTGGTTGGTTGTGTTTCTGTCTCTTATTTTCGAGAGAAGACATCATTAATTGTGGTAGAGTAATAGTATGCTTAAACTGGAATTTATGAAACCATTTTAGTTTGGCGCGGAAAAAGTAGTTCTATAGTAAATCATCATCATTTTCTGTCACGGTTCTTATTCCCCAATTGATAGATGTTTTGAAAAAGTTACTAAATGAAATTACAGGATGCGGCAAGCTAACTTCCATATTTTGTATTGCAATAAAACAAAAAGTAGTAAAGATATATTTTATTTATTATACAAAGTTACACATTTAAAGTTGTGGTTTACAAAATTTTAAAAATCATATTGGGTAAGTGACGCCCGCTATTATCGATACACTGGGTGAACCGAAGTCTACTGTTTCTCATCCCTCTCTCCAGTATATTGATGGGTATTCTGGTCGTTTCTCCCTGAATGTTTATCTTTTCAGATCTTCCAGAGTTTGTGGGCGGTCAGTACAGACACGGTATTTTAAATACCCCCACAAAAAGAAATCACATGGGGCCAAATCGGGAGAACGCGCCGGCCACTCCAAATCGTCTCTCAGGTGATCTGATGGGACGTGCGTCTCCATTTCTTTTTTTCTGCACAGAACCAGTTTCCTTGAACGTTGTCACCCACAAAAGAATAGATTTGCCGTCCGGGACAGGTCCCAAAGGCGCAATATTGAAGCGATTTCGTAAAGCGCACTTTGTTTAAACCACCGAACTTCCGTTGGAAAAATAGGCCTCTACGGCAAATGCACGCTGTTCGTTACTCCAACGCATGATGGCGACTGAACCACAAAGTCACACAACTTTATGATCCCCTCTCTCATGTATAAATAACTTTGCATTGCTGAGATGGAAAAGGACTTCCTCGGGGACCGGGGGGGATTGGGGTTTAACTGTTGGGGCCGCAATGCTGGGTGGACTATAAGTAATAAAGGGTTCTGTACAGCTAATGAGAGAATTGAATTCAATAATATTTCTCCTGAAATAATATTGCTGCTGGGTACGAAATAACATGATACCAAAATGAGCAAAAAAAATATCCAAAGGCGGATATGAAATTTGCAGCTAGAATGTAGTGAAAGATAATCTATTTAATCTGATTGATGTAATGTTTGTTTAGGGTATTTGTTAAAACAAAATAGTTTTAAAAATTCTCGACTATCATGTTCAAAAATACGAAAGTATTACGAATATATAATATAATATCTACCTTTTCGTTGTTAAATGCTTGTCATTGTCCAATCAATCACTCCTTTCTCCAAAATATTTCGGCAGAGTTCGTGTTCAGAGTTCGGTATATTTTCACTAATTACTTAGTGGAAATATCCCGAACTCCCCTTGATGTTGACGATAGGCGGACTTATGAAATATGCATCAGTAACAAACAAAGATGTCCTTAGTACTTGTCTTAAATGATACAGACTTAAGGTTAATTTATACAAATGTTTATATTATATTACTATTTTTTTTATTAGTGTGGGCACATCGATCACAAGATTTTCAAATAAGAATTCTGTCCTCTAGTTATATCCAATGCATCTGGAAGAGAGAAAACAATACATACCTAAGCTGCTAAATGATAATTTCTATTAATTCAACACCGATAAACAATATATATATATACTCCAAATTCATCAATGTATACCTCTTCGTTGTTAAATGATTGTGACCGCCTAATCAATCGCTCCTTCCTCCAAAATATTCCAGCAGAATTCTCTTTCAGAGTTCGGGATATTTTCACTAATAATACTTAGTTAAAATATCCCAAATGAATTATAATAGGACATCATGAAATTTGGATCTGCAACAAACAAACTTGTCAATATACTTCTCAAATTAAGGTTAATTTATTTAAATGGTTATATATGACTACTTTTTTTTTTTAGATGTAAGCATAAAGATTACAAGACTTCTATATAAGAATCCTGTCCTCAAGAACAGAGAAAACTCGTAAATTGTTAAAACATAACTTCTATTAATTCAGTCCTATTAAATAATTTAGTATATACAATTAACCAATATAATATAAACCTTTTTTTTGTCGCCAGATGCTTGAGTCCCTGTATGACATACTCTTTCCAAAATAGTCCAAATGAGTTCCCGTTCAGAGTTCGGGATATTTTCACTAAAACTTAGTGAAAATATCCCGAACTCTGTTTGATGTGGATGATAGAGGGATATCATTAAATATCTATAAAGAAATATTGTTATTAGTAAAATAAAATTAGTACAGATTAAAATTCAGATTATTGTTTTGTCCAAAACATCCAAATATTATTATTTACAAAATTCAACTAAAATATATTCTAAAAATTTATTAAAGAACGCATACATTTAAAAATGTTTGTTGGATACCGTAGATAAATAAAATCTATGGGAAAAGCACTTTTTAAAATTATATTTTCTGAGGTTTTTTTAATATAATGTTACAAAGTTAAAAAATTATGTATTGTGTTAGCCTGGTTTAGAAAAAAAAATACTTATTAAAATTCTAAATCGTAGTTTTGCATTAATGAAATATCACTAAATTTACGAAGTTATGACAGTTAATTAGAAAATTCCAAATTTAAGTTTATATAAGATGGAAGAATATAAAGAACAATGTTAGTTTAAGAACTTTTTTTTTAATCTTCAAACTTTTATAGTTGAAGAATTTATACATTTCTTCTCCAATGAAGCCGAAATGTTGCGATATAAATTTTTCAAAGGCGCCTATTTGTGTAAAATCTGGATATAAAATAAAGTACTTACGAGGCGTGAACGGGAACAAGCTCAACAGGTTGCGTATGTTCCTTCTATTGGCGAGGTTTCGTTGAAATGTTCATTTTTGGCTAATGTTTTATAATTTATTGCAAGGCTTTTAATTTTCAAATAGTATCTAAAAATAAAGAAAATTTTATAATTCTAAAAAAAAAATTATAATCAATTTATCGATTTATTGTATCATAATTTCAGATTGTGAACTTTGGCGAAACATATATCAAACTTGGCGATAAATATATTACAGTACTAAATGGGGAAAAGAATGGTAAATTTTAAAACAGTTTCGAAGTTTATGAACAGAAATGATATTCATTTGAAGTAATTTTACATTAATTTTTATTTAGAACCTTTGTACAACTCTTTAATTCGATATACATGTTTTGAAAAGACGGTAATTGTAATACAATACATTACAGCGAGTGAAATTTCTTAAAATATGGATTTAATTATATGAAAATATTTCGATGTGAGAAATGTAAATACTTACATAACGTTTCCTGTTTAATACCTTGGCTTGGCCATATTTGGCCCTTGTGCTAGAAAATCCCATGCCTACAACCTGTTTAATATTATCTCTTTCCTATATAGAAACTTTTTGGGATTTGTTTCTACGCACAACTTCGGAAAGGAAATCTTCAAGGCTACTAAAGCAACAGAGAAAAAAATCTGAATTTAACATTATTAAAACTTTTCACTATTACAAAGCTGAATATTTTTTACAATTAAAAGTTTTCTTTAATTTCTTTATTACTGCTTTTGGTTCGATTGTTAAAACTTTAAGTGCTTATTATATTTCATTGTTATCCACTGACTGAAAGGACATTGTTAGAAGCAACCAATATAACTGTTAGCATTATGTCCCTATAACTTTAAAAATATTACACATTTAAATATTTCTAAAGCTATTTTAATTATATATTTAAGATATATTTGTCTTAGTTTATAAAAATAGATTTCGTAGTGAAAAGTTTGTTTCCTTCAATCCTGATAGATTACACACAAAAGATTTTATACAAAATCACTCATACACATACTAAATGCGAAAAAGAAAAATATGTGTACAATATGGCCACATAGATCCTTTACTAGACAGCTAGATTTATCATTTTGACAAGAGGTGCGGGTTCTAGTCCGATAGGTTGCCAACACTGTTAAAAATAGATATTCAAAAATAAATAAAATGTACTTATTTTTTAATTCATTCCATGCTTATCATGACTCCGAATACATAATTTTTTTAATTTCGAAAAAGACATGTACTCAAAATAAGCACATTGGGTAAAAATGAATAAAAAGGGAAGATGCTAGCATACATAGACTGCCTTCATAAATCAGTTTCAATAAATATCGACAATTTCAACCAAGACTTATCGGGAATCGAACCCAGATCTGTAGGCACTGCTGCCCAGAGTCTTATCCGCGAAGCTACCAGGGCGACATGAAGAAGTTATAAACAGAAATAATGTTAAATATGTGTGCCAAAAGAATGGGAAGCAAGATTGAAATATAATAACTCGTATACCTTTTACTCAATCGACATCAAATAATGTGGAAAACCATCTTCTGAGCAACTATTTTAAGTTTGTCAGGTCGCTTTGTTAAGATGGCTTCAACAAAAGCTGAGTATTAAATCAAACTGCTTATTTTTGCGAAAGTATGATTACTTAAATTTGAGTACGTCATCTATCATTTACGATGCAATCGTACTCAAAGAAAACGAGTACGTTTATGTTCTCACATTTAAGCACCTTTTTTTTACAGTGTAATAATAAGTTTAATCTTACTCCGCTTAAGATTGTATCCAAGCCGAGATTCAAAACTTTATTAAGTCTTATTTCGAAACTCTGTTTACTCCACTTGTCAGTCAACCCACTCATTTTAGAAAACCCACACACAAAACACACATGGGACTAAAGTTATATATTCATATCATTTGTATATATATCGTAAACTTAAGTGTCATTTTCAAATCCGAAATTCAATTACTTAATATATCTTCGAAAAACAAGAACTCCCTTCATAAAATCCTCTCAATTCCCCATACCAATGTTTGCTTATACTTTAATATTTAACACATTTCCGTGCACATCCACAAAGTTGGCAAAGAAACAACCCTCAACTATGTACCCCGAATGTTTTATAATTAAATTCCCCCTGTTCTCTTAACAACAGACAACTTCCTTGCATCTGACTGCGACATGACACTTCGCTCCCCTCTCAGTATGGGAGCAGGGGTGGGAGCCCAAGGAATGGAAGACGCAGCGACAACCGAAATCTCGGGCTTCTTTCTTAATTAGATCTTTCGACTGCTGTGCAGGATTCTTTCTAAATTTCCATTCACGCTCTCTGAGGATGGTATTGTTCTCGATTCTTTGTTGTCGTGTTTGATGTAATAACTGTCAAAAGCGTTGTTGTTGTTGTTGTCCTTGGTTGTTTTGAATGGCTGAAAAACAATTAATACAAGTCCTTCGGTATTGTAATCTGTTTGGATTAAATGGGTTTGGGTGTTTTGGGTGAGAAAGGCCTTGATCGTTTTTAAAATATAATTGTAATAAATTATGTGATTTGAAATAAAGTAGACCTCAAATTATCCGAACTTCAGTTATCCGGATCGCTTTGCGAAAATAAAAAGCTATCAGCAAAATCAATATTTTAAAAGTTTCTTATCGGTGAATTATATTATTTTTAATTGTCATTAATTTACATTACATACTAAAGCAAAATTCATTTTTATTTACTAAGAAATTACTTTAGTTTCGTGAATTATCTGGATATTCGATTATCCGGATGGAATATGGTCCCAATAACTAGAGTTCTACTGTACTCAGGAATCTGTCGGTTTTTCCTGATACTTTGTAAAAATATCTTTAAAATCAGCTGCATAGGATATCAAGATAGAAACAGCATGTTACGCTTTCATGGTTATCAATCCAAACACAATAATTCCGTGACAAATAGCACAATTGAAATAAATGTAATCCAAATTTGGTATGAAATTTGCTCCAATGCATGTAAAATCGAATCTAAGAATTGCGTACGAGAAGTGGATGTAGGCTAGCGGCGATACACGGAACAGATTGTTTATCTTTTGTCTATTGGTGATGTTTTTGTAGGAGACCAATGCCTATTTCTATAAGTTATTAAAATGACGTTTCACGTAAAATACTTCTGGGGTGCTCTTTTTTTACATGCTTTTATTTAACTCACACTGTCTGGTGTGATGTGTCCTCAAATCTTGTAACTCAATTTAAACCCACTTCTAATTGCCATAAAAATTTGAAACTTGGCATACATACGTAATCCCGGTGACAATACAATAATTAGCCATAAAATTGTTAATTACCAATTAATTCTAATTAATAATGAATTTTCTTTAAAATCGACAAATCTGGCGAAAGCCAGACTCGAACCCATCATGTACAAAAATGACGTCAGATGAATGCGCGAAAAATTATGCGCAATGATCTGGTTTTGCTTCAACAGAAAAGCTTTCCGTCGCCATTTTGAATATTTTTAAACCAAATGATAGAGGTTTATGGTAATAGTTTCTTCTTCAATTTTATTATTGACAGAACTGTCCGCTATTAAACATTTTTGGTTTTGTAAAGCACATTACTAAACTCTGATAGGTTATAACTTCGGAGGAGTTAAAAGTAGAAGGATTTACAGGAAACAAATTAATTTGTGTAACAACAAACAAGTGAGTTACCTATTCATTTAATTTGCATATAGCGATGTTTATTGCATTAGTTTAATTTTTATGATATATATAGATGAAATTATTTTATTCGTTGAGAAAACGACAATAAGTTTTTAATATGTTTAAAAAAATTATAGTAAATTCCTAATGTACGGTGCCCCGTTGTCGCCAAGTCCAAAAATTGGCGCCAAGGTAAAAATGACGTTTTTTTCTTGGCGCCAAATCAAAATGGCGGTTTGGTTTAGTTAATTAACGTCTCACTAGAGCTGCACAGTGGGCTATTGGCGACGGTTCGGTACCTATCTCGAAGGAAATCAATATCGGGAACGAATGCCTCGTATTTTTGAACCATGGACAGTTGACGCAAAATGGCGGACATTACGTTGATCTGGGAAGTCGATCATGGTGCTTACAGTCGATCCTTCGGACAGTTGTTTGGGGCATTTCGATGGCACTTTTAAGTGCTCACGCGTTCCGCTCGCTAAAAAGATGCGCGGCAAGCCTTGGGCTTCCCCGGACATGATTGGAGGGCGTTTTTGGTAACTCGAATGACAAGTGTTCCTGCTCATTCCTCCAAACATTAGCTATGAAACCGTCCAAACCATAGAAATCACTGATGCAATTCGCAATCTCAAAAGCATGGATAATGTCATCCCTAATGATGTCAACAAAAGTGGCGGGCTTCCAAAAGAACTGGACATATTCGTAGGAGCTAAGGTAATGCTGCGATCCAATATAAATGTATCCAAAGGATTGGTCAATGGTAATATTGGTTTCATTACCGAAATAACATGGCCGCACTTTCGTCGTACACAAATGTATGAAACTGACTTGCCAACAGTCCATGTGAATTTCGGTAGTGACGGAATACATAAAATTGAACCGATATCCATTCAGTTCCCTGCCAAATACTCCTATGGTACGGCTGAAAGGAGAATGTTACCGTTGATTTTGAGCTGGGCCTCAACAGTGCCCAAAATGCAGGGTAGTACTGTAGACTATGCGGTAGTTAATCTAGGACCTGCACTCTTTGCTGATGGACAGGCATATGTTGCTTTGAGTCGTGTAAGATCATTAGACGGCTTGCAAATTGAAGAAATAGACAACGTAAAGTTAACAGGAAAGAAACCTTGTAACACTGAGGCATAATAGAAATGGAGAGAATGAGAAATTACCACCCTAATCAAGCCAACTAGCCTTAACTCTTTTTTTGTCAAGGTTGATACATCCATCAAGATTGGCATATATTTCTATTACTTCATTTATCAAGTTTGGTAACTCTTTCTGATCTATCAAAATAATTAAAAAGGTATTAAAATAGTAATATTGTTATTAAATATCTCGTTTAAAAAAATGACTACGTTCTATTTTTGTAATTTAACGTTATGATCAAATAAAGGTAAACTGTTAAATAATTTATTTAGCATGTTAGTAAGTGGAATTAATGTTTGAATAAATATATGCTATAGCCTTGAAATAATTTAAAGAGGTTTAATTATACAAAGCAATGGTGATATACATGTTTATATAACTAAAAAGCAGAAAATAATATATATATATATATATATATATATATATATATATATATATATATATATATATATATATATATATATATATATATATATATATATATATATATAAAAACTTTTTAAAGCACATGCTTTTATCAAATGTACTAAAATGCAAAAAATAACCATTCTATACTTCTTGAAAACTGACTTTTGTAACATTACCTTTTCCTCCACTTGCCCCTTGAATTCTTTTCTCTTCAACTACTTTGAAATATGTTGAATATACTTTTGTTGGAACTGACTAAAAATAAAAGCGTGGGGCGCTCACACATGATATCTAAAACCTTAATTTCTTCTTTTATCATCTTGAAATGTTAAATAATTCTTAATAAATCTTAAATATAATATCAATAATAAGCGCCCCACGCTTTTATTTTTAGTCAGTTCCAACAAAAGTATATTCAACATATTTCAAAGTAGTTGAAGAGAAAAGAATTCAAGGGGCAAGTGGAGGAAAAGGTAATGTTACAAAAGTCAGTTTTCAAGAAGTATAGAATGGTTATTTTTTGCATTTTAGTACATTTGATGAGCATGTGCTTTAAAAAGTTTTATATATATATATATATATATATATATATATATATATATATATATATATATATATATATATATATATATATATTATATTCCTAACGATAAAAAAAATACTTATAAAAATTATTGATGTATTTCAAAATTTTTAACTTTTAAGCAAATATAAAATAATACGAAATTAACACAATGTATGTTTGCATTATAATTCCTAATACTAACAACGCTCATTTACTAATATTATATTTACTAAATTAAGCATGTTTAAATTACCCAAATACCTTTATGCCTTTATCGCTTAGTCTAAATACTCTTCACTGCAATTTAGGATTTCGCAAGAATGCTATGAAATGAATCTCTGGTAGTTTAATGTTAGATTTTTCGTAGCAATCTTGACTGTGAATTCACCAAATTCCCAGTGTTCGAGCAAGTGTAATAAAAGTCACGGCACGAGCAGTTGATTTAATTGCATTTTAGAGTGTTGTTAAGTGAGATTTTATAAGCTACATTTGATTAAAAACGCTATTACTCGTTGTTTTAAAATATAATACCTGCATGGTTCCAGTGACTCTTGGGACATGGCACAGCTGAACAGTGATTATTGCAGTATATGCTGCTTGGAGAAGTACAGTCGATTGAACTCTCAATCGGAAGTTAGTAAGTTCGGTTTGGTTTGATTAAATAACGTCGCATTAGAGCTGCACTGTGGGCTCTTGGCGAAGGTTCGGGGCCCATCTCGAAGGAAAGACCGGGAACGATGCCTCATATTTTTAACCATGGTCAGATGACGAGGAAAACAACTGAGCTGGCAGCCGACGCAACCTCAATAGGCGTCAGGACATTGGACCCCGATCAGATTTATCGTACACCTGTCCTGTATACACGTCGGTATAATTTGTTGGATGTTCTGGACAACTTTCTAGTATTTTTGTAGCGAAGCTGGCAGTCCTCCGATCGCAAGATCGCTACTTTTTTACTTTTTCTTTGTCAAGTCCACCGCAAGGTTTCAAACCATCCATCCTCTGATTACTGAGGCCTCCGTGGCCGAGTGGATTAAGGCGTCAGCTGGGTGTCCAAGGGTCCCCGGTTCGAACCTGAGCGACGGACTAGACTAAAGAATAGTAAAAAGTAGTGATATTGCGATCGGAGGGTTGTCAACTACACTACCAAAATACTAGAACGTCGTCCAGTACATCCACAAAAAATTAACGTGTATACGGAACTGGTGCACAATAAATCTACCCGGGGTCCAAAGTCCCGACGTCTACTGAAGGCGTTGGGTGCCAGCTCAGGTGTTGTCCTCGTCATCTGACCATGGTTCAAAAATACGTGGCATCGTTCCCGGGTCTTTCCTTCGAGATGGGCCCCGAACCTTCGCCAAGAGCCCACAGTGCAGCTCTAGTGCGACGTTAATCAACAAACTAATCTCTGTATATGAAGAACTGTTGCCAACTTCCTTCGAGTATAATGTTTTTCTTTACGAGTGAAAACGAACCATGATTAATAAATACCACTGCTATATTAATAGAACTACAGTGGGGGGAGGGGGGTCCGTGTTTGTTTGCTCATATCTCGAAAAAACTAATGAACCAATTTTGATGAGACTTGTATAATTCTAATTTCAGTTTGGAAGAAAAATTAAACTTTTTTTCAATATCTTGTATAGAAAATAAGTTATAATTACTAAAAAAAAAATCCCACCGATCCCATTTCTGAATTGTCATGAAACTTCCAATTGACGCCAATCTCATCATCTGTTGTATCGACTTTGGCGAAACTTGACAAACTTAGAATAGTAATTCAAAAAAGTTTTCCATTTGTTTTATGAATATATCTGGATAAAAAGGAGGCCTTACTTCGAATTCTTTAGAACACTTTAATATACTTGTCTCTACCATAATAACTGCATTTATTTTAATATTTTTAAATAGTAATAGAGGGTTACACCATAGTGGTCCTATCCCATATATTTTACATGAAAATATAAATTGGAAAAACAGCTATCATTAGTTTTATATACATAATTATTTTCATAGCCTTATTTATTTTTACAGCACATCATTTTAAAAACCTTGGGAGAACATCTGGTATTTTTAATAGTCAAGAAATTATTTTAGGGCGCTTCTTCCAATGGACGAATTTAAATTCGATAATTTAAAGTTTAGTTAGTCATTAGATTAGAACGTTATGTTAATTTCGTGAAAATATATTATACTTGGTTTGGCTAACAACTACCTCCATTTAAAAAATAAGTGTTAGTATTAATCATTCATTGTTAGTTAGTACTGACTCATTATTAATTAAATAATTTTGTATGTAATATAAAAAAAATCATTCGGTTTCACTCAAATTGATAAAAATGAGAAAATTATCTATGAATCCAAAACTAATAAATTTTCATTAACCGAGGTTTGTTTAATAAACTTACATTAGTCCCCTGTTATTTAATCTTAATCAAAGTAAGCCACGTGACCCATTTACTTATAATAATTGTCAATTTATTTTCATAACATTTAATCTATGTTTCTGACTTTTTCATTCTTCATAATGACACACTAATTCTGTCTTAATTAACTAAATTCATATTGTGTAATAAAGCATTAACTACCTAATTTATGCGTATTTTAATGCAAGTTAACTAGTATTTATTTCTAGATAAATACTAAGATTAATACTTGATGCAGAAGATCCCAAGATTGGATACTCGCCAATAGCTTAGGGTTGCTTTCACTTGTAAAAGTCTAAACTCAGTTATTGTATAGTTGATTGAGAAGTAAAGTTGAGTTTTGTAAAAATTAAAATCAAAATACTTTTTTTTTATTTAAAAACTTTTCATACCTTCTTTAATTACGTTTACACGTCTTCTAGATTATATTCGTAATAAATCAGGATTTAATCTTATTAGCATACAGTCTGATTTTTTTTAATTATCTTCATTTTTACGGTTTTATTGTACTTATACTTTACATTCACTATTATTTACGTTAAAACTCAAGCACTGAAAAACAAAAGCTAATCGTATTTAAATAAAACTAAAAATGACTTCTATAAAATTTTACATTTTTAAAAATCGCATTTTAATCAACTTATCCCATTAACTCTATTTAGCCCATTAGTGACGTTTTAATTAATTTAGTAACAGCTTTCTTAGCTCCTAAGCTTTTGAAAAAAAAATTATAAAATCCTCACTCTTTTTTTTTTAAATTAATTTTCCCCTCTCACCAATGAAAGTCTATCTTCAATGGAGGAACTACCGACGCCAATTGAAGTGAAAGAAGGTGTTAACAAACATTTTTTTTAAAATATAATTTTGATATAAATGAAACATTTAAGGACATATGCGTCTTTTCTCAAAATTGTATGGCTCTGCTTGATTTATTTAGGCAGATACAAAACAGTAAAAAGTATGTGTTTTATTTAGAATGGTTTGATTTCATTAAGCGAACCTGAATGCCAAATGTGCGAAAACACGCCAATTTTGTTAACCACCCCTTATCACGTTCACGATCGATGAATATTAAAAAGTCTCATGCCAATTGTTTTCTTGGCGACAATGAATGCTCAACGGTAAATGACCCTTATTTTCAAGATTGTTGTATATGAAAAAGCTGTTTATCTTGAAAACTGAATTTTCAGTTAACCTCTTCCACTTGCCCTCTATCCCTCTTACCTCCGAAAAAAGCCCCCCCCCCCCCTACCAATGCCCTTTTCTATTATAACACTGTAATATATCATATTTAAAGATTTTACGCTATCTGGCGTGAATCTCTATTTGAACGGGCACATTATAATAATAAAATTCCAAAATCCTTTGAAGACTTTAACATAACAATATCGCTTAGATCGTGAGAAAATCAAAACTCTTTTACGACATCCTAAGGCAAATAAAAAATAGACAGAAGAAATTCAGAAAACGTTCTTTTGGAACATATTTTCGCCGACTCTTTTATCATTTTCATGTCAGACACCTCGTATTCAAAAATGAAAAATAAGCGTGTCCTTTGCGAAATAAACGTCGCTCCAAGGTTAGGGAATACTGGGGAAGCTAAAAAAATATTACAAATATCCGTATTTTGCAGACTTTCAATACAATTTGCGGTGGCGTTATACAAGAAAAGAAATCTTTAGGGGTGATGTCCATTTTTTTTTTTAAAGAAAAAGAGTTCCTAGCTGCAGGGAGTGTGGGAAAAAACGCTTTTCAAACATATGACGATGTCTCTATCTCAGTTAGACCAGCTAAAATATGATAAATGTTTCATTCAATTTCAGGAAGAATATGTGAGCGATTATTAAAGTTTTGTACTGTAAAAATAATCTTAAATATTATACAAAACCTGTCGGTGCTGTTCTGAAGACCTAAGGCAGTGGTTAATAAATCCTCCACGAATTGTCTCGCATGTGGCTACTGAGGTTCTGAATTATCGTTTGGAATATTGTACTCAAAAATGAGTGTGTCACTTTCCTTCGAAATAAATCATGAACTGTCGCTAATAGCCCACTGTGCAGCTCTAATTCGACGTTGCTTAACCACCCATTCACCTTGAAATAACGACCCCAGTTGCTCAGTGGATAAAGGCGTTCAGCTTCAGAGGAGCATCAGAGGATTGGTGGTTCGAATCCGTGCGATGGACTTGACAAAGAAAAGTAAAAAAGTAGTGATCTTGCGATCGGAGGGTTGCCAGCTTCGCTACAAAAATACTAGAAAGTCGTCCAGAACATCTAACAAATTATACTGGCGTGTATACGGGACTTGTGTACGGTAAATCTGATCGGGGTCCAATGTCCTGACGCCTATTGAGGTTGCGTCGGGTGCCAGCTCAGGTGTTGTCCTCGCCACCTGACCATGGTTCAAAAAGTACGAGGCATCGTTCCCGGGTCTTTCATTCGAGATAGACCCCGAATCGTCGCCAATAGCCCACTGTGCAGCTCTAGTGCGACGTTAATTAAACAAACAAACCTTGAAAAAACATCGCACTAGATCTGCACAATGGACTATTAGTTACGTTGCAGGTTCTATCCTAAAGAAATATCCGGAAACACTGCCTCGTATTTTTGGACGATGGTCAGATGACGAGGGCAACACCTGGGATGGCATCCTATGCAATCTAATAGGCGTGAAGACATTGAACTACGACGGATTTAATGTGCATCAATCCCCTCTATATGTTGTATATTTTTTGTTGTGATTATGATAACACTCCGATTACCAAATCGCTACCTACGTGTTGAGACCAATCAGATGCTGAGTCCGAAGCCTTCTCCATTTTCTACCACCTTCCAAATATTTATTTGTATAATGATACTATTGAATTGAAACGGTTTGGGTGCTGGACACTGCAATTGTCTGAGATCTGGGTTCGATTCCTGGATAAGTTTTTGTTATTTGTGTGCATTGTACGTATCTTTGTGTATGGCAAATAACTAAATAATTTATCGCATAGGTAAAGCGGCTCCAATAAGGAAGCAAATATCTCTTTCAAAAACAATTCAATAGATATTTATTTGATAAACTCTTTTTCAATCTGACGTTGGAATCCACCAAACCTGTTACCGAAATATCGAGGCAAACGTCAACTTTTGTCGAAAAATTGTCAACTTAAATTGAGTCGTTCTTTAAAGTGGGTCTACTTTGCTCCACTTTTTTTTAAATTTAAAGTTCGTTTTTGAAGTATTTTATTAAACTAAAAATTCATTTACCTATTTATTTTTTTAATCTTTAGGGCTTACAATAGCAAAATATAAGATAAAAGCTACAAATACAACGTTAAGATACGCAATAAAATCCAAGAGATCTGGACATGTTTCGGGAGTTTGGTTTTGGTTTTGTTAATTAACGTCGCACTAGAGCTGCACAGTGGGCTATTGGCGACGGTTTGGGGTCAATCTCGAAGGAAAGACCCGGGAACACATACACATTCACACACACATTCATACATGCACCTCGTTATTTTAGAACCATGGTCAGATGACGAGGAAACACCTGAACGGGCACCCAACGCCTTCAATAGACGTCGGGACTTTGGACCCCGATTAGATGTATCGTGCACCAGTCCCGTATACACGCCAGTATAATTTGTTGGATATTCTGGACGACTTTCTAGCATTTTTGTAGCGAAGCTGGCAACCCTCCGATCGCAAGATCACTACTTTTTTACTTTTCTATGTCAAGTCCATTTCACGGATTCGAACCACCAATCCTCTGATTAGTAGCTGAACGCCTTACCAACTGAGCATGTTTCGGGAGACACATCTCCCTTCATCAGTAGAAAATGAAAAAATATAAGGAACTATGAGCAAAATATAACCTCAAAATTAGCATATCATATTTTTGCTATTTTATGTAAATATTCTTTTAAGCGAATACTCATATAAAAACTATGCATTTTGCAATAGGAGCCCCAGTTGCTCAGTTGGGAAGGCGTTCAGCTAGTAATCAGAGGATTGGTGGTTCGAATACGGGAAATGGACTTGACATAGAAAAGTAAAAAGTAGCGATCGGAGGGTTGCCACCTTCACTACAAAATTATTGGAAAGTCGTCCAGAATATCCAACAAATTATACTGGCGTGTATACGGGACTGGTGCACGATAAATCTGATCGGGGTCCAAAGTCCTGACGTCTATTGAAGGCGTTGGGTGCCAGTTCAGGTGTTTCCTCGTCATCTGACCATGGTTCTAAAATAACGAGGTGCATGTATGAATGTGTGTGTGAATGTGTTCCCGGGTCTTTCCTTCGAGATTGACCCCAAACCGTCGCCAATAGCCCACTGTGCAGCTCTAGTGCGACGTTAACCAAACCAAACCATTTCGCAATAATTTTTAATAGATTACTTTTTATTTGCTAATTTTTATTCCGGCGTATTTTGTCCTCATAAAAGAAAATTCCCATTACAAAAAATAGCAGAATACCCTGTTATCCTTTAAGAACAGAGCAAAAAGGGGAGCTTTGTACCTAAGCCTTCATAAAAGCTTGGCGGGAAACGCCCGTAACAAACCTTCGGTAATATAACAAGTACAGAAAAGAACCGAACTAACAGCAAAAGATTACTCGGCAAGGAGTCTAAGACCTCTAACTGACAGAAAAAAAGCCATATTTCATTCCTTCCGAAATATGGAAGTCCTAAAAGAATGGACAAATCATAAATCAACAAAAATGAAGTGCCCCGGGAACGATCGGCGCCATTTTTATTATTTATTCTTATAGTTCTGTTCTTTTTATATAGAACTATTTCTCTACGCAGCGGATACAGAGAAATGGTTATTGATCCTATCTCTCGGATGTGAGAAGGCGGTTACGCTCTGGATTTAGGATTTATATCCGTTGTAATAGAATACGAGGTTTTGATTGTTCTAGTTTCACGTGTTCTTTTGTAGGAACTTTCGGAACTAGACATCGTAAAGTTTTATATTCTTTTTTTCTCATTTGTACTTTAAAATTTGGATTATATGGGGGTTCGGCGTGACGGGAACATTAATAGGATTTTGATTTATTTTTTGGCGTATTCCAATTGCCTGACTGGGAGAATGGTTTTTTTTTACTAATATATGGGAGAAAAACTTACATTTTACAAAATATCTCGGTGGGGGAGCTATATAAAGAAATAAGTACTTTGCGAAATTTTATAAATTCAAGCAAATCTTTAAAAAGATTTTGTGTGGATGTGTTGGAATATGGCCAGAAGAGTATTTTAAGAAAAATCATGCTGTAATCATATAATAGAAATAGGATACAAAATAAATTAAAAACAAAAAAGAGAAATTAAATATTCTTAAAAAAAATCAAATGAAATTATGTAGTTTAACAAAACGTGTTTTTATCAACTATTAATAGAAATCCACCATACTACTTAATTTTTTTATTTTTTTCCAAACTTTTGTATTAATAAAAAATACATTTTTTTTTTACTAATTTATGGGAGAAAACTTACATTTTACAAAATATCTCGAAGAGGAAGCTATATAAAGAAATAAGTACTTTGGGAAATTTTATAAGTTCAAGCAAATCTTTATAAAGATTCTGTGCGGATATGTCGGAATATGGCCAGAAGAGTATTTCAAGAAAAATCACACTGTCATCACATTATAGAAATAAGATACAAAATAAATTAAAAAACAAAAAAAAGGGAAAATTAAATATTTAAAATTAAGGATCCACACCCCATAAAGAGTTAAAAAGGGTTTCTGAAATTTAAAGAAAGGTTTATTAATTGGGTTCCGCTTAAATTTTACGTCAAAATGTCATGCATTTCGTACATCACAAAATTGACGTAACGACGAAATATTTTGTCATTGTTTACGAATTTGTTCATTATAATTGTTATAATTGACGAAAAATTCGATCGAAACATATTTAAGAAAAGAAACGAAAGGATAAAATTTTTTAAAAAATCAACTATCTTTATATATATTTCTCTTACGCGGTGATTGAAAAACGCTGTTTTTCTGTAAGCTGAGTGGCAACGGTTAGTTTGTTTACGAAATTCTGTTGCGCCCGTATTTTTATTTTGCCATTATGTAAGCCATTTTGACGATTAGCCCCTTCAATTCATTAGTAAACAATTATTTTGTTGATGTCAGCTTAAATTAGGAAGAATATAAACCCTATTACATTAAAAATAGAAGTTTTGAAAAACGCTTTTAAGTTTTCAAATGAGCGGAACATTGACGTGGCGCCATCTATTGGCAATTTTGAAAACTAGATTTCTATGATCTTCATTTTTATGACGTATTAACTTAGTTACGTACGCACTTCTGGTAGGCAAGACTATGGTAAGCTTAACGTCAATTATGTCAAAACAAACTACCAATAATGTTAAAAACTAAACTAAAACCCCGAACCGTCGTCAATAGCCCACTCTGCAGCTCTAGTGCGACGTTAATTAACAAAACCAAAACCAAACCTAAACAAAATTATGCGAATACTTTCTAGCACGCGGATTTCGATAGGCCTGAAAAGAAATTTGTGTAATTTTGGTTTGGTTAATTAAAGTCGCACTAGAGCTGCACAGTGGGCTATTGGTGACAGTTCGGGCTTATCTCGAAGGAAAGACCGGGAACGATGCCTCGTATTTGTGAATCATGGTCAGATGACGAGGACAACACATGAGCTGGCACCCGATGCCACCTCAATTGGTATCAGAACATTGGACCTCGGTCAGATTTACCGTGTACTAGTCCCGTATACACAACAATATATAGACGACATCATAATATTTAGACGACTACCTGGAACCTGTGTAATTTTGCACTATATTAAATAAAACAAAGCTGAAATGTTGTTGTGTTTAAACTGGAACACGAAGAATTTTAACGAAAAATCAACGCCTTCCAATCATTTGTCGAATCATCTAAAACGCTAAATCAATTGCCAAAGCGAGAATTGTGTAGTTTGTTAACGATGCCATATTTGTCTTTGGAGAAACTTTTGAATCGCGTCAGCGGAATTATTTGTTTTCGAGTCGAAAGAATCGATTCAAGAATACGAGAAAAGTGTAGGAGGAGCGCATTTCCGTAAGGCACCTTGTCCATGTCGACTGTTTTCTAGAAATCCAAAAGAATTATTGTTCTTTTCTTGTTTAAGACAAGTTGTGGAACTTACACTTATCATTTAAAAAAAATTATTACACATTTGAATTTAAACTTATTTATCGATGCTAGTGAATCTGAATGACCTTGACACGAATATCAAACATGACATGCAAATCCCACATGATACGAAAATCAAACATGACATGGAAATCCCACATGATACGAATAAACAAACATGACATGGAAATCCCACATCATACGAATATCAAACATAATACGAATATCAAACATGACATGGAAATCCCACATGATACGAATATCAAACATGACATGGAAATCCCACATGATACAAAAATCAAACATGACATGGAAATCCCACATGACAAAGAAATCAAACCTTACCCGGAAATTAAACACTGAGCGTTAGTATGCTCGATATTTTTTTTTTGTAAATATGAAATAACACCTATGTAATTTTATAAAGACCACTACAATAGCTTTAATTTAATGTAAATTTTATTGGATTTTAACCAGACAAGAATCAGACAGCTCCACTTTTTTCTGATTTATAGTTTTTCACTTATTCCTATAAAAAAAAGTATTTATCGATTGGGGCAAGAACCAGACAGCTTATATATTATACGATGCAAGAAACGTATAGTATTTTTCGTCTTTGCTGAACAATTTCGAAAACTGGAGAGCTGCCTGGTTCTTCCACCCACGTTCTCTATTAGTTGATGAGTTATTGTCTTGCAAAGTATTTCAACTTGTGCCTGTGCCATCCGGAAAAAGGAAACAGGGAAGAAAGCCTTTGATTGGGCGGCGTGATCTAGACTCTATTTATCCCTCAATCGAAAACGCGATGTGTTGATAACAGCTGTTACCAACAGGTGCTATCCGGAGTGGGTTAAAAATAATTAAAATTTTAAATACTTCTACAAAATCGTCTAGAATGTCTATTTTTATTTTATTTTTTATTGTTTGGATACTTCTGAATTTTCAGGAAGTTGAAATTCTATTATCTGAAGAAAAGTTTCCTTCTTTACAAAATGGAACCTGGAAAATATTAATTGTAATGAAATATATTAAACACATTTTAATAAATATGTGTTTTTACATATTTTAAAATCATACCATTTTTCTAAAACAGATTTTACACTAATATTTTTAAATAATGTTGCTCATTTATTAAATAGTCTCTTTATTGAAGTCAAACTAATATTTTTTTATAAATCTACTAATAATCCTTACATTTAAGAGTTCAATTTTCATCGAAGCAAAAATAAATAAATAAATAAATTAAAAACAACACAGCCCATATTCTTCACTCTCCCTCTCTCTCTCTCAAAATCTGCAAAAAAATAAATGTTTTTTGAGGATTAGATAGATCTGCAATAATTAATAATAAAAATGGTGGTTTGCATTAGTTTTACAATCTTTGTCATAATAAAAGAAATAGGCCTAATGGCTATCGGATCCAAAAACAAAAACCGAGTTTCAATATCGGGTGCAACAATTGAAAAATTAAGTAAAATAAAAGCATATAATAATTAAAATATCGAAAATCACTGTGATTTCTAGTTATTTAAGGCCACACATGTCTAAAAATATATTTCAAATAAACAATGAACTTTCAGTCATTTCCAAAACCAGTTCGGAGCGGCCCGTAGCCCGTGGGCTAGCAACCAGAGGGTAGCGAGTTCAAATACGGCTGATACCAGAAACTTAACAAAAATGTTAAAATGCAGTGAACTTGTGAGCGGAGGGTTGCCAGATTCGCGAAGTAACGATGCGTCGTCCGAATTTATCTCCAATTTCTACGATGTGTACACGGGACTGGTGCACGTTAAATCTGATAGGTGTCCAATGTCTTGACGCCTATTGAGGTTGTGTCAGGAGCCAGCTCAGGTGTTGTTCTTGTCATCTGACCGTGGTTAAAAAATACGAGGCATCATTCCCGGGGTTTTTACTTTGAGATAGGCCCCGAACCGTAGCCAATAGCCCACTGTGCAGCTCTAGTGTGACATTAATTAACCAAAAAAAAAACTTCAAGACCGTCTCCGCGGATTTCGTGTCCGAGCGGTTAAAGTCGAGGATTGGTGGTTCAAACCCGTGCGATGGACTTGACAAAGAAAAGTAAAAAAGTAGTGATCTTGTGATCGGAGGGTTGCCAGCTTCGCTACAAAAATACTAGAAAAGTCGTCCAGAACATCCCCAAAAATTAACGGCGTGTATACGGGACTGGTGCACAATAAATCTGATCGGGTTCCAAAGTCCCGACGTCTATTGAAGGCGTTAGGTGCCAGTTCAGGTGTTTCCTCGTCATCTGACCATGGTTCTAAAATAACGAGGTGCATGTATGAATGTGTGTGTGAATGTGTATGTGTTCCCGGGTCTTTCCTTCGAGATAGACCCCGAACCGTCGCCTATATCCCACTGTGCAGCTCTAGTGCGACGTTAATTAACCAAACCAAACCAAACCGAACCGTCGCCAATAGCCCAATCTGTAGCTGTAATACGGCGTTAATTAACCGAACCAAAACTAGTTCTTACTTCAATGCCTTCTTGTTTAATATGTATATTCTTATACATCTATTTATTCGTATATGTGTTGGTTCCCCAATAAATTTTTCATGAGACTTTTCAACTAATTTTTACGACCCGACTTTGCAATTTTATCAAATAACCACCTATAATTTTCTTTTCTCTCTGAACATCAAAGGCAAAACAAAAGAACGGAATATTTTCAAAATTAAGCCAACAGCCAAAATCGGCTTACGGTGTTACAAGGACCATAATTCCAATACGAACTTCATGTTGCTTCAAAAATAAGCGCAAAACTGAAATCCCTACAGCAAGGAAACATTTTTAATCAGCGGGAGAATTTTCTCTTCGATGGCGAAATTCCATACCTCTGAATGAACACTAATTAAAAAAGAAAAATGTATTCTTCTAATATAAGAACAGACCACGGCAATATGCGATGAAATTGGGTCGCTAAAATAAAAATCCGGTGAAAGGTTGAAGGCTGATAATGCCAAACTCTGACTTTGGGGATTCTATTTACCCTCAGAATGTTTAAAAGAAATCTGCTGCTTTAATTACTTCGGGTAAGACAGTTTTATTAATTAGCTTCGACTGCATTGTGTTGGCTCCCTGATTTTCCACTTAATTGAATATTGTAATGAAAAGTAAATTGACTGGAAAACCAGGCAATCAATTTTCGGATTTAGTTAACAATTAACGAAGTAGTTAGAGGTGTTTTTTTTCGATCATTCGAATAATGGTTTCAGTCCAATTTTCAAACTTTTTTTTTAATAATCAAAATTACTTAAAACTCAAATAATAAAATAGTATTTTTTATTTAAAGTTAAAAATATTTTCTAAAAATACGAATTTTAGAATAGTAATGAAGCAACTGTTTAATTGGGGGAAATTAATATTTTGTATTATTAATTTTCAATTCATTACTATTCTTCGAACATGGATTCCTCATAGTAGAGCAGTGGTTCCCAAAGTGGGTTCCGTGGAACCCTGGGGTTCCATGAAAAAATTTAGGGGTTCCGCGTGACAAATTTTATTTGATTAAAAAAAATAAGAATGGTGTTTAATATATTCACATTTTCCTCGGAAAGTTTACAATCAACCCCGAAATTTATGTAATTTTTTTTTTGTGCAATATACCGGTGTATGGATGTTTAACCGGGATCAAACTTTCGATCCTACTAATAGATGTGGCCATAGTGGCATATTCCAAACTTCTTTTCCGGGTTACTGCTTCGGCGATTGTCTATGTCCTTTGGCTTCTTATAACCGCACCAGTTGATCCATGCAAAGTACGTTTTTATTTGTTTTCATCATAATCACTGACTTGTCTGCATTGCATATTCTTAAACGACATCGATTAGATGGAAAAAAAATAATAATAAAAGTATGTATAAAAAAATAAAAACTGTTATTATTTCTATGATGAATTGTTTTTTTTTTAGTTTTGCTTTATTCAACAAAATCTGAAATACCAAAATAATACTTGTTTCATTTAATATCAGATATTAAATTTTGAAAAGTCGTTGATTAAAAAATATTCAGGGTTCCGCGATCATTGGTAACACATTTTGGTGTTCCTCGGCCAAAATAGTTTGGAAACCCCTGTAGTAGAGAAATCATAAGGTTATAATCGCGCTAATATCAAAGTGAGGCCAACATGTATGGCCTCAGACACGTGGTTTATTACGTCATCCATTCATAAAAAAATTCTAGTTCATTCATAAAAATATCCTAAACTTCATGAAGTAACATTTACTATTATTTCCAAATCACAAGTCAATCGCGAACGTTTTTTCATTCATAAATTTTGAAAGGAAGTCACGTGTCTGGTGCCATCAGGTCTGCGACGTTTGCATCACGATGATGACGTCATATTCGCTCTACTACAGTCCATTCATACTCGAAGTTACTATTCCTACAGCTTATTCCAATGTAAAAAAAATTCAATTAAATAAAATGTACGTCTAAAATTAAGCGCATATTATAAACTATTTAATTTATAAATTATGCATACTTATATTTACGTAAAATCTTATTACTATACTGCGATGCGTAGTTTTAATATAAATACCTCGTCCCCCTCCTCCCAACACACAGAGGCCTCCGTGGCCGAGCGGTTAAAGGCGTCAGCTGGGAATCCGAAGGTTTCTGGTTCGAGCCTAGACGATGGAATTGATAAAGAAAAGTAAAAAAGTAGTGATCTTGTGATCGGAGGGTTGCCAACATCGCTACCAAAATACTAGAAAAGTCGTCCAGAACATCCGCAAAAATTAACGGCGTGTATACGGGACTGGTGCACGATATATCTGATCTGGGTCCTAAGTCCCGACGTCTATTGAAGGCGTTGGGTGCCAGTTCAAGTGTTTCATCTGACCATTCGCCATCTGACCATGGTTCTAAAATAACGAGGTGCATGTATGTGTTCCCGGGTCTTTCCTTCGAGATAGGCCCCTAACCGTCGCCAATAGCCCACTGTGCAGCTCTAGTGCGACGTTAATTAACCAAACCAAACCCCCCGACACACACCCATTCCTTAGAGCCCCAAAATAAAAAAAGTTCAACTGCCTTTTCCGAGATGGCAGCATGATCAACGGCTTGTTTAAAAAAAAACGTTAAAATTAATTATTTTAAACGCATTGTTTAAGAAACCCGTCGTTATTTATGAAATGAAAATACAATTCGTCATTGGTCCATGAAATTCTTTTTCTTTTGATACCTCATGTGTTAAGATTTTCTCAGGGGCGTATCTTTACTACAGAAATAATATATATATGACTAGCATGATCGTGCGATAATTAACCCATGAACATCCCTTCCTCTCTTAATGTTCGTCGAATTCCTTTAGTTTTCAGGCTACAAAATGCTTTTCACTTTCATCAAAATTATACTTTTTTTTAATGTCATTTTTCAGTTACATTTGCATTACCAAGATGTTAATATTTTTTAAAGTTTGTTGATACCACGCTGTTAAAAGTAAGTACTCGAAAATAAGTCAAATGTACTCATTTTTGAGTACATTCCGTGTTTATAATGACTCTGAATACTTAAGTTTTAATTTTGAAAAAGACGTACACAAAACTGCGTAGAATGAGTGGAAATGAGTAGACGCTCGCATACATAAGCTGCCTTCATAAATAGGTTTCAATAAATATCGACAATTACAACCAAGTCTTACCGGGAATAGAACCCTGCTCCTCAGCACCACTGTCCAGTGCCGTATCCGTTAAACAACCAAGGCGCCATTGAAAAGTTATAAACAGAAAACATTTTAAAAAAGATGTGTCAAAAGAATGGTGACGAAGATGAATGAGTTGTGATTACTCAGTTTCTATTTAAGCTTTCGACATCAAATAATGTAGAAAACCATCTTCTAAACAACTATTTTAAGTTTGTCAGGTCTCTTTGCGAAGATGGCTTGAACAGAAGCTGAAATTAGCAATTTTAAATCACATTGCTCATTTTTTAGAAAATACGATAACTTAAATTTGAGTACGCCATCGCACATTTACGATGCAATTGTACTTAAAGAAAAACAAGTAGGTTCCAGGTACTCATTTTAAGTACCTTTTTTTGCAACGTATCTTTACAACTTTGGAAACACTTCAAAATTTTAGACTACTAAATAACATTTACAACAAATAATTAGAAAAAATTGACTTTGTGAGCTTTTTTGTTTATGCCACGTTATTTTAGTTTTAATCGAATATTACTATAAAATTTAATTGTTTAAATAATTTTATAAAATTTCAAGATTTTATAACCATTTAATTCAATAGTTGTAAAATTCTTTTTCACATATATATATATGTTTAAATATGAAGTGTATCGCAAGCAAAGTTATAATTATTACTAAAATTCTAGAAATATAATTAATAATAAATCATTAGTTTTCGTTGGAAAATTATAAACAAAAGATAAAAAAAAATTAACTTACGAATAAGACATGTGGGAAATACGTATGAAACCAAAGTTTGAATGTGTCACAATGTAGAATATTGTATTGTCACTATTTCAGATTTTTACCTTTTTCTAATAAAATTGCATACAAAACTTTATTAAAGATTTTTTTTACAAAATTTTAATTTTGTATTTTAGTGAAATTAGTGACCAAAACCTAACTTTCAAAATTCGAGGAAATATTTCCTTTTTATATTCGCACACTAATGCTATTGATAATCATTAAAATATTTAGAAAATTTACTTTTATTAGCCTCGAAAAATAAGGTAAATCTTAAAGAATTATGTAGATATAATCAGAAAACTAAAATAATCTTATTTTTGTTGTTAAATAAAATATATAAACAAGCAATTGAAACGATATTCACTATTTGGTTACTGATAATACAAACATCCTTTTAGAAGAAGAGTTACACATATCTCCTGTAGATGGCAGCACTAAAATTTTTTTAAACTAGTCATTAAAATAGTTTTCTTTTATAGTTAACATAAACTTTTTGCTATTTTTTTTTCTTCGAAATATTGCACTTTAAAAGTTAAGAAACTTTTAAAAAAATTCTTTCAATAAATTTAAGGATAACATTAATCGATTTTACTTTTAAGAATAATCATGAAGTCTTTTGATAAGTTTTCGTGTGTATTTTAGAAAAGAATTCATTTAATCATCTTACACCATTTTAATTCAAATTGCAAAATTATTGTACCAATCATTTGAATTTATTTCATAACGACTTTTTTTCCAGATTATTTTTCATACAAATTACAATGCAGGAATAATATAAAAACAAGTGTACCGTTACATAAAGCCTTATGTACAAAACTTTTACACAAAATCTTCACCTAAAAATGGTCTATAAAAATAGTGTCGCCATCTTACGGCTCAAATAATAAACAAACAATATAATCTAATAAATAATTAATATAAAATTTTTTAGTATTATGATCTTTGACATTCGATAAAATAGTGTAAGAATATATAAAATAAAGGATAAAATGTAGACAGAGAAAATGCATTTATTGAACTGTTTAAGAAGTATATTACATTAGAATACTTTCATAAACAACTTTCTCTTTGCATTCACAATTTAGTAATTTTATAATTCCACACTTGTTCTGAATTAAGAAAATTGCGTTAGCAATAATAAGTAATTAAGATATTATTGTTGGCCAATATTTCCTAACTAACTTATGTTGTAAAATTCTTACTAACTAACTTATGTTGGAAAATTCTTCCAAAGACATTGTATTTTTTAAAAAATTACATATAAATATATAAATTTTATAAAAAAATCTTTTTTTCTTTCATATTTTCTAAATAGCAATATCAAATTGGTATAATATACATACATAGAAAACTACCAATAATACTTGTAAAATGCTAAATTTATATCTAGTATAAGGAAGCTTAATATTTAATTTTACAAAAAATGCAATACCTAAAATTAGCTCACTTATGCAAATTCGAATATAATCGTTTTGAAGAAGTTGTAATAATAAAAAGCTTTCAACAGATAGTATTTTTATTTAATTGAATTTGTTTAATTTAATATGTGCACAAAATTTTATATACTTGGATACAATGTAGATTATTAAACTGGTCTAAAGTATGTAAATAAATAAACAAATTCATAACATTAATAGGGATTATGTTATTCGAATGATTATTTTAATTATTTATTTTGTATTAGTGATTTTAAATTTAAAAGAATCATAAGAAAATATAGGAAATTCATTATTTGTTTAGCAAAACCAAGCAACTACTTCGTTGCTACCAAATATGCTGAATTAATACCAAATATACATACTTAAAATCCATACAATAGTTTTCAAATATAAATTTACGAAAAGTTGATCATCGCAATGTTTGAAGTTAATTTGATGTGTCCTTCAACAAAACCAAATGGAAAGTCAAAAACAATGGCTTCGTTCCTACCAAATATACTGAATTAATACCAAATATACTTAAAATCCATACAATAGTTTTTAAATATAAATTTACGAAAAGTTGATCTTCGCAATGTTTGAAGTTAATTTGAAGTGGCCTTCAACAAAATCAAATGGAAAGTCAAAAACAATGGCTTCATTGCCACCGAAATGTCAAAAATGTAGAAGTAATGTCCTGTCCAACTCCACCATAAACAACAGGATTAACAGATTTCAGAGGTAAACAGTAAATTTCCATATTTCTTAAAAAAAATCTCCCTCGGGGCAAAACCCGAGATAATTTCCGCTTGGCAATTGAATTCAATTGCCGCTATCGACCTTCGCCCACTTTACTTTACTAAAGAGAAATGAGAAAGTAAACAGCGTTCGCCTATTTTCTGCCTCGCTGAACAGGAAATAGATTCGGAGCAATGGGTTCTTAAATTAGCACTTTGATTAAACAAGAGAAAGTCATTAATGTCCGGAGATAAAAAAAAAAAGAGGTTTTATGAGATATTGGTTGGGCCAGATGCAAAAATTACATTGGAAATCAAAAACGATCTATGTTAAGGCTAACAGGGAGTCGATGTTAGGGGCTATATTAGGGGGTCTATGTTAGGGGTCTATATTTGGGGGTCTATGTTAGGGGTCTATGATAGAGGTCTATATTAGGGGATCTATATTAGAGGGTCTATGTTAAAGGTCTATGTTAAGGGTCTATATTAGGGTGTCTATGTTAAGGGGTCTATGTTAGGGGTTTATGGTAGGGGTCTATATTAGAGGGTCTATGTTAGAGGTCTATGTTAAGGGTCTATATTAGGGTGTCTATGTTAGGGGGTCTATGGTAGGGGTCTATGGTAGTGGTCTATGGTAGGGGTCTATGGTAGGGGTCTATGGTAGGGGGTCTATGTTAGGGGTCTATGTTAGAGGTCTATATTAGGGGGTCTATGTTAAGGGTCTATGTTAGGAGTCTATATAAGGGTGTATATGTTAGGAGTCTATGTTAGGGGTCTATGTTAGGGGGTCTATATTAGGGGGTCTATGTTAGGGGTCTATGTTAGGAGTCTATGTTAGGGGTCTATATTAGGGTGTCTATGTTAGGGGTCTTTGTTAGGGCTATCTATATGGTCCCTCACATTAGTAAGCATTACTTTATCGCTAATAAATGAATCGTTCAGAAATATAGTGGATCAAGTATATAAGTATTAAAAAAAAATGTTGCGGATTAATACTTGTTAATGGTGTCTATTTTCAGAGTCATAGTGAACCAAGTCCCTGATATTGCTATTTTCTAAGAGATTGCATTAGTATCCACTAAATCACTTTAGGATTCAGCTAGTGTTAATATACTTTTACCTTATCTCAAAACTATAGCTTATGGACTTGCTCCACTTTAGCTCTTAACGCCTCAAATATCCACATACATTTTTCATTAAAATAAATTAAGATATCATATAATTTTACTTTTTAAATGAAGGGGCCGCTACAAATGATGTCACGCTTGGACGGGGAGGGGGGGGGGTTCATGAAGATGTGACATTTTGTGCCAAAGAGGGGGGAGGAGGGGTTAACAGGTAGTGTGACATCACACCATTAACTAAAAAATATTGCAAACCAACAAAAACAACACCAAAAAAAATTCAAAAAAGTAAAACCGTTTTGCTGCCGGTTTGAATCGATATAGTTGCAGTTGAAAAATAAAATCTCAAGTACCATCTGGCACTTTGTGCTTTACTTCTGAACGGCCAGTTAATGTATATGAAATGTTCCACTGGGTGGTCATTTCATTAGTTTAATTGCAGTCGTGACTAAATTAATCCATGATTGGGCCGAGTAGATTTCACAGAAACATGTTTATTCAGAGAATTAGCTTACATCCTTTCGTGTCGGCAGCCGAACACCAAGTGTCGTGAGATGGGGATTTTTCATATTACCAAGAGGGAAAATGGGGAATTCGTATCGGTTCGGAAGCACAGTCGTTGATTGGTAGGGATAAACTTTTAGGGAAAAAGTGAGTTCTTGGAATAAGAGAGAAAAGGCACAGATTGTGCTTAGTTAATTTAAGGGATAGATGTTAAGGGATTTTAAGAGGGGTTTTACAAGGGGTCAGGATTAGAAAAGGGGGTGGTTATAGGAATTTTCTTTCATCTCCCTCCCGCAAAATCATACACATCGGCCAGCGATGAGCACAAATGCGAGAAAAGACATGCAAAGAAATGAAGAGAATGTTAACCAAATGGTTGATCAGACCACAAGCTCAACATGAAGAATCTGAAAGTGGAAAAGACATATTAATGACGGAGGTGGAGTGAAAATTTTGAATATTCATGGACATACGGTGTGTAAACGACGGTGCCCCGGTTCGATTCACAAGAACATAAAAATTGTTATCAAAAACAAACATTGACTGCTGGAGACACAAAACACAGAGAAAAAATTATATCATCAAACATTTCAAAACATCAAAAGTATTTCCATACACAATATTTCAAAAGAAATGCACGCGCAATAGATATGATATACAAAATGACATGTCGACAAAAATAAAATCGAAGGAAACATTTGCGTGATGTTTCACACATGTTGAAAAAAGAAAAAAAAATGAAAATGGTAGGCTTCAACAAACATCTTCATGTATAACGTTATTCAAAATACCCTTCTTTTTGAAAATTCAATTTTTGTCTTGAACTTTAAATGAAAGACTAACTCAACTTCATCAGTTCGAGTTGTCGCCAAAAGTACCTGAAAACGAAAAAACAAATTTTTTTTTACAAATTTTAATACGAGTTTTGTATTAAAATTGAATGTTTTATGAAAGATGTTGTTTTGGCCGCCATTTGTTGAAGGACCTTTTACATGAAAAAGGTGTTGAAAAATAAAGATGGCCATTGAAGAAAGTTTGAACTTTCTGAAAACAGTTCACTTTTAGTGAGTGAATGTTGAGTGATGAGGATCCTCGTGAACCTATGTTAGGTTGATTGTTCCAAAGTTCTGTATTATTCCATGGAATAGTGGAAAATAAGTGCACTGACATACTATAACACTTTGGGTACATTTGAAAATAATTATACAAATAAAATGAACAACTTAAAATAATAAAATACATGGTAATAAAAAATCTAAGTACTATTAACAATTATTCATGCCTTAAACGCAATTGATCAGGGGGGTAGTATGGTCTTAATTTGGAGATGTGAACTATTTCAGGTAATTTTGTTACATTGTTGATAAAATCAATTTCATAGTTCACATCTGATCTTTTCTTTAATATTGTATAAGGGCCAGAAAAGGGGGAAGTAAGCTTTCGAGTGTTAGGATATTGGAACTCTTCATAAATTACTGTATCTCCCTCACTAAAAGTTTTATACACAAATCGAGCATCATAATATCTTTTATTGCGGGCATGATATGCAACGGTTCTTTGTTTTGCTAACTTTCGGGCTTCGTCTATTGGAGGGTAAATATTGTTTTGATTCAAGGGAGATTCAAAAGGCGGTATGCCAAAGAGGAGGTAGTTTGGAGGGAATTTTGTCACAGTGTGAGGAGAATTGTTATATTCGTTTACAACTTGATCTAATAACTTGGTCCAAGGAATTTTGGATGAGGAGGAATTGACTTTGCACTTTAGCATGGTTACCAGAGATTGTTGGCAACGTTCGGAGGTTCCATTAGTTTCCGGTCTATGGGATGATGTGAATAAATGCTTGACATTATAATTTCTGAGAAAATGCTTAAGTTTAGTAGAGGTGAAAGCAGGATTTCTATCACTCAACAAGCTTACAGGTTGTTGAATTTGAAATATCTGTTGTAAACAGTTAACATAGGTTTCTGCGGTTTCGTTTTTGGAAGGAAAAGCCCAAATGTAACGTGTTGCATGATCAATGACCACATGCAAGAATTTTTTTGTCGAATTGTAATAGTTAAAACCACCTACAGTATCAATGGAAACTAGCTCAAAAGGTTGCTCTGGTTGAGGCAAAGTTTGAAGTAATCCAAATTTTTTCTGTCGGGGTTTTTTGTTTATTTGACAGGTGTGACAGTGTTTGAGAAATTTTGCAATATCCTCATTAATATAAGGCCAATAGTAATGAGGTGTTATCAGATTGATCATCTTTTGTATACCAGGGTGACCAAATTTAGAATGAGCTTCCTCTAACAGCTTTCGTCTTAATGAAAAAGGAATAACTACTTTATACAAATGTTTCTTTTTGACTACAATTACATCATTAATATTTTTAAACTTATTGCCAGAAAGATTGTCATTTAATTGTTGAGTTTTAATTTCGTCTAAGTCTAATAGGAGGGTTTGATGCTGATTATGATGTACAACAGGAATTCTTGAAAGCATGTCTGCTTCAAAGTTGAGAGAACCCCTATCATAAACTATATCATAATCAAACATTGAAAGTTTAAGAGACCATCTAAATAGTCTACCTATCGGATTTTTGATTTTTTTAAGCCAAACCAAAGCAGCATGATCAGTATGAATAGTAAATTTTTGTCCATGAAGGTAATAATGAAATTTGTCAATGGAATCTATTATGGCGAGACATTCTAATTCAGTTATGGCATAATTTTTTTCATAACTTCTCAAAGTACGGGAATGAAAGGCTATTGGATGCAAAACATTATTTTCATCTGGCTGTTTAAGTACAGCTCCAACAGAAGTGAGGGAAGCATCAACAAAAACATGGCAAGGCAAATTTGGATTAAACAATCTTAAGATAGGTTTAGAAATTAACAAAGATTTTAAGAGTTCAAAGTTTTTCTGGCAATCCTCTGTCCAAACCCAAGGGGTGTCTTTCTTTAACAATTTATTGAGAGGATATCTGATGTGGGCATAATTATTAATGAACTTATTATAGACATTTATGGCTCCCAGAAATCTTTGTAATTCTTTAACGTTGGTTGGAGGCCTAAGTTTCTTAATACTTTCAATATTTAAATTAGCTGGGGTAATAGTGCCATTTTGGATTTCATAGCCTAAAAAGTTAATCTTTTCTTTTGCAAAAACACATTTTTTGAAATTAAGTTTAATATTTTCTTGAGCAAATATGCTAAAAATTTCTTCTAAGTGTTGCATGTGCTCAGCTTCAGATTTGGAATACACGACTAAATCGTCAAAATATTGAGCTACAAAGTTAATTTTATATTTATTTAGGATTTGTTTGAGTATGCGGTTGAAAATAGCTGGGGCATTTTTTAGACCAAATGGTAATCTTGTCCACTCATAAAGGCCAAAATTAGTTGTAAAAGCTAATTTCTCAGTATCCTGTGGGTGAATGGGAATATGCCAATAACCTGAAGTCAAATCTAAAGTTGAAAAAAGTTTTGCATGTCCTAACTTATCTAAAAGGGAATCAATTCTGGGAAGGGGCATACTATCTGTCACGCAAAAATCATTAAGCTTACGATAATCTATACAAAAACGCGTTCGAGCATTCTCGCCTTTCTTAGCAACGAGCGTGACAGGGGCAGCATAGGGGCCACAAGATTCTTTAATAATTCCATGATTTAAAAGTTCTTCTATTTGTTTTTTGATCTCTTGTTCATCAGCAGGGGAAGCTCTATACGGTCTTAAACTTATGGGCAAATCTGACGATAACCTAATGCGCTGGGGTTCAATGTTAATTTTACCGATATCATATTTATGCGCAGAAAAAACATTACTATATCCTGCCAACAGACACTTGATTTCATGGTTCTCGTGGACAATCTGCAGAGTATCTGCGCCTTCTGCAGAGGTCGAAGGAACTTGACAGTAATCAACAGTCCTGACAACATACAATGATTGTTTACTACGACATTTTGGCTGCATTAATTTAAGGTTGTTACCTAATTGGGATACTGTATGTTCATAACAATTAATAATAAGTTGAAATTTGGAGCATTCATGGAGTCCCAAAATAATGTAATCCAACTTATTATCTACAATATGCAATTTAACTGTTTTGGTAATTTTTCCGATTTGCAAAGGTACATGAGCAAGCTGTGTGATTTGAAAGTGTCCATCTGCTTGCTGTACTTTGATAGGAATGGTGGGTAAAATTTTTACATTTAAACGCTTAGCTATGTACAGGGGAATTATCGATAAAGTTGATGCCGTGTCAATGACGCATTCCACATGTTTGGTTTTTATGCGTCCGGATACTGAAAATAGTCATAAATCGGGGTCATCTTCTTGCATATCATCGGGATCTTCCCTTTTAGTGATATCTTGTGGATGTCGCACATGTTCTGTGTTTGATGGAATTTTGACATGTCTAAATTGACATGTGGACATCCAGTGATAAGCATTATATATCCCATTTTGTTCACATAACCTACAAGGAGTAGGAGGAAGGTAATGAGAGGTGTTGGTATGAGAGGTGTTGGTATGATTTTGGTTCAATGGGCGTTTAATATCCTGCGAGGGGACAACTGAGGGCCGATTATTTTGGAACGCCTGAGGGCGGTGATTAGAATAATATGGCTCTCGAGGTTGAAAAGGGCGAAAATTTTGTTGATATCGATTACCTTGGGGATATTGGAAATGTCCAAAAGGTCTGTTGCCAATATTGCGAGGTTCATAAGAAGTTTGGTGTGAAGGGGGTGGATTGATTTTGTGTACTTTATTTGCTAAATTTAGCCAATCACTGGTGGAAGGTATGGTATGTCCAACAAGAGCAGTTTGCATAAAATTTGGACAACCATCCGTCAATCCTTGAATAATCAACTCGGTCGAAAGACCTAAATGCCTACCTGCTTGAACTTTACGATGGAAGTACAAAGAAATATCATCTCTCGCATAGAATCTTAGATTTGTGAAAGTATTAAACGAAATTGATTTGGGTTCGAGGAAAGTCTCAATAAGTAATTCTTGCAAAGAGTTCCAATCATTTAAGTGTAATCCATCATTGATATAGGTCTTAAGAGCATTTCCTTTTAAGAAGGAACTAATATTTTCCAACTTCCATTGTTCATCTTTAGGTGCATGAGTATTAAAATAACACAACCAAGAAGTGATGGACATACCTTCATCAAAACATACTAAAGACGGAAGATAATTGGGGAAAATTAAATTCGTAGCCCGAGTTAAATTCGATGAACTAGCTTCAGTTTCATTTACAGAGGATTGTTGGTTCATGGCAGAATTAGAGTTAGTATTGTCAGTTGAAATTAAAGTAGCTTGACTACTCGGTGTGTCTTTGTTTACTGACATTTTAACTTGACGTTGTACCAATATAGCAAATTAGATAATGGATAATAATAATTAGAATAATTAAAATTCAAAATCAATTTCCTGATCACAAAATTTTACACAATAGCTCATTAATGATCATATTCAAAACAGTTTTTGAAATAAACTATCAAGTTTAATTAATTCTTTGAAACTATTCAACATTACAAACTGCTAACTCTTGTATAAAAAAAATCTTTGTTTACAAAAAATAAATTTAATTGGAAACACTTAAAAATAATTAATATGAAAAACTAACATCAGTTAATTAGTAAGCATTTAAAATTAATTAATTAAACAGTGAATTATTCAAATAAAATTCAATTTAAACTTCTACAATTTAAATTTAAAAAAAAATCAATATTGCTTAAATTTGAAAACTATTAAGTTTTAAAAATATTTCAAACATTATCAAAAATACACATGGTTTCGTTTCGAAGCATTGGCACTGGTCAATGTTTTGACCGTAATCGACGCAGCACACACATCGTAGAAATGCACACAAAAGGAAAATCGAAACTAACTTTCGTCGAGAACATTCATTTCTTGGTCTTTCACACTTATCACGGAGATTTATGTAACTTGCAGAACTTTGATACTGGTGAATATTTTGATTCGTATCGAAGCAGCACACAAATTGTAGAAATGAACACAACATGAGAATCGAAACTAACGAGCACATTCGTTTCTTGGTGTTTCAGTTTCACTGATCACTTTGATTTCGCGATGGGCAGAGTACTCACTGTTTCGAAGACACTTTATTTTGAAGATGAGGAGTTTAATTTCTCAGCAGGTTGAAAAACACACGAGTCGGCGGTTCAGGGCAAGCCGGGAGCTGGCTCCGTACGTCATGGCGCCGCAGGTAACGGTCGCTTTCGTTTCTGTAGGGCGCTTCTGGAGTCGCTGCCGTTGCAAGTTCGAATCGCCCATGTTTGTCGAAGCGGTCGTCGCATCTTCTAAAAGGTAGACGGGCTTCTGTTCTTTCGGAGCTTGAACGTGTACTGGTGTTTGCGGACATCAACTTTCGGTTCGGCTTTCTATGTGCCAGGAACTACGCAGTAGGACTCATTCTCGGCAACCGGCTTACAAATCCGTCGGGATCGGTAATGAACGATAGTTTTTCACGGCAGGAAACCTCCTAGGATGGATGCGTTTCAGTTCCAGAATGGTATTCCGGTTGGCCGCTTATCGCTGTACGTTGGCTCGGACATCTGCTGGATTAGTGTTCGGCTAGCATGGCTATGGGAAGCTATGTGCGCTAAAATTCGCCGTAACAGGACTTCAATCGCTGTCGACTTTTTGAAATGTTCCACTGGGTGGTCATTTCATTAGTTTAATTGCAGTCGTGACTAAATTAATCCATGATTGGGCCGAGTAGATTTCACAGAAACATGTTTATTCAGAGAATTAGCTTACATCCTTTCGTGTCGGCAGCCGAACACCAAGTGTCGTGAGATGGGGATTTTTCATATTACCAAGAGGGAAAATGGGGAATTCGTATCGGTTCGGAAGCACAGTCGTTGATTGGTAGGGATAAACTTTTAGGGAAAAAGTGAGTTCTTGGAATAAGAGAGAAAAGGCACAGATTGTGCTTAGTTAATTTAAGGGATAGATGTTAAGGGATTTTAAGAGGGGTTTTACAAGGGGTCAGGATTAGAAAAGGGGGTGGTTATAGGAATTTTCTTTCATATATATAATTTATTACGTGTTAGATTGATGTTGTTGGTCAGGTAGAAGACAGTGGCATAGCAATTCAAAAATTTAAATTAAAATTTATTAAAAGAAGTTTATGTAGGCAAGCAACTTCTCTTTTTATTCATTTCTCATTTGTGAGTACATGTCTTTTTCAAAAATGAATCGTGTGTTTGGAATGATATAATAAACATCGAATGTAATCAAAAAGGAGTACATTTTACTTATTTTTAAGTACCTATTTTGAACAGTGTACGTAGCAAAGGCGTGTTCACATCTATAAGTTGTGCAAAAAGGGTTCAAGTAACTTCAAGCTTTCTCGGATGATGGTTTTTGACCACTTTGGACAGTTAACCAAAATCGAATTAGTTCATCTTTAAAAAAATAGCTTTTTTCTAAAAAGTCGCCAAGAGCAACCGTTCAATGTATTTTAAACGATTTTTCTTTGGACCCCGCGAACCGCCATTTGGGAACCAATGGTGGTCCGTTGGGTCCAATGGCGGTCGGGGGAACCAATGCTCTTCACAGGACCACCCTTAGCAGACGCGGGACCCGGTGTGAACTTAGTAGTGCAGTGCCCTTTTTAAAATTCACACAAATTTAGGAATAAATTTTTAAAAAATTGAAAAAGCCAAGCGGATTTGTTTATTAACTACAAATATTTGATGCTGCTACATATCATTTTAATGGAATATTTATTCAAGAACTTCGTTACATAAAAAGTATCTATCGTTTTTTTTTTTTAATTTTATAAATATAAGCCTAATTCTCTATTGAAAGAGACCAAATTTATGTTAGTCGTGATATCGGTCAAGGAATGGATCCCTCTTTGAGATGAATGATAGAAGGTACAAGTCAAAGTTCTTCCGAAAGCACTTTCGCACATTACAAAATTTTACAGTTGGAATTTTTAAACTGTATTTTTCCCGCCAATTCAGAGCTTTCTGTATTTTCTTGTAGTAGTACCGGCCGTCCTGCCAGAAGGAAAAACCTCTATATGATCGTATAGATGAATCCTATCGGCAGTACTCTCCGTTTATTCCATCATGTGTTCATTCTATCTTATGTTCTATCATGTGTTCTTTCTATCTTATGTTCTATCATGTGTTCATTCTATCTTATGTTCTATCATGTGTTCATTCTACCTTATGTTCTATCATGTGATCATTCTATCTTATGTTCTATCTTAAGTGCATTCTATCTTATGTTCTATCGTGTGTTCATTCTATCTTATGTTCTATCATGTGTTCATTCTATCTTATGTTCTATCATTTGTTCATTCTATCTTATGTTCTATCTTAAGTGCATTCTATCTTATGTTCTATCGTGTGTTCATTCAATCTTATGTTCTATCATGTGTTCTTTCTATCTTATGTTCTATCATGTGTTCATTCTATCTTATGTTCTATCATGTGTTCATTCTACCTTATGTTCTATCATGTGATCATTCTATCTTATGTTCTATCTTAAGTGCATTCTATCTTATGTTCTATCGTGTGTTCATTCTATCTTATGTTCTATCGTGTGTTCATTCTATCTTATGTTCTATCATTTGTTCATTCTATCTTATGTTCTATCTTAAGTGCATTCTATCTTATGTTCTATCGTGTGTTCATTCTATCTTATGTTCTATCATGTGTTCATTCTATCTTATGTTCTATCGTGTGTTCATTCTATCTTATGTTCTATCATGTGTTCATTCTATCTTATGTTCAATCATGTGTTCATTCTATCTTATGTTCTATCATTAACATGATATTTCGTGTAACTGATCGTTTCATGTCAAAAGCAAGAAAAAAAATTATCTGTAAAATTCTTAATTTGTGTGGGTTTTTTTTTTATGAGCGTGGGACCCCTCCAAAAGCGCGGGCCCTGTGAAGTAGCAAACGTAGCACACCATTAATGGCGGCACTGGCTCTACACAATGGTATGTCATTTATCTCCATAGGATGATTCCACGTGGAGTTATATATATTTGACAGGTGTCAGTTCTTAGTATGCGACTCAAATCGACGAGACCTAACCTAAGCTATGCCAGTGTGTTCAATTCAATGTATTCCGTACAACCCAGCTAATCTCTTCCCTCTCTGTAAATGTCACTGCATTATCCTTCTAATTGTTTCTCGGAGACAACCCTGTCTTGTCCCCCCAATTTACGTATCGGCATTGTTTATTCCCTGTAAAAACGTTCGAAATGGACTCCGTCACGGTTCCGTCCTGTCATATCCGTCCTTTTCCCTCAACTGTGTCATGAGCATTTGAAATAAGGTCAGAGAAGAAACGGTATAAAATTCATTTTACGATTTACTTTTTTTTTTCTTCTTCCTTTACTGTGTCAAAAGTTAAATGTTATCAGTTCGTGAAGTTGAAATCGTTTTTCCAGGACATATTTGACACCATTCGGGTTGCTAGCTGGTGGGAGGCGGTTTCGTTGCGGGCTTTTAATTTCGAATCGATTGTCGATAAAAAAATAAAAGAACTAAAGTGTTATATTTTAAATTGCAAAATATTTTTTAAAAACTGGTTTTTGGTGTCTTTGTCGTTATAACAATCGACAGGCCGTCGCACGAGGGGAGGGGGCGGGGGTCCCCCTCCATTAATCTGGAAACCCCGAAAATTGGGAATTTCACCTTCTGAAAAACTCGAGTTGGGAAAATCGCCCGACTTGTAAGATTACATTTGAATGACACCGCAGAACGGACACTGCATTGGAATATTGCCGCAACAAATCAATGCTTGTGAGAGAACTGTTTGATATTACCTAAAATATATATATAAAAAAGATGAAAATATCGATAAGTTGGAACTGTAAATTTTCAAATTTTCAGCACTGTTGAGTTGAGGATTTCGAATAGTTGAGTTGAGAATTTCGAATTGTTAAGTTGGGAAATTTCTAGTCCCCCCCCCCCCCCCCCCCCCAAAAAAAAATTGTGTAACGGCACTGTCAATCGTTATATCGACTTTATTATCGATATATCATTAAATCTTGAAATTCAACGGCAACCCCCTTCCACTGAACTCTAACTGTAACTTCTAGAAGGATCGAAACTTGTTTCCTCTATGGGCACGTTGAAGCCAATTTTACTAATTTTTGAGTACAAGTCTTTTTCAAAAATTATTTTTTTTAACAGTGTATTGCAAGAAAACCTGGAAAATCCCTTATCGAAAAATTTGGGGTAAGCCACACTGAGAAAAGAAAATCCAATGGGAACATTGGATTTTGTTATTTGATTACCTGAGTTTATAGCACGTATTTTGTGATCGATCTACTTATATATCAAAACTGCGGACTTTCCAATCTTCCCATGGATGACCTCGTGTCAATGTTAGCATTCAATACCGCAACTCTATTTTAGTCCCTTCTTCGCCAACAAAGGCGACCCAACCAGAAACGTGACCGCTTCCATTCATTATCACCACAGCCCAGAAGAACGGTCTGAAAACGCCAAGGTAATCGCAATTCGAAGTGTGTCTGCCCTTGGTGATATTTTCGACTGAGCCCCGATTAGATTACGACGAGCCCGTGTCGTTTCAACGGGGAAACCGTAATCGATTTATTATTTCAAAGAGATTGTCCTTTTGGCTGCTTATAACGACTCTGACAAAGCGTTTCGATTGAAATGTTGAAATTGTAGCTTTCTACGACGACGCTATCTGCTTTCGTTAATTGTGTTCGTTCGTTGTGGGTATTGAATTGTAGCGTGCTCAATTTGTGCAAGGGTAATTGTCGGCAGGCCCGTCGCACCGGGGTCCACCCCCCCCCCCCCGTAATAATCTGGAAACCTTAAAAGTTTCGAGTTTTAAAATTCCCCGAGTTGGGAAAATTTATACCCGAAGAAAATTAACATTATTACCAAATCAAAGCGAGTGGTGATTAAAAATTGCCCAGCTTATAAGATTAGAATTAAATTAGACCTCTAAACGGACACTGCATTGGAACATGCGTGCGGCAAATCAGCACTTTTGAGAGAGCTGTTTAATATTACCTAATCTATAAAAATATTTCAAAATGTCGATAAGTTGGAACTTGGAATTTTTTAGCGCTGTTGAGTTCGGAATTGCAATCGTGAAATTTGGTTTGGTTAATTGAAGTCGAACTAGAGCTGTATAGTGGACTATTGGCGGCGGTTCGGGTCCCATCTCGAAGGAAAGACCCGGGAACAATGCCTCGTATTTTTGAAGCATGGTTAGATGACGAGGACAGCACCTAAAGCTTGCACCCTACGCCGTTAAGTCGGAATGTTGAGTGACGGCACTGATTGTCGGTGGCGTAGCTGCTTTGCTAAGGATCTTTCCAGGAAAAAAAAGTATTTAAAATGCATTAACGCATTATAAAAAAAAATTCCGAAGATGTACTCCTTCATCAAGGAATTTTATTTGAAATCATATTTGAAACTAGGGCCTGATTTACCATTAGGCACATTTAGGCCCGGGAATAGGGTCCCCGAGAATAGGGTCCCCGAGAATAGGGTCCCCGGATTTAGAGGGCCCCAACTTTTATTTAATTGTTCATAAATTGTACCAAGTTGCCTATACTCTGCCAAATATGTAATGCACTTTTTGCAACATTTAAGCAATTTTTCCAAAACTTTTATATAATTTCACTGTGTTTAGATGAATAATACCCTTAATATACCATGTTTTTAATTCTTACAGACTACTTTAACGAGAGAGGCCCCATCAATACATATTATTTGCTAACATTACTTAAATTCGTAAACCAGTTTCAGCATAGGCGACAGAATACTATTTCCGGTATTCTGCCCAAACATTCAGGTATTTCCTGCTGAAAAAAATCGTAGAATAATGCATAAATGTTACGCATAAAGATAAGGTTATATTTTATTCATTTGTTACCACTTCAATACTTCTTTGGGGTTACTTAGAAAGCTCAATTTATTTCTTTTTACTGAGCTGAAACGGAAAGAAATGAAAATGTTAATTGTATCAAACATAAATGAAACTTTTCGAAAATCATTTATGGTGCTGGAAGCAGGGTCCTCCTTAGAGGTGTGCTACGTATGCCAACGCACAGGAACCCGCTTTTTTTTTTAGCGGATTAGTAAAGTAACGCATTATTTTTTTAAACTTCATTAGAAATTTTTTGAAATTTGTGTTTAAGATTTTTTTTTTTTTTTTTTTGCTGAAAACTGCAGATTTTGATACAAATTTCTTCATTTCTGAACTCTTTGGCAATTTACTTTCAAAACAAACTGCAGGTATTCAGCCAGTTTTCAATATCCCTGGATAAAGCTTTTAGTGTACTTAAAAAAACATTTTCACAAATTTATGAAGATCTTCGTGCTGATTTTTTAGCTGAATATTCGGATATATTTGCAGTGTCCTTTGTCAGCAACTAATTGTCCTGGGTTCTCTTATACATATTATTACAACAATTAATATATATCCACTGTGAGAGCTCATCTAAGTATATTTCTAGAGTTAGTAAATCGCCAAAAACAAATCTAAAATTATTGAAGATATCTAAGAATGATAGTCAAGTTATGGACAGTTTATGCTGTAATTTGCCATAGTAAGCTAAATTTCAAAGCAGTAATCAGAGAACGACAAATTAAATTTCAAAAGTATGAGAGCTGAAGAAATTAACGTCTTATAATTAATGTTGTTATACAAAATATATTGTGTCAATACACAGTAGTGGCGCTAGGAATTGCCCGACGGGGGGGCTAGTCTTCCCCGACAGGGGGGCTAATAACCCCGACGTAAAATACATGTATAAAATTTTCCTAAATAACATGTCGAGGATAAATATTGCTTAACTAAATGATTATAACTAAATGCTTGTAATATTTAATGGGTTATTACTAAAGAATTGCAGAGTTTCAAATATTCTGGACTGCAATCAACAAGTATCATTTTTATGTTGGAATAATTACTATTTAACTCGTTTACAGTTTTCGCAAACCTAAAGTATAGTGGGGAAAAGATAAGTAAAAAAAAAATGTACAAATCATACCGCTCTGTCATTTAATTTAGTGGTTTTTTTTTTATTTAAACACAATGATAAAACATTTATATTTATAAAAGGCAAAGGAAATGAGCGATGAGTTATTTCTTATGAAATTCTTTTCATAACATTGAGCTGTAGGTCAATCATGGTTGAAGATGAAAAAGTTTTTTAAAAAATTTTAAGCTTTCGTTTATTTCTTCCACGACCTTTTCCAAACAATATATTTACGACTGAGATAACAAATTTAAAAATCCACAAAAAAATAGTAAGTGTGACATATTTTTTAAAGAAATATTTTAATTTTTCGAAGACATTTTGGATTTGTACAATATTTGAAAAAATTATATTAAAAAGATTTTTTTTAATACTTAACTTTCTGTGTATCTTAAAATCAATCCAATCTGTTATCCGTAACATTTCACTTTCACCATGATATCGTTTTTTTTTTTTTTAACTTTGAAGCGATTTCGTTCAATTTTAGAAGTAATCTAAATTTTCTATATATTTTAATGTCGTATGAAACAGTGAACATATAAAATTAAATGTTTGTTACATAAGAAAAAATGTCGTTTTTAATTTTTTAGTCAGCCTGAAAAATTAAAGCTGAATTGACAATGGAATCGCCTGTGTCTAATACATAGAAATCTCATATTTTAACTTTTGTTTAACCTAATAATAATTTAGGAAATATATATTTGTTAAAAATTCAAATTTCTGTAATCAATTCAATCTTATATTTTCATTTTACTTACACTAACATGTTTAAATTACCTAGTAGGACTAATTAAAAATTTAATGGATTTAACGACTGTCCATTCAATGGAAAACTATTTCTGACTACCTAATTGAACCATGATTGTCCTTTAAAATAGGATCTGATTTCTTCTGAACTGATTTTTTTAGAACAAATATTTCTCAATATATTAATTTTAACGATCCCACATGAAAAACTTATTCCATATTAATATTTTATTATTAAATTACAAATAAATTTAAATTTCACAAAATGTACAGTAATAAAAATTGTAATAAAAATAAAGGTATTTTTTAAATTGCATATAAAAAATTTATTGTTAGAAAAAAGTACCATACTAAATAAATTAAATAGGCAATATAAAAATTGCAATAGTTCTTCGAAATGCAGAAAACATAAAAATCAACAAACGATAGGACTCCGTTCTTAACAAAATAAATAAAATATTATTAAATTGTCATGTATAAATAATTAAAAAAAATCACAATAATTTTTAAGACATCTCACCTTATACGAATTGCATCAAAGTTTGACGGTACTGTAGTTCCCAAATCGACTATATGATAATAGATCCTCGCCGATCGGACACTCACTAATCTCAATGCATTGCCTACTTTACTGCATTATTACTCTTTTAAAAATTAAAAATAGCAAACTTTATCAAGTTTTTTAAACCTTTCATAAAGAACGGAACTCGGACTGTTCTACTGCTTCGTACAATACAAGTGATCGGTTCGTTTACTGGACCTCCTTTTTCTTAGAAACCTTAAATACTAGTGTACCAACACCAGTCAGCAGTCCTCTCTGTGTCCTATCCTATGCAGATGCGTGACCCCCAAATTCAAAGAGAGCTTGCCAGTGAAAAGAACAAAAAAACTATAAAATGGAAAAGGGTGTTCTTGAATGAAAATATTTTGCCTTTAGTTCTTTTCCTTTGAAGATGAAGATAACAAGTGACAGATGACATTTTTACCACCTTATTGCCCTTTTAGCAGCATTGCTCCCAATACCTCGGTGGGTGGCCGCCTCGGCCGGACAGTTTAGTATGCCCCCTAAGGCTGAACTGGAGAGGCGCGTCTTGCCGTCCCTTTGTCAAGAAACACAAGGGGGTCGAGAAACATAGAAGAGGGACCAATGTTCTCACTTGATGAAACTGATTTTATCTTTTGGGGGCATCTGTCTGGTCTGGGAAATAAAGCGACTCTCAGACTGCCGTGAACGGCTAAATTGTTCTTCTATGGTCAAGTGACAATGGTTGCCTCGACAAAAAGTAAAATAAATTTTACGTTTGGAACTAGACTGCGCAAAATCCGATATATTTGTCCACATTCGTTAAAATGAAACTACATGAACATAAAACATGGTAAACTGAGACAGCAATTAAATGACTATTGTTTTTTTTCTGTATTATTGAAGTAATCAATGTTGGATGAAATGTTTTTTTTTTGCGTCATGCCAAATTTGTTTCGTAAAGACAATGTACAAAAAATAGTTCAAAACGGAGTTTTTTTTCCTAATTTTTGACTTGCAGTTGTATAATAAAAAATCTGTTTTATTTTTTGTTTTTATAATAGGTACAATTTAAGGTAAGGCAGGTCCATTCTACACGAACAAGTAAAACGCGCGTGAGCTTCTCGGTGATTTGAGAACCCATACCGTATGAATTCTCGAATCACCGAGAAGCTCACGCGCGTTTTACTCGTTGACATAAAATGTAGTGACCTTAGAGTCATATACTTGCTTTTTTTTTATGACCAGTAAAATGGATGAATCAATACACGTTTATTGAAATAATTTTACAGACGGTAATACCGGAGATACGTATTTTGCTCAGTATCCATGATCAATTGTACAAACGAGAGACGGTATTTTATAAGAGTAAAAATCTTTTTCTTTACATGTAATGTTTTTAAAATCGTATCTGTGTAAAGAGTGCATGCAGGGCGTGGGCGAAGTGAACTTTAACAAAAACATGAACATAACGAAAACTTACGTAACGAAATCATAAGCCTTGAACAGCGTTGGCGTAATTGCATTATCATCTAACTCATACTCGTCTGAGAGCATGCAGAGTTTTTATCGGAACCCAAAAAGTGCTTGAGTTGAGTTTGACGTTACATGCCTTAAACACCGCGGTCGTTTTGAGATAGACACTTCCTACCTAATTTTTTATTACTAATTTTTTTTGTTTGTTTGTTTGTTGAAATTACTGTATAAAAAGGTTAATTAAAGTTCCTAAACGTAAAAATATCGACAGGATCAAAATTACGATGAGATGTCAAGCCCGACAAACCAATCTTGAAATAAAACGCCACAACCCCCCAAAAGTTCTTAAATTTACTGACTATTACTTTTCAATTAACTGCGTTAAATACCCTTACGTTACATCCAGCCCTCCCAGCAAGCTCATACACGGAGAATATAGTATCTTGGTCGGGAAAAGGGCGAATTTGACAACCATCCGTTTACTAAATCGTTACACACATGCTGAGGATTGAACTCGCGCCCATCGGATGCTTGTCCGAGCCCCTTATTCGGACATAAAAGTCGGGATTTCAATGAACTGTAACATTGTTGGAATTCTGCCTGTCAAGATGACACAGATCCATTTTATTAAAAAAAAATTATTTAATGTTTCACAAAATCTTGTTTTTAATAATTAAATTAACACTTCTTCCCCGACGAACTTCATAATTCTGCCCGACAGGGGGGCTTGGCTTGCCCGACGGGGGGGCTACAGCCCCCCCCCAGCACCCCCAGTGGCGCCACCTCTGTCAATACAACATAAACAACGTTACAAAATATCTTTAATTTTCCTCCATTTTTAATTTGCATTTTTCTCGCCATTCAGTTTGGCGAAAAACACCATCTCACGCCAGTGGCGGATCTAGGGTCATCCAAAGGGGGGGTCTAATTATTCTTTTTTTGGTGTGTATATATATACAAATTCCTATTTTCGACGATTGCCGTTAAACGGTATGTGTAAATTCCGCCTAAAAAATCTTATTTTGTTACCTTGGCGAGATAAATGCCTCCAATGTAAAGAAGCAACCTTGTTGTGTTTTATTCTGGTACAATGTACTTTTTTTTTATAAGAATAAATTTTGTCTCGACGCCTTCTGATAATAAAAAAGGGAATGTTTTGGCCCACCACGCTGCTCAGAAACAAATGGTTCACCCTTGGGACAGTTGTTTGGGGTATTCCCACCAAGCCAGATTTAGAGTTAGTGGACCCCTAGGCTAAATATGTGGTGCGAGCCCAAAACTACTTGGTGCTATGAATACCCCTTTGTAAATCGAAATGGGGAGGGGAGATCGGACATTTTTTTAAATGCAAGAATTGAAAATTTGCAGACTAAATAATTTTTCCAGTTTTAATAAAATTGGGATGCACTTTTTTTTTTGTTTTTTTTTTTTGTAAATTTCCAATACTATGTTGAACAATTTCAAGGTATTTCAATTGAAGTTATTAAAATTACAATAAAATATTGTACTCGTCTCCGTATTATTCTCAAATTACCATGAACAGAATAACGTGTCGAATAAAAACAACTGATTTCCAAAAATAGTAACACAATGCCATTTTAAATTATCACAAATTAAACGCATATTTTAAAAGAATATAAAAGTGTTGTGTTATATTTGTTTGTACAAATCCATTAAGAAAAATAGCAATTTTATGTGTCATAAAAATGTAGTAGAATTTTATTTTCATTAGGATTTAGTTTGATTTATTAGTTATTTAGAAACTTTTTTGGTACTTATAATTTTTTTGTCTAAGGGATTTATTTTCAAACAAGTCGTTGTCATAATTTGGAAGTGTTGAGACACTCATTTTTCAGTAATCTATATTATTATTAGTGAGTTGTGCGGGCCCCTAGGCAGTAGCCTATGTATAAATCCGGCTCTGCACCGAGCAGTCAATTTTATCATCTGAACTCCCTTTTGGGCAGTTGTTTTGGGATTCTCGTACCATAACAAAATTTTCCAATGAATGTAACCTAAATTTAACAACAAATAAACTTGCTCTAATTGCGCAAATAATAAAAAAAAATCATATATATTATAATTTTATATACACGGTTAAACATTGTATTTTACTTAGTATTTGCATCACAACAACTTACAGGGTTGACAAAGTTGGCTTAGTAATCTATTTGGCTACAATACATATTGCGGGAAAGAACAGATGATGTTTGCAGCTGAATTTACCTATCGATTTAGAAAAACGAAAAAATTTGCGCTGGAAATTCCTTATACCGATTTATTGAGAATATTTTTATTTCATAATCAAACGTAAGAAATAATAAAAAATTAGTAGTACAACATTAAAAAAAAGCACACCAAAAATAGTTTCATGTGAAAATGTACACGAAGAGAATAACAAATACGCAAAAATTTTGACTAACGTTTAAATATAAATCGAATTTTGTGTTTTAAAATATAAAATTAAATGTTACAAAAATTATTTTTAAAGTCTAATTTGCTCTTATTTGAATCGTAAGAGGAATCTCGAAGAAGGGGGTCCATCATGCTTGACTGTGGTGTGATATGAGGAAAAAGGGTCTCGGTGATTACGTGACGTAGCAAAAAGTTCCTGAAACATTCCTTTCACAAACTTTGACATAAGAAACTTTTTATAGAAATCACTATATCTTTCTAATGGGTTAAAATACATAAAATGAAAGTTTTAATTACTATTTTTTAACTACATAAATTTAAAATGAAGTAACATAAGGGAGGAGGGGGGTGTACAAAAAGGTGAAAAACATTATGACATAATAAAAGAATGCAACCTAACAGTGCAATGAATTATTTTTATTTGAATTTTAATATAATAGAGATTTTAATTTCAGAAATATATATTCATTGATTTGTTCCAGATTTTTTTGTCCAGCCAATATGATTTTTTCTTTAATTAAAATTGGCTTCGGCTCCATTCAAAATAATAAATTACTTTAAACTATGCAAAGGAAGACTTTACGCTTTTAATAAGAATACCAACTAGCAGTTACTAGTACTTGCTGATCAATCAATACAAACTCAGACAAATGATTGATATACGAACACAACAAATTAAAGTTTAAAAATATCATCATTAAGCATGTTCAGTTCTTTGAATTTTTTTTTTCAATTTACATAAAATTTATGTTTTTAAAAAAATATGATTCAAAGGTATTTGGTTCGTTTTCCTAATTTAAGCTGAGCAACTATTATATAAAAGGTTAAGAATTGATTGTCAAGGATAATGTGATTCCGGTATCACTACTTCATCAAAATACTTGAATAAAACCCTATAGTATTTACAACTGCAGTTTCACTTTTTGCATCGCTTAAAATATCTAAAATTACACGAATAAAAACACAAAAGAAAGAAAAATTACCTGACTATCTAACCCAGCTATTAATGAAGCAATAGCATAGATTTCGCCTTTTCCAATGTTTTCGGTCATCAAAACTAACCATGGTGACAAAAATTTTTATTTCACTCTCAGAATCTCAGATCCACGGACACCTTATTTCTACAGCGATCTCCCACCTCCCTTAAAACTTTTAACGAATGACCGTACTCGGATGATACAACAAAGGGTTTCAGTTTTGCTGTTTCTGAGCATTTGCAGTGTCAAGGTCATCTTGATATGGCGAAAAGACGCGTAGCCCCCCTCCCCCCGAAAGAGAGGATCCTAAAACGATCTTCCCCCAGCAAAAAGACATGTAGCCCCCCCCCCCCCCCCAAACGAGGGTCATAAAACAATCTTCCCCAAAGACTCACTGGAAACTCAAACTGTGGGTCTCAAAGCGAAACCTCATAGTTAATTTGGCAGAAAATTTTTTAAAGAAAAAATATTATTTCTTCAGAATTTTTTTTTAGTTTAAGTTAAGAGGGGGCTATACCCCCTTTTAGCCCCTATATAAATCTGGCACTGCTCTAGGCAATGTGTTTCTGGTGTCCAAAATCATCTTGATAGTGCAACAATCCGCGTGTAGCCCACCCCCCACTCCCAAAGAGAACCATAAAACTTGGTCCTTTCCTCAACTCCCTGAAAACTCTGCTTAAACTATATAAGGGGCCATAGCCCCTCTTAGCCCACAGAAATTATTTTCCAAAAAAACATTTTTAAGAAAAAAAAAATTTCTTGATTTTTTTAAAAAAAAATTGGCCACAGCCCAAGGGGGGGCTATAGCCCCCTTTAGCCCCTATGTAAATCCGCCACTGTCTCACGCCAAATATCTTCCGCGAGCTTTCTCTTTCAATTTAAAAATTCAAACTGCGTTTAACAATCTCGCTTTTATGGTTTATGGAATACAACAACCTTGATCATCAACAGCAGGAGTCAGTCCACCATCCCTCATCCTACAGGAATGTCCTTGAATCTTCCAACATCCATCCGAATAAAAGACTGATATTAGTCCTTCGACTTCTTTTTCTCAAGGGCTTATTGCTTCGCCCGCCAAATGGCTCCCGTAGGAGGTCGCCAAGAACAAAGAACGCTTCTTTTCTTCGGATTTTGAAGAGATGTGGGTTTATTTTTTAGACCGCATCGAACGGTCGGATTTGCTTTATTTATTTTTTTCTGCATTATGAGAAAAGGCTAACGGTTTTGATTGCGTGTAACGGAAGTTTTTTCGCGTGGGATTGACACACTACCCGAGCAGGAGGATTAGTCGCTGATTTGCGCCCATTCTCTAGAATGCCGGAATTACCTTTATTGGAATTTTGATGGGTGTTTAACGCTCTGGAGTAGCTTCTACTGGATATCCGGGTCCGGAAACCAATGTTTAATAAAGTTAATTTTCTTAAAACAGTCACAATTTTAGTTTCAAACTTTAGGATTTCCTGATTTGCGTCCATTCCCTACTGCAGTGGCGGCTCGTCCACTACAGCAAGTACAGCCGGGCTGCACCTAAATTCATTAGTGTATTTTCAAACTAAAATCATATATTTTACTAATTTTCTTAAATGAAGATTATAATTGAAAATGAAATTTCTACGGTAGTAAACAAAATCTCCGATAAATAGCAAGCCTGTTACCGTATTGTACAATTCAGGAGGGGAAAAAACTCTATTCACTCAAAACTGCAGCCAAAAAGCGAAATTCGAAATCGGCTGCATCGTTGCCATGGCAACCTCCACGTAGTATGGAGATTCCTCCCCATGCTAATGCACTGCATTTGTGAAAAGGTGCAGCCGAAATGAATTTTCTTGTTTTAGCTGCACTGGAGATTCGATTTGCTGATTGGCTCGTGAGTGAAGCGCTGGGATGGGTGGGTGAAACGATAACTTACGAGAAGGATCAAAACATGTACGTCCCATATATATATATATAAGTAAATCCAAATTTAAAAAAAAATTAATGAGTTTTAAATAAAATATGAATTTATATTCCTCTAAAACAGTTAAACGAGCTTTTTTTTAACTGAGCGTGAGGCCCCTTCAAAAGCACAGGGCTCTGTGCTGTGGCACACGTTGCACACCCCTAAGGACGGCCCTGGGTACAACGACCCCTTACAGAACCAGTACAAGATAATACCTATAACTAAAGGTTGGTACAGGGCCGCCCTTAGGGGAGTGCGACGCGCGCTACGGCTCAGGAGGGGCCCCGGGTTCATCAAAGAAAAACCCACAAAATAATAATGTTTCAGATTTTAAAAAAAATTCCTACATTTGGCATGAAACGTCTTAATAATCAGCTACATGAAATATCAGGATATAAACTTGTTAATGATAAAACGTAAAATGTCCTTCCGGAAGGGCGGAGAGTACTTTTTACGATCATATAGAGGTTTTCCTTCCTTCTAGTAGGACGGCCGGTACTACCACCAGAACATCGCAGTAACGTACAGGGTAGTAAACGAGAAATAATTCATGTTCAAAGTAAGTAAATTGGTTATAAATGCATTTATAAATAAAATCTTTTTGATTAAGCTATAAAGAATAATTAAATTACAGAAATGCAGAATACACAAAAACTGCAATAAAAATTCAATTACTAAATATTTCAAGTTTATTATTCAATTAATTGTTGAATAAAACTTGGACAATCAGCATCGCCTAAAAATAAGCATAAAATGTTATATAAAATTTCTGTAACAACTGTTAAATAAGCAATTTATATAGAAAGTATTTTTTTTTTAAATGTATCGTTATTAAATTTTTATATTTAAAATATAATAGTTTTGTACAGACATGAAAACTTATACTTGTTGAAGATTAAAAAAATAATTATTGTTTGAATGTCTGGTATGGCATTTATAAACATTTTTAGATTAAATAACTATTATATTTATTTAACAGAATTTTGTGCTTGTACGTATGACTCACACAAATTCCTCAACAAACTTTACAAAAAAGCCAATTTAAAACTAGACCCTTAAAATATTTTTCCACCTGAATATTTTCTTTGGTGCCTCAACTAAATCAAATACGGAATAAGAGGAATAAAAACTTTTCTTGTGTGTTTTGCATGGCCTTTAAATGGGTGACAAATATACCCTGCGAAAAACATAGCTTACTTCAAAGTCGTTTTTCCAGCTTTTGTCTCCGTTTAAGAACTTGTACGCTGATTTCAGAGCCGTATCCTTAGCAGCCGCCGGGGCACGATAGAAACCTAGCAGCGGGGATTCTTTTAATTACACATAAAAACCTAATAGGAAGTTTTCCAGATTTTTGAGAGCCCCAGTTGCTCAGTTGGTAAGGCGTTCAGCTATTAATCAGAGGATTGGTGGTTCGAATCCGTGAAATATACTTGACATAGAAAAGTAAAAAAGTAGTGGTCTTGCGATCGGAGGGTTGCCAGCTTCGCTACAAAAATACTAGAAAGTCGTCCAGAATATCCAACAAATTATACTGGCGTGTATACGGGACAGGTGCACGATACATCTGATCGAGGTCCAAAGTCCCGACGTCTATTGAAGGCGTTGGGTGCCAGTTCAGGTGTTTCCTCGTCATCTGACCATGGTTCTAAAATAACAAGGTGCATGTATGAATGTGTGTGTGTATGTGTTCCCGGGTCTTTCCTTCGAGATTGACCCCGAACCGTCGCCAATTGCCCACTGTGCAGCTCTAGTGCGACGTTAATTAACAAACCAAACCAATCCAGATTTTTGAAGCGACATACGAATTTTAATCCTGTCAAAATACGCATGTAACTAGTATATAATGTTTAAAAGAAAAAAAATTTAATTAAACAACGGAGACGTGTATAATCATCCTTGGGTCTTTCTGCACAATTAACATAGATTTTTAAACTCATAGAAAGATCTTTAATGTTAAAAAAAAAAGCGTTGGGATATTTTACGACTGCTATATCTCTATATTTGGCTATATATCGGGTATAAAATTGTTAAAATAATTAATAAATTGTTTTTTAAATATATAAAATACATAAACTAAAATTTCAAATTAACTGCACTGTAAAAAAAAATTACTTAAAAATGCGTACTTAAACCTACTCGTTTTTCTTTGAGTATAATTGCAACGTAAATGAGCGATGACGTACTCAAATTTAAGTATCGTACTTTTTCAAAATGGTCAGTGTGATTTAATACTGATAATCTCAGCTTCGGTTCAAGCCATCGACCTGACAAACTAAAAGTAGTTGTTCAGAAGATGGTTTTCCGCATTATTTGATGTCGATTGCTTAAATTAAAACTGAGTTAATTATCAATTCAATTATCTTACTTCCCATTCTTTTGACACACCTTTTTAACATTTCTTCCGTTTATAACGTCTTCAAGTCGTCCGATCTGTAGTTTAACGGATATAACTCTGGATTGCGGTGCCTGAGGATTTGGGTTCGATTCCAGGTAAGTCTTGCTTGTAATTGTTGATATTTATTGAAAGTGATTTATGAATACGGTCTATGTAGGTAAGCAACTTCTATTTTTATTCATTTTACTCAGTTTGAATTATTTTACAGTTTTGAGTACATGTCTTCTTCAAAAATGAAACGTACGTATTCGGAGCTATGATAAGCATCGAATGTACTCATAAATGAGTACATTTAACTAATTTTTGAGTACTTATTTTTAACAGTGAAGGCTGTCACTCGCCTTCGCCGCCCATTACATCTTCACTTTTAAGTCGTTTTGTAAAATTTGACATCAAAATCACTAAGACATATTTTAAATGTACATTATGACTCTAAAACCAATTACTCATTTGTTTTCTAGACGCAATTAATGACAACTCCTTATCAATTTAAATTCAAAAACTATTTACCAAACATTGTGACGCATTATTCCGCAGAGAATACATTTCCGCCGGCGAATCAAACCGAATGATACGGCGATCACGTGCGATATCGGTTACTAACGAGTATTATTATTTATTTTCAATGATTGTTTGTCATTTCAATGACAAAATCGGAAACAGGAAAGCTTAAAAACAACGCAATGGAAACGAGATTCTGTCTTATTATTTACTGTCACTTTCAGTGACATGGAATACGCGGAAAAAATGAATACCGAAAACTTGATTATAAACTCGATTTCGTATAAGGTTCCAAGTAACTCTCTTTTAACTGCCAGGGCCTGATTACCGAATAGGCCCGTGAAGCCTAGGCTTACACGTTACAATTTTGAGGGGCCACCAAATCACACATTTTATATAAATATTTAACACCCTTAACATAGTTTGCTGCTAAATTTACCATAAAAAAATTGCATTACAAACTTTAGTAAACAAATTGTTACTTGTGTTAAATTTGTTCGAATATTGGAAGAAAATAAACGTACAGAATACTCATTACTTATTAATATATTTTGTTATATTATAATTTTTCGATTTAATGTCATTCAGGGGCAAGAATTCTAGTGCATATAATAGTTCAATTTGATGTTCTAGAGTCTATTTAAGAGCAATGGGGCAGTGGCGGCTCGCCCACTACAGCAAGTACAGCCGGGCTGCACCTAAATTCAGTATTTTAAAACTAAAATCAGATATTTTACTAATTTTCGTAAATTAAGATTAGAATTGAAAATGAAATTCTCCAACTTAACGATTCCAAATTCTCGACTCAACTATTTGAAATTCCCAACTCAACAGTGATGAAAATTCTCAGTTCTAACTTGTCGAAATTTTTCAACTTTTTTTTATATATATTTTAGGTAATATTAAACAGTTCTCTCACAAGCATTGAATTGTTGCACCCATATTCCAATGCAGTGTCCGTTCTGAGGTCTAATTTAAATGTAATCTTACAAGTTGGGCAATTTCTAATCTTCCCTGGCTTTCATTTGTTAATAATATTAATTTTCATCAGGCGAAAATTTTCCCGACTCGGGGTATTTAGAAGTTTAAATTCCCAACTTTCAGGGTTTGCAGATGATTGAGGTGTCGGGCTCACCCCTCTCCCCCCGTTGTGACGGGCCTGATGAGAATACGGACTCGACAACGTCACTTTCAAAACAAAACCGACGAAAATTCGTCACACAACTTTCTAAACCTCCTCAACAACCTTGACTCCCTTACCGTGCCCAGACAAAGAAGCAAATTTCCAGGTGCACTTCGCAATGCATAATGGAGAGCCATATACGATCCATTCAGCAAACAACACCCAAATGAATACTTCAAATTCCCAAACAACCACTCAAGACAAAGCCCATCATTTTTCTAATGTATGAAAACGCCTCAAGTCCAAATAAAAAAAAAAACCGGTCGGTCCCGGCCTCATCACCAAAACCTTCCACCGCAACGCAAATTACCGGAATAAAACGGAAACACTACTTTCCACTGTAAAATGCCCCCCTGCCAGGTTAGCAGGTTTTAGTTTTCTTACCTCCCCACTTCGATTATTAGACAACCTTCTCTCCGAAAACTCGGGTTTTCTTCTTTTTTTTCTTTTTCGTTTTCTCCGTGCCTAACAAAAGGTAGGTTTCGGGTCAGCTGGTTGTCTTCTTCCCCAGCGTGTTCCGGTTACCGACTTTTGCTTCTCTGTCGGTATCTCGAACACCTAAATTCTTTAGCTAATCATGCGTCCGCTTCCAAAACGCGAGATTTTGAAATCTCTCTCCTTTTTCCTTTCTTTCGGACCGCTGGGCCTTCAAATGCCTCAGTGGCGGCTCGTAGACTACAGCAAGTACAGCCGGGCTGCACTTAAATTTATTAGCTTATTTTAAAACTAAAATCAGATATTTTACTAATTTTCTTAAATGAAAATTAGAATTGAAATTGAAATTTCTACGGTCGTGAAGAAAATCTCCGATAAATAGCAAGCCTGTTGCCGTAATGCACAATTCAGGAGGGGGGAAAACTCCATTCAAGCAAAAGTGCAGCCAAGAAGCGAAGTTCGAAAACGTCTGCATCGTTGCCATTGCAACCTCTACCGTAGACGTAGTATGGAGATTCCCCCCCCCCCCCCCCAATGCTAATGCACTGCATTTGTGAGAAGAAGGTACAGCCGAAAGGAATTTTCTGGTTTTGGGCTGCACTTGGTATTCCATAAACTGATTGGCTCGTGCGTGAATCGCGGGGATGGGTGGGAGAACCGAGAACTTACGGGAAGAAACGAGAATCTCTCCAAACGGAAATGGTTTTCGTGATAAATTTACATTTCAGGACCATAATGGTCCTGCTGTTGTTTCGTTATTAATATGTTAATATTAAAATTGATCCACTCGCATGTTTAACAGAAAGAAGGATTGCTTTAATTTTCAAAAAATAAGTGTTTTCTATTTTTTTCGCATGTTATCATTTCGTAAAAATTGAAAGGAAACTTTGATATGAGTTGTAAATAATAAAGAATTTCCGTTCATGTATGGTTTGTGGAAAATAGGGCGGGGGGAGGGGGTATTCACATGATTTCAACTGCACTAACATTTTCGAAAACGGGCCGCCCCTGAATTGTCCAGCGTTCAGCTTGTATCAGATGATTGCTAGTTCGAGCTCGTGAGATGAGAAGAGAGCTAAACCTCAAGTATCCGATAATTTTCTACTATAAAACTTTCTTTTATAAAAATACAATCTATACTCGGGGACAACCTAAATTGAGCCTAAAGCAATACATATAATAGCTCCTGCTTCAGGTTCAACTTAGGTTGCCCTCGAGTATAGCATGTCCGTACGATAAATATCGGGTAAACTACCCCCCCCCCATCCCCCCGCACACACACATACCCATTCGGGTGAAAGATATTAACAAATATTTTATGGCAAAAAAACCTCATATTGATATGTTCATAGATGACAGCATTATCAACGGCTTGTTTAAAAAACACCCTTTAAAATGATTTCTTATAAACGCATTAAAAAACTGTTGGTATTTGTGAAATAAAAATACGATCCGTTACTGCTCCATGAAATAATCTTTCTTTTGATTCATTATGTGTGAAGATCCGTTACGTCTAAGGGACGTAGAAGGGATCTTTATGACAGGAATGATATTGTAGGAAATCAACGACCATTTTCCTATTACCCCTGCTTGTCTGCAATAGAACAGTCCACTACATATAAACAGCTGTAACCTGGTGGTGGCAAATGATAAAAACCTTCATGTAATCGGTCCTGTGTTGTCCAGGGGGTCTATAACATAGGCGCCCACTTAAATGTTCTTTTTAAATAATTCTTATCTTAGCTTGAACCTAAAGTTTAAATATATTTAGCAGTGTTTTGTCTACCCTCTCGTAATCCTTCTCTGTCACAAAACAACAAATATATATTATAACGACGACCAGCTACAGGCTCTAGGCCAACACCACCTAGGCTGAGGTGGTGTCTAAGCCCAGCAAGGTTGGTCCTGTCTAATTGCTACCTACCCTTGATCCACCCCAGTGCTGTTTCAGTGTAGTGTTCGCAAACACAATTACGATTTTAGCAAACTCAAACAAATTTTTTTAAATGTATTTTTCGGTTCATATATTTTCTGAAACTATAATCTCTTTTGCTTTCAATGCTGTTTAAATTTTTGTTTCAGCTAGAAGTATTTAAAAAAAAAATAATTAACATTGTATGGTATGCAGATATATGAAACTTTTTCACTAGATCCTTAATTTCTCAAAATTAGGTTTTTGTCTTTAGGCACATTATTCTGAAGAACTACTTGTTCATATAACCTAAAACTATGCAAACTTAACAACCACACCTAATTACACAAATTAACCCTTGAATTTATACGTAACACGGTTTGAAGAAATTAGACTAAACTAACTGTTCTTCTTAATTCTTATTAGACTAAACTAACTGTTAGAATTTTGATGTTTTTGAAAAAAAAAATGTATGCTTAGAGCAATTATTTTTTAAAAAAATAACAAAACCTTGAAACCATAAATGCATGTGTTAATATGTGTAAAACAATTCAAGAAATACATAAAAAAAAGTCTAATGATCTAAAAATCTAAAGACAAAAAATATTGTTTTGATAAAATGAAGGTGTAGTGAAACACTTTCGTATATTTAGTGCTTACCATACAGTGATTAAAATAATAATTAAAATATTTTTAGTTTAGCTAAAAAAATATATGCAAATCTTGTAAAATCTTCTAATTGTATTAAGAAATTGCCGAAAACAAGCAGAAGATATACTCTCGGTTATAAATTTTTAAACGCTGCGTATTTCAAAAGAACAAAAAAAAATAGATCTGTCATATATAGTTAATGCTAATCATTAGAGTAAACAGCCGATTCAACATTTAATACTTTAGAAACCAGTTATAATTATACAGTAATAGTAACTTAGAAGGTAAAATGAAGATTGATGTTGACTGTAAATAAAGCAATAATACTTAATACAATAATAATTATATTTTAAACAAAATGGTTGAAAAAAGCGTGAGAAACATTTTTTTTAATAAAAAGAACATATTAGTTATAAAACTTCTCTCAAATTCCCCTTTTAACTTTTATCGTCGTTTGTTTGTTGTTAATACTCATGCGATATAACAACCCAAAAAATCCTACATGTCTTTATATGCTTATCTTGAACTCAAAACACTGTTCCCAACGTCACTTCTATATATATATATTCGAATTGTCTTATAAAGTTTGCGAGATATCTCCAGTTTACTTAAAAATATATGGATTTATTTAGACCTACAAAGCGATCTATCACCAACCTAGAACATTTCTTTAACCAAACAACTGCGTTTTGGTTTATTGGAGACACTCGAAATAGGCTCTTTTTAACAAAACCGTGTTTTCTTTCGAAAAATTGTCAATCCAGTTGTAGTCTAATCGATCCAACAATTATCAAACATCAACAGTATGTTATTCCAGCTGGAATGCTTAAATAGAACACAGCTATCCACCGCTTCAATAATTTTCGGCAAAAGAAGGTTTTAATAACAGCTACAGGAACTAACCTCAACGTCCATTGCTCAGGAAATGATAATTCGAACATCTGAAAATATTCGAGAAAATCATTCTTCCTTAATGCTACAGACGCAAGCAGGAACTAATTTCTTGGAACGTCAAGTTTTAGTAGAACAATAAATAAAAAATGGCCGCAGCTTTTCCTGCGATGAAACCTCACGAACGGTTTCTTCTGACCCAAATATATTTTATTATTCATATTCCTTTCTGGATTATGCCAATAAAGCGAAATATTTATACGCATAAATCAAATATTTCGATATCCGCATTTAAATATTTAAATATATGCGAATGCCAATGGGACTCCATGGTTAAACTTCAGAAAATAAATCTTCGAATGTAAAATATTTTATTCGAATTAATCCTCTTTAAGTTTAGAATCAACTCTATATTTAAGTTAACTAGTAGTTTATATTAAACCTAGATTTTAACGTATAACCTTCTTATTTTTTAAAGGTATTCTAAAAATCGATTAAAAATTCATTTAAATGAATTGCAAATTTTTATGTAACCATTTTTCTTCCTTAAGGTGAATAAAACATTTATTCATCACCCCTAACTAAATTTTGATAAATCTCAAACAATACGATATATATATTTTTTTCTCGAAATATCTAAACTACAACTACTACGTTAAAATAAAATGGTGGATACTGAATTAAATTTGGATACATTCAATTTATAGTCGTATTTTGTAATCAGTCCAATCAGAAAGAAGAGGGTATACGACCAAATTGGCGAGAAACACTATAAACAGAAGTTTTGTAATTAAATAAATTAGTTGTGACTTTACATTGATTGTTAGTTATTAAAAGTGAATAGTTTATAATAATTCATATTTTAATACATTTTAATTGGGGAAGGATTTTATTCGAATAATATACAATAAATAGCAAGATTATGTGGCTCCTGACTTTTCAAAAATTAATATTTGTCACTGAAAGTGGAGCTTTGTATTATTTTAAGAGGGGGTAAACGCCCCCCCCCCCCAGCGTCCTCCCAATATAAAACAACAAAAGAAAATAACATTTTTAAAAACACAGTTGGGGAAGCCCCGGGCTTGAAAAGAAAAAAAAGATAAAATATGTTTTTCTTTCATATGCATCTTTTGTAGAAATGCAGAAATGTGTAGAAGCACATGAAAAATGTCTTTCTATGATATTTTGAAGAGAAACAATTGTCTTTCGCAAAGCCAAATTTTTTGTCTATACTTGGGGACAACCTAAGTTGAGCCTAAAGCAATTGAATATTTATACATATCATAGCTTCCGCTTCAGGTTCAACTTAGGTTGTCCCCGAGTATAGATCTAATTTATTAAACAGGGAAATATCGAGGATTTTAATTTTAATATGAGTGATAGAATTAATCATGGGTTTAAATAAAAACAAATCTCATTTTATTCAATAACGCTTAATAACCTTCAATAACGTTTGTGAGAAACTAAAAATATAATTATTGTTTAATCCCAAATATTAAGACAGTTTTTTTCTAAATAGTATTATAATATTATTACACTTATCTGAATGAATATATATATAATGTCTGAATGAATATATATATATATATATATATATTTACCCGAATGATAAAATTCTAAAAATATATATAAAATACCGTTAGCATATACCTTAAACTGATTAACCAAAATCTTGCTCGTGATATTGAAATTCAAAAATACTTTCTCAAAACAAACATTTAAAGGTAAAAATGATTATTATATGTCCCAGTAACATCGAAATGTCTACAGTATCAAATTCTAATAAAATAATGAAAGCCTTTATTTCCGTCTTAATTAAAGCCTTAACCTTAAAGCCTTTATTTCCGTCAATTCGGGTACCAGACACTTACAAAGTTAATAGGGAAAAGTATTTCCACTGGAATTATCGTATGAAATTATCTTTTAGGTTTTTATTGCTCGGTATTTCTAATTGTCCGAAATGTCAAATATTTGTTACAGCAAATGTCTTTAAAGCAATAGCATTAGTGAGAAACTCAAAATAAAAGAATTGTTTAACCCAAATATTTGGACAGTTTTTTCTCAATAATATTATAATATTACTACACTTAAACAGAAGAAGATATATATCCGAATGATAAAATAGTTCTAAACAAATTATAAAATACCGTTATCATACACCCTAAAACAGATAAACCAAAATGTTACACGTGGAATTTAAACTCAATAATACTTTCTCAAACAAAATTTTGAAGGTAAAAATGCTTATTATATATCCGTGTAACCATTATCGCAATGTATTGATCCTCGTCATTTGATAGTTATTCAACATTACAATGCAGAATCTTTATATTGTATATATTAAAGTTGGATTAAAATGTATTAGGAAATACCTTATAATAAGTAGCTCGCATATAATATTAAAACATTACAAAACCAATTCAATACTCTTTTTGTATAGTGATCGATCGGTAAGCTTTAGCAACATGGTTCACAAAAATAATGGGAACCGGTACCACCTAAACTTTTTTTTTTTTACTTTTTGAATAAAATTTTTAATGTATATTATTTAAAATTATGTAAAAGAACAATATTTCACACCAGAATTCCATAATTATTTGTATTTTTTCAAAATTTAAACTTTTTATTTTTTGTAAAAGCTTTGTTTCAAAAACGCTAATACATTTTTAAATATTTATATGTATTTGATTTTTATATGAATAGTTATTCCTAATAACTCACAATTTATCTCTAAAACTTAATTTTTTTATACTTTAGTAATTTTTTCTTTTAAAAAAATATTACTGATAGAGCTAATTCGCATGCCAATTTTTAATATACTCTTTTTTTTTGTAAAATGCTTTAAAAATTGTACATTTTTCCATTATTAATAAAAAAGCCACAGTGTTTCGAAAACGTTAATATCCAGGAAAACTAAACCCTGAAGAAAAAAAAATTAAGTTTTCGTTTCTTTGAAAACATATATCTGTCAATCCAGCATAAAATCTCAAATAACTCCTTAAAAACAAAGAAACAGTTCTAGAATTTTTCAAGCATATTTAGAAGATTTCAAATTATAACTTTAAAGAATTTAAAAAAATAGTGAATTTAATAATTTCACATGGCATTCCACCATCATTTTATTCGAATTACGTCACAACAATCGCTGACGATCTGTAACTGAAATCCTATAAATAAAATTACAGCTGACATTTTATATATATATAATATTCTAAGACCCTACATATGTATATACATTACAATGATTGTTCTTCAAAATTTATATGGTGTTCGAAACTATTTTTTTATATTATTATTATTTACGAATTCTTTGATTTTTGTTCTAAAATTGCGTCAGCCATTGCTAATGTCGAACTACAAAAAGCTATTTAAAAACCTTAAATTCCTGTTAGAAATTTCGAAAATAATTGACATCGTGTGATCGGAGAACACAAACATTTAAAAACACACATAAGCCAATTTAGCCAATAGCCAACACCACACATAAGCCAATTTAGTCAATAGCCAACGCCGCACATAAGCCAACACCACGCATAAAGCCAATTTAGAGTATTGCTTGAGAACCAAAGTGTCTGTGTTTAATATTTATTTATTTTTAACATTCTCCAGACCGTAGGTTAAAGCGGTTATTTCTGACAGAATGACAAAGAAATGGCTTCTCGTAAAAAAAATCGAAGCTCTAAAACAATCGTCTTGAATCACGAAGTAGCTAGAAATAGAAACCAAGTCTTATCGGTCAAGTCGGCCGCAACTAAAACAGCGATGTCTGATTCATGGTTCAAGCACAGGAGAAGGAAATGCAAAGAAAAGAACATTTCCTCTTTATTTCGAACAACTAAATTAACTAAATAATAGAAAGAAATTATATGCGCTTCAATTGCTAAATTCGATTGACTTTGGTGAAATGAAACATCTAGTTTCAAAACTAGATAGATCACTGTTGACAAACTTTTCAAGAGAAAAAAAACTAATTAATTGCATTATTTAATTGAAGAATTTTATCTTTCTTTTTTTAACAAATTGGTCTTAGATAGACACAGGTCTTAGCCAAATTTTAGCTCTGTATAGGTATTTCTTAACTACAAGTTACTAATTCCAAGCTATAGAACAATAGATAGCTATAACTATAGGGGAACACCTATATAGGACATTCGAAAAGATTATAGAAAATATTTGATTTCGATTATTAGTTGTTCAAAAAAGGTTCTAACAATTTCCTTCAAAATCGTTCTGCTGGCATGTTATTAAAAATCTAGATGAAAATCGTCAAATAGCTCAGAAATAAGAACAATGAATATCTATTTTTTAATCTCCCTATTTCAAATTCATTGAAAAATAAAACCAATTTCACATAACAGACAAAAAAAATCAAATTCGAATCAATTCGAGTCAATGCAAAATTTTCCGAGAAAGCCCGCTCAAAATGATAATTGAAAATTTTGGCTCTGGAATCCAAATAGGTGAAATGTTTCATTCTTCAATGAGTGTACTACAAAATTTATATGGTGTTCGAAACTATTTTTTTTTATTATTATTATTTACGAATTCTTTGATTTTTGTTCTAAAATTGCGTCAGCCATTGCTAATGTCGGAATAACAAAAAGCTATTTGAAACCTTAAATTCCTGTTAGAAATTTCGAAAATAATTGACCTCGTGTGGTCGGAGAACACAAACATTTAAAACTTTCAATTTCACAAATGTATTTCCATGAGTTCGTGGATTTCGAGCTCAAAGAACTCCTGCGCAGCAACTTTTGTTGTTTGCCTTGAAAATGAGCGATTAAACGGAAAGGTCGAAGGAAAAATGGGTGAACTTGAAAATTCTTAACAGGTATACTGACCTAAATATGCTTTAAAATTGTTGTTTAACTAAAAGTATGAGGCTGTGAAACTACAGATAACATATCAATCTAAATACATTCAATTATCAGCATTCGCAAAATCTTATCAAATCAGGTAGGTTTTATACAAGTGACGTGTACCTTTATTTATCAATTTCCACGAATAGAATGGTTGCTCATTTTAATTAATATTGTATAATAAAAAATACGAAATTTCTAAAATGGACGACTTGAACGACCACGCTTACAATGACGTCAGAAACATTTTGTTTTTGGAATTGTGTCATAATTTTCTCTGAAACTACTAAAATATTGCAAATCTCGAATATATTTTCCTGGAATATATCGTTAAAACCCAAGTTAAATGTAATAAATTCAAAATTTAAACATAAAGAAAAAGAAGTAATATTATCGTTTGTTTACATGAACGAACGTGCCCGAAATATCACAAACAATGCTAAACTCTGTCCTGTTCTAATCGTTCTCTTGAAAAATGGATCGCCATTTTGTTTTTCAGAGCCATTTTGTTTTTGGATTTGTGTCATAATTTCCCCCGAAACTACTAAAATACTGCAAATCTCAAATATATCTTCCTAGAATATAGCGTTAAAACTCAAGTTAAATGTAATTAATGCAAAATTTAAACATAAAGAAAAAGTAGTGATATTATTGTTTGTTTACATGAACAAACGTGCCCGAAATATCACAAACAATGCCAAACTCTGTCCTGTTCTAATCGTCCTCTTGAAAAATGGATCGCCAACTGATATGCCTAACAATAGACAGAAAATCGATCTCCATTCAAACATAAAATGTTAATAAATTTGTTTTTTATGTTTTAATTCCTCGCAGTAAGATTGAAAAATATTTTTTTTTTTTTAAAGATTTGATAAACCACGTTATTAAAAGTAATTTTCATATTTCCCGTAAACTTGTTGTATATATTTTTAATTCCTCGCAGTAGGTTTTTGACTGTCTTAATGTTGAAAAATACTTGTACTTTGAAGAGTTGATAAACCACATTTTTAAAAGTAATTTTCATATTTCCCGTAAATATGTATATTTTTTTAATTCCTCTCAGGTTTTGACTGTCATAATGTTAAAAAATACTTATTTTTAAAACATTTGATAAACCAGATTTTTCAAGTATTTTCATTTTTCACGTAAACCCAGCAAAAAAAGTCAGCATGAAACCTTCATCAAAATTATCAAATTGAAGGTTTTTTGAAGGTTTTATAAAGGATATTGAAACAAAAAACTGCAGTTTTTTTGAAGATTTTAAATTTTCTGCATAAAACCTTTAAAATATCTGCATTTTCCCTTCATGATTAAAAATTTAAGGTTTTTTGCAGGTTTTTTATGAAGGTTTTTTGCAGGTTTTTATGATGGTTTTTTGCAGGTTTTTAGGAAGTTTTTTTGCAGTTTTTATGAATGACATTAAAACAAAAACCTTTAATTTTATAGATCTTCAAAAAAACTGCAGTTTTCCTGCATAAAACCTTCAATTTCAAAATTTTGATGAAGGTTTTAGGCTGACTTTTTTTGTTGAGAACTTGTATATTTTTTTCATTATTTGTAGTAGATTTTTGATTGTCTTAATTTTGAAAAATACTTATACTTTGAAGAGTTGATAAACCACATTTTTAAAAGTAATTTTCATATTTCCAGTAAATTTGTATATTTTTTAAATTCCTCGCAGTAGGTTTTTGACTGTCTTAATGTTAAAAAATACTTATTTTTAAAACAATTGATAAACCACATTCTTAAAGTAATTTTCATATTTCCTGTAAACTTGTATATTTTTTTAATTCGCAGTATGTTTTTGACTATCTTAATGTTGAAAAATACTTATATTTTAATAGTTGATAAACCACATTTTTAAGGTAATTTTCATATTTCCAGTAAACTTGTATATTTTTTTCATTCCTCGCAGTAAATTTTCGATTGTCTTAATGTTGAAAATACTTATACTTTAAAGAGTTGATAAACCACATTTTTAAAAGTTATTTTCGTATTTCCAGTAAATTTGAATATATTTTTAATTCCTTGCAGTAAGTTTTTGACTGTCTTAATGTTAAAAAAATACTTATTTTTAAAACAATTGATAAACCACATTCTTAAAGTAATTTTCATATTTCGTGTAGGTTTTTGATTGTCTTAATCTTTAAAAATACTTATTCTTTAAACATTTGATAAATCATATTTTTAAAAGTAATTTTCATATTTCCCGTAAACTTGTATATCTTTTTAATTCCTCGCAGTAGGTTTTTTAACTGTCTTAATGAAAAATACTTATTTTTTAAAGATTTGATAAACCGCATTTTTAAAAGTAATTTTCATATTTCTCGTAAACTTGTATATCTTTTTAATTCCTCGCAGTAGGTTTTTAACTGTCTGAATGAAAATTACTTATTTATTTAAAGATTTGATAAACCACATTTTTAAAAGTAATTTTCATATTTCCCGTAAACTTGTATATCTTTTTAATTCCTCGCAGTAGGTTTTTTAACTGTCTTAATGAAAAATACTTATTTTTTAAAGATTTGATAAACCACATTTTTAAAAGTAATTTTCATATTTCCCGTAAACTTGTATATATTTTTTTATTAATTCCACGCAGTAGGTTTTTGACTGCCTTAATCTTAAAAATAAATAATTTATTATTTTTAGTAGATTTAATTAATAAATCACATTTAAAAATAATAATAATAATTTTTTTCCCGGATTCAGGTGATCAAAACAATTTCTTTCAAAGCGGCTAAACTTCGCAAAAAATGTCGGGCCCACAGCCCAAGCGAACCAACAAGGAGGGAAAAGTCTCGGGAATCCAGACAAAAAAAAACCTGCTCTGGAACAGGGGGGGTCAGAACTATTTTTTCTTAGTGCATTTCTCCTCAACTGGCAGTCTCGCCATCTGCCTGTTCGAAGGTAGCAACACGAAGAAAATAATATGAAATAAAAAGAGGGAGGGAGGGAGAACTTGTTGGGCCCGCATACAATCCGGATTTGCTACATCTGCTGTCCCTCTGCAATAGTCGTAATGCATATGTGTGGTTAGAGAGGGACATTTGTGGTTCGTCGAAGTCGTTCTTCTGAAAAGGAGAAATCATAATCTTGTTTGTAATGAAGTGAAGGATCGTTTGGCAGTTTCTCTTGTGAGAAATTCAGTATAAATTTAAATAAAACTAGATGAAATAAATAGTTCATTTAGGTAGAGCTGGCGGCTGGCACTAAACTATCAAAAGCACGCTGGGGCCTCACTCGGCTAGGGGGTCACATTTTATTGTGCTTATGCTTTTCCAAACGATAATTAAAATATTATTATTAAATTGCCCAAAAAATAATGTTTGAATGAGGTTAATTGAGATGGCATGTACTTTGTTGTACCTGTGATTTTCCAATGAAAAGAGCGAGGTTGATGGAATCAGAACTCCCGCAATAAATTGGGTTATCATAAAGTAACTTCATGAAATGTTTCCTTTTTTGATTAATCGGAATTTTAATAGTTCTTTTCATTATACTTTGTAGTCAGAGACTGATTTACGGCAGGGCATTCGGGGCACTGCCCAGGGCTCCCATTTTAAGGGGGCCCCCAATTTTTTTTTTATAAAGCTAACAAAATGTGAAAAAGATAAATTAAAAAACTAATTTTTTTTAAATAAATTTAATCAAATAAAATTAATATATATATTTTAAAAATCAATTGTTCGCAATTCCTCCACGTTCATGATGCCCTTTGGATGAGCACTTGCAAAGTTCAATTCATGGTCATGACAGTAAACAAACTAGGTTTACGAATTGCACGTGCGTTTGTGGTTTACTGATACTTTCAACCTATTCCAAATTTTCTGATATTATAGTCGTTAGGGATTTGCTAGCTATATAATGGGTAGAACATACGAATCTGGCTCAACTAAAATCAAGCTAAAATAGAAGAACAGAATCAGAAATGTATAAAGAAACTGTTGAAGTACTGAGAGACCATTAAAGTTTATTCGAATTCTCAGGGTTTAAAAAAAATAAGTTTGTTTGCAGTATTTACACTTCCATTAAAGCTGATTGATTATGTTATTTTGCCATGTGTGCTTATACATAAATTTATCAATTTTATTTTGAGGTACGTCTAGGGGCCCCAAACTTTCTTTTGCCCTGGGCCCCTAAGCTTGTAAATCGGTCCCTGTTTGTAGTGCCTCATACTGGCGCATAAACCTGTATGGCAGGTACGGCTGCTGTCGTACCTGAAGTCCTACACTGTGAATAATCTCAGTTCAACGTTGCACCATACATTGGTGCAAAACAGAGGTCTACACCATATTATGGTGGAATCTAGGTTGAACCAAAAATCTTTTATATAAGCAAAAACGGAAATTTCACCGATAATTGATTCAATCTTTTTAACTGCATCCGAAATTTTCGCAGTCGCTACATCAACAGATACCTCCAAGAAAGACAACGACGAACATGGGTCTCCGTGGTCAAGCGGATAAAGGCGTTCAGCTATGAATCAGAGGATTCCTAGTTCGAGCCCGATCGGTGACAAATTGTCATCTTCCGATCGGAGGGTTGACAGCTTCGCTACAAAAATACTACTACTACAATACTAAGAAAACTTGAGTTTTATGCAATGTTATGGGTTTTGGTGCAACGTTTCACCACTAAACCATCCGTGGTAGCACCGTAAAATGGTGAAACTAAGCACCAAATGTTGGTTGCAGCTAAATGGGTACCAAAGTTTGGTGCAAGTCGTAATAATTTTAACAGTGTACTTACTTATTCAATATAATTTTTCCCATCTGCCATACAATTAAAAATAAGTTCTGGCACCATTGGCGGCCTAATATTTGCGCCTAGAAACTTCAAATCTATAAATGCGGACCTGACTGGCCCGCTAAGAAAGGTGGGATAAATACACCGGGTCTACAATCCTCATAGGACCCTTTATACCGGTAAAAAAGAGATTTCCAAAAAAAATTAAATTTTTTGAATTCATGCAGAAAGCGTTACCATTCTATCAAGGATTTCACGAATAAAAATAATTGATGTTTTATTAATGCCAGCGAAAACTAGCGGTGTGAATCGTTAATCGTTTTTCAATTTAAATTTTTTTCACTTTTTTTATAATATTATTGATAAATTAATTCAATTTTATAAATAGCTTCATTTCTTTGTAATTTTTCGCATTGAAAATGTGTATTAAATAAAGGCTGTGCAAACTTCTAATAGGTATTACACGATATTACACAAACGCGATATTCACAGTTATATTTAAAAACAATCATCTACATTTTTCAGAATTAACAATGGAGATTAGTCAGTTAAAATTACTTTTAATTTAAAAGAAATGCTATACACAAAAAAAACTCATCAACACGAAGGGGAGGAAAAGACACCTGTAGTCTATGATAACTTTCCATTTAGTAATTAACATCTGTTTTTACCTTTACTTTTAATCTAAATTCGGCATTCATTAACTATTTTTCTATTTGAAACTTTCCTGGTTCAGTTTGAAAGTTACTCATACTTTTAAATGCGCTTTCTTTAAATATAACTTTTATTAAAGCCAGTTTACAAATCAACCACAAAATCAAATGGAGATATTACAACATTTGGCACATTGAGGCCAGTACGAAGCAAGCGCCAGATTTAAATAGGAGATAAATTTAATCAAAATTATATCGGATTTTGATAATTAATTTCTATTCAAAAATTAATGTTTCAGACTTTTCTAACGCCATATCAAACAAAATACATTTACAATTGTATTAAAATTATTTTTCTTTGAACTATGAAATATATAGTATTAAAATAGTATGTAGATGTAGTTCAATAAGTTTTCACATTTTTATCTTTCCCTATCTTTCTTGATATCGTAAAATCCTGTCTTATAAAATCGCATAAAATATGAAAAGAATTTTTTGTTTACATTGCACTAAATTGACGACTTAGCATTGAGTAACACTGCCTTGTTCTTTGGTAAAGATTTTTTTTTATATGTTGCAATATTTTTTTTATAATAAATTGTATAATTATTGATTCCAATACTCCGAAAAATATAAAATTTTAATTCGATTTAAAGTTTTATACGCAATAAAAATTCCGCCTCAGAATAATTTAATTAATAAGCGATAAAAAAATTGCTACTGTTTGTTGAAAAAATGAAAATATAAAAAACGAATGCAAAAAATGATAAAAATTTAATTTTAATGTAAAGCTATAAAAGTCTGAATAAATTTAATATTTTTGAATGACTAAGTAGAAAAATGTACGACGTTCCAAATGTGCTTAGAAAATGTTTTACAAGCAAAGAACGTTAATAAAAGAAAAATTAACATGCGCAAACGATTATTCTTGTTTAAAAAAAAACGCGAAAAGCTGCGTTACTCATTTCCAGAGCGCCTTTGCAACAAGGTAGAAGTCTCGATATTTTCATGGTATTGTTTCTTTATACAATTGGGGTCATTTACATTTTATAAAATAACAAATTCCCTTCGAAACACACTTCGTTTTTAAGTTACAAACCCGAAATAATCCGTTCTTTGTTCTTTAAAAACGACCTCCTGCTCGAAAGTCGAGACAACTCAACTCGACGTCGAGGCTAAAGACATCGCTTCACAGATGTTCGGAGCGTTGACTGTTGATGTTGTCGAACCGAAGTGGGGCGTTCAAGCTGCTTCACACTGCCTGCTCCTTTGTTTTTGTTATGACTGCCTAAAGTACTTAGCTGTCCTGCTGCTTTGTGCCCGCTTCTAGTGTGGATTAGTACAATATTTGCCATGACGACGAGGATTTTGTGACAATGGTATGGTCTTTGCGGAAAGGACTCCGATTTTGAATTTCGGTCGGCTCTGGAATGTTGAAGGCACTCGTGGGGTCTCGGACGTCTCAACAAATGAGAGGGTTTTCGAATGTCGCCCCCTCGTCCCAGCACACCATCATACCTGCCCAGTCGTCTTTTTACCATTCGACGGTGAATTCTCCGGACGCAAAACCCGACAGGCCCATCGGATACGGCACCTTCGGAGTCGTTTGGTGAGTTTCCTTTGTTCTCCAAAATCGTCTGCTGAAAAAACAAAACAAAGCATGTCTCGTTGAACTTTTCTTCGTTGAAAATTGCAAGGCGATTGAGCAATTTTTGCATTAGTTATTATCCATTTGGTTTTATCATAAATAATATCGCAGGAATTCCGAGATGTATTTTGTTTATATTTGCTGCCAGCTCCGGTTTAACCGGATTGTTGGTTTGAGCCACTGATAATCAACAATCAGTCCCTTGTTCGAAATTTGAATAGAAGGATGTATATTTTAAGTGAAATCTATATAGTTTTGAATGATTTATTAAAAACTGTAAGTTTTTTTTTTATATAATTGTCATTTTTTTTTTCAATCGTTAAATAGTCGTCTGAAAAAAAAAAGCATTTTGGATCAAAAATTGTAAATGTGACTTAATATATTATAAATTTTTTCCATTATGAAATAAATTTATGTTTGTATAATGGATCTTTTTGTTAGTGATATAATAATATAAATAATCAAATTCTGAAAATTCAATTTTGAGATCCCTTTGAAATTTCCTTGAAACATCTTATGAAGTACCCTGAATCTTCTTTGTTTAATTTCCTAAAAAGCATTGTAAATCCTCTTGTAGAAAAATCTATATTCCTAATTCTATGAAAGTTGATTGACGACCATGCAATTCTAAATTCTTGTCTAGCATTAGGAAAGGGTATGTTTTGTTCGTTTCTGCATACAAATACTTGCTGAATGAGAAAAGTAAATTTAGTACCAAAATATGAAAATGATTTGCAATACTCTAAACAAAACCACATTAATTAACCTATGAAACTTATTTTAATTAAGACTTTGCACTCAACTAATGAAACTTCAGAAGAAAAAAAACATGTGATATTTACATAAAAGTAATCTATTCTAGTAATTAAAACTGGAAATAGAAAGTTAAGTTTCATAAATGTGGTTACTGGTTCGTGTTTAAAAAAAAATTCTTTAATTTTTAAAATGCATATTTTGCATTTTAACCACCAACCTGTCATGGACTTCATTGTCTGATAATCTATCTTCAATTTGCATAAAAAGTATTCCAATTTTTACAACAGATGAAGATTAGTTCTAGCCATTTAATTTGGTGTTGCTTGTTCTTGAAAACAATTAAGGTGTTCAATAATTATTTGAAAGCTTATAAATAATAATTTAACTCTGAAACAATTTCAAGTTTCCTTCTAGTGCCAGTTAACTTTAAAATAAATAGTTGCATTTAACACTACATGTGAAAATAGTATTTATGAAATTTCAGTTCTTTCTGGTATTATAAATAAACAGAGTAGTTTCCAGACAATAGTTCCTGGGCATTAATTATTTATATATTGTGAAATTCTTTTCAAATTTAAATGTTGTAACCCTGGTATAGACTTTTAATTAGGAATGAACCCAATAGAAGTTTATCCGGCACATTATATTCCTGATTTTTTTATATGAAAATGAAATTTTATATGAGCATTTTTTTTTATATGAAAAGATCTTCTCTTAACAGTTCTTTAATAAACTATTCATATTCAAACTGATTTTGAAATGGCCTGAGCTGTACTGTACAATGCATTTGAAAATGTAATTTTGAAATATTTCTGAATTGCTGATCTAGGTTGCACTATATTTAAATGTTAAAACTAGCTCTTACTAGACTGCAGAATAAACAATTACTAATATATAACAAACAGAGATGTAACTATGCACCCTACGCACTACCACACACGTGGATTGTTCAAACTCAAAGTACTGCAAGATAGCTAGTGGCTGGTTCCGAATATCTGCAGCGTATCTTCTTAGCACTATCTATTCTGTTACCCAGCGTGTCTAAAATGTACTTGGTAAGGTTTTAACGAGAAAGGTATCACTTCACTGCTTACATTTTTAAAGAGCCCGAAAAAAATTCAAAGGAGAATCTGCAGAATACTAGGTAGTATTTTCAGAAAAATACCTAAAGCAAAAACAAAAAATAATAGATCGTCCAAAACAAATTTTCAACTGTTTAGTCATCCGGATATCCGGCTCTTTGCTTCCAAATATTGAATAATTACCGGATAGTTAAAAATCAGCCGGATACCAGATAGTTACCGAATATCCGTTTCATCCCTACTTTTTACCACTCCTACTTCCTACCACCTTCTGATCATGCACACCATTAAATGACTATTGGCCGTATATCAGTTGCATCCCTACTTTAAATCCGATTTCTTTTTTCATACAGTTTCCCCAAAATACTTTTTATGTGTTTTGGCGCAAATAAGGTTAAATTTAAATAGTGAAATTAGACCTCCCATTGTGCAACTAGTACTAAATTAAACCAAAGAAAATGTTAATGTAATATTCCTATTCTGGGGTCATTCTTTCTCAATACATCCCATACTGTTAGTATATTAGCTCAATTGGGTAGCTCTAGTTATAATGATTAGATCTTTTTTGTTTTGTATTCTTCACAAGGGACAACACACTGCAAAATGTAAACTTTTCTCAGAAAGGTTACGTAACAAATTAAATAAAATTAATAATTCATAACTGAAATAATGACAAATAATTTTATTTGTGAGTACCAAAGCAAAGAAATGTCATGTTTTTGTTATAGTCAACAATATTTAATTGGAAAACTAGTTATGTGTATGTTAAAACTAGCCTTCCAAACAATTTTATGTTCAAACTAGGCAAACTGACATTAAAAGCATTATAAAATTATGATGTTTTCTTACATAAAACCAACAATTTTATAATAACATTCTGTTTAATTAATAAATCACTGTTATTATTTTTCTTTTTTTGAAATTTTCCCATAATTTTCTATAACTATTGTATTAGCATATACCTGTCACATTCTCATTTATAATATAATGCAATTGTTTTTGTTAGTTTGTTTAAATTTTTATTATCGTAGATCATATTTGGTCATGTTTTTACTGCGAAAAAAAAGAACATATTGTACTTTCTTGATGTATAAATTGCCCTCTTGTTTTATTTAGACACACCAATACATTTCTGTCCACATTCGGCGCACTCGCATTGGGTTAGTTTCTATATAAACAACAAATTAAAAAAAATTAGGAATGACAAGTTAATTTTATAGACAATAAGACAGTTACATTTTTACATGCATTTACATTGATAAGAAGAAAAAACATTTTCATAAATATATAAAAAAAATTATTTCATAAATATATTAAAAAAAATGTGTTTTAGAAAAATGACAATCCATTTTAAAATAGAAATTTTGCCTAAATTATTATGTGTGCCTAAAATAGTTAACGAAATGTTATTTGTTTATAAATATTAATATATCTAGAATTATAATAATTGGATTATTTTTACTAAAATTAGCAAACTTTGGTATTTGGTTATTTCTGTTGTCAAAAAGAATAGATTGTTTTAAGTAGGGATGAACCGGATAGTGGTTTTGCCGGATATCGGATATCCGGCGCACATTGCAAAACGGATATCAGATATTCGAACTGGATTTTGCCGGATATCCGATCGGATATCCGGCATTTTCTTTTTTATGAAAATATCTTCTCATACACACTAGAAAATACGGAAATCGGTCAAAAATTACAAAATATTTTTTTATTCTATAATATTTCCCAATTACTTACCCTTAAGGTGATACCAAGAAACTTGATTCAAAAAACTTTTTTATTTACAAAGGGTTAGTCTAGGGTGCTGCTTAGCCAATGGGCGTATGTTTTGTACACTTTAAACTCAATTTCTGAATAATTGTATTTTTACCATATGCTCTTTCATTCCAAATATGATAACTCAAGTTTGCTTAAACTTTTGAGAAATTTATTTTTATTTTAACTTTATATTAGTTGTGAGATGTTATGACCCTCCACCATAACGATTCATTAAAAAAAAAAAATAATGTTAAAAACGAGAAAAATTCAAGGGAGAATCTGCACACTGTTAATACATTGGTAGAATTTTCAGGAAAATACTTAAATACCATATTCTTAGCAAAAAAAATTGACTGCCACAAAAAAAATCTTTGATGTTTTATTCATCCGGATATCCGGCACTTTACTTCCGGATATCGGATAATTACCGGATAGTTAAAAGTCAGCCGGATACCGGATATCCGTTTCATCCCTAGTTTTAAGTACATATAACTGCTATATTTAAAGACTTTAAATTGAGGAAAATTAAGCATTATTTTTAAAATAATTGATAAATTAAAAAATATATTTTTAGCGCTTGTCCTGGATACTGATCAATGTTAAATCTCACATTTGTTTTAGAAATATTTACAAAGTTTTTTTAATTTAAATTTTTAAAAAAATCATATGGTTTAGAACATTATTTTTTAGAAAAGCTAAGTGGAATTTTTGTCATTTTCCTGTCAGTGGCAACAACAAGGGGATGACATAACACACTGTTATTTGAATTTGGGTCTTTTTAACTTTTTTTATTTATTTAGTAACTTTTTTTATATGCATTGAATAGTGTACGGAAATTTTGTATATTAAATTAAATGTCCTTCAAATTTCGTTTTAAAGTAGCAAATGACAATGAATGTTTTAAAAAGAGTCATTTTATAATCTTTAAAAGTTTTATCTAGTTTAGAAAATGAATTTTTGTATGTATTTACAGTAACTTGATCATCATTGCATTAAGAATATTAAAATACAAATGCACAATTAAAACTATGCAATAAAAATACATAAAATCAACACATGCTTTGTGAGATACATCTCCCTTCATCAGCAGAAATGAAAAGGTCAGTCAGCACAACAAAATGAAATTAAACCCAGAATTGAAAGTTTTGCCAAAAACTAGTTGAAGTTAACTATTGTGTGCCAACAAGCCGGAAATACTGAAACAGCAAAGGTTTCATTAACAATCAAATCAATATTTTTAAAAATGAGAAACGTCTCCAGGAAGTCGAGTTCAACTTGAGATTTATGTTAAGAAAATAAAAATCCACTTTATTGAAATAAAAATTTAAAATTGTTTGCCTTTTCCAAGATATGAATGTAATTTACAATTTGTGTATTTGAGCAGGTCAGTCACAGATCCTCGAGATGGAAAGAATGTTGCGCTCAAAAAGATGCCAAATGTCTTCCAAAACCTGGTCTCCAGCAAAAGGGTGTACAGAGAGATCAAGATGCTCTGCTTTTTCAAACACGACAATGTAAGTGATCTCATCAAATCTATTTTCACGTCTTTGCAAAAGGCAAAGAAAAACTGATCATTTATGTCCAACAAAAGCATTTTGTCATGCAATAATTAAAATTAATTATAAGGTTTTTAAATATTTTATAGTTAATGAAAATTATTACCTTTACTTATATACTATTATAAACATTTGTGTCATGCAATTAAATGGATTTGCGTTGTGACATTTAATAGAGGATCGTTGAAATATTGCAAATATAGTTTATGAAAAGTTATTTTTATTTTCACAATAAAAGGAACACTCACTTAAATTTAATTTATTTTTTATATTCTTTGCAAAATTCTGGCTTATTGTAATCCAATTTTTGCAGGATTAATTTTGTTACCTTGTACTAGTGATCAAATGCGGTATCATGTATTCAGAAGGTTATGGCAATAAGAAATAGATGGTCTCATCATTATTGATGAATATGACTTTCACTTTATAAATGTTGCAATAAATCTTAATTGTAGATTTATTTTTAAGTAATATAAGCAAGTCTTATGTAATTTAACTATGTGTTCACTTTTTATCTATATTCAACAAAGTTATTGAAAACCAACTTGGTTAGAAAAAGGGCACTACTAAATTTTTTTATAAGGGTGGGCACACAATCATGGCAAGGTGGTCACAAATTGTTGGGTGATGGTCATTGTATGGCTGTATCACATTTAGCTGTATTGGCATAATAAAACATTTTTGCCCAACTACTTCGCTTATATTTTAAACAAGTCGCTTAGTTGAAGCAGCAACAAAAAAGTACAAGCATAGGAATTTTTGTTTAAATTATGTGTAGTTAAGCAGCCAAATAATGACTGTAGCCTAACTATTTGCGACCACCCTATATATACACATCCTGTATATGCACTCTGTACACTGCTTGTCGAACTATACAATATAGTTTACGTCCATTATTAATATTTTTTTTATGATTTCTTTATGACTATCTTAAAGGCAATTAATTATGTCCAATATTTTTGTGTTGCCATCTGCTTTTTCTTCTCTAACTCATTTTGAATGGAATTGTAACAGACATAAAGTAGACACTTTTATTGTTGTCATTTTGTTTAGTAGCTAGCAAGCTTCATTTCTCTATATTAGAACTTGGTGTTATTTACTAATTTAAAGGTTGTATTTTGTTTTTCTCAATATAAGATTGGACAGTTTAAATTTTGAATGGTTTGTGTACGTACAGTAACTTCGTATTTAAAAAAAGATATTAGCTTGAGCCCTCTGAGGCTCAAGCTAATATCTTGAAGAAAAAAAAAATTATTCCCCTATTTTGATAGCATAAAATTTCCCTAATTTTTTTTTAATTAAACATATATTTTTTTAATAATAAGAAGAAAACATTGACACTTGTGAAATAATTCCCTAATCTCCATTTCAAATTTATTTTAATGTTATTTTAATTATTAAGAATAATTACAATTCTCTTATTTGGGACTGTTTTAAGATGGTTATTTTATAGGATGCAATCTGCTATTAAGCTAATATACAAACTTAAATACAAGTTAACTGTAATATTAAGAATTTAAATTAAAGCAATAGTAATTGTGAAGGATACATGCAAAATGATACATTTTGTAAAATTGTTTTACAAATTTCCCTCCTTTCCCAGTTATACCTTATAAATATAAATAAATAATAATTCTAATCTATATGAGTCATACAGAAGTTTATTTTCTGTAAAATTTATTTCAAACATTTTTTTTGTTACAAGATTTTTAAAAGAAAAAGGGTTTTTTCAAGGTGACTTCAAAGGTTGAAGTGAAAAACGTTTTAATTGTATAATTTTTTTATTAGGTCCTCAAAATGCCCCAAACATTTTTAAAAAAAAAGTTCATTCCTGAGTTATAGAACTGTATTGAACTTTGTCCAATAATTAAGCAATGGTTTTGTATTTTGAATTCTTTTATATGATATTCTTAAACACTAAATTTAAAATAATTAAGTTTGTAAACGTCTGGGGGAATATGCCACTTTAAAAAATTGTATCTTTAAATACTTTAATTTGTATAAAAAATAGCTTTATATTATTATTTTTTCTAAATGATACCATGATCGCTTTCTTTTCAGGTTCTATCTGCTCTTGATTTGTTGCAACCTCCTAGTCTTGAGTTATTTCAAGAAATGTATCCTTTCATTAATTTTGATGTTTAATACATTTATTTCATGAACCAATTTCTTAATTGATATTGTGAAGCATACATGCAAAACGATACATTTTGTAAAAAAGATTTGAAAATGATAAAGTTTAATGTTAAGCTTTAAAAAATAAAAACAGTATGCTTGTTTATAAATATTCTATTTCTATACTAGCTCTTTACTATCTATCAATAAAAAATATATACTATGGGAAAATCATTTCAGGGTGGCAACATAACTGGGAAATCAGGGAGTTGTCATAAATTTTTTTAGATTTGGGAATGTCAGAGAATTTTTTAAAATTTCACAAAAAAACAGGGAAATTTTGAAATTTGGATCATTGAAACAGCAATTATCATCTATTATGCCCCTTATTCTGGGTAGTTTAATTGTCAATATTTCTGAAAATGAATTGAAAAAAAAAGCATGGTTATCTGCAATTTCATATTTCCAGTTTTATTTTTGTAAATATGTGAACTACAGCTGGAGGAAGAAGCAAAGTGTGTTGGACTTTAGATTGTAAGGAACATGTGAGGGACTAATGAATATGCGATTTATTGAAGATTGGAATAGGAAATATGAAGAATATAAAACATTTAAAATTACAATTGTGTAATTTGTGTAGTATCCATAAATTATTTTAACTGACAATAAGTATTGCTTATAATTTTTCATTTATAATGCAATATATTTATTGTATTATTGTAGCGTGGATACTTGTTTCTATACAAAGCACATATTGCAACATTCCTTAATGTAATTGTAAAATTAGGGAAATTTTTGTGACACCATCATGGAAATATCAGGGAATTTTTTTCCTAGAATTTTGTTGTCACCCTGCATTTGCTTTAGATGAGTCTATAGACTATATATGCATTGTATATTTTTTATTTGCAGCTGGTCACCTAAATTATCTTTGATAAAAATGGGAAGTAAAACAAAAGAAAGGGAATATTTAAAATAACTTTTATTATTTCTTGTATACTGAAATAACATGTAAAATATATAAGCATAACATGAAAGGGATTTTTATATATGCCCCTAGAAGGCACTTTCTGTATTTGACATGTGTAAACCATCCTTGTCATTAAATCTTCTTTTTTATATAATATTAAATAGACGTTTGGTTAAAGACAACATTAAAAATGTAAGAATTTTTCACATTTTGTGTACTACTATGGCGCAGCTTGGCCATTTTTGGCTCTTGTGCCATTAAAACCCATACAACCAACCATTTTGTGTACTAGCCGAGATATTTTATATCTGCACATCCCATTGACAGGCCGTTTTACGTTAATGTTGGAAATTACTAATCGGGGATGATATTTTTGAACGTGAATGCCATTATTTTCAATGTATATATGTATTTATTAAGAATTAACTCTTTTTCTATGCTTCAAAGTATTAAGAGTTATTTTCTGTGCATTGAATTATGTTTCCTTAATGACTAATAGTTATGTGATCACAGAACTGATGCAAAGTGACCTGCATAAAATAATTGTTTCACCTCAACCTCTTAGTGCTGATCATATCAAAGTGTTCTTATACCAGATTTTGAGAGGTAAGAAATATAATTCATCTGAAGTACCATTTTATGTTTACAATACAGTATTACTATTACACTATTTAGATTGTGCTATGGTTTGCTTATTATATTTTATTTCTACATTTACAATTTTAAGGATAAAATAAATTTAAATACCTGTATTAATCCCTTAAGAAGGAATAACGAATAAGACTTGTGATGCTAGTGGTGAATCTACATTTTAATTTTACATTCTATATCTAATGTCAAATTAAATAATCTTTTTGGGAAAGCAACACATCAAATTCATAAAATTAAATAATCTTTTTGGGAAAGCAACACATCAAATTCATAAAATTAAATAATCTTTTTGGGAAAGCAACACATCAAATTCATAAAATTAAATTCTGGTTTAAAGGGTTATTATTACTGGCTTAATAGAAAATTATGTTAAGTTTTGCATTCTGTGTTTGAAAAAGAAGACTTTTGCTTTGTATAATAGTTAATATATATATCAAATACGGTAAAAACCGATTATAGCGATGTTCAAGGGACCGTCATAATTAGATTGTTATATCCAAATCACGAAAAATATCACATAATAAGAAAGTATAATGCTCATTCATACATGACAGTTGAAGATGAATATATTTTATGTACTTTATAAGGATTTTATCGACTACATATACTAGTTAGATGAAGTTAGTTATCTAAACTACTATTTTGATGAGGAATGGTTAGTAATATTTGTTTGTTTAGATTTGACATTGCAATAGGAAATTTCTATAAAATTTCTTATTCTTGCTAACATTGTAGAAGAACCGAGGATCTCTTCGGAAATATCAGGCATTCTTGTTTACATGTTATCTGTCTGACGTGTATTTATTGTGCAAACAACCCTTCTTCTTAATTGTTATATCCGGCCTATCGTTATACCCAACATCATTCGTTATATAAACGGATCTTACTATATCATGTATTTTGGTATATAGGCTTAATTGCATATTTTTAAAGCATGTATATTTTTTTCAGGATTAAAATATCTTCACTCGTCCAATATTTTGCATCGAGATATCAAGCCTGGAAATCTTCTAGTTAATAGCAATTGTGTTTTAAAGGTAATTGAATTATTCTCTCGCCTGAAAACTTAACTAACTTCATTATAAAAATAACTTCTCATTCTATTATTTGATTCGCAAATAGTATATTTTTTTAAGAATTATCTCTAATTATTAACATTATACTGTTTCTGTCAGATATGCGATTTTGGTCTTGCTCGAGTGGCAGAAACAAACAGCAAGAAGCACATGACTTTGGAGGTAGTCACCCAATACTATCGAGCCCCAGAGCTTTTGATGGGAGCCAGGCATTATACCTGGGCAGTAGACATGTGGTCCGTTGGATGCATCTTTGCTGAGCTACTGAGCAGGCGGATCTTATTTCAAGCCCAGTCTCCTATTCAACAGGTTTAACATTTATTTATATTTTTCCATTGCATTTTCTTCATTTCATTTAACAGGTGACTTAATTCTGTATGAGGCCTCCGTGGCCGAGTGGATTAAGGCGTCAGCTGGGAATCCAAGGGTCCCCGGTTCAAAACCATGCGATAGACTAGACTAAAGAATAGTAAAAAGTAGTGATATTGCGATCGGAGGGTTGCCAACTTTGCTACCAAAATACTAGAATGTCGTCCAGAACATCCACAAAAAATTAACGGCGTGTATACGGGACTGATGCACGATAAATCTGATCGGGGTCCAAAGTCCCGACGTCTATTGAAGGCGTTGGGTGCCAGCTCAGGTGTTGTCATCGTCATCTGACCATGGTTAAAAAATACGATGCATCGTTCCCGGGCCTTTCCTTCGAAATGGGCCCCGAACCGTCGCCAATAGCCCACTGTTCAGCTCTAGTGCGACGTTAATTAACCAAACCAACTTAATTTTGTATTAAATGAATATTTTGTAGGATGATGTATATAAGGTGAAATTTTTTTATATATTTTACTATTGATTCTACATATAAATCTTTTTTTACTTTATTAATAGCTACATGGCTTTATGTTACCAGATACCTTGCATGGACAAGTATTAGTAAAAACAAAACATTGATTAATAATTATGTATTACACAAAAAATAAGTTTTGGTGTTGTTCCGAAAATAGGCCATAAATGAGACTGAATACCATAATCTCAAATAAAGTTTTTATTTTTATAAACGATTGTAATTTATTTTCAATAAACTTTATTCAACTCTATTGCTACATTTATCTAAGAAATCTGGATCTTAAATCAGCGAGATTGAATCCACTGTAATCCCATTCAAGGGTTGGTTGCTCACAGTGAATCTGTCGCCAATAATCTAAATTGTGGAAGTCCTATAAGTGATGTCTGCAATTGTCTCAAAAGCCTACTAGATAGCAACTTCCATTAAAAAATAAATAGATTTATCCAAATGGATATGATAGAAATTCGTAACTTTTTCCAGAAGAAAATTCATTACAAATATTTAAATATATATATATCAATTAGATGCCTGCCTTAAATAATAGAAGGTGTGGATTCAGAAATACATTCATGTAAAAAATAATTTACATTTTGTCAGAATGGTTAATTTAACAAATGTGTCAACAAACGATCCTTTTAAGAAAAGCTAAGTACGCATGCGAAGGTGCTAAAACCCACATCCTCTGCAAACCCCACAAAGTCTCCTCCCTCTGTAAGCTGTACTTGCTGTGCTCTAACCCTTTCCTTGTCATTTCAGCTGGAACTGATAACCGATCTCCTGGGAACCCCCAATGAAGCGGACATGAAGTACGCATGCGAAGGTGCTAAAACCCACATCCTCAGCAAACCCCACAAAGTCTCCTCCCTCTGTAAGCTGTACTTGCTGTGCTCTCAAGTGCCCGCAGAAGCTGTGCATCTAATCACGAAAATGCTCACATTTAATCCAGTAAGGATGGTTTTTTATTTTTCTATTGTTATTTCCTTTTCTAATAACTTTTTTTTGTTTATCTCAAGTTTCAATAGTAATCAAAGCAATGTAAACGTTATCAGTAACAATAAAAAAAAGCATCTTGAAATATATTTTACCTTCAAATTATGATATAATTAAATGATATAATTTATAAAAAGTTATTATGCAGTTTTTCATGCAAGATGGATTCCAAATACAGAGATCTGCAAGTTAATTAAAACATTTAAAAAATAGCTCTCTAATTAGATTTTTCATCTGAATCTAAATAATTTTTTCTTTAACCACCAGACGGACACAAATGTGTATATCCGTTCGAGTATCTCCAGTTTTTTCATTAGTACACATAATGTAAAAGTTGATAAAAAATCTTTTTTTAAATAATTTTCAAATATAAAGGCATTAGGATGACTTGAAAATCTTCTCTACTGATAAAATTAAAAAAAATATTTTTGTATAAAAAGGAATGTGTTGGAAATATTAATAAAACTTTCCTGCTGTGAAAACAAACCTACGGATTCGAAATTTTGCTTATCCGTCAGAGGGTTAATGATAAGATTTCATGACCATTAACAGTCAAAATTAATCTAAAACAATATTAAAAGTTTCTTTAAAAAATTAAAACCCTTTGGCAAAAGTTACAAAAAACACTTTAAATTATTCACACACATTTGTTTTTATATAATATATCTAATTAATGTTATTCACAATTCAACTTCCCTTTAATTTTTTTTTAAATATTAACATTTAATATTGAAGCACAGTACAATTAAACACGCTGTCAAACAAGAAATAAAGAAGTCCTCCATTGCCAAACACTCTTGGGAAGATAAATCATGTAGCTAATTTTTCTAAGCCGCATTTCAAATGCAAACCCATATCTCCAGTCGAACTTGACTTCATGGAGGCTTCCATATTTTTACCAATTTTGATTTGATTATCAATAAAACCTTTGCGGTTCCGGTATTTCCTGCTTATTGGCACACAACACTTTTAATTCTGGGTTTACTTTTGTTTTATTGTGGAAACAGACTTTTCATTTCTGTTGATGATGGAAGATGTATCTCCCGAAACATAGCTAGATTTCATGTGTTTTTATTGCATACTTTTAATGTTGCATTTGTATTTTAATATCCTTAACACAACGTTCTATAAGACGAGTTTTTATTTTAAACATTCTCTTTTATACTTTGAATTTATAAGCATTATAGCTTCTGGTTCATTGAGAAAAAAATCATAATTTCATAAAAGTTTCATAAATAAATAATTCAAATTTGATTATGTATGCCTATGTATATTTTACACTAAGTAGTATATTTAAATTAAAATTCTTTAATAAGCAATTTATGTATAGAAATAAAGGAAATATTAGTGTTTATCCATGTATGTGTCTTGTTTAAAAAGAAATAAATCTGATGACAATTGGAACTAGAAACAATTACATTAATTATATAAATTTTTCCCCATGCTACCCATTATTTAAAGGTCATAAACCCATCCAATAAAATAAGCTTACAAAAAAAATTAAATATATCCATTTAGGAAAACTTGCATTCACTCCCATTTAACATTAGTGTAACAAGTATTTCTAACAAGTTGCTTGTCCGTGCAGGATCGCCGCATCTCCTGCGCAGACGCCCTGTCCCACGCTTACTTAGACGAAGGTCGGCTGCGCTACCACTCCTGCATGTGCAGCTGCTGTTGGGGTGCGCGAGGCCGCAGCATGATGTACACGGACGACTTTGAGCCTGTCTCTGGCCAAAAGTTTGACGATTCCTTCGAGAGGAACCTCACCTCTGTCAACCAGGTGAAAGGTAGGTATCCTCTCTGCTGTATGCTATCCATCTCCTTTGTGAAGATTAGGGATGAACCTGGTTTTGCTGGATATCAGTCGCATATTACATATCGGATGTCCTGCAGTTTTTTTGTTACGAAAAAATATTCTCTTAACAGCTCTTTCTTTAATAAATTGTTCATATTCATACTGATTTCGAAATGGCTTGAGCTGTACTGTATAATGCGTTTGAAAATGTAATTTTTAAATATTTCTAAATTGCAGTATATTTAAGTGCTAAAACTAACTCTTACCACAGTAGCAGACAAATTTTTAGCAGATTTTAGTGAATAAGATTTGCCTGCAACTTAATTTATTATATAACTATTGGTAAACCTTAACCAGCAAGAATTCAATTAAAGAGAGAATCTTAGCAATAGTATTACTTTGTTATTCACAGTTTTTTTTTCATGCATTTATCACTTTCATGCACTAATCACTGCTAGATTATAAGTATTATAGAGCGAGAATTGGTCTGCGAAGCAATTCGCCGTCGTGTTGACAAATGTTAACCAATAGGGAGGCAGAATATTTGTAGAGCCTACTTTTGGATCACTAGATGACATTGTGTTCTACCTTACAGCAAGTGTTGCTTTGCGAAACAATACGCCAGGGGTTGACTAGCTAGTGAGTAGGGGTGAAACCCACTAGTTCTTGTATATTGTCTAAAGCCTTGATGGCTAATAGCTTGATCAATTAATTATCAGTTATGACAGTTGATGTGCTACAAGAATTTTCATAATTTTGTGGGTATTAAATCTGCATAAATCCAAGGTTATGGATATCAGTTGACGTTTTATTACATGAAGAAAAACGAATATTTCCAAAACATACTTTGATGTAAAATGAAGCATATATTTAGAAAATTTCAGATATGTATGTATCTCAATCTTAGACATAAAACTCGATTTGTAGTGAATATAATTATCTTATTTATTTCATAAGTGAATGTTAAAATATTTATTCATAAATGTCAATTATATATAAATCTTTAAAAAAAATTATAAGCCTGAAATATATGACCACTTTTTCAAAATCAGTTTTTCATTAATAAATATTATACTAATATTGTTGTATATAAATCCAAGTAAATTCTTTATGGTTAGTTACCAATCAAAATAAATAGAATGTTGTGAGCCTATTTTAAAAGGTGGTTTTCCCTCATAGCACAACTGCATTGCTTCATAACAGAATACAACATGAGAAGATCTCAAGTTCCGTTATGCATCAATCCACAGTCAGCAGCCTTTACAAGTTTCTCAAGGTAATTTATAATTTTGTCGTACATCAATTTCATTAACTTATGAGCCTTTCAAAAAAGTTCTTGATTATTGATTAGGAATAAAGTTTTTTTTTTTTTGGATTAAGATAAGTATTTTATACTTTTCTTTACACATAAATAGTAACATTATTTTCTCTGATAAGAAACTGATATTAATATTTATAGTAGGTATGTAAAGAATTAAATTAAAAAAATGTAGAGCAAGATATGTTTGCAAAAAATAAATTTAGGTGTATATTTCTTAGGTAATTCAAATATATAACATTTGAATCTATGTAGAAATACAATAATTCTAATGTTGTTTTGTTGTTAGTGTTTATTCATCGCTTATGAAATATTTATAATTATGGGATAAAATATGTATCCATAGTAACTGCTTTCAGAATTAACCCTCTAGTGCATAGTGTAGCACATATGCTACACAATTTTAAAATGACCGCAAGTTGCATTTATTGAGTTTTATATTAACTATTATAGTATTGTCACATAGGGAACCATGTGCCTAGTTCTTATAACCGCTGTTAGGTCCCTTATCTATCTTTATAAAAGTTATTGTGATAAAAATCGGTTGCATCGAGGTCTGTTGTTCTAAAACTGGCTCGTGATGGTGAGTGTTTTCGAAAATTGTTTTATTACTTATAAGTATAATCTGGCTCTACAAAAAATCCTAGGTAATACCAGAAGTATGTAGATTGTATTTAACTATATTTTCATACTTTTTGAAAAATATTTTAATAATTACATGTGATGTTGCATATACCCCTACACAACAGTTTAAATTAATTTTTTAATTGAACAGGCACTTAGGTTTTTTTGTACATTTTTTCAGCAGTCGAGGGGCAAAAAGAAAATTAATAAAAAATTCATTTAAAAAGACTAGAGGGTTACACGTGACCTTTTATGAGTACTTAATAATTCATAACTTATTTTTACCTATGGTTTATTATAGCTATAATTCATAACTTATTTTTACCTATGTTTTATTATAGCTATAATTCATAACTTATTTTTGCCTATGTTTTATTATAACTATAATTCATAACTTATTATCCTATTTATTATAGCTATAATTCATAACTTATTTTTACCTATGTTTTATTATAGCTATAATTTATAACTTATTTTTACTTATGTTTTATTATAGGTATAATTCATAACTTATTTTTACCTATGCTTTATTATAGCTATAATTCATAACTTATTTTTACCTATGTTTTATTATAGCTATAATTCATAACTTATTTTTACCTATGTTTTATTATAGCTCAACTGTTGCTAGCCCCTCTGAACTGCCCCCCTCTCCTCACCAATGGGAGTAGAGACTTTTGACCACTCCAGCCAATCAGATTTGTTTACTGTCAACTTTTATACCATGAATGACTATTCACTTTGTGCCCTTCATGATTTAAATGTTAATTTATATACCTTGTTATAACAATGTGGGAATTTGAAGTGTGATGCATTATATTTGTGTTGTGTGATGTCTCATTTTATGCTAATGCACAATCATTTAATGAACTTCCTAAGACTCTGTTGTGAATAGTCCATGAAATTTCCACTATTATTTCAATTGCTGGATTATAGAGAGACCAGCATTTTGTTGGCAACAGGGGTGGATCCACACACATTCATAGATGAATGAATATTTTATGGATGTTCCGAGTTTCATACTTGATTTAATTTTGAAATGTTTCCAAAATTTTTACTTTTACAAAAACATAAGTTTATTTGGTTGCATTTTTTGTAAAGCAAATGTTTAATGACATGGGAATAAATGGCCTCTGGATCCACCTCTGGTGAATAATGATTTATGGAAAAATAAGTATTACAATTTTCCGACCCTGAAAAGGATAAGGAGCTGCAAGTCATCATGGCCACTAAAAAAAAAAGTGGTCGTTTTTACTTTGTAATAGTGTATGCAAACCTTTATGGCTGCAACACTTGATGGTGATTTGATAGTAGCCTTATAGATGTCTTTGTAGATTTTATTCTATTAGCTTCATCTGTCTAAACATTCATGTTTCAATTGTGTGATTTTAACTGTACATGACACCCAAGATTTTAAATACATTGTAAGTAATTATTTTTATAAAAATTCACATTAAAAATATAAAATTGTTCATTTATGTGATTTGTAATTCGGTCTTTTTTAGATGAAACAGATCTTCAAAATATAAATGTTCATATTGAAAAGAATGTTTATGTACAAGTGAGTAAATGTTAACAAACAAGTTATTCAATTGCAAAATTTCTTATTATTAGCAATGTTAATTTTAGTTGACTTATATGTATTGCCTTGCATCAAAACTTGCAGCAAAGTTATTGTATCCACCCACAAATTACAATATGCATTATAAACCTATTATTTTTTTTGTTTGTGGTTTAATATTTTGAAATGAATTATTCTTTCAATTCACTTTTAATCAATTCGATATTTAAAATTGCTTTTAAGCCGAATTCACTCATTATAAAACTTTCATTCCTTGTTTGTGCACTAAAACAGCAAAAGTTTTTTGAATTTTATGCGATTCATATCTTCCTGGTGACAAAATACAAACTTGTTTGTTTTAATGTTTCCATTCTTGTGAATACAAATACTTTTAACATTGTACAAGACTTAATATAGTATTCATTTTTTACTTCCAATTTTGTGATTAATATTTGCTTATTTCTCCTGTAAAGCAAGTTTGTTATTAATGTTATTTAAGTTTTTACCCTATTTGTGTTAGGATTTCTAAAATGCATACGTCGTTTCAATATTGAATGTTTTAACTTTGCTCATTATGTGATAGTTGTTATTTTGTGATAAACGTCTTGCTTTGTTTATTAAATACTGTTATTAATTAAACAAAGATGAACTTGGATACATTCTATGTTTAAATATAATGTAAAAGTTGCACAATAAAATAACCCAGTCAGTAAAATTTAATATAAATTCAAAAATGCCTAAGTCATTAATTAACCCTGATTTTTTTTATCTGGCCTGGTTATCTGACCTTTTATTAAAACCTGGTGCTTAAGGGGAAATGACTTCTTGTGCGACTTTCTTTGTGTCTGTTCTGCAATTTGAAATAGAAGTTAAGTTTAAATGAATGTACTTGTGTCACTGCCATATGCCAAGAAACATTTCTGTAAATACTTGTTAAAGTGATGTTCTGTAAATATGTTAATACTTTCCACATAAAAAGGACATAGCTACACAAACTTTATATTTTTATTTGTAAACAAACCAGCTTTTGCCATTATGCCAATAGTAAATTAAATTTCCACTTTTCCAACCCTAATGGTGAAGTAACATCCTGCCCACTTTAATCAAATTTCTGTGTCTTGTGAGGTGTGTAAAGGATAATCCAATTTATTATCTTGTGTTTATTAAATCGATTTCATTTTTTATGCGGTGTTGTCCAATTTTGTTTGCTTTAATATCCCTATTTTGTGTTGTATTAGTTTGTGGTTTTTTTTCCCCATTAGTGTTAATTGCCACTTATTTATTTAAAACTCATGTGGCACATTCTTTTGAAAGTTAAACTTTTATGTTAGATTAGAATAGCTCAAACTTCAGGGAATTGATGTCAGTTGTAAACCTGGCTGGCTAGCTTTTGTCTCAATTTTTTTTTTTTTTACAGTTTTGTGAATGTGGTGTTGTAAATGATATTTTAATAAAACATGAAGAAAGTTGATTTTGCTTTATTATTTTTCATCTTAACTAAACTTTTAATTTATAAATTTCCAAAAATCTATAAATCAGAGCTTTTTTTACATGAAGGACATCATATTTACATGAACTATTCATTATCACTAAGGTAAATGAATTGATTTATTTTTAGCCACGTAAGATTTTTAGGTTTATTTGTTAACGAATTCTTCTCCCTTCTTTATATTTCCCTTGAGTTCTGGGATTGCCTTTTCAACTAGATCCTTTTCATAAGATGACAGCTTTCCTAGCCCCAAATTTTTTTCCAGTCCCTTTGGCTGAAAATGAATGGCAATGATAAATTTTCTAAACAAATAGAATATCTATTAAAATACTAATAAAATTTTAAAAATACATAAAATCTAGACATGTTTCAGGAGATGCATCTCCCTTCATCAGCAGAAATGAAAAGTCTGTGTGCACAACAAAATGGAAATAAATCCAGAATACGAAAGTGTTGCAAAAGAACACTCTCAATCAGTTGGCTTTAACTATTGTGTGCCAACAAGCGGGAAATACCCTAATTCTTTCATATTTTGGTTCCATTGTTCTTTCATATTCTGGGTTTATTTTGTTGTGCACACTGACTTTTCATTTCTGCTCATGAAGGGAAATGTATCTCCGGAAATATGTCTCCATTTTTATTGCATAGTTTTAATGCTGTGTTTGTGTTTTAATAGTCTTGGTGCAATATTCTATAAAAAGAGTTTTTCTTAAATAGCATATTTACAAATAACTAGTTTTTCTTAAATAGCATATTTACAAATAACTAGTTACTTTTAAAATTAACAGGGTTGGTACATTTCAGGTACATTTAAATACAGAATTCATATAAAGTATTTTAATTCACAATCGTTTAAATTAACACAAAATTACTATTCATTGTACCCTTTTACCATAAGTACCCTTTTTTACATATTCAAGGAAAGTAAATTGTTTATACTATGTTAGTGACTGAAAATTATACACTTAATATCAATTTGTTAAAAGAACTGCACACAAGTTATTACAGCTTAACTTCTGGATTAACTTTTTTTTCTAAATAAGGCTTGGGAAGTTTCTAAAAAATCATTCAAAACAGAATTATAATTTCAAATCAAATCTACAATAGTTTAAAGTGCAATTGAAGGACTTTCAGAATGTTCAATTTTAATAGTAATCTTAATATGGGCTCTTGGAATAGTGCTATGATACATTCTTGTTTGTGTGTTTCTTTGTGTTCAAACAACACAGGAAATCCATATCCAAAGTCAAAAATATGTAGGATTGTCTGTTTTTTATCACTGCAGGTTTCATTCTTAAAGGGAAGACCTATTTTTTTGGTACTGAAGTGAAAATAATTTGAACAGATAATTCATGGTCAAGAGAATCGGGGAATTTGGTATTTGTGTGAATTGAGGGAAAAAGGGCTGTGATGTGAAAAAATAGAGGGCACAACTTTCAAGGTAAAATGTTGAGCAAGGTGATCCTTCCTTCAAAAAATGTCTAGAATGAACAATTAAATATAAATTAAAAAAAAATCTAACTTACTCCTAGTTGTAGAGGAGTGGCAAAATATGAAGCTTCTGTTTCACTGGATTTTACATAGCCACATTCAATTACTGATTTACCCTGCATAGCATTTAGCAGCTGAAAGATAAACAATAGTAAAACAACTTAACACACCAGAACAACTAAAGCAAGAGACTGTCAGCTTATTTTTCTTTTACATTTGCTCAGACAAAATTTATACCAAACAACACACATAAAACTAGTACATTTTTAAACCCAATACAGTGGATCTAAATTACTCCTAAAACTATTACTATATAGCAACTTAAATAGCAGCTAAGAAAGAATATAACAGCAGTTTTAAGTTATTATTCAGCTCCTAAATTTTGTTGTGGTAAAAAACTTATTTTTAAAAAAATTAAGTATGTTTTGTAGACATCTAAATACGACACCTAATTTGTAGCAGAATATTTTAAACACTCAGAAAATTAAAAGCTTCATAGAGAATCAATGGTGCAATCTTCAAAGCATCTCATTTCCCTTTTGAACCATCAGACTTAATTAAGATAGTTTCTAAAAATATTTACATTATTAGCAAAAAAAGTAAAATATTTTCAGATTTTAACAGATATCACAATAGCAAAAAAACTTATTTCTTTATATAATTCTCTGCAAGAGCGATTCTTGGAATTTTTTACATTTATTTACAAATTAAGTAGCACTAACCTAAATATGAAATATCTCTAAGTAATTAACCAAGATATAATAGTTAATTCAATTCAGTGTTACTTTAAAGCAACACTGGAAGAGAAAGGGTTAAGAGTTTAAGAGAAAATACTAAACTCATATAATTTATTAACAATCAAAATCGTTAATATAGAGCATATTTGTTTGTTAAAAAAATACAGCAAAAGAGAAACTATTAAAAGACAGAACCTACCGAAAATGTGAACCTTGCTCCTGCAAAAGCCATGGATAATGTAGCAGAACCCTAAAAAGTTAACAAGCACAATTATAACATTACAAAATAGTACTTTGTGCACATACAAGATTCATAATCATATTTATGAAAGCATATCAAAGTACATAAAAACTCATACTTGAATTCGGAACAGATTTTCAACCGAACTGTAGAAAACTATTTGCCTGTTACAGCTTTATTAAAAGATTTCATAAAATAAAAAGCACCCAAACTGTATAACATATGATCCTATATATTATTTCTGTATTAAAGATCCCTTCTGAGGCTCTTGCACGCAACGAATCCTAACATGTGAGGTATCGAAAGAAAGTTTTTTGGATCAGTGACAAATCCTATTTTCAAAAAGCTGCAGCCAAAGAAAGAATGGAAAATATAGAAAAAAAATTTAAATTGAACTTTACGGGAAAAAATCATTGATTAGCAACACCAGTAATCTTTAGAAATTTATCATACTCCGTTGTCATGGGAAATTTCTTTTTGTACTTGAAAAGATATAAAATTACAAGTGAACACAGAGTAATAAAGTTGTTTAGCGTGTGACCCCATTCTGTGATTAAAGGGTGTTAACACATTTTGTGTTCATTTTTGAGATGGTATTTTTCAGGATGTCTAGAGTTGTCACCTGCTTGGCAATAGAATTCTAAGAATTGCAAATTAACTACGAAGCTAGCATTTATTGATTTTTATCCAGTGAAAAGATTTTCAGTAGATATGTAAAGACTTTATTTCATTATGTTGACAAAAGATATATAGACGTTTCAACACGTAGTATTTTGGGGATCCTAAGTTTCAAACTTAATGCTCACTCTTAACCATTATCTATGAATTTTCATAATGTTATGTCCCATTACCTTAAAAATATGATGTTATTTAATTTAATATCTCGAAAAAAGTTTTATATGTTTAAGAACCTACTTCATAAACATTTTGTAACAGGGGATTTGCAAAATCCCATTGGAAAATAGTGTCAAACTTAAAAAAAATAACACCAAAGACAGAACAGCACCATATAATTGAAGAAACTAACTTTAATTGGTTTTTCAATAAGCGTTCACTTCAAGGATTATTCAATGAAAGGAATTGTTAATGCGCGAATTCTCGCAGGGGCACACTAGTATTTTTTAATTATAAAACAAAATTATTAGATATTTAATAAAGAAAATCTACTTTTAATTTAAATTATCTTACAACATTTGATGTAATGAAAGTTTCACCAAATGAATTTTTTTATGTTATACAAAAATTTATAAAAACTACCCTCTTGCTATAATCTATACCACACACAATTTGTAGCACTATATTCGGTAAGTGCACAATAGCTAAAGACAACAACCATTTCATCTTGTTTACTGGATTCCTTTAAATTATAGTATTTACAAATGTTTTACAAAAAAAAAGTAGAATGGTTACATACATGGTTTGAATTTGGTTGAATGCTTAAGGGTTAAAAAAAGTTTAGTGATATACAACTTACAGCTCCTGCTTTAGCCTTCACTACTTCAGTGCCTGCCTCCTGAATTCTTTTAGTCATAGCGTCCAGTTTGTCGGCATCAAACGAAACTGAGGGCTTGCACTGGGAAATCAGTGGGATGATTGTGATTCCAGCATGGCCTCCGACAACTGGAACATTTACTGCTGCTGGGTCCAAACCCTAAAATGCACAAATCATAGAACTTTTTTTTTATAAAAAGGCATCAATTTAAATATAGTGTAAATCCAATATATTGAATCAATCTATTTTTTAAAGTTCTAACTAATTGTATCAAAAAGTTGTGTTTCTTTTGGAAAGATCTGCAATCACATCAAAATTCTGTGTATGCAGGGTTCAAAATTAGGAGAAAAAAGTTAGGCATCGTTAACACCTGGCAATTTTTTTTAGCAGCCAATGTTCTGCTTAAGCATAACTTTAAAATATCCTCCTTAAATAATTGTGCCTTTATCCTTGCCCTTCATATGAAACATACCCTGGAAATGATAAACAGTGAAAAACCTTGCATTGTACAGAAAATTTGTAAAATTGGTTTGATTTTTTTTTGTGCAAAATGACAAAAAGATTGAAGTTTAAATTTAAAAAAATCAATTGCGTAATCTAAAGGGCAATAACATTTACATTCAGTTAAGACTAATTTTTGCTTGGTCACAAAAGCATAAAAATAACTTAACCACAAGAAACTTTTAATACTAATACAAAAATTCGTAACATACCAAAACTTGAAATGTAGCAGTTAATCAAAAATACCAAAATACAAATTCTTACCTTAGCTTCAGCAATGAAAGCATTCGCTCGAACAACATCTAAAGTGGTGACTCCAAAAATCCTGTGTGGATCATACACATTGTGCTTTTTAAAGACTTCAGATGCAATAGGTACAGTAGAATTAACCTGCAATGAAATGAATAGATTCATCCACCTGAAATTATCTTTTAAAATAAACTTACTCACTTATTAAAAGCTTTTCTTACTGGGTTAGCAATGATGCAAATCATAGCTTTCGGACAGTACTTTGCACAGGCATCAGCCAAGTCTCGGACGATGGAAGCATTTGTGTTGAAGAGGTCGTCTCTAGTCATGCCTGGCTTCCGGGGAACTCCAGCGGGGATCACCACAATGTCACATTTGGTTAAACATGCCTAGAAAAATTTCGTTTAAATAATAAATTACAAAAATTAACCCCTTGATGCTCGAAGCTGTATATATGTATCCAGGGATCTCCAGTTTCTTTTAAGTCATGCATCCAATGTTTAAATTTTTAAAAATACTTCATTTTAGAATTTTTATTTTAATTTAAAGGTTTGAAAAAAAACCTTGCAAACTATCTTTTTACAATTAAAAAAATTAAATAATATAAAATAGCATGCCCACAACTTTACAATCGCAAAAATTGCTTGAGAGTTAGTGGGTTAAAATTTAAACAATCATGTTTTTAATGAAAATGAAATTTTTGTTAAAGCATTTCAAGACAATAGATAAAAATGTTTTTAAAAAAACTTCAATTAAAAACAATGACGGCAAACTACAGGCTCTAAGCCCAGCAAGTTTAGTACTGTTTAACACACACAAACAATCCCAATACTAATTCAATTGTCTTTTAAAATATCCCTGATGATTTAACCACATATTTAGACAAACTCTATTCTATTTATACAATATAAAAATAATGCTTTTTACCTTTGAGATAAAAACTTGATATGCATAATTTGTATCCTTGTCCCTTTTGCTACATTAAAATTCATGCGTTCAACATCACCCGATTTGACAAATTCAAATATAGCTTGTACCCATGTCCCTTTTGCTGCATTAAAATTCATGCTTTCAACATCACCCCGATTTGATGAATTTAAATATAGCCGAATAAAGTCCCCTTATAGCCTTCTCCTTGAGTGTATACCTGTTTAAAGTTTTAAGTCTGTCTCTATATTTCATTCTCAAAGTACCCTGAATCAATTTTGTAGCCCTATATTCAGTCTGTTTTGACAAATCAATATATTTTTTAAGACAAGGTAGCCAGAGCTGTACTACGAATATAAAATTTTCAATTATTTTTTAGTATAAAAAAAACCTGAAAATTATTTATAACTATCTGGAAATTAAAGTCTTTCAAATATAAATAAAAGTATAATGTATAAAAAATATCAATGTCTGTATTAAGTCTTTGAAATACGTGATTTTAAAGGGAAAAATAGTCATATTACACTGAAAACCCAGGTCCAAGAAATTGCTGACATATTTTGACTTGTTTAAATTTTGGTTTTCGTTTAGTTATTTATAGTTCCTAGATGGCTAAATAGATTAAAAACTCATAAAAATATTAAACTGTATATTATGAGTCATTTAAAGTAACTAAGACAGGTTTAAAAAAAAAAAAAAAAAGACAGATTCAGTAGAGTAATGCATATTAGCACAACTTAACACATCGAAAACAAAATTAAATAATTAAAAGTAGGCTGGAAGCAATTTCAGTTGACTGATTTTATCAAATGATTGATATATGAATTTGTTACAATTGATGGTCAAATAAATTGTCAAAACTCACAATTTTCTAAATAATTGGTCTAAAAATGCAAGTCCTGATCTATTCAGTTTTTTTTTATATAATTCTTATATTAAATAATAATTAAAATATTAGGCAGTTAAAAAAACATGAAAGTTTGAATATTTACATGCCTTTCCCACTAAAACTTGACACTGCCTTATTAACTCGGGTCAAAATGACAGGTACTTACATTAGAATAACATTGGTGGTGGGAAGATATTGCCAATAACAGTGTTAAGATTACTTGTTACAGCAAAATATGACAACATTAATATGTACAACACATACAAACATAGCATCTGCCTTTACATAAAATTTCAATCGTGAATAATTGCTGAATATTATCGACAGTATCATGTTCGTCAGCGCAATCAAATAAAATTTCGGCCCCAAGAAACTCATTTTTGTAATTTTCCTCTATCCAAGAGCAAAGGCAGCTTTCGTTTATGAAGCAAACAACATAGGATTGTGTAGGAAACCTATGAGGTTGGCAGAGCGCTAGCTGAGCAAGGGGTAGTAACTTCTTTAAAAATTTTAATCCTAATTGTATCTAAGCAATAAACCTATCAACATTCATTTACTTTTGCTAAAATAGCACAAAAATAGTGATTTACAAGAAAGAGAATTTATTATTTTTATTTGGCTTTAATATAAACTAAATATACCTCCAATTGATCTGGTCCCATGTGGCCGGTAACAGTTGCCCTGGTGTTCATGTGACTCAAATCAGCCGCAACACCTGGAGTGTGGGCGATATCATACAAAGAGAGGTGGGAGACCAATGGGCTTTGTTTGATGAGTAGAGACATGGGCTGTCCGATACCACCACTTGCACCAAGTACTGCAACTTTAGACTGTCTCTGGAAACAAATTGAGAAAATGATAGTTGTAGAAAATTTTATTGCAATAATATCTTCAGTGTTCACTCTAGGAATAAAAAGGAGCAGGGCACTGGGGGCAGGAATAGGGCACCCCATTTCTGAAAGGGCACTTGTTTTAAAAACGGCACTTTCAAAATAAAAAGAGCTTTTATAACCGGGTAGGACCAATAACATTTGATTTTTTTTTATTTAATTAATTAAAATAAAATATATATATAAAAAAAAAACTTTTTAAAGCACATGCTTTTATCAAATGTACTAAAATGCAAAAAATAACCATTCTATACTTCTTGAAAACTGACTTTTGTAACATTACCTTTTCCTCCACTTGCCCCTTGAATTCTTTTCTCTTCAACTACTTTGAAATATGTTGAATATACTTTTGTTGGAACTGACTAAAAATAAAAGCGTGGGGCGCTTATTATTGATATTATATTTAAGATTTACTAAGAATTATTTAACATTTCAAGATGATAAAAGAAGACATTAAGGTTTTAGATATCATGTGTGAGCGCCCCACGCTTTTATTTTTAGTCAGTTCCAACAAAAGTATATTCAACATATTTCAAAGTAGTTGAAGAGAAAAGAATTCAAGGGGCAAGTGGAGGAAAAGGTAATGTTACAAAAGTCAGTTTTCAAGAAGTATAGAATGGTTATTTTTTGCATTTTAGTACATTTGATAAAAGCATGTGCTTTAAAAAGTTTTTTTTTTATATATATATTTTATTTTCTGCTTTTTAGTTATATAAACATGTATATTACCATTGATTTGTATAATTAAACCTCTTTAAATTATTTCAAGGCTGTAGCATATATTTATTCAAAAATTAATTCCACTTACTAACATGCTACATAAATTATTTAATAGTTTACCTTTATTTGATCATAACGTTAAATTACAAAAATAGAACGTAGTCATTTTTTTAAACGAGATAATTAATAACAATATTACTATTTTAATACCTTTTTAATTCTTTTGATAGATCAGAAAGAGTTACCAAACTTGATAAATGACGTAATATGCCAATCTTGATGGATGTATCAACCTTGACAAAAAAAGAGTTAAGGCTAGTTGGCTTGATTAGAGTGGTAATTTCTCATTCTCTCCATTTCTATTACTGCCTCAGTGTTACAAGGTTTCTTTCCTGTTAACTTTACGTTGTCTATTTCTTCAATTTGCAAGCCGTCTAATGATCTTACACGACTCAAAGCAACATATGCCTGTCCATCAGCAAAGAGTGCAGGTCCTAGATTAACTACCGCATAGCCTACAGTACTACCCTGCATTTTGTGCACTGTAGAGGCCCTGCTCAAAATCAACGGTAACATTCTCCTTTCAGCCGTACCATAGGAGTATTTGGCAGGAAACTGAATGGATATCGGTTCAATTTTATGTATTCCGTCTCTACCGAAATTCACATGGACTGTTGGCAAGTCAGTTTCATACATTTGTGTACGACGAAAGTGCGGCCATGTTATTTCGGTAATGAAACCAATATTACCATTGACCAATCCTTTGGATACATTTATATTGGATCGCAGCATTACCTTAGCTCCTACGAATATGTCCAGTTCTTTTGGAAGCCCGCCAGTTTTGTTGACATCATTTGGGATGACATTATCCATACTAACGTCCTCAGTTTTGTGTGGCGCATCTATCAAACGATCTTGATCCTTGATTTTATATATTTTATGATTATGTTTTTGGAAATGCTGCAGTACTAACTGGTTATGATCGCGAACTTGCTGATTAGTTGGATATATTCGAAGTGCCTTTTCAATTGCAAATTCTCCAGTCGCTTTTCCGCCGACTTTCTGCAGGAGCACGGCAAAGTGTTCTGGTTTTAGTTCGCCGACTCTTAATGCATTCAAGATATTAACGAAGGTCATATCACCTTGTTGTCTCATATTTTCATTTAATTCTATTAAGGTAAATAGGCGCCACAAGTGAGTTGATGGTATCATATGTTGGGGCTGATAGAATACGATGTCCTCTTACTGGTGGAAGCTGCATCAAATCTCCAAATACTAAAATATTAAGGCCTCCGAACACATGATCACATTTCTTCAATTGTCTAAGTCGCGAGTCGACGAGTATAAATAAGAATTCGATGTATTTCCATTGCTGTCGCATAACTTTTAGAAAAATACCCGTTAACCTACATAGCTAATCTTTGGAGGAATGAGCAGGAACACTTGTCATTCGAGTTACCAAAAACGCCCTCCAATCATGTCCGGGGAAGCCCGCTTGCCGCGCATCTTTTAAGCGCGCGGAACGCGTGAGCACTTAAAAGTGCCATCGAAATGTCCCAAACAACTGTCCGAAGGATCGCCTGTAAGCACCATGATCGACTTCCCAGATCAACGTAATGTCCGCCATTTTGCGTCAACTGTCCATGGTTCAAAAATACGAGGCATTCGTTCCCGATATTGATTTCCTTCGAGATAGCTACCGAACCGTCGCCAATAGCCCACTGTTCAGCTCTAGTGAGACGTTAATTAACCAAACCAAACCGCCATTTTGATTTGGCGCCAAGAAAAAAACGTCATTTTTACCTTGGCGCCAATTTTTGGAATTGGCGACAACGGGGCACCGTACACTAGGAATTTACTATAATTTTTTTAAACATATTAAAAACTTATTGTCGTTTTCTCAACGAATAAAATTATTTCATCTCTATATATCATAAAAATTAAACTAATGCAATAAACATCGCTATATGCAAATTAAATGAATAGGTAACTCACTTGTTTGTTGTTACACAAATTAATTTGTTTCCTATAAATCCTTCTACTTTTAACTCCTCCGAAGTTATAACCTATCAGAGTGTAGTAATGTGCTTTACAAAACCAAAATTGTTTAATAGCAGATAGTTCTGTCAATAATAAAATTGAAGAAGAAACTATTACCATAAACATCTATCATTTGGTTTAAAAATATTCAAAATGGCGACGGAAAGCTTTTCTGTTGAAGCAAAACCAGATCATTGCGCATAATTTTTCGCGCATTCATCTGACGTCATTTTTGTAGATTGTGGGTTCGGGTCTGGCTTTCGCCAGATTTGTCGATTTTAAAGAAAATTCATTATTAATTAGAATTAATTAGTAATTAATAATTTTATGGCTAATTATTGTATTGTCACCGGGATTACGTATGTATGCCAAGTTTCAAATTTTTATGACAATTAGAAGTGGGTTTAAATTGAGTTACAAGATTTGAGGACACATCACACCAGACAGTGTGAGTTAAATAAAAGCATGTAAAAAAAAATTACAAAACCAAATCGGTAAATAATCCTAATTATCAGCCCCTGTATAAAACGGATCTATTTATGAAGATACTACTTAAAATCTAAAATTTGATGTACACAAGTTAATGTTTTCGCTAAAAGCCAAATCGATAAGAGCCCTAATCAAACCTTAAAAAAATGATGAAAAGGTTACTTAAATCCAAAATTTGGTTATAAAATGCCTTATCTGGTAACCTCGTCCCAAACCATCTTCTCCACTTTCATGAAACACACAGAAAAAACCCTTCAGATTTCATATGCGGGCACAATCAGAGACAATGGGCACAACCAACCACTTGGATTCATGGAATACCATGTGCTTGAAATTACCGCTGAATCATTGCGATTGCACAACATGCGTAGTGAATATTTTTTTTTCTTTTCTGAGCTGTCTTAAAATGTTAAAATACACACCATTCTCTAAGACAGCTAGGAAAGCCAGGGCACTTGTGTTTGGCTGAAACGGGCAAAAGGGGTGGAATTTTTTCAAAAGAGAGCAAAGGAAAAAAAGGGCATGGGGGCACTATTGAAAATAAAATTTAGATTATATATTTTTTGTCAACAAATCTGAAATTTAAAAAAAAAGTATTCCTATAAACATATTAAATTTTTTTCTCCTATATACACACATTAAAAAAAATTCCTATTAACACATAAACAAAATAATCAGTTTATATTATTTTTTTTTTGTCTGAAATTATTTGTTGTTACTTATCCTCAATATGGTCTGCTGACAATAACATTACATTTTATATCCATAGCTCGGGATATTTAAGGGATTTTAGGACCAATTCTGGTATCAAAATAAAAAGACTAGTATTAAGCAAACGCCCAGTAGCAGAAAAATTCTTAACAATCTGCGACAAGTTTTTAGTGAATAATATTTGTCTGCATCTTAATTTATTTTATAACTATTTGTATACCTTTCATGAGCAAACATTCGATTAAAGAGACAATCACAGCAGTAGTATTACTTTGTTATTCACAGGTTTTTTCATGGGCTGTTTAATCATTGCTAGCTTATAAGTATTCATCACTTAAATAATATAGTACCAATTATTTAAATGTTTAATATCTTTAGAAACAAACACATTCCCATTTATTAAATAGTTTCAAAATTTAAAACAAAAACTCCTTATATTAACAATATTTTCTATGAACAGGACAATACAAATTAAAATTTTATTTCATTGTTAAAATTTATAAATGAAACAAAAGAAAGATTATTTTCCGTATTTCCTTGGTAAATTAAAATTGGAATTATAACTTTAAAGTATGGTAACTTCATTAAATTGCAGAGTTCATACTGGAAATAAAAAAAGGGAAGGGTGCAAAAAGAAAGCATTTTTTTAAAATCTGCTAGTACTTTAATTATTAAAGTTGCATATTAAATATGCAAGTCTCAAAATTGCAAAAATTAACTTTTAAAGCAATTTAAATTATTATTTATTATAGTTTTAGACATTTAATATAAGTTTTATAACACGCAAGTCTGATAAATTATGTTTCCTTTTCATTGAAGAATAGGAATAGTGATTGAAATTTAATGCAAACTAACTAACTGTAAACTAATGTTCAAACTGCCATTTTACATGTAAAAGAATCATGACATAAAATTAAATATATTGCTGTATAAGTTTATTTTATAATACTAGAATTCACACAATATCCTCAGGAATGTTCGAATATTCCAATTTATAAAGATGGAGAAATTAGAGAAGTCCGATTTTTGACAAACTTGGCATAACTAATTAGTTTGCAATTGTAAAAAAAAGTTATAAAAATAAATTAAAACTAAAGAAATGCCTTTTAAAACGAGAAAACTGGCTTTAAACATGTAGTAAAACAAGTTTTCTGTCTTGAAAATCGGAAAAGTCGCCGGGCTAAAACGCCGATTGCGGATAAAATCGGCAACTGTGATTAGTTGATAATAATCAAATTCCTAACAAACTATAAAAAGTTAAGAAAACCAGCTAGACCAAAATTAATAAATCTGAAAAAGAAATGCATTTTTAGTCACTATCATCGGAGTAATCGCGGCGTCAAATTGCCGATTTTTGAAAAACTTGCATTATTGATTACCTATTGACTATCAAATAGACGAGATAAATGAGAGAAAAGTAATTTTCTAACCTGAAAAGAATCTGCAGAAAATGTTCTAAAGTAGTGCAGACATAAAAAAAAAAATTTTATGGTAGACTTCTGCAAAAATTTGTCTGCAGACCTTTGAAAAAATCTGCGTCGTACGACGCACGTCGCCGCGTTTCTGCTTCCGGGAGCAAACGATAAAAGGCATGCATGTGTTCTGCAAAAGCTTAATATTTATTGCAACTAGAAAATTGGGCCAATATGGAAACACTCTAGAGTGACAATGTGAAGTTTATCCAAAGAAGGGGTCTTTCCAGTCTGCCTAATTTAGACAATACAGCATCTGATATCTTGCAGTCATATTAATGATGTGCAGGAGTAAATATAGTTAAATTACTTACAGTAGTGAAATGGAACGGAATTTCGTTAAAGTTAATCTGTCAGACTGTAGGTAATTTTAAACTACCATTGAGTCCAAATTGTTTGCAATTCAATTCCGTCCTTTGCACATCCGCTTGGGATGATGGCCACAAGAAATCTGCTTTATTGTGCGCACAAAAAACTTTTTATTACCTTAATTGTTTTACATGTATGCTTACATCCCTTTTTTTTTTTTTTTTAATTTTAAAACTATGGTCTCAAATGACACACATTTGTGTATGTCGCAAAAAATTACATTTTCAGCAATTCTATTACACAAGGACGGGAACAAATAATGAAATTTAATAATGTTTAACAATTCAATAAAAAGGAAGCAATTCTCTTTCAAAACTAAATATCCATTCATGCTGTAATTGCGAAAGAACAAACAGTTTTCAAGAATCACTTCCAAAATTGCCGAATCAGGATTAATGTCCTTGCATTATTCTACATGTGGTAGGTGTATAAAAGGAATAAGTAATAAAAAATTAATATTATTACGATTCTAAAAAACATTTTATCTGCCGACATGCTTAAGGTGTACGTACACACTATAAAAATCGAAAATCGGCCAAAAATTCCAAAATATTTTTTCGGTTCTATAGTATTCCTCAATTCAGTATCTTTCAGATGATACCAAGATTGAATAAATATTCCAAAAACTTTTTTATTTACAAAGAGTTATTCTATGGCCGCGCTTGCAATGGCAATATGTTTTGTAAACTTTACACTTGATTTCTGAAGAACTGTATTTTTAACATATGTCCCTTCATTCGAAACATGATAACTCAAGTTTGCTTAAACTTTTTGAGAAAATTATTTTTTCTTTTAAATTTATATTAGTTGTAAGATGTTATGACCCTCCATCAAAACGATTCGTTCAAAAAATAATTTTTAATAGAATTTTAAAGTTGAAAATTAGAATAAAAAAGTGTTTTTTTAGGGACTGACGAGGTAAAAAATTATTTTAAAAAAAACTTTAAATGCTATAATCTTTTTGGAGGGTCATAACATTAAGAAAGATACTGCGAATAATTTCCAACAAAAATTTTGCTTCTAGATTAATTACAACTTGCGCAATTACGTTTGAAAAAACATGCTAATTAACATATAAAATGCTAATTAGGTAATTAGTATTTTATTTTATTCAGGATTTTTTAAAATGATTCATCACTACTTTTAAGGTGTTTTCCTACACGAAAAAACTATATTTTTAAATTCATAAATAAAAAAAAAATGTTCAAGTGTATACATACACCTTAACAATAGTAACAGAGTTTGCATTTGCACATAAAGTACATTAATGTGACAAAACAAGTTTTCAATGTATGTTGCTCATATAACAAATACAATTTTAAAATCAGTGAAACTAAGGGACAAGTTCAATTAATCGAGTTTGCTAATTGATTAGCTCATAGAAATCAAACAATTATTCTGTATTATCCTAAAAATACAATATTTAACCAAAAAAAATAATAAAATAGTCTAATTAATAGATATTTTCATATAAGATTTATAATATTTTTAAATTTTAGTGGATATTGTTATTTTTTTGTTAGGCATTTCAGCAGTAGTATACACAGAAAATGTGCATGAAGGGGTGGGCTCCCACAACCCACCTTTATTAGTAAAAATATAACAAATATATAATGCTAATAATTTTCCTTTAGTTCACGGACCAATAGGTAGGGTTCTGACACCCTCCTTCCCCCCCCCCCCCCAATTGTTTAAGCCTTAATTTTGAAACCCTAAAGGTTGGGTATTTCAAGTTTTTAGTTTCCCCGAGTTACAAAAATTTACGCCTGAAGAAAATTAATATTATTAGCAAATGAGAGTTATGGAAGATTAGAAATTACATAACTTTACATTTAAATGAGACAATGCTTGCGAGAGACTGTTTAATATTACCTAATATATATAAAAAACGATGAAAAATGCTGATAAGTTGAAACTGGGAATTTTCAGTACTATTAAGTACGGAATTTCGAATAGTTAAGTTGGGAATTTAGAATCGTAAAGTTGGGAAACTTTTTAAAGCCCCAAAAAACTTTGTGTGTGACGGCACCGCCAGCACTTCGATAATAAACTCACAGCACATTCAACTAGGCCTTTGCGACATTTAAAAATTTTAATTGCGATATAATATAAACATTGATTTGTACAAAGTCTTAAAAATCTCTCAGAGAAACAACGAGAGAAGCAACTAATATTTTTTATGTAGATGAAAGGGGGAATTAAAAAAAAATAAAAGATAATAAATCTGCCCAGCCGAGTATCAATACTGAAAGTGAAACAAACTTTCGATCACAATATATTGATGAAAAAGGTTTTTTAAACGAAACTTTTTTTAGCTCAACAAATAAATATTCAAATAGATGTTTTTTAAGATTATAAGGTTTTGTCTGAAGCTGAGCTGCGAGAAATATATGACCACGTAACGCCGGGATACTCTTATATAAATAATATAATATAAATGCTATAATTTTTACTTTCGAAGATGTAGAAAAACTTCGAAGAATCGATCTTCCGGCGGCAGCTTTGGACATAGTGGAGAACATTTTGAAATGTTTAAAGAAAACTTCAGAGACTTGACTAAAATGCAGAAATTTTTCAAGGTGCAGAGGAGGACAAACGTTTCGTTGCCAATCCAAAAAAGAAAAAGTTAATTTCTTCTTGATGGCTTTCACCTAGAGCATATTTTTTTATCTACTTTTATTTAAAAGCTTTTAATATTTGTATACAAATATTAAAAACAATTATATGTGAAGAAAAACTAAGCGTTATTTTACTATTTCTAATCATTACCTAGATTTCGACAAACAAATGTTGTTCAGATATAAAATGAAAACATTTACCTCAATGCTCCAAACAAGTAAATGTAGTTTTTTCATTTTGTAAATACTGAAATTGCGAATACTCTAAATTTTTATGAAGTAAGAAACCTTCCTAATTAGACTTATAGGCAGGTATCAGTAGAGTATATATTTTATGTTTTCTTTTCTAAATAATAACAATCAAAGAGTTTTTAAGTTATCTTAAATAAACATATATTTTATTCTATCTACACTGGTTTTGCCCTCATGTCTTGAAATTCGAATATTTAATTCCAAATTAAATTTATAAGTATTTATCTATTTTAAGTATGAAATCATAACAAACTCCTCTATACTTCTATTTAAATGCATATGTTGTTACCTTGGGGGTTTTGATTAATTTCAAAACTGGTACATTAATTTGCGAAACATTTTCTTTCAAAAATAAAATTATGTTGACACCTACATTTAACACAAAAAAAAATATATTAATGTTTACTGTGAGGACACTCGGTTAAAGCATTAAAAATGTTGCTAAAGATGATTTAACTTTCAAACAAACAAAATAATGCTACTTTTACGTAATAAATATTTTTTTTATTTATTTATTTTTCTGAAACTTTTTTTGTTTGTTGTTTAGGTGATGTGTGTGATGTCATATTTTATTTAAAAAACAACATAAATGATTATAAGTTGATTTTTTTTTTTAACAGATCATGGGCTGATAGGTTTTTCAATTTAGCAGATTTTAAGACCGTATTAATTTTGCGACCTATTTTCTTCCAGATTGGCTGTTCCTGATCTTGTGCCAAACATATTGGTGAATCATGTCAAGAGCCAGCCGCTATTTCGTCAACAACCTAAAAGACTTTACTCCAGGTGAAAACGTGAAGATTCCCAAAGATGCCATACAAAGCCAATGCCTCGAGTACATGCAACAGATCGAAGACGAGCAGACTCTCAACCCCAAAGACTGTGACGGGGGTCTTTACGTCGGTCTAGCAGGCGTCGGTTATGCCTTCTACCACCTCTCCCAAAACCCACACTACACCAAAGACCGCCAAGAGCTACTTTCCAAAAGCTGGCGCTACCTCCAGCCTGCTTTGTCTTATGCAGAAAAGGGCAAAAACAAAAAGGATGCAGCGTTTGTTCTGGGGTCTGCCGGCGTTTATGCCGTTACGGCTGCTGTTATGAAGGCTTTGGGAAAGGATAAAGAATGTGATGCTTATGTAGAAAAATATGTGTCCCTTGCTGATGATTGTGTGGAGAGGGATTACCTTGGGTGTGGGTCAGACGAGGTGTTGGTAGGTCGAGCCGGATACTTGGCGGGTATCCTGTTCCTGCAGAAAGTTTTTGGAAAGCGGGTAATTTCAGTAACAGCTTATAGATGTGTCATAGGACATTTAGCATGATTTTTTTGGGCATTAAAACCATTTTATGGCAACCTCACCATTTTTGAAAAGCATTCAATTTCCTGTTCATTTCACTACAGATATTTTTTTATACTGCTTTATATGCCAGTTAAGTTAACTGGAAGGAATATAAAATTTCTGTTTAATTTTCCTATATACTACAGCTGTAGGAAAGGATACTTTTTTTTAGTTGTTTTATGGGTTATTTTTTTTGGAGAGGGGGCGGGGGGGGGGGGGGGAAATTTATGCACTATAATAACTGCTTGAAGGATTGCCTGTTAGCACCATAATCAACTGCTCAAATGGGGTGCCAGCTTTGATCCTGAGTTGTCGGAGATCAAAGGCTAGAGACCACAATTGCGAGGAGCCATGATTGAGGTACGATATGTGACATTAGCGCACCTTACGTGCATGCGCTTAAGAGCGTCGATCAATAATTATAAACTCTAAGAAAGTCTAATAACCGCTTTTGTTGCATAAAACTTTATATGAAATATAAAATTCATCAATGCAATTGAAAAACCGTTTTGGTGACTTTTTTCGTCTCCAAGAAAAATAATCATGCAAAATGTCCTATAATACATCTATTCCCCAGCTTGATTTTCTATTATATTTATTAGGTCAGCCCAGGAGCTCCCTGTTTTGTAGCTCCCAATTTTTATTTAACAGCAAATGAGGCCTGTTGTGCTCAGCCTTGTTTAGTCCACTTTTCTTAGAAATTTTTTGTGATTTCCTCATTAAAATCAGCTCTGAAGTGCCCACTATTTATGGCTAAAATTTTATCGTTCAAAGCCTGTTGGTTCTAGTTGAAAAATTGCTCCAAATTTAGCCTGTACTTAGTTTTTTTTTTTTTTTTTTACTCTCCTTTAAACTTTTACAAAGTGGATTTAACAGAATTTAGCATAACAAGCCTAAAAAACCACTATAAAATGCATCTATCCTTAGAAATATCATTATTGTTTTTGAAATTTTTACAAATGTTCATTCAAATCCATATAATATTTTTTTGTTTTTAGTATGTAGGGAGGCTCAGTGTGTGTGCTGTTGAAACTATACCTATAGTACTAAATTTTCTAAGTCCTACTAAATCATTTTAGGACAATTAGTATTATGTAAAGATAAAAATTAAGAAAATTTTACAGTGGCCAGTGGCCACTAGACTTGAAAAATGCAGTGGCCACTTTACGTTACATTGAGACATTACGAAGTTCATGCGGTACAAAAAAAAATCTATAAAATGTATTCATTCACACTACGTTAACAAGCTGATGATTGTGAATTAATTAATTATTCAAAATAATCAAATTGCAAAAAAAAAATTAAATATTATAATTTTTTAAAAAAATTAAATATCTAATTTTTAAAAAAAATTAAATATCTAATTTTTTAAAAAATACAAATTTGTATTTTACGAATAATACATCCTTGCACGTAGGTATAGATTTTTAATGGGGGCGGTTGAGTAACTGAGCAACGGATTTTTTAAGTAGCTTATCCCCCCTCCCACACAAAATAACAAACACTTCCCCCCCCCCTCCCATTTTTTTTAAAATAGAAATATGTTGGCATATAAATATCGAAACAGCAAAAGTTATCATTTATTTTTCATGAAATCGTTACCAATATCAGTCATTAAATATTTTTAAAATTAGTAAATATCACTCCTCAATTACGAAATGAATTTAGAAAACAAATGTAAATTCTAAGATTCCTTGTTTAGAATAATATATTACTTTGATTATAACTTGTTTATACGGCACTGTTTCGCGATCTTTTCCCTTTGTCACCGAATTTTAAATGCTGTATAATGAAACACGATGACGTCATGTTACGCTTAGTTTGAGATAAAAATGCCCTCAAATCGTATACCAGGTTTTCCCTCAGGCAACTCAACAAGAAGTATTATACTAGAAATTGAAATTTTTCTAGTTTTTTTAAAGTATTTTTATGATTCTTAGAGTAATTCGATTTTTAATTTTTTTTTCTTGACTTTCAATGGGAGGGGTTTGAACCCCCTGAACCACCCCCTTACCTACGTGCCTGAATACATCTCTTTAATGAAATTTAACAATATATATAAAATTCAGACTAATAAAAAAATATACATAGTTGCATTGAGGATTTTTTTCTTCTTTTTTTTTGTTTTTATTTTCTCAAAAGTTGTCTTGTAAACATTAATTAATGATTAATCAAAATAGCACTAAATTCAACAAATGTCCCCCAAAAAATAAATTAGAAAGAAAATTTCAACAAATATTGTAAATTTATCCATATATTACCAGGACCGCCGCGATCTCGGAATTTCTATATAAACAATTTCAAATGGTTATTTTGCAAATGTCCGATATTACTTATATATTAGCCAATCCCCAAAAAACCTCTTATCCGTATTTAGAAGCATTTTGTTGTCCAAAATTAAAATTGAAAATTTTTCAAACTTGGAAAACTTCAATTAAAATCAGAGAATAAACTTTAAAAAAAGTTTAAATCTTTTATTTTAAAATTAATATTTAGACTAAAAATTTAATAATATTAAGAGATATAAAAGAAAAATGCTCTAAATTGGCAACGATTCATCATGCTTAAAACTATATACAGATGCCCATGTTAATTGTTAATGTCTCTTTCTAACCATCGATCGGACCTTTTGAGTCTCTAATATTATCTTACAATAAAATTTTATATTTCAATTATAAATATAAACCTTAATGATCAATTTATTTTCCATAATGTTATTTAATTAAAACGATTTAGGGTTATAATTTGTTAATTGCCGTCGATGACGATTTATTTTGAAATAAATCGTAAAAAAAAAGTAACCTTTTATTTAAAATAATATTTTGAATGAATACATTTCATTGTGAAATGTTTAGTTCAACTTAGGATAATTTCTAAGTTGAGAATTTTGAAATCGCGGAGTAGCGATGTTCCGATTTATTGAGATCAAATTGATTATATCCAAAATTTCTAATAATACTAGTGTTAATATCTTTCCGTAATATTATCAAAAAATAAAGCCTTCATTGTAGGAAAAAAATTATTACTTATTTCAAATAAGTTGGAAAAAATTTTGACTTCAAAATGTTGCGTCGTTCGCTATACCTACGATGTTTGTAAAAAAGTCTCAAGTCTTCCATCCAAAATTTTGTTAAAGTAATGTTACTATCTTCATAAATTTATAAACCAATTATTCATTAAAAAAACCTAGATTTTATTTAGTTATTTTTATATGGTTGCGAAATAACGTCAATTTTGGTTGCGTTTGCGACGCGATGTGTAGCAAGCTTATGGCGACCTCGGATTTGGAAAATCGACGATCGGCGCGATTTAAGTTGCTCCGAGTCCGACCTTCCCTATCTTTATATTTTAGAGAATTTTATAACCTAGAGAAGTAGGGAGGCATAAAGAGGCAAATTCGTGCCATCAATTCCCAAAGTTGTTAAATTTCTGAGATTTTAAAAAATGTCGAAATCCGCAGTGGCGACCACAACAAAAAAGTTCGATCGCCACTTTTAAAAAGTTAGTCGCCACGTGGCGACTGGCGACTGTGAATTTTCACCTTTAGTATTATGTATACAGATTTAATTTGTAGACAAACTGAGTTTTGTAATGTCATATTTCATGAACATTTCAGATATTTATATAATTTAATAATAATTAAAGATTCAGTAATTTAATAATTATTAGTTATTCAGTAGTACATAATTTATTTTGTGTTTACAAGTCTATTAGTAAACAGTGTAATAATATCTTTATTAATTCTAAACTGTTAATGCAATACTCTGGCAGATTTTTAGACTAGAAATTGAAGAAAAACTTGTTAATATTAGATTATTAATTTTTTTCTATTTTTCTTTAACTAAAAGTTGAAGTAATTGTTGTTGCATTGAATATAAGTATAAATTTTAGAAGTATGTATATTTTAGATTTCATTTTCAGCTTGACAAGAAAAATATGTTGATAACAAATCATTGTATTTTTAAAAAAAAAATTAATATATAACACTATATTGAGATTATGCATTTTTGTATCAGGAATGATAATTTGTATTAATATTGTTTTATGACATATGGCTGTATTTTTTTCCAAACAGGTCTTACCAAAAGAAAAAATTAATACCTTATGTGCAGCTATAGTAGATTCGGGGACGAGGTATTCCAGACAACATAAGTCAAACAGTCCATTGATGTATGCATATTATGGTACAGAATACCTTGGTAAAACAAATATTTTTACATTTTATTTAATGTATACTATGTATTTATTTGTCTGATCAATTTGTACTTATCATACAATGTTAGCAGTAGTAAAAAAAAATTGCTTTTAAATATATTTTGTATGTGTGTGAATATTAGTTTTCTTTCTTTTTTTTAATTATATAACCAAAATTAGTATCTGTGTCTATAAGTCGTCGTCCCAAATCAAAAATATACTCTGTAACCTGACAGATAATTAGATTTCAAAAATAATGATGATGGTTTAAGAAAGTGCCTAAATATAATTAAAAATACAAAATATTCGTTTTGTACCGATTGATCATATTTTGTAAGACTTCTATATACATTCTTATAAAATTGTATGGATTTCAATGATTTTTTTTTATTCCTTTCCCAAATAATTTTCACATTTCAAAAACTCCAAAAATTGTCTAAAAGAAATGGTCTTTAAGAATCAATAAATAGCAAAACTATTTGAAATATATAGAATTCAGTTAGTTTTTAAATTGTCGATTTCTGAGAAATTTGTTTGCTAAAAACCAATTTTAATTATATTTTAAATAAAAAAAAAATTGTATGTTTTTAAAGCAATGCATGCATTTGCATTTAGTATAAAGCAAGTTGGTTGTAAACAAATTTAGTGATTAAACAAAGTTTTCTTAACAGTTATATAAATTTTTTCATGGGTAGAACTATTTAATAAGAATAAAGGAAAAGGCAATTTGCTTTTTTTTAAATTACATCGTATTGTTTTAATTCAAACAGACATTAAAAAAAAGCTGATTATATAACCTTTAATGATTTTTCACTGTCATATAATTTAAGCCACTGTTCTTTTTATTTTTTTTGTTAAGAAAATGTGTTATTATATTGGCAAAGTGCCAAACTATATAGACAGAAAAATTGTTTTGCCAAATTTCTAAATTTTGTAAACCTGAAAATGTTTTTGCCCTTCAAAATATTCAATAAATAATTCTTTTTAAAATCTTTTAATAAAAGATTAAAAATACAAATTTGGAAACACTTATTACCAAAGATTACAAATAAATAGAATCAGTATCAAGGTTTTTTTTTTTTTAAATATTGCACAAAGTATTTTTAAATAGCAATTTAAGGTGGCTTAGATTTATGAAGATATTTTAAATGCCGCTAAAAATTAAATATCAGGAGTGCCTAAGCAAAAACAAATATATCAGTTCGATCGAAACTGATATGTATCAGTTTCATTCGAACCACAAAATAAAGCCACAAAAACATTTGGTAAAAGCATACATTAAAGCTTTAAATTTTCAAGTTTTAAAATAAAAATTTTATTTTTTAAAATATACAATTTTTGTTTTCGCAAAAATGTATATTGGTTGTAAAATAACTCGCCAAAAAGATGATAAGGTGTCAACCTTTTTCGGCCTTGGAAGTGAAAGGCAAAGTGCATTGTAAATACGAGTGGCAGATCTAGTTTGGATTTGATGAAGGCCATTTGTAATGTTGAGCTCCACATTTTGATTTGTTCTCAAATGTTTAATGTAATTTTCTACCTAAATGTTTTTTAGTTATTAAATATGTGTGATGTCTTCTCAACAACTCATTTCTGTAGTACACAGTAATGTTCTGATATAAAGACATCATATTCGAATCTAATGGAGTTCATCCTTTTTTTACAAACTTCAATAATATCTCATTTTTTATATATTTTTTTGCTAATTTTTGCTCGTTTTAACTAATGGGTCTTTGAATTTTATGCCAGGTGCTGCACATGGACTCTCAGGCATCCTACAGATGCTCCTTTGCTTCCCGGACTACCTGGACGAGAACTCGGATGCAAAAAAGAAGGTGAAAGGATCGGTGGACTACATGCTACAAACGCAGACTCAGTCGGGGAATTTCCCTAGCGCAACAGATGAGGTGGAACGTCCCAGAAAAGAGAGCAGCGAGCTGGTGCACTGGTGTCATGGCGCATCTGGTAATCATGTTTCTGGTATCTCATGCAAAATATGTTAAGCAACCTATTAGAACATTTGAATTGAATTTCATAGTTAATCAATATTTTAACGCTCAAATCCATTTTTTTTATTTATAAAAATTTACTATTGATTTAAAAACTCGAGTTATATTGTGTGTAGTCACAATTAAAGAGGTGGGTTCAAGAAAAAGGTAGCTCCAGTTATAAAAATTGTTAATGAAGAACAAAAAACACTGAACGTTTCATGCATACAAAAGTATAGTTCCTTTTCTTATATATCTGTATAGCCGTATTGCTTAGAGCTGTGTGGTTTTTGCACTAAACTGTGGAGCTGCCTTTTTCTTGAACCCATGTCTTTAATTGTAGACTTTCATGTTACAAGGATATAAAGCATGTTTTACTATTTCTTTATTATTATTTTACTACTAGTAAGCCCATACGACAATTCTTGCATAAACAATACCTTTCTTTGTAATAGCTCGCCTTTCAGAAGGTTACTTAGCGTGTTCTTTGAAGTGAGCATATTCTGACATAAACTCCTCTCCTCATTAAAAAATCCGTGAAAAGAACATAAGGTTCAAGAACATGCCTTTTTTCCCTCAATGGCAACATATCTACTCTGTTTTCTTTCGAACCGCAACATTTTATTGACAACAAACAAATTATTCGAACTATTTTTTAAAGAGAGCGCTTAATGAAGAACTATATAATTATATGTTTCTCTATATGAATCGCTTGATTTTAAAACACGACTTCTACATAGCCATCATACTACCATCTCAAACATGACAGTTACAGGGGTGTTGCGCCTGTGCAAATTGTACTAAACTGCACCAATTCGAGATTTCTGCTCCAAAATACTGATTTTCAGCCCAATTGTGCCAACTGCGCCAATTTAATAATTTTGCTGCGAATATTAATTTTATGACCATATGTATAGAATACAAATAATACTCTCCTGTAAATACAGCCCTCTACTTAAACAATATCTATAATATATTTATAATTTGCCCATTTTATGATTTCTTTAGACTTAATTGAAGGGGTGGGGCATTGCAAGCTTTCAAATATTCTGACAGTAATGTTGCAGTGAACTTTGAAAAAGTACATTGATTTCATATCAAAGTTACAATTTTTTTTCTACACTCTAATCTATCATTTATGAAGACACATTGAACTTATACTTTTATGGGTACATTTTAAAATTTAAAGGGTATATGATTTCGTTTTGGGGGTATTTTTTTTTAATTAAACTTTATATTTTGGAGTACACATAGTTTAATGTTTAGAATACATTGAATTTTAGATCTTGAGGATATGTTAAAGTTAATGAAATTAGGGTATATTAACATTGAAATTAGATTTGCTTTTATAGGGATACATTGATCTTTTTTACTGGGACTACTTTTGGACTTTACCTTTTAGGGGCACATATTCGGCTTTTACTTTTACAGATACATTGGCTTTTTTTACAGGCACAATGGGCATTTTCCTTTTTACGCTTTTACTTTTAAGGGTACCTCAAGTTTTATTTTAAAGGTTATGTTGGGATTTTTCTTTGAGGGATACATTGTGTTTTTCCGTGTACTATTTATGAAAGGCATCTTCAATGATGCATCACAAAAATATTACTTTAGAAAACAAACTGCATTTGTGCAAAAAAATAATTTTGGAGATAAACATTGACAGTAGAACTACAGTCTGATTCTTTTGTTTTTTAAATCAAAAGCTTGTTCTGATAACCAAGCTAAGAGTGTGATGTAGCCTTGAATGCTTATTCTAAGACAATAAATTAGAAACGGCTCATTTCAAATGAAGAAAACAAGCTATTATTTTTATCCTCTAGTTAAAGGACAATACTTCTCACTTGCTGCAATTGTGTTAATAAACACAAACAATTGATCCTTTCCCACAGGTGTCATCTACCTTATGGCAAAGGCATATCAGCGATGGAAGGATGAAAAATACCTGCATTCCTGTCTCTCCAGTGGTGATGTCACTTGGTCAAAGGGTCTCCTGCGTAAAGGTCCCGGCATCTGCCATGGGGTGGCTGGCTCCGGCTACGTCTTCCTACTCCTGCACAGGCTGACAGGTGATCCAGAACACCTGCATAGAGCGATTGAGTTTGCAGATTTCCTGAAGAAAGAAGAGTTTAGGAAAGAGGCTCGCACCCCTGATCGCCCCCTCAGCCTGTATGAAGGGACCTCAGGAACGGTGTGTTTCCTGGCTGATCTTCTCAGGCCGGAGCAGGCTCATTTCCCTTTTAGTGATGTTTTCTGAAGGACAGTGCTTTTGAATTGATGTATGATTGAAATGTATAAAATAGAATTGTGAAGTTCCGGTTGATCATGTGTATTGATGTTCGTAATAGTTGATGTTCAGTTTTTCATGTTTCTGTTTGAAACAGTTCATTGTAGTGAGTATTGAATAAAAAACTATTTGTTATGAACAGTTGTTAAAATGTATATGTTTCCCTCAGGAAATGTTAATGACACAAACTTGCGAATTATTATGGAGAAACAGTTTAATTAAATTTTAGATTATTTGATACTTTAATTATGATCATGTTATTGAATGTTCGTTTTGCTGTGACATAATTGGTATGTTAAGTTGCATTTTAAATATTCTTTGCTTAAATAAAAAGTACTCTTAATCGTTAAAAGTACTCTTAATAAATTTTATTAAAATACTTTATTTGAATTGGAAAAATATTCAAAAAGATTTTTATTTGACTCTCAAAAATTATAATAATTATAAAATATTTTCACCTCCTCCTAAAAATTGAGTATACATTTTAAACTGAGACAAAACGCATGTGTGCATTTATTTTATTTCATATAGTAGTAATATTTTAGTATTGTTTGACATATTTTTCTGGTAACTAAGATCCATATACATCCTGTAATTATAATATAATAGATTAAATTATCTACAGTCTCGCAACAAAGTTGGCAAACATTCCCTTTTTTTTATGCACAAAATAAAGCAGATAACATTTTTTGGACTAAGATGAATTCTATAAAAATAGAATTTGAATTTAAATAAATATAATTTCTCTCAAGTATTGAGTTAACGGTGCATTTTGAATTTAATAAAAAACAAGCCTTCTAATAAGATTTGTATATATATTGTATTACAAATATCCCATTCACGAAAATACACCCAGGATAATCTCAGGCTTCGAGATAGACCTCGAACCGTCGCCAATAGCCCACTGTTCAGCTCTGTTTGCGTTTAGTGATGTGAACGCTTACAGAGTGGGGTGCTATTTCAAGTCTTGTCCATGCCATCACGTTGTTTTCTAGGAGCCCCAGTTGCTCAGTTGGTAAGGCGTTCAGCTACTAATCAGAGGATTGGTGGTTCGAATCCGGGAAATGGACTTGACATAGAAAAGTAAAAAAGTAGTGATCTTGCGATCGGAGGGTTGCCAGCTTCGCTACAAAAATACTAGAAAGTCGTCCAGAACATCCAACAAATTATACTGGCGTGTATGCTTTGGGGTATACGGGACTGGTGCACGATAAATCTGATCGGGGTCCAAAGTCCCGACGTCTATTGAAGGCGTTGGGTGCCAGTTCAGGTGTTTCCTCGTCATCTGACCATGGTTCTAAAATAACGAGGTGCATGTATGAATGTGTGTGTGAATGTGTATGTGTTCCCGGGTCTTTCCTTCGAGATTGACCCCGAACCGTCGCCAATAGCCCACTGTGCAGCTCTAGTGCGACGTTAATTAACAAAACCAACCACGTTGTTTTCTGACCGTACTTTTGAAAAAAAAAAATACTAATATAACAATAATTTTAATTTATGTAATTTTTTTAAAAAACATACGAACATATTAGATATGGTGGTACTAGAAATGGGATATCAGCGACGATTTGGTTGTTTGTAAACAATCGCACTTAAAATGAAAAGTGGGCTATTGGCGACGGTTTGGGGTTTATCTGGAAATAAAAACGGTTTGGGGTTTATCTAAAAGAAAGAATTTTCCTCGAAAGCGTCATATTTTCCAACCATGGTCAGATGAGGAGAACAACACTTCAGCATGACGATTTAATGTACATCCTGAAGAAGACTGGATGACACTGCCTCGTAATGAAGTGAAAATTAGTTATCACCACACTCGAATAACAAGTAGACTGAAATATATTTAACGTACGTTAATTTCCTCCACGCCACTAACTATTGGAAAGTTTTATATGATATCGAACAGGCAAACCACAGATAAAAGTTTTCTTACTCTGCCAACCAGGCAACTCGCTGCTTTTTCACTAAAAGAAAGCTTACGTTAAGCAACAACTCAACTCCACGCATACTAAAATGTTAATCCCATGTCAAAACAACGCCTTTGACAACTCGTTTTCTTGCGTTTAATTTTTATATAGGTTGGTATCCCGACTATTTTTTTTAATATAAATTTCTATGGCCTACAACTAGCACCAGAAAATTAGCATTCCATCAAACCAAACTCAACCTATCGGCGAACCCAGCAATAATGGCTTCAGATTCAGACGAACCCCTTTCCAAGGAAGAAAAGATGCGAATCGCTTCCGACTTCATCCTCCACTCGCCCCCCGGCGAACACAATGAGGTATTCAACGACGTTCGAGTCCTGATCAACGACGATTTCCTTCTCAAGGAGATCGCGATAGGCCCATTCTTCCAGTACGACAAAGACCAGCTGACACCCGTTAAGGTTGAGGGCTCCAACTTCAAAGCCCTCATCACCCACTACAACGACCTCGGATCCGGTCGATTCTATGACCCCCGGAGCCAGCAATCTTTCAAGTACGACTTCCTAAGGAAAGAAACTTCAGATTTTCGCCCCATGAGCCCACCAAACAAGGGGGCTGAGGGGTGGAGAAGGAGCCTGGAAGAGGCCTACACCCTGTACGCCCAGGACCGCTACAGGAACGGGACATGCAGTGTCTTCAGTTCAGAGTCGCAGGAGGGGAAGATAACACTGACGGCCTGCACCGAGGATCACCAGTTCCAGTCTTCCAATTACTGGAACGGGCGATGGAGGTCGATCTGGTCGGTGTCATTTTCACCGGATTCAACGACTGCTGAGCTGGAAGGGCTCATTAAAGTCAGGATCCACTACTACGAGGATGGCAACATCCAGCTTGTGAGCAGCAAGGACGTGAAGGAGGTGCTGTCGATATCGACCGAACAGAAAACCGCCCATGATCTGATCGCCATCGTCGAAGAGGCCGAGACAGAGTACCAGTCTGCTATTTCAGAGAATTACCAGATCATGTCCAGTACCACGCTCAAGGCGTTGCGTCGTAAGCTCCCCGTCACGAGAACCAAGCTCGACTGGGCTAAGATTCTGACCTTTAAGAAACTGGGGACTGAACTGAAACAGCATTAATGACAATGTTGCGTATTATCAAATTTAACTGTTAAAAAGTTAGGCAATCAAGGTTTTTTACGGATGGGAAGATTTGTTTAAATGTTACGCATGTAGTGTTAATGCTTTACTTAAAGTTACCGGATTTGCTAACAAAATTTTTAACTTTGCATTTAATTCTTTACAGATGAATTTTATACTTTTTTGCTTTGTGTACGATCCTTTCTTCGGTTTTTGATTATATTTATCTTTGTTTTTTTTTATTTCAAAGGTGATAATGATGCTTTATTTTGTAAGTTATATTTGTACATCATGAATTTATTTCTTGTGTGATTTTTATATTTCTCTGTTCTCCTTGATTATTAATTGAAGATTTATCCTCAATTTTCTTCAGCTTGCAAATGGTAGATATCTAATTAATATTACAATTTGTATTAAAAGATTAAAAATATTAAAATAAGAATAAAATTATTTACAAATATTGTAAGTTGAAGTATTGTGATTTATTTTTCTTTACAATTACTATTTGTAAGTTTTTTAAGTCTACATCTGAATAAATTATATCTATCTGCATTGTATTAATCATTTGAGAAATACACAAGGAGAAAGTTTGAGTAGGGTTGCTTTACGAAGAAAAATATTCTTTATATGCTATGTCAGAGAGATAATTAGGCAAGTATTAGAATATAGTTTAAATTATAAAAAAAATATTTAATATGAATACCAGATAATTATAACTTTTTTGATTGTTCAAATGTTGGATTATATATATTTAAAAAAAAAAATGTTTAATAGACAAATGAAGAGCTGAGTGGGTGAACATGTTAAGTGACAATTTAGTAAATTGGAGAAAAGCAGCTTTAAAGTTTATAAAATAATATAATGATAGTGTACATAACATTATTTTCTACTGAAAAACCCTTTATTTGAAGACTTTGTAGAATAAATGAACATTATCTATACTTACAGCAGACCATACCATGTTCTTTTATCAGGACATCTATATTAAAAATGTAACCTTAACATGCTCATTCCTTTGTGTGTGTTATTTTACTGTTGTTATAAGTTAGAAATTTTGTTTTGGGGGCATAGCATTATACATATAGAAATTTCCAGCGTCAGGAAAGTAAATTACTTTGTTTGTTAGCAAGTGCAATTATCTCATTAACCGTCTGGGCTGGGCATCAAATTAATGAAATTTATTGTACAGTTGATTTCTTTGTAGGAGAATTTATATAATATTTTAAAATCTTGTTTATTTTTAAACAAATATTTTAATTTATACCCCAGTAAGAATATCTGAAAAATAAACTTATTTGGAGGAATTTTAAAATGCTAGAAAAACCGGCAATCCTATGGCAGTAAATTCTAGGACAGCCGATCGGGGGGTTATTTAAAAAAATGTTTTCTGTGGTGTAGACAAAAGCGAGTAACAGCAAGCGAGAGGTAGTGGGGAATTCATCTACTTGTAATTAATACTAAAAAGGAAAAATATACTTAAAAAGTCGATTTCAAGAAAAAAATTGCTGAAGAATTTTTTTTTTAAATATAGCATCTATGTATATAGGTAGCCTCATTCTCACATTTTGAGAAATTGAAACCAACTTTGAAATTAATATAAAATATTTTACATTTTAGTAATACTTGTTCAAAATATTTGTATTTTTTAAGGCATTTTTTCTTGAAGACAGCTTTTTGTTCTAAAAACTTTATTTTATAAACTTCTGTACCCCATATCATAATTTACTTTTTTTGTATACTAACTTCATATGTTTTATGTAAAAATGAAGTTACTTAATATCATTATTACAATATATTTAAACGGAATTTTACCTTTTAATGATACTTTTTTTTACCAACGTAAGGCGAATAGAATGTGGGATTTATTAAAATAAATGTATCATCTAAATCTTAGGTGGTAATTTACTAACTATACAGGAGTTTGGTTAGGCCTTATCTTGAATATGCAGTACAATTCTGGTCACCTTATCTTAAAAAAGATATTGATTTATTAAAATGGGTTCAATATAAAACTAAGAAAATGATTCAGGGTACTTCGGGAATGAATTATGAAGAGAGGCTTAGAACTCTAAACATGTATACATTAGGATTAGAGGGGACCTTATTAAAATTTATGAAATTGGGTGATGTGGAGGGATTGGAATGTAATATTGCCAATGTGACTAGAGGTCATGGATTCAAATTATACAAATCACAGCTGAATCGGGACGTTAAAAAGCATATTTTTATGAGAAATAGTTTGCTTGAGTACATTGTTAATTCTTCAGGAGTTGGTAGTTTTAAAAATCAATTGATGGTCATTCAAGAATCATGAGGATGATAGATTGACAAGACCAACATTGCAGGGCCTAGAGTCTGTAGTTGGTCGATATTGTTTGTATCTATTCTCAAGAATCTGAAATGATGGAATAGTTTGATTTTTTATAAAAAACATTCTAGTTTACTTTTAATGGTTTTGTAATGTACACAAAATATTTGTTACTTTTCATTTAACAAAAACTTTTACAGCTGGATTGGCAAGGAGTTTGTAATATAAAACAGTATACACTGACACATTTGTTAGTTATGCATGTGCAGTTTTCTAAACACATGTATAGGTATACTTACACTATGGTAGATGTCTAAGAGGTCAACTTTAAAAAACTAAATAGCTATAATTTGTCATGCTGCAATTTTGAAGCATATAAAAAAGCTAGTTTTCAAAAGAATTTTATCGTTTAAATATACATTGGCACAATATCTGAAACAAAAATGTCCTAAGAATTAATTTTGCTGATAGATTAAAATAAAATTGGCAATTAATTTCTTTTATTGCAAAGTGAAGTTTACATACCACCTCCAATTGAAAGCAAATATTTTCCAGACTACTTTTCTTTGCGCTTCAAAAGCTGACACCAGTTTAAAAAGATCAGTTTATTAAACTTGGATATTTTTTTGCCAGTATGTATCAATTGAACTTTTATTAAATGTATTTTAATAATTTTTGAAAATTGACAATTCCATAGTAAAAAAAGAATATTTTCTTAAGGTAGCTTGTACTGTTTAAGACTTGCTCATTATTAAGGCTTTGTGTCATTTAGCAGTGTCTATCAAAGTTGTTCAGAAATATAAAGATTATAAATCTAATAATATTATTGCTTGTTGTTTAGGTATTGTTTTAAGTGCATTTTATTTTGTCCTGATAATTAGAGAATTGAATGTAAGTAAAAGCTAGTTATTAGTAAAAGTAGAACAGGAGGCAATAGCTCTTTTCCTGCAACTCAATGTTAAATGTTTTATTAAGTAAGAAAATTTTGGGCTAAAGAGGAGATTTTAATTTTGTTGCAAACATTTAACAAATTTCTAAATAGAAAAAAATCAGAGTTATGATTAAGTGTACAATTAATAACCTTTTTTGCAATAAAGTACTTTAGAAATGACAAAATTTTAATTAAATTTCATTTGGGTAGGACACTTAATAAAGTACATACCGACAGTATCAAAAAGAGGCAAGAATAGACTACTACTTTTCAGACAAGATCTTAATATGTGGACTGCTGCACGAGTTAAATACATTTATAAATTTTTGTTGGGGCAGTTACTATATTAAAAACTTTTAAACCTTCCAAGACATATTTTAGTAGATGAAAAAAAAATCTCTATCATATCTTATCAAATGCAAAAAAAACAACTAGAGATAGCAATAATTTTTTAAAAACAATCTTATAAACCAATTTTAGCATTTTATAAGCAACAAGGATAAGCTGGTATATGAATCATCAAACCTGTCATTGATAACTTTTTTAATGGTATTTTGTAATTCTTCACTCAGATATATCAATTGTTCTGTTTTGATATACCAATAACTGTTTACATTCAGTATAACATCGAGATAAATCTAATAAACTAGAATAAAAGGAAATAAAAACGAAGTATAATACAAAATGCACTTAACATGATGCAACAAAAACTTTCAACAAAGCTTCCTCCGTACCCTCTTTGGTACACAATAGTTAACAATTGAAATAATTTTTGTTCTCTGGCAACACTTTCATTTCTGGGTTTACTTTCAGTCTACTGTGCACTTAAACTGTTTGTTTTAATTTCTGCTGATGAAGGGAGATGTGTCTCCCGAAACATGTTCGGATTTTTATGTTTTTAATTGCATATTTTTACGTTGTATTTCTTATTCTTAACGCCATGTCCTTTTAGCAATTTTTTTAAAAAGCTTCTCTCATTAAGAACATTTTATCTGGAAAATTATAATGTTTAGTTAAATATCAGGATTTTCTTCAAATAACACTGAATCGATTTTTATGTTTTTAATAGTTTATTTTTTTAGGTATAATGTATATATAATGACTAAAGAAATTATATTAAAATTATCGTACTTAGATAAAGAACTAGTTAGAATAGAACTTTCAGCACTAATATTATTGGTCGAATTAATTGACCAATAATATTAGTGGCTTTAATAATTCCAATATTTTAAATACTTTAATTATAAAAAAAGAATACAGTTAAATATGGTCTATTTTCTCGAGAATTAATGAATTAGTGCAGACAAGCTTTATTTCATATGTTTAAAATCGAATGAGAATATCCCAATCGTAATTTATTTTCCTAGGAAAGATAGCCAAATTGGTTCTAAGATTGGATTTTGATTTTTATACACAAAATAATGAGTCTTGTTGAAAAATATTTTTTTCCTAAGTCAAATTGTAAATATCTACCTTCTATAATTTCTTTTATATCATAAATTACATTAATTTTTACATGTTTTTTAGTATTTAAAAATTTAGTTTTAAATCTAGAACAATATTTGGGTGTCCCAAAAAAAGTGTTATACACTTTATTTCTTTGCATTGGAAGTAACTTTATTTCATACACAAAGGTAAATTGTACAAAATAAATGCAATACAAGACATAAATATTTATATTAATTTTAATAACATTAATTATTTTACATTTCAACATTTAAATGACATACATATTATGAACCTTTTTAGAATACTGTATTTCCTACAAATCATTAAAAATAAAGAGGGCAATTTCTTTTAAAGTGGAAATTCAAAATTTTTGCTTAATAATTGTAACAACAATTAAAACATATTTTCTATTATAATATCCTTACGAAATCATAAATCCGACTTGCAATATAGTTTGTCACAGGGAACCCCTAAAATATATAGGTATATATACATAAATTCTGCTTTAATTAAATTTATTTTCTACCTACTAATTTAACTTAACTGTGTGTGTACGTTTTTTAACTATATGTTTAGTATATTTAAATAAAAATATTTATTATCACAGAAAATAATTTATTTTTCTCAGAATATATTAAGTACACAAACTTAAAAGGTTTCAAATACATTTTACTTAGAAATCAGAAAATGCATATAATTTAGATTTATTAATAAAATGCATTACTAATCCATATTTAAATCAAGCAAACTTAAATATTATTAGTCACAAAAATTCAGTACATTTTAATAAATAGTATATAAATATTTCATTTTCAAAGTTTCACTTTGTTGCAGATATAAATAAAATAAACTTTTTGTACATGTATAAAACATATAGAGTACTAATATATATGATATAAGAAATTAAAATATCCCAAACTACTTAAAATAATTTAGAAGCAGTAATTTTTTTTTAATGTTAAAACCTCAATAACTTAGTCAAAGTACTTATTTACAATGGTTCCTTATTCACTTAAAAAACGTGTCAATTGTGTTCTGCTGAGCAGGCTTTTTACTCGTTGCAGCTGATTTTGATGAACGTCCTCTTTTTTTTGCTGTTTTAGTCGGTTTTGTTAAATTACTACTTGTCAACTTCTTAGAAGATGATTCAGTTCTAAGTTCCTTTGAAAGATCCAGTGCCATATGATAATCAGAATGTTCGTCTTCTTCCCAAATCGGTATTCTGCGATTGCATTTTTTGCATACACTTATCAATTCTGGATCCAGATCTGAATAGTCATTGTTCTGTTGCTGTTTTGACGAGTCATCAGAACTTGTTGATGGTCCAACCACTTCCAATGAAGAAGTGGAAGGTGCATCAGTGTTAATAAAGCTTTGAATTTCATTGGTTCCAGTAACAGCTTCGCTCGTATTTGGTGCATTTTCAGCTAATGTTCTTTCCTCCAGTTTCCTAGCAAAAAATCCTTTGATTTTTGGCTTTTGAATTTCAGTTGATGCATTATTTGAGTCAGTTGAAACAACTGCAGTATTATTTGAAACATTATGGCCTATTGTTGGTTCGGTATCTTTGCAAAGAGTCGAAGATTGTTGCAAATGTTTCATTTTACTAGTATCGGCAATGGATTCACTCGCAACTGCTAAATGTTCTAATCTTGACCTTTCTTCTAGCTTCCTGGCAAAAAATCCTTTGACTTTAGGCTTTTGAATCTCTACTGATGCATTGTTTGAATCAATTAAAACACTTACAGCATTCACAGTGCTGGTTGAAATATTGGGTTCTGTTGATGGTTCAGAATCTTCAAAAAGAGCTGCAGATTGTTGCAAAGACTCATTTGCACAAGTTGAATCTTGTTTCATATCATTTGTCCTTTCTTGAATGAATGTTTTGGAGGTACTTGGTACGTCAACATTAAAAAACCTTGATATGTCTTTGGAAACTTGAATAGTGGTGCCAGTAGTTATCTGAGGTATTTTATTGTTTATCGAGTCTACTATTGCTTCATTTGAATCATTTAACAGAACTGGTTCAGTGTCTAATAAACCGATAACCGTATCAATATTGGAGACATTTTGGTTTGGGTTATCTGATGTTATCTTCTTTGTAGGAGACTTAAAGTATGACTGTATGTTAGATGTAGAATGATTTAGCCTGTCTTCAAATTTGCCAGCTGACATTGCCAAGCTGAGAATAGCAGGAGTCCTGTTTAAAATGAGAAATGTTGCATTTAGTTACATGATAGATAAGTAGATACTAGATTTAAAAATATTACTACTGCAATATGAAACAAATGCAGTTGCGGCTCTTGAGAAAGAAAAGGGGAATTCAGCAAATTGGTGCGATTTAATATGAATACTACTGTTTAAAAATTACAAGTTTTTCTTGTGAATATTAAAAAGTAAGACTTAAGAATTAATCTGAAGCTAAACATATTATTGAAAAATAAAATTATACACATAAGATAAAAAAAAAAGAGTGAAAAATATGCTGATTAACAGTAATGGACAGCGTAAATATTATCATTTAGTAAAAAATTAAATTGTATGAAATTCGTTGACATGTGCTTATTAGTAAATATAATTTAATCTTTTCAATATCTGTTTAGTTTTTTTTAAATATAGAACAAAAAATTTAGTCGCATTTAACTTTATTAGATTGTAAATAAAAAATTAAAAAAAACAGGAATCTTTTTTAACCCTTTGGGTACATTTGATGAGTGAGGCTTGTCATCTGCTTACTTGGGCGAAGTTACGGTGGACGAGTCTGACTCGTCATCTGAACTTAAGAAGCAGGCGTTGATGTTTGCCGCCCCCTCCACCAGTGGGCGTTGATCGCAAACAATTTGTTGTAGGGTCGGTCAAGAATGGGATCAATTGAACCTCTCCAAATCCGTCTCATGGGCATAAAAATCTTCAAATAATTCAGTACTCAAAAGGTTAATTTTTTCCATAAATCATTTATAAAAAAATATTACAAAATTCCAAAAGTGATAGAGCAAAGGGTAAAAAAATTGAAGGGGCCCAGGGCGTAGTTAGTCGCATTTAACTTTATGATAATATTTATGAAATGATAAATATTAGAACAAAACAAGTAATAGTCCTCAAACTTAAAAATAAAATTATTATTTTTTTTTTATAAATTAATTTTATTTCATCTTTTACGCTTTAATGTCCCTTCTCAGGTAAAAAAAATAAACATCATGCTCAGATATTCCCTGTTCATAAAATTAAGAGAAAACAGCTTGTTCTTGACTGCAAATATTGTGTGTTTTCCGTTAGCTTATTCATTTACTAAATCCAAAACAGATTATAGGTGTCATCCAAGAGTACCAACTATTTTAAGGAAAAAAATAGGTGTAAATGTCAAAGACCTTCTTCGAATGTAAAGAAAAGGTTAACTTACCAAAAATTTGAAGTAGTGGAAATGTTGAACTTTTGAAGAGCATTAAATGCATCATGAGCCAATTTTTCAGCATTGTAGAGATAAATTGGACAGGATCTAGAAACAGTGGAATACCCAGGGGTCACCTGATTCCTGACAGATATTGTAAGCAGTCTAGCAACTCGACAGTTCTAAATTTTAAAAGCAGACAATAATTAAATAATTTTACAAAAGATTTTTTTAATATTTTAATTGAATTAAATAAATATTACAAAAAATGCAAACAATTATATATAAAATACATATGAATCTTTGATACTTGTTAGATTCATAATCTTTTGTTCTATAAATTTCAGTCAACTAGAATGTGTAATTGATACATAATTTTTTTAAACTAAATAATATAAAATTTAAATAATTTTTTTTTGAAAATATATAATATAGCATGTTTGTTAATTTCTCTTAGTGCATTTCCAAATCCATTTACATAAAACATTCTATGTGTGGAGGAAAAAAAATGGCCTAAAATTTATGTATAACTACATAAAGAATTTCCGTGAACTTATATATTAATTTTTAATTTCCAACAATAAGTAATGATTTTTAATGAAATTCCTGCATTTTAGTTTACATTATAATTAATTTTATTTGTTTTGTAGTAATTTTTTTTTTATATTATCACGCTTTTTAGTATCTTCAAAAAAATCTCCGTGGTTAATTCATTTTGGATAGTAAAACAACTTATTCCCCTTTAACCGTGTGTCATTCTAAAATATTTTTTCGATTTGACTGAAATTTTGTATGACTTACATATGAAATTATTTGTTCAACTTTTGATCCTTTTGAAAATTTCAACAAGAATTTCACTAACGATGTGCTGCGTTAATTACACAAAAATTTCAGTAAAATGTGTTCATAGTAATTTGAAAGAAAATCGTAAGATCTCATTTGGAGCAATTGAAGAACCAAACAGCTCACATTTATCCGATTTACATTTGTTCACTTATTAGTATTTAAAAAAAAATCCTCTATCGATTGGTGCAAGAACCAGCCATTTCTAAGCAATGGCTATAGAGATATAAAGAAAGAGGAGCTGTACTGGTGTTTCAGAGGTACAAGAAAAGTAGTGCTTTATGTTCATTCTGAAATATTTTGAAAACTGGAGCTGTATAGTTCTTATACCAGCTTCAATCCATAAAAACTGAAATCGAGCATTGACAGCCTCCTTTCAAAATGCTAATGCTAATTTTACTATCCAATATTGTTGTGTATTTAGTTGTTGTAGCTTAGTCTATTATTGAAATACTGTGTTCAAAGGAAAACATAAAAATGGGGAATAAGCGTGGATCTTTAATTGTGTAGAAATGTCAAAATCCCCAAATGGTAATTTTATGCAGAACTATACTTTAATTTCTCTGTATTTCATATAATGTAATAAAGCGTAAATTTGTAGGAAAAAATTATCAAGAAATATGCATGACTTAATAAGTAAACATAATTGATACCTAAAGAATTTAAGTAGCATTTTAAATGGAAGACACACGTTATTTCCATAAAAAAGTATACATAATAAGCAGAAAATAACAGATAAGAGATAACTGGCAATCAATATCTTACATTTTCCTGATCTTTTAGCAACCTTTCTTCTAATTCGGTTGATAGCTGCTTAACCCAATGAATTACCTGGGAGAAAAAGCTTAGTAAATTTAAAATAATTTTCCTGATAGATATACACAATCTAGTTCATAAATTATTATATGAATTGTAAAGAATGTCTTATATGTTAGCTTATGAGCAGAAATTTTCGAAATAAGTTATATCCAGATTAAAAATATTCTTGATGCCTAATTGAAGTTATATATCAGTTAAATAAAATTATGCTCCTCATACAATCATTAAAAGAACTTGATGCAGTTCAATGTTAAATTGCTGAAAACAATTTATTCGGGTAAAACCTAATAAAGTTAACCCTCTAACGGAGGTGAACGACTTAAGTGGCAAAAAAATTATGCTCCTCATACAAAATCATTATAAGAACTTGATAGAGTTCAATGCTAATTGGCTGAAAACAACTTATTCGAGTAAAACTTAATAAAGTTAACCCTCTAACGGAGGTGAACGACTTAAGTGGTCCACGGCCTTCCGGTTATTTTTTTAGCAATACACAAACTTTAAAGTCATAAAAAAAGTATTTTATAAATCTAATGAGTTGGGTGTTTTTTGGAAGCTATATTTATTAAAATATTAAAGACTTATATATAGATATAATATTTAGGCACTGGAAATAAAAATAAACTGTTTTACAAAGAAAACTGTGGTGACACCGCTCCGCTTCATTGGACCTGCAACCACGGCACTCATTAATTTGTACTCTTCATCGGACGGCAACCACGGCATTCATTAATATTTGTATATTATTTGTAAACTGCCGTGTGGCAACTCAGAAACAAAAAACAACGGTTTTTTTCTTACAAGCTGTATTACGAAGTAGTAAATATTTGGAGTTAAAACCATTTATTTGACGTAGTAGATTCATTTGGAGTTAATAATTAATATGTGTTAAGATACCCATATTCTGGTGACCCGGACGTGATCTGAACACGCAACCTTCTGTTTACAATTAACTTTACAGTTACAGTTTTGCCCTTTTTCTAAATGCTCAGAAGGATGAAGCAGTAGTGCCTAAACGTGAATGTTAAAAAATGTTTAGAAAGTAAAAAATAGAAGATTAAAAAAGCCAAAACACAAAAAAGAATATTTACAATAAATTAGATTACTATTGCAAAGATGTTTAAATCATTGACAGATTTCTAATTTGGCAACAATTCTCTTATGAGCAGATTTTTTTCTAAACCGGAATTTACACTAACTCAAGTGAGCTTTTAATTCCTAGAGAGACATTGTGACTTTAATATTTCTAACATTTGTTTTCAACCTGATTACTTATATGACTTTGATGCTTGCTGTGAAATTTATTTTAAATAATTTAATCATAGTTATATCAGAAAAAACAATATACTTATTATGGCATAATTACAATATATATATTTTTAAATAATTTTATCATCAAACATGAAGCTGAATTTTTTTTATCATAATATTCATAAAGTGAACTTAACCTTTTTTATAGCAGACTAAGGAAACATTAAAAATTAGCAAAAATACCTTCTCTTTTGTATTTAGTGATGCTTTTCCAGGGAAATTTTTCCCACATCCAATAGATTTGGGCAGTTGTCTGGGTACAACAGGTTCATTTTCAATTCCCCGGGATAAATAATACAACCAACTCCTTGATAAATATATATAATTAGGTATTAATGAAATATGATAAACAAATGAAAAACTGATAATTGATACTAAAATAACATTTCTTGGTTCGTACAGACATTAAAGATAATGACAGATAATGACAGGTTCGTACAGACATTAAAGACACACAAGATAAATTTAAAAAAAATGACAAATGAATTATTATAACAAATAGAAATTTTCAAAATACAATTCAAATAATAACAACTAACTACAGCTTCAAGTCCAGCAAGGTTTGCTCTGCATCCTATATATTTTTTCTGTAGTATAAATCCATTTTGCGCTTTTACACACAACAAATCTTAACAAGTGAGGTATCAAAAGAAAGATAATTTCTTGTACAAGTGACTAATCATATTTTCAGAACTCTGACATCCCAGAAAGAAGGCAAATTTTTTTTTATATAAAATTTTACTGGTAAAAAGCATTTCAGGGCAACTGCTTTAATTCTTAGAAATTCATCTTCCTCCATTGTCATGGAAACTTCATTATAAAGACATAACATTGAACACAGTGATAAAACTTTTAAACTTCTAATGAACTCTATGCACATTCTTTTGTATTTTGGAAACTATAATAGATTTAAAATATCACCAAAGATAAACAATGCTTGATTGTTGAATGTATAATAAACTAGAGACTTGATTTTTAAAGCGATTTTTACAGTCATTTAAACTGCAAAATTTCAATGCAATCTATTACGATTAAACATCTCCCCCTTTTTTGTCTAAATGGAAAGCAATGACGAAATACAAGTAACAAATTTTGTATTTTGTAATGAAAAGTTAACTTTGGCAATATTGCAAGTCACATGACTAGTTTTCAGATTGATGACAGATTTGATGACAGATGCTGAGGAATGGATTAGTTTAAATATTCTTATACTAAAATGAAGTTGTAGGGTGAAATTAAAAATATTGAGTAGAAAAGGCCTTTTCCAAAATTATTGCCGATAAACAGCTGCAAATTCTGCTTTGGCTAGTTCAAGAATACAAAAACCACATTCACATTTTGGCTAAGCTAGGCTGCATATTTCTTTGACCCTTCCATTAGTACGACATAAACCATTTCACCCCTGCTTACAACTTACTATTGTCCTTTGTCTCTTCAGCAATTATTGTTTTACATTATACATGAAAGCAATATGCGTTTTGCACAATAAGAAACTTCTGTAAGATAGTAACATATAAATATAGAATGCTACTTACCCACTCTTTTCTCCAAAGCAGCTTAGGAAATGCTGTTTTGATAGATTAGAAAGATCATGCATGGTTTTAGCCTTAAACTTTTCCACAACCTCATCACCAAATTTTCCACCAAGACCTCGACTAAAAAAAAAAAAAAATGGAAATGTGCAATTAAATAAAGGAAAATAATATGTTATAAAGCATCTTATTGATATTAAAATTAATTTAAATGTTCTATTTCATTAAAAAATTACCTTAAATTAGTAAATAATAAGGGTGGTTGGTTGCATTAACACCACAATAACACGATGGGCTATCTGCCATAGTCTCGGGATTTACCCATAAAGAAATACTGCCAGCAATTTTGAACCATAGTCAGATGATGAAGACAATATCTGAGCCGGCACAACACACATCTTATATAGGCAAAAGGACTTTAGATCATGAACATATTTTAAAAATGCAAATATTTTTTTATTTGAAAATATTATGAGATGATTTTAATAAATCATGATAATTATTTAAAAGATGTTTAGCATAAAAGTTATATATACTGACACCTTATTAACAGGAATATCTTTATACAATAAAGAAATTGATGCTTCAGGTAGAACTGTTTGTTTGTTAGGCTTGTGGAGGCCACATGTCAGCTTTGCAAGCACCTTAAAATTCAATATGTACTAAAATTAAATAGTTAATAATACAACAATCAACTAAGTAACTAACATTGATACTTTTTGTAATGTATTTTATTTTAAATGCAAGGAAATAGAGAAAAATTATGAAATCTGATAAACTTCCATCTTTTATGCCAAAATGTAAAGTATGACATCAATTTAAAATAAATGCCTTTTTAATAAAAGAAATCAATGGACAAATGTCATAAAAGGGTGAAAGTTGGTAAAAATCGCAGGACGGAAATTCAATATTTTTATTTGATAGTCCTTGGATTCATTTTGAGATTTGTATGAAAAAAAAGTTTAATTAAAAAATATCAATGATCATATTTGCATACTTTTTCAAGACTTTGTCTACTTCAGGTTTTAATATAATAACATTTTATTGAAAACTGGCAAAAATATTTTGCTTAATAATTTAATATTACGTCTAGAGTAAAATTAAGGCTTTCCTAAGCATATCTTAATAGAGAAAGTTAAATCTGACACAGAGACCCCAGTCTTGAAATCGATAAGAGATTTTATTTAAGCCCAAAATTTAAAAATTACTGTTCATTTACAGCAAAATTAATTAATTACCAAACATTAAATAAAAAATAATTACAATTATTATTAATTTAATTGTAGAGAAATTCCTATTATATTGCTGATCGGCACATATTTATAAGAGAATTAAATTTATTTTACGTTTGAGTAGAGAAAATTAAGATTTTAAATTGGTTATATCAAATTTCCTCTGCGAAATGCTTTCATATGTGCTACCATTAATTAAAATAATGTATGTTATTTTCACAGATCCTATAAATTAATGAGTACTTTATCTATTCAGTTCCAACATAAAATTCCGATTGTTTTGGCAACATTGTACTAGTAAATTAGTAACCTGGAAGGCATGCCCAAAACATGGTTAACCACAAAGCTTTTTAATCATCACTATTTAAAAATAGTTTAAAATATACATAAACAGTATAACCAAATTACTTTATTGTGAGCGATGCCAGCAGAACATCTGTATCCAGTTTCTGAATAAACTGCTGTTCGCATTTCTTCCACAAGCACTGCAGCTGTAGCCAGCATTCTATCGTTGTGGAGATGGTCTTCTTCATATATCATCTGAAGCCAGCTTTGCAGAGAATCTAAATAGAGATTTCTATAGTTACGGTTTGAATCCTGGCTAAAACATGGGATGTAAACTGTCTTATTATTGGATTACATCTGTTTGTTATAAGTAAATGCAGTTATTATTAAGGATGAAACGGATATTCGGTAACTATCCGGGGGATATTTAAGAGGTACTGGGGGACCAACCTTGTAGGGCCTTGAGCCTGTTGTTGGTCGTCAATATTTGTATTTGGCTGTTTTTTAACTATCCGGTAATTATCCGATATCCGGGAGTAAAGTGCCTGATATCCAATTTATCAACCCGGATATCCGGATGAATAAAATGCCGCAGATTTTTTTTGTGACAATCAATTAACTTAAAAAAAAAATTATATAATTTTTTACCTCGAAAATCCTTAAAAAACAATTTTTTTTCTTCAAATTTTTATCTTTAAAATTCTATTAATTTTTTTTTTAACGAATCGTTATGATGGAGAGTTATTACATCTCACAACTAATATAAAGTTGAATGACAAAATAATTTTCTCAAAAGTTTAAGCAAACTTGAGTTTTCATGTTTGGATGAAAGGGCATATGGTAAAAATACAATTCTTCAGAAATTGAGTGTAAAGTGTACAAAACATATGCCCATTGCAAGCGGCACCCTAGAATAACCCTTTGTAAATAAATTTTTTTTTGAATGTTTCTTCAATCTTGGAATCATCTTAAAGAAAAGAAATTGGGAATATTATAGAACACAAAAAAATAATTTTTGACCGATTTCCGTTCTTCCTAGTGTGTATGAGAAGATATTTTCATAAAATAGAAACAGTCGGATATCCGGCCAAATGGAGTTCGGATATCCAGTATGGAATGTGCCTCGGATATCCGATATCCGGCAAAACCACTATCCAGTTCATCCCTAGTTATTATTATAGAGCTGCCAAAGACTATAATGGTCTAAAACACCACAATTGTATGTAAACCAAACATTTGGATTAGTTCAGCCTAAGTGTATATTACAGTTCTAAATATCTCTTAAGTTAATAGTAGCATAAACAAAGATTATTTAAAATAATTTGAACACAGGTAAACCTTTTTGATCTTCTTTATCCTTCCATCCTATCACAAAAGTGTTTGGTATCTGGTCTAACGATACTTGAACGTTATTTTTCATTCGGGATTTAATCACTTCCGTTAGGTCGAGGTAGGCTTCGTCAATACTCGCTCTTTCCACACACTCACTGAACTTGCAAAGGACTTCCATTACCGAAGCTCCAGCTTCTCTGTACCTATTGAGAAGTATTACCAAGTCCATAAATAATAGTGTGCATGCATAGAGAAGCATATATACATGTAATTGATATTTTTATAATTTGCTATTAATGTAGTAACCTGTACCATTTCCTGCCCACAATAACTATAATCAAAATCAAAATGATATCACGGAAAATTCTGCACTGAAAGTTTCATTTATGTATGTTGATGAAAATTTTAATTTTTATTATCCAATTACAATAATTAAATTATTACTAGACTTTGTAATATGCAAATTTTATTTATTGATTAACCTAACAGAAAAATATATATATTGTGCAGTTAATACAGAAATTTAACATGTGAATATAGATAACATATCAGCGGAGATATGTTGGTTAAAAATAAAAAAAACATATATAAATACTAAAAAGGCATTGGATTGTTTGTGTAAATATATATTGAGAAACAAGTGCTGCTAGTAAAAGTACAAACTCTATTGCTGAATTTGCTGTCGTTACATTGAGAAATCATGTTTTACCCATTATTAAATAATAATGTTCATCGGGCATTATAAATTCGAACACCTGTTGTTGTTTATTGATTAAACAAAAAGAAACAGATTCCATCATAATCAAAACAAGTTAGGTGTTGACAGTGTTTTGTAATTTCCCAATAAAAACTAAAATTGATGTGTTTTGATCTATACTAAATTATTCACCTTTACGTTAAAACTTATGACTGAAATACCATATAGTAACACTGCTTTATTTCTCAATTAACTACCACATTGTGAAGGATTCAAGAGCGAGTTTCGATTCAAAGCTAGCATATGTTTATAAATTAAAAAATTACCTGGTTAAATCTGCTTTACCCCTCACTTCAGGCACACTGAAAAGGTGAATATCAGGACAGGCCTTCAGAGCTTCATCGCCCCTTTTGTTGCGACTCACACCCTTGGCCCTGGCTTCGTAGTTCACTGCAATTATTCTGTGAAAAAATTATTTAAATTAGAAGCATTCCACATTTACTTAGAAAATGATTTTAAAGTAATGGATGATAAGAAAGCAATTTTATTGGTTACTAATTCAAGGACAATATTTAATCTTTTTTTAAATCTTAGTTACATGTGCATACCGTTGCATTATTAATAAAAGAATGGGGTCTATTCATAGTCTGCGATGCCTACATCAAATGAAATATTTGGCAACTGTTGGGAAGCAATAAAGTTTATATTGTGGCAACCCTAATTTATGATATATATAAACTTGATGACATAAAGCATGGAGGGATAGTTTGCACGTGGTTGGTTTAAAATGACGTTAAAGACGGAGGCAAGAGTTGGGTTATGGAAGTGCCGTACTGACTTCGTTGTGGATTTTAATAGTAAATATTTTCGGAAGTTGCATTGCATGGCAAACACGCCATCATTAAATGATGTATGAATGCTTAATTGCTGGTGAAGATTTGTCGCTGCCTGAAGTGTGGAAAAGGCATGGAGCTGGGGAAGATGTTTCCAATGACTTCCGACGACCCGGTGGATTGTCTGGAAGCACTGGAATCACCTACTGGAAAGGGGTAATGGATTTCATTCTGAGTAGTCAGAGATCATAGTATGGAAACCAACTTCTGCTCGAAAGAATTATCAAGATACAAGTACAAAAAGTACATTAGCACACAGTACGTGCATGAACTTAAGACTATTGATATCATCATATTTTTATTGATTAATTGCATAATTGTCGAATCCAAACTGTTGCCACGAGCCCATTGTGCAGCTGTAGTGTAAAATTATTTAATCAACCAACCAGCAACTATGCTTGCAATTTTGACTTGGAAAAGAAAAATACCTAATTTTTGTCTTGGAGCCAATTCTCCAGAATCTTGCCAAGGATTCTTCAACTTGTTTCCATAGACAATGTAAATGACATTTACTTAAAAAAAAGTTCAAATTAATTATTGTGTGGTGGTCATTTCCTATTCCATATACCATCCATGGATTGAAGATCAAAAAAATAATTCTTTAACTATTCTTAGTGTTGTACCAAACGTTTCATAGAAAGAGCTGAAACTTTTACGTACCCACCGCCTTTCCAGGTATTGTATTGTACCACTGCACAGGGTTTGTTATGATATTGAGGCTGGAGTTTTTGCTCGACTTGCACATAAAAGCAATCCATATCCACTAGGACGATTACTCTGTCTCCTTTTTGATATTCCATTGTTATGGCTCGGAACCTTTAAATGTAAGACACAATTTTTAAAAATAGATATTACAATTTTAAGATATCCCTAAAGCATCAAATATCTTTTCATCGATTTAAATTACATTTCCAACAACTGATAAAGCATTCAATTTTATTACTTAAGATATTGTGAAAATAACACTTTTTATGGCATTGCTTGTTTTAAAAGGCGCTTAATTAAAAGGGAAATAAGTTTACTCTATGGCTCATCATTCTGAAATATGTATTGTTCTACCTGCAAGTTTAATGTAAAAAAAATACACACTTTACTTTAAAAAATAATAATATATAAAATATGTTTTTGTGTGAAAAACTTCGTAATTTCTATAAATCCATGTAAAACGCATAGTACATTTCAGAAGGAAACACTGAACATAATGTAATTTGGTGGATGATCCTATTTTAAAAAGACAAATGCAAAAAGCTATGGAACTTTAATAATGTTCAGCATAAAATAGTTATTTTTAAAGATGTATGATCCATAAACAGGTAAAAGAAAAGAATGAAGGACAGGAATTTTCGACAATGATAGTTGGGAAAATAGTTTTTTTGATTGGCAACAAAACTGTTTTTTATTACAAAAAACTTGTTAGTATTGTGAATATTGCTTTTCAGAAAAATCGCCAAAGGTGACCATTTAATGTATTTTAACCCAAAAAAATGTACAGAAATTGAGCTGTACTCTATTGAAATTTTGGGTAAAATTTGCATCCAAATGTGTGAGGGAGTTTTTTTTTCAAATTTTTTTGGATAAACTAAAAATTATTATATATAAAAAGCTTTTCGTTACAATATCTTATGCATTAACTGCCATTGGTGCAGCTTCATTATAAACCATTCTTAGTGATATTTGAAAATTTTATTTCTTGTTAAAGGAAAGTACCAATTTGTTAACAAGATCAACAATCAAATATACATAATAAAGTATTTATTTTACAAACTAAACTTCCTAAAATCCCTCAAAAATTACCAAAGGTATGTAATGCAGCTTCAGCTTAAATTAATTTGCAATATAAAATATGATCGTAATGTATCATTTGATACGATAAGAAGACAACAAAAAAAAATCTCACAAACATAAGACATTAAAAAAATTGTTCAGCTATCTGACAACAAAAAAAATAAATTGAACTCATATTGTTTGATTGATATAAACAAAAATCAATCATTATTTTACCTTTTAGAATGATAATTCTGTGTAATTAATTAATGTTTAAAAAACAACCACTTTATTGCATGTTATTTGCGCGCCAAAACCGACACTTTGATATGTAAACAAACAACGAATTGAATTCCAAAGCACAATTAAACCCAACTTAATCATCAAGTTGTAAAAAGAACTCACCTTTATTTGATCTCCACTCAAATTTTTCTGTTTTCAAATTTTATTACAAATAAATAGAACTCTTTTTACTCGGTATCGTCTGTATAGATTTGCATGCCCAGACAGTTATTACGTCACTGACGAAAACATTCAGGTTCCTGCATTTCATGAGGGAGAGGGGGAGACGGTCAAAGTTTGAATGGGACACGTGACACCAGCTCATGCGCATGCGTACGGAAAGGCTCTTCGAAAAACGATGAGGATGGCTCTTCATTCGAGTTCAGTTCGTATCGAGCACATGTCAATAAAAATTGTCTGAGATCGGATACCGCGCCGATTTAGGAATTCGTACTTCCGAAGATCAGAAGTGAAATCAGGAGGGAAGAAACCGAAACCTTGATTTGTTTTCAAGTGTTTGTTCTTGTTTATTGTGTTTTTGTGGTACCTGGAAAAAAAGGATTTAGTGTAGAATTTTTTAATTTGACTGTTCCGGGCACTATATACACGAGGATGCTCCGCTCAGGGACTACCTGTTTCAGAGACGGGTTGTGAGACTGCACTTCCGGTAAGCTACAGGTTTACCTTTCTTTTAATTAATGGTTTTAGGGGATGTTTTGGTCATGTTCTATTTCTGGGTTGATTCTTATTTATGTCTTACTGAGGTATTTTTATTTTATTTATGCAAATGATAACGGAAGAAAGATATTGACATTTTTATGATAGTAAAATTCACGCACTCGTTAATCGTGAATTTAATTCAGTGACAAAATGATTCTTTATATAATCGAATGGACTTTTAATTTGCTATAAATAGAAACGAATATATAAGTAGTATATGTTATAAGAAAAAAAAAATCTTTAATTATACGATCATTTATTAAAACATAAATCAATGGTAAAAATTTAAGGTAAATAAATATAAATGAATGAATCATTTGGCTAGTACGACCAAAAAGAAAATGTAAAGATCTTTTCAATCGTACTATTAATTAGCAATACTTTCTGTAAATAAAACTGTCTTTCCAGGAAACGCATTTAAACTTCGCGCGTGGCCATCGAAACATTGTGAGTTCGAAACTTGCTGATGCTCAATTTTTGAAATATAAAACTAACAGTTTTAACTAGTATAATTTATTAATTACTATTTATTTTTACAAAGTATAGCATTGTCATCTGAATAATTTAAGTATGCCAATTTTCAAGTCGATTTGAAATTTAAAAGGTAGTAAAATTTAAGTGCCGAAATTTGTTGATATTGTGACAATAGAGTGACGTATAAAGCGTCATGTTTTAATAAAAAATCAGCTGTTTTCTTTAAAATGGCAGTCAGTGGTGTAGCAATTAAAAAAAATACATAAAGGTCGAATCTATAACCTATCGACTTGGCGCGCGTTGGCGGTTTTAATTTAAAGTTTCTGGCGATTTTATTTTGTAGGTTCTTTTTTTTTAATTTTGGTGGGCGCGCTGGGCAGTCGGTTAAAAATAACAAGGGGGGGGGGGGGGGCTCAACTGGTTTCATTCAAAGAATATTTACCTATAAAATAATAAACGCTAGTTAGCAGTTATGATAATTAGTCATTATAAAATCAATTAGTTGTTAATTAGCAATAATTAATAATAAAAAATGTGTTAATTGCTGAGAAAATTGTATACATTTCTTAAGTTATTAATAATTTTTTTGTTGAAAATTTTTTCCCTGATTATTGCCGAAAAAACGGGTTGCTAGAATTATATTATAGTAATTATAGAAAGCGATATACTTAAAATTAATATATATATATATATATTACAGTGTATATATATATATATATATATTACAGTGTATATATATATATATATATATATATATATATATATATATATATATATATATACAGAGAAAGAGAGAGAGATAACGAGATTGAAAAAATAAAATGAACAATTTAGAGCATTTCTGAATTTGAATCTGAGATTTGATTCAACTATTCAAATTTATCAAACAAGGAGATGTGGAGGGTTTAGATTTTAATATGAGTGATAGAACGAGAGGTCATGGGTTCAAGTTAAACAAATCCCATTTTAATCGGGAAGGGAGAAAACACTATTTCTATAATAGGGTAATAGACAAATGGAACAACTTGCCAGTGAATATTGTTAATTGTAAAGGAGTAACGGATTTTAAGAAGAAGTTAGATATGCATTGGGGGATAGTTAAGAGGTACTAGCTGGACCAACCTTGTTGGGCCTTGAGCCTGTTGTTGGTCGTCAATATTTGTATTTGTATTTGTATTCCAAAAGACCTAAATCTTTAAAGGAAATATTTGAAAGCATCAATTTTCTTTTACCAATCCTTGACTTAAAAAGGTAGCCTTAGCCTAAGAACTGCAAGCCCGAGCGATTTGGATCATATACTCACTCCTCTTTGATCAGACCTGTTACCCAGGTAAGAACGAGTGATTATTTTTGTTGTTCCATTATATGATTAAGTTGTGTTTTTTACCATCTCTGCACGGCTATGCTACCTTGTTCTTGTAGATTATATAGATTATGATTGTCAACAACACTTTTATAAAGCTTCAGAACACCTTATCAACTTGCGAGGATTACAAATGTAACCCTTATGACCACTGAAGGGTTAAAATATTAGTTTAATTCTTGATCGCATTTGGATCGTATTGTAATTTAGGACTTTGCAGAATTGCATGTCTTTTTTAATATATATTTTTCTTTTGGTAGTCTTTTTAAAATTTTTATTTATATTTAAAAAAAAATCTTTTACACATTAAAATATAACTTTCAGACATTAAAAGAGTTTGTTTTATATTTCCGAAAATTATATATAAAAAAACATTTTATGCGTAAGTAAAATCTTTGAAAAAAAGTGTCAAACGTGTCTTTCATTTAAAATAATTTTTTGATAACTATTAGCAGTCTGTGGGATAGCGTCGCCTATATTCGTCATTACATAGTGAGTTTATACTGAAATAATACAAATAATATTTTCATTCTTAAAATATTAATAAATAAAATACTCTATATGGATATTTTTTAATTTTTGTAATTTCGAAAGCCGTTAAACTACTGAACAATGCATATATCGGAAATATAATTAACTTTCTTGCAGTGAAAACAACTTAACAACTTCGATATTTTTATCGACCCCTAAAAGTGTACGTTTTGTAAATCGCCGCAAAAATTCTTAGCGCTGATTCCAGTTTGAGCTTTTTGACGTGAATAAAAAAAACGGGTACCATAAAATCGGTATGGGGTACTTTTCTGCCCTCCTATGAGTAATAAGTGACATACCATCGTGTAAACGAAAGTAAGACGTTTCGAACAGACCGATTCTTAATCCATTCCAACTATGAAATTTGTACCGTTTGAGAGGGGGGGGGGGAATTGCCGCCCTTAATTGCAGCATACGATTCCGCCCTCATAACTCCACAGGTAAACAGGCAATGGGAGTAATTGATCTATCATCGTGTAGAAGAAGGTGAGACGTGTCAATCAGGTTCGCCATTTGTCCACTCCGTCGCCGTCCTCTGACCTTTGCGCGCGCTAAAGTATTCACAAACCAAATCTTACGGTACAGTGCCCTGTACCTACCTGATATTTTTTAAATACTTTTCTTGATTTTTTTTAAACGATAAAAATTAAATATATTAATTAAGTCGATTTTTATCATAAAACAGTTCCACATTAGAGAAAAATATTTATTAAAATATGGTTATTATTTATTCAAATTAAAAACTAACCCATATTTACAATAAAATATGCAGTTCATTTGACAATAAGATGAACAGCAATAATAATGTGGTAAAATTGTCTTTTGTATGATTAGAATTCAAAACTAGTCTTTGAAACAAGCGCTTGAGTCAAGAAAACATGATACGTAGAAGGTTTTTATCTATATTTTTTTTTACAGATTATACATTTTTTTTTTATAGAAAGTAGAAGGGTCATCGACGATTTTTAAAAAAAAAAAAATACGAGTGAATATAATCATTAGTATTTTAAATAGAAAGATTAAAGTCGAGTTCGAATACTTTTGGGCTTAGACATAAAATTGTTAAAATACGCATTTATCTGTTTCATTGCTATATATAAACCTTCGTATTTGAATGTCGCCGCATATAATACGTAATTGATAAACCATTAAAAAGGGCCAAAAACATAGAATATTATTGTAAAAATTTGATTGGCTGAAACGATTCTGATGAATGATTGTCGTTCAAAAACGAGCGACAAGTTTTGAATAGTTTAACTTGAAAGTTTTCGAATGAAATATTCTTTAGTTAATTAAATTTTCTATTTTTTGTACACTCGTGAAAGTAGTTCGACGAGATCCGTCTTTTATAAATCGGGGTATTTATGTACAACATGGATTCGATTAAAATTGAAAAAATAATAGTAATAATAATGTCGAACGCCTGTTGTGAAATATTTCTAGAAAGAATTTTGATTTTCAAACTTAATTGAATTTGTCCATGCGAAAAAGTAATTTTAAATTCTCGATTTATTTCAATTATAATCTCAATATTTTTCAATAAAATACCAATTTGATCGGAGTGATGGGGGGAAGGGGGGGGGGGGGGGTTAAACTTCTAATAAACTCGGGGGCCATAAAGTTTATTTGAGTGCCGGAGAATCGAAATAGAGTGATTTGGCTCTTGGTATTATAAATGCATCTTTTCGTGTTCTTTTCGTTAACGTAAGTAAATTGTGTTTTTGCGTGCTTTCAGGTTGGTTGGTGTAATAACGTGCTATTGACCATTGGCGTTAGCTTGCGATTTGTTCTAAGAACACTTTTTCGAGTGCCGTCGCACAATTTGGGGGGGGGGGGGGGGGGGGCAAAAAATTCCCAAAAAATTTAAACAAGACATTTCCAACCTTAACGATTCGAAATTTGCCAATGGTTCAAAAATACTAGGTATTGTTCCCGTGTCTTTCCTTCGAGATAGGCTCCGAACCGTCGCCAATAGCCCAATATGCAGCTCTAGCGCGATATTAATTAACCAAACCAAACTTAACGATTTGAAATACTCAACTCAACAATGCTAAAAATTCCAAGTTCCAGCTTATAGACATTTTTCAACTTTTTTTTTTATAGATTAGGTAATATTAAACAGTTCTCTCAATAGCAGTGGCGGCTCGCCCACTACAACAAGTACAGCCGGGCTGCACTTAAATTCATTAGTGTATTTTAAAACTAAAATCAGATATTTTACTAATTTTCTTAAATAAAGATTAGAATTGAAAATGAAATTTCTACGGTAGTAAACAAAATCTCATTCAATCAAACTGCAGCCAAAAAGCGAAATTCGAAATCGGCTGCATCGTTGCCATGGCAACCGCTACGTAGTATGGAAATTCCTGCTAAGCTATTGCACTGCATTTGTGAGAAGGTACAGCCGAAATGAGTTTTCTTGTTTTAGCTGCACTTGAGGCTCGATATGCTGACTGGATCATGGGTGAAACGAGAACTTACGAGATTATATCAAAACGGAAATGGTTTTCGTGATACATTTACTGTGTGCTGTTGTTTCAGGACATGGTCCCGCTGTTGTTTCGTTATGTAAGTTAATATTAAAATAGACCGATTCGCATGTTTAAAAGAAAGCAGGATTGCTTCAATTTTCAAAAAATAAGTAAGTGTTTTCTATTTTTTTCGCATGTTATCATTTCTTAAAAATTGAAAGGAAACTTGATTTGAGTAGTGAATAATAAAGAATTTCCGTTCATGTAAGGTTTTTGGAAAATAGGGGGGGGGGGGGGGATTCACATGATTTCCACTGCTCAATAGTACTGATGTTCCAATGCAATGTACGTTCTGTGGACTAATTTAAGTTCAATCTTACAAGTTGGGCAATTTCTAATCTTCCCATTAATTTGCTACTAATGTTAATTTTCTTAATTTTTCCAACTCAGAGATGTTTAAAACTCGAAATTCCCAACTTTTAAGGTTTACAGATTGTTGTTTGGGGGGAAAAGGGGGGGGGGTGACGGACCTGACCGTTTATTCTATTACAAATACAAATACAAATATTGACGACCAACAACAGGCACAAGGCCCAACAAGGTTGGTCCATCTAGTACCTCTTAACTATCCCCCAATGCATATCTAACTTCTTCTTAAAATCCGTTACTCCTTTACAATTAACAATATTCACTGGCAAGTTGTTCCATTTGTCTATTACCCTATTATAGAAATAGTGTTTTCTCCCTTCCCGATTAAAATAGGATTTGTTTAACTTAAACCCATGACCTCTCGTTCTATCACTCATATTAAAATCTAAACCCTCCACATCTCCTTGTTTGATAAATTTGAATAGTTGAATCAAATCTCCCCTAACCCTTCTTTCTTCCAGAGTATACATATTCAAATTTCTTAATCTATCTTCATAATTCATGCCTGAGAACCCTTGAACCATTTTAGTAGCCCTGTGCTGAATTTTCTCTAACAATGCAATGTCTTTTTTAAGATATGGTGACCAGAACTGTACAGCATACTCAAGATGTGGCCTTACTAAACCTCTGTACAATGGCAAGATAATATCCTATATAACCAACTATACAGTCGAGCGCGTGTGCTTTTAGAACTGAAAGTCTAGTCAATTCTCCATGGATATCAATAACGGAACTTTTTTCTCACGGGCACCGAACAGAGTTTTAAATATAGAAGTAATAATATTTCACTGACAACTTTTTTGCATTAAAACTATTAGTTTTGGTTAAGTTAATTGAAAAAAAAAACCGCTGATTAATATATTCGGTATAGACGTTTCAATGCGAATAGGCTTTAGAATAGGCCTAAAATAACTTGCTATGTAAGATCATATAGCCCACTTATATTACCCACTTTAAAAATATTAAAATGTACACTCCAGATAGAATTTATTTCACTCTATTTCGATTCTGGAGCAAAACCTTTCAACTTGAAATTATTTGGAAATCTCTGTTATGTTTTTGAATGAAGGTTGTAATATGGAAACTATATCATACTTTTAACTCATAATGCTCTTAAGTAAAGTCTGCGCTTCAGAAGACGCATTTCTATAATGCACATAACATTCCGATAACGCAAATTCGAAACATTAAAAGTCGATTTTTTTTACATATAAAATGTATTATGAATATTTATTATTAATTAGTAATTGAGGACTAGAAACTTTTCTTTTGAGGACTAGAAAACGACCTAAGTCCAAAAAAGAAAATTTTTCAGGAGAGCCGAAAAATGAAAAACACTCACATCTGGTACATTCAACCAGCACGATCTTTCGACACATTTTTTAACTATTACTATTGGAGTTCGCACTTTGGGTGTTCTCCACTTTGTTTAGGACATTTTGCCGTAAAAAAGATTTTCGATTTTTTTTGGTACTTAGGTCGTTTTCCATTTCTAGTCCTCAATAATTATTACTAAAATGTCGTTGGGATTAGGAAAGTATGTGAAGTTTGAAGTCGGTATCGTATTTGAAAGGGGATTTAAACTGAATTACACGATTTTATGATGCAACTACAGTTAAACTGGATGGTCAGAAATAGTTATGCGATGGTCATTCTTTGGCTGTATGACATTGAATTGTATTGGAATAGTAATTTTTGTTCACCTACTTAGTTTATATTTTAAACAAATCGCTTAGCTTTAGTAACAACAAACAAAGTAGCTAAGGCATATAAAAAAATGGTTTATTTATGTGTAGTTAAACAGCTAAACAATGACCATCGACCAACAATTTGTGACTACCCAGTACTACAAAATTCTGTAAGAAAAATGAGATATTTTCTTTGAAATAACAGACACTTCATGAGTCACTTAGAAAAGGAAAGTATTTCACAGGTCATTAAAAAGGGAATGCAGACTCTAACCAACAATTTTACTGGTTGGTCTACTGTCGGTTATTTCATCACACATATTTTTATCAACTCCAACTTTCGAAATGAAATAGGAATTCACATTGTGAAATGTCTCGCCTGTGCGCCTGAAATGCAGCTGTCATTTTTCTTTCGCATAATGCATATAATTTCAAATTTAGCTATTCTGCTCATGTAAGGAAAGAGAACTCACAACTCATACTGAACATCTGTTACAAAACTTGTTTAAAACATTCCTTATTCCATGGGTTCTTCGGAACAGTTTCGCATTTCGCACAACCTTTTCTTGCATTCACTGTATAATTTATGCTTGTATTGCGAACAATAGTTACAGTTCATAACAAAAATAGGTCTCGATTCCAAATATTTTCTTTATAATAAGATATGACGAAATTAGAGTTGTTTGGAGTGTTAAGATCATCACTGTTAAGGAAATTAGAAAATTTAATAATGGTATAACAAACATTCACATTTCTCTATACAGTATACTTGTGTTTGTTAATTTTTTAATTCCAGGAAAAAAAAAGCCGTAATCACGATTTTTATTTGGTTTTTGATTGCTGACTTTGAAATTTGTGAACACATTTGGGAAGTTGTAACTTTTTTCTAAGGTATTGGACAGTTGTAATTTTTTTAGGAATTGGGCAGTCGCAAGGTTTTGACATATTAGGCAGTCGCAAGGTTTTGACATATTGGGCAGTCGCAAGGTTTTGACATATTGGGCAGTCGCAAATTTTGATTACAATGAGCACTGCAGTCTGCTGCTATTGCTAGCAGTATTCATAGCTGCTATTACTAGCAATGTTGATGTTGTAGATAGCAGAGTTTTAGTACGAAAAACTGTTTGGGTATTCAGGCATGTTTTTTTTACATCGAATAAGAAATTTGAATATGTATACTTTGGAAGAGAGATGGGTTAAGAGATGTTTGATTCAACAGTTCGAATTTATTAAACAGGGTGATGTCGGAGGTTTAAATTTTAATATGAGCAATAGAACGAGAGGTCATGGGTGTAAATTAAACAAATCCCATTTTAATTGAGAAAGGAGAATGCACTATTTTTATAAGACAGTAATAGACAAATGGAACGATGAAGTTAGATATTCATTAGATAATAGTTAGGAGGTATTAGACTGGATGAACCTTGTTTGGTTGAGCATGTTGTTAATAATTTATATTTGAATATATTTGTATTTGGGTATTTTTGCATACTTTTTATAGAAATAACTTTAATATTATATAGTTAAAGTTGCTTGGTTTTAAATATGTTATGTTACTTGAAAGTGACAAAAAAAAAGCTTCAATTACACATGAATATATATAGCACATGGTGCATGTAACCACTTGTTCGACCTATATTTTTACATTGGTCCAGGGTCTATAATAACATTACTACTTAGACTGTAATAGACAAATGGAACGATGAAGTTAGATATTCATTAGAGAATAGTTAGGAGATATTAGACTGGATGAACCTTGTTTGGTTGAGCATGTTGTTAATCATTTATATTTGAATATATTTGTATTTGGGTATTTTTGCATACTTTTTATAGAAATAACTTTAATATTATATAGTTAAAGTTGCTTGGTTTTAAATATGTTATGTTACTTGAAAGTGACAAAAAAAAGCTTCAATTACACATGAATATATATAGCACATGGTGCATGTAACCACTTGTTCGACCTATATTTTTACATTGGTCCAGGGTCTATAATAACATTACTACTTAGACTGTAATAGACAAATGGAACGATGAAGTTAGATATTCATTAGAGAATAGTTAGGAGATATTAGACTGGATGAACCTTGTTTGGTTGAGCATGTTGTTAATCATTTATATTTGAATATATTTGTATTTGGGTATTTTTGCATACTTTTTATAGAAATAACTTTAATATTATATAGTTAGAGTTGCTTGCTTTTTAATATGTTATGTTACTTGAAAGTGACAAAAAAGATTCAATTACACATGAATATATATAGCATATGGTGCATGTAACCACTTCTTCGACCTATATTTTTACATTGGTCCAGAGACTATAACCACATCACTACGGCCCTGCTCCATCCTTGCAATTGCAACCAAAGATGTTCAACAAAATGGATTAAAGAGCATCTAAAAACGAGTTTCCTGATCAAGTCCACATCGAAGGAAACTTTATTGAAAGGCCCACCTCGCGGCAATGCGACCGTGAAAACGAAGGCTTGGTAGTAGAACGACGAGAGGTTGCCAGATCCCACCTGAGACATTAAGCGCGCCAAACGATAAATGGGAAAAGCCGGATAAAAACATTCTTTTTCTTCTTCCTCTTCTACATTCTCTCTTTTTTTTTTTTTTTTAGTCGTTTCGTGTTTTATGTGTTGGCGTCTGAGGAATATTTTGAGGTTAGTGGAGAAAAATCGCATACCTGTCTCAAGTTTTCTTTTTAGGCCGGAATAATTTAGTTGTTGAGTGGGATAAATGAATGTTTGGATTTTGGAATAGTCATCAACTGCAGACACCTATTTTAAAAAGACTCGTTTCTGTTTAATGTTTAGTTGTTGATGGGTTTCTAATTTGAATTTGTTATTTTTTCAAAAACTGGAATAATTTTGCCTATTTTCAGATTTCCTACATTCCAAAGAACCGAAAGTGACATTTACTGTAGTCGTACACTTGTACGTAATTTGTACGTGTATTTCTTATAATAATATATGTTATAAGTAATCGTAATCTAATATTATCATAAGGAATTTTTAATTATACTATAATAATATTTTAGTAGTTTTCAAGGTACTATTTTTCCCCTTGTGACTTATAGATACCCTTTTCACAAAACGTAATTTAATTTTTATAGGTTATGCATGATCCTTTACTCAAACTATTGAAAAGCTGTCGTCTTGGTTAATTTCTAAGTACTATAATTGTTTGGATGAATATTAGCTGCAAGACAATTATATTTCATTATTAATAATGCAATTTTTTTTCTGTTTGTTGTATTTTAATATATCAAATAACCTAATTTTTAATACATTATATTAAAATGTTTTTGTTTTTTTATGTTTGAGGCATTTACGTTCATATAAGTCAGATCCATTGAAGTTAACGGTGTTCAAATAACTAGTTTTATAATATACATCCTTGTTGTATTACATTGCAATTCATAGTTTTAAAATAACTGACACTAATATATTTTCTACGCTAATCTCTGAAACTGATGATCCGATTTTGATCAAACTTGATCATAGTTTCCACTCGGATCATGACAAACATTTCCATTTGTTAATTACCACACATCGCTTCATATTCTTAATGAAAAATAACACTACTGGCATAAATAATGAATTTAGTATATATTTTGCTGATTATTTTATTTATTTGTAGAATGAAGCTAGTATTCGTTATTTTAATAGGATTTTTGGATGGAAGACTAAAAAGTTGACATCGTGCGTAGCGAATGATATAATTTTGAAGTCAACATTTTGCATACTTGATTGCAATAATGAAATAACATTTTTTCATCAATACACATATTTTATTGCTTGATAATATTATGTAAAGACAGTAATAGTTTTCTCATTAGAATTGATTTTGACAATTGATTTTGAAACGATAAAATCGTAACATTGCTAATCCGCGGATTCAAGCTCTACCTTTAAGTCGTTTATTTCGTAATTTAAAACAAAAATTTTTAATAAGAAGTGTCTATTCATCCATAATATTATTTTAATTAATACTATACTTCTATTTTTCTCCGAGATGATAAAAACAAATGTCCATCCGAATTTATTGCGACAGTGCACGATGTCGACTGAGAAATAATTGACGTTTTCTTAAATCTTTACAAAATGCTAAAATGCGGTGCTAAGAATTAGAAATTTTACAATTTGGTATATAAGTATACAACTCGACTCATACGCGAGTTTTCCATTTTGGACAAACATGTGAAATTTTTTTGGGTCTAGTAAAAATGTTCGAAGTCTAGTGTACATTTTTCTTTATTTCGCTCCCTGACTGTAAGTGTTTTCCTATGTATACATTTTCAATTGACTTAAATGTCATTTGTTATAATATCTGCATATGTTTGATCGATTTTTATGAAATTTGACAAGCTTAAAAGAGAAGTTCAGAAAAGGGTTTTCTACTTTATTTTGTTACACTATGTTGAAAAGGAACTGAGTTAATACAGCTTATCTTCATATTCTTTGTCACACCTTTTTTATGTTTGCCTCGGACATAATATTTGATCGTCTGCACCTATTTTGATAATTTTTAATGATAAAAATGATGATGATAAAAATGAAAATATACATATTTTTATACACACAAAATAATCGAGTGTGGCACTGTTGGAGCACAGCCATATAAATTAAACTATTTTGAAGAGAAAACAGATTTTTAACTTCGATCATTTCTAATTTATTAGGACATTTTAAATTAATATTAAGTTACGACGTATCCAGAAAATAAAGTTTTTCGTAGGGAGACTTCTGTAGCACGAAAACCTGGAGTAACCATAGCGACCAATACAAACCTGTACTTGGAAATGAGATAAATGTTTTTTATTACTTATTGAATTTCTTTTGTTTTGATCTGTATTGGTGAAATTCTATGTTCTTATTGTTCCCATGCAACTGGAAAGAAAAAGGAAAAAAAGCTATTTTTTTATTCGGATGAATTTAAGTTATTTTAACGATAAACAAAATGTAATTGTACAGGAAATGGTGGGAAGACAGGAAATCCCAAAGTTATTAAACTAACTTAAACACGCCAACCACCATCACACTGTTAAAAATAGGTACTCAAAAATAAGTCAAATGTACTCATTTTTGATTACATTCGATGCTTATCTATCATGGCTCCGATTACATAAGTTTCAATGTTGAAAAACACATGTACTCAAAATTAAGCACAATGAATAAACAGAGCAGATGCTAGCCTACATAGGCTGCCTTCATAAATCACTTTCAATAAATATCAACAATTACAGCCAAAACTTACCGGGAATCGAACCCAGATGCCTAGTAGTACAGTTCCTTATCCGTTGTACCATGGCAACGTGAAGAAGTTATAAACAGAAGACCTGTTTAAAAGGTGTGCCAAAAGAATGGAAAGTAAGATAATTTAGTTCTACTAACTCAGTTTCCATGTAAGCAAGTGACATCAAATAATGTGGAAAACCATCTTCTGAACAACCATTTAAAGTTTGTCAGGTCGCTTTGTTAAAATGGCTTGAACAGAAGCTGAGATTAGCTACATTAAATCACACTGCTCATTTTTGTGAAAGTACGGTTGCTTAAATTTGCACATTTACGATGCAATTGTACTCAAAGAAAAACGAGTAGGTTAAGGTACTCATTTTTAAGTATATATTTTTTACAGTGCAGAAAGCGCGCCAAGGAAGAGATGATCAATTCAAAGTGTAGTATATATTTTTTGTGTATGTTCGTGCCTGATTTATGTTCTCAGTTATTTGGATATTTTTTTTTATGTTGGGTAGGGGATCTCTCACTTTGGACCTTTTGCAAAAAATATTCGGTGATACATCATTTAACTATACAGAATTCTCAATTAACCGTACCGTTTGAAAAAACAGTATTGTCCGTTTCAGGAATTTTTTTTTGTGGGGGATAGAGAAAAATCTACTTAAACAAAAAAGAAGAAAACGAAAAATATAAATTAACGGGATTTTTAAAAAAAATATTTTCTTTGCTTTTGAAGTATTTTTATTGTTGGATAAGGATAATCTAATTACAATATAATTTTGTTTACCCAGCATTTATTAAACCGGATAATCTCAAAATAACCACCAATTTTTTTGTTGTTGATATTTTCATCAACTGTTCGGCGTAATTTAATATATTCTTGGCTACTTCGACGACCTCTCTGGGCGTCGGCAATTCGTGTAAATTGCCAGTATCTCTAGATCTCGCCATTTGTTGGCCATGTTTTTGTAGAGATTGTCAATGCAATTTCCAGCTTTTATCAACTTTCATTGATCGTGTTTTTAGTCGTGAGCAGGTGACGAATCATGTCGTATTCTAAATACTAGCTTCTCCAGTTTATCACGCTCACTATGGTTCGTGCAATCATAGGAGGCAATCTTCAGATATCGATCCATTTTTGCGTTTGGCGAACTTTTTCCTAAGATGGAGATACTTCGATATCTTCCCTCTCTCGTCTGAAGCATCGGTTTGTTTCTTCATCGAACCGATCGTAATCGGCCACTGAAGAAAACTGCAGGATTCTCAATCGGATTCTTGTGTCCGGAAGTCTTCGTTAGATTCGACACCGTTCTTGAGGTCTTGGTAAGGCTTCATATCGTCCTGTTCCATTGATAAATTAGTGTTGGAAATGCCATTTTCAAAGTTCGATGGTTCGTGTACGTCTTCTATTCCAGATTGTTCTTTTGGTGATAGTTTGCTTGGTATACTCCTTTTGGAGTCCATCCTTTTTGATTTTGCGAAATTTTTAGTTCGAGCTTTGAGTGGCGTTTATCTCACTATGATCTTCTTTTGCTTTTGGAGATCATCCCTGTATTCAGCCATTTTATTTATCTTTAATATCAGTATTATCCCTTAAGGCAATGGGAAGTAAAAATCATTAAAAATTATATGGTTGGGTGGTTTGCGTAACATCGATATTTTGGCGTTGGAAAAGGTAATCCTAGACTTCACACCAAAGTTGGCGATGAAAACTGATTTGGCGGAGAGCCACCGCATTCTTAAGTTTTACCCGGCTATGTTTCTCGGCAATAGTTAAGCAGCTATAGATTTAAAAAAAATTAAAGGCATATGGAATCTGTTCCGTTTATCTACATTTTCTGTTAAAAATAGTTTATGCTTCAAAAGAGTAGAGAACACTGCCGATGATCTGATGGTCAGACAGATGATGGCGTTACTTTTAGATAGGCCATTTCGAAATTTTGCTAGTTGGCGTTATCAACAGAATTTTACTAAATTTGTGTCGTACTTAAATACATTGAACCTGTTTTGTATCTTTTGTTATTTTCTCACAACACTTTATTAAATTAATTAATAAGTTTTTGTATTAAAATATTAACGACTTTTCTTCAACAGCAGAAGTTCTTTTAGAAAGTAAGAATATGTAGAGAATGAGACATTGGGGAAGAAGTTGTGGTAACATGCGCCAAATTAGATTTTGTCGATACAGATTTGATTGGTTATTTTCGTTTATTTTCTGCTTATCCATTGAAATTTAAGGATTTGCATTAATGAATTGACGTTGATTCTTCGTATCGTTTACTTTTAGCTCAAATCAAACACAAAAATATTTAGCGGATATCATTAACATCAGAATTGCTAAAAGAAACATACAGTAATATTAATGTACTTATTTATTAAGACAAATAATTATGTTGAGAGTTTTAATATAGTTAAAAATCATTTGACCTACCGACTTTAAGACTTGTTCTCTTATATAATAGCAAACATGAAATGTTAATTTAATTTTTTTTAATTATACTTTCTAGATTTTGAACACGTTTCCCCATTTTTGAGTCTTTAATGAAATAAGGCTAACATATGGTAGTTGACTGAAATAATGTCGTACTGCATTTGATTTGTTGTTTTGGGCATTTCACTAAATTTGTTGTTTTAGGTGATATAATTCAAAAGACTAGACCAGTGAACGACTTCAGTGTTTTAGTATGATGGAGCATGATAGAGAAGCTTTTGCGATATTTTAGTTACATACATTATGTAATTCTATTACCAACCGAAATCATTATAAAAAAAAAATTAGTTGTTTTAAGTGATAGAACTCAAAAGACTGGACTTGTGCCGACTCCGGTGTTTTGGTATGATAGCAAGTTTTTATATAATTTTTTCTTCACGAAGTATATGCTATGTCTTCTCTATACCTTCCTTCTTTGACTTGAATGGATTTATCCGTTGATGTTAAGCTTTTAAATGGATGCTCAAGATGTATTCGATAAAACAATTTGTGTTTTTATATAAGCGAAACATTGTGTGTGTGTGTGTGGGGGGGGGGGGGGGGTTAGTGTTATGAAGTACCTAGTGCCGATGGCAGTTTTTAACCTTTTATGTTAATTTAATGATATTTAGCTAGAGTTAAGTAAAAACATTTAAATACATTTAAATACCAAAATCTTCCTATTCTTTTATAGTAATTTTATATAAGTTTATTTTTGATTCTCTGATATTAATATACTTTTTATTTGATTTTAATATGGATTTGCATTTTGTTTATGTTTATTACTGAAAAAAAAATATATGCTAAGTAGAAATCACGTTGTAGCCCGTGCAAAGGGCCACAAAGACAGAAGGCTACATATATTTAGAGGCTAAAAAATTAAATATATTTTGTAATCTTCAATTCTTGGATTTAATGTTAGTTTTGCAACTTACAATTTTTTTAGTGGTAAAAACTTTTTTATGCTATGCGTTTTCAAATTAAAAGTTTAAGGAACATGAAGCTAGCAATTATAAAAATAAATTATTAAGAGAACACCCTTATGCTTTTGTTACTCATAATAAATCCACCGGAATGTATAAATTCTTTAAATTATAAAGAAAATAATTAAGAGATTTCATTGGAAATTAGTATTTGACGTGAAAAGTATTTTAATTAGCTATATAGAGAGTAGCAGGATAGAAATACTATATTAAGCTTATAGGGTTATCCATTCCCACATTATAACTCCGCGACAAACAGCACGATTGACATAAATTTGGTCTTATTCCATCAGGAATTAGGCACCGATGCGTGATTTGTTAAAAGATAAAGAGAACCGTATACGGGACGTAGTTGAGCACCCATTTATACAAACCTAAGTTTTTTTAATTGGCAACCAATTCCTATAATCTTCTGAAATGACATTTCCCACATACACCCCTTCTGGCCGTGTTCCGACACAGCCACACCCGATTTTTTTCAGATAATTCAGCACCCAAATCAGTATTATGTATGATGTAAATATGAAATGATGATACTTAATAAAAATAAAATAATTAAATTTCATCACTCAAAGCTATTTTTCTCCGATTGCAGAGAAACATATTTTTGTGACTTGTTTCTCCGAAATTTCAGAGCCAAAATGTCATGGAAAGGCGCTAGATTGCCAAATGATGTAACAAGCATGGCCCCCTAGGGCCATATAGGAAGAAGCGGACTGACCGCCAAACGCAACTCAACCCGGAAACATCGGTAACAAGACCGAGGTGACCCGATATCGCTTGTTTTGGGTACTCTTCCAAGGGGCATACTGTAGTAGAAGATTACACATGTTTTTACGGTTTGTTGCTGTTGGATTTCATAAATGTCTGAAATATGGGGTTATTGTTACTCGTCTCTTTCGGGTTTTTTTCTTTGATGTTATCTATTGCTTACGCGAGTTGTGAAATGTATTTCATAGAATGGAATTTAGGAGTTTTATTTTGGTATTTAGTTTAGTCATTTATAGGTATCTATCATATATTATATAAAGTTCATTTTTGGGCTTTTTGTGACTTAAATGATTTCTCAGACAACCACTCCAAATGTGTGTAATATATATTCCTTAATTTACCATAATTAAAATTTTTTTAAATGCCCTTTTCATCCTTACAATTAATTTCGTCGTAGTTCTTCTTCCTCGTGTCTAAACCACTCTTTTTAACATCCCACATAACTTTTTTATCGGATTTGTTATTTCTTTCTTTAATGCAATAAAGTTCCCATCACTATTTCGCTGACGACTTCAATTCCCAGCTTATTTTAGTCATAACAACTTCCTACATACATAACTTGGCATAATTTTCACACAAGAGCAATTTGGTTTTTTTTTGTGTCCCTCCTCATGAAAAATCCCTAGATCAAACCCCTCTGACCAATTAGCTGATTCCACTGACTCAATTTATCCCTAAAAGTCCCTGTGTAGTCATAACAACTTCCTACGCACGTAACTTGGCATAATTTTCACACAATAGCAATTTGGGGGAGGTTTTGTGTTCCTCCACATGAAAAATCCCTAGATCAAATATCTCTGACCAATTAGCTGATTCCACTGACTTAATCTATCCCTAAAAGTCCCTGTGTACATAAATGAAAACTCCTTACGAAGATCATTTTCTCTCATTTGCAATGTAACATGTCGTGGCTCTGGAGAGGAATGAATTTTTGAACCTAACTTATCGGTCTTTATTATTATACTTTAACGACTGACCCCCCCTCTAAAAATCATAACATTGACATATTATATAGTTTCAGTTCCAATTAAAACATTTTATACAACATTCTAATTTAAAATGGCTTATTACATACAGAACTCCTTACAATGTTCCTTAATTATAACCCCCAACAGTACTGAAATCTCCAATCGATGGATTAGTTTGTATGTAATAATTTATTAATTATGTATAACGAACTTTTGTTATAACGACCGTCTCGCATTGGTCAAATGAGGGGTCATTAGATCGTGGGTATATTCTAGAAATATAAAAAACCTACTCAAATTTAAAACCTTTATCTTGCTCCATATAAAACATATCATAATTATTTTATTGGGGTTTTATACCTATTAATTGTCGATATTCAAACACGATCAACGCACAACACCCGTGTTTAAATAGTTTGTTAATTATTTGTTCTATTAATTGGGATAATAATTATAGCATACTACCTTGGTTTTGATTAATTAAAACTCGTGGGCTAAAACACGGCAATCTTAAAAGTTTCCCAACCGCTTTATTTTCTCAAGAACAATTTTTTTTCCATTTACCCACACCCTTCGTTCCAGAAACTTAGTTCAGAAATTCGAATATTCCTCTACAATCCGACGACATTTTAATTTTTACCTTGATGCACAAAAAAAAAAGCGTGGGTTATGATGGAATATAACCCAAGGTCATATTTTCGTCATCACATTTCAAAAAACAATTTTGGGAAGTAATTAAAAAGAAAAAACGTCACCTCATCAAATTCTGCAAAAACCGAATTACGACAGCTGTGATATAGTCTATTAAAGAAACCTTCCCATGCATAACGCGCGAGATGATTCCCGAAACTCCATCCGTTAAAGGTGTTATTTGGATGACGTTTATTATGTCAACCGGATGCCAAATCCGCTTTAGTTCGTTTTTTTAGTGGGGGATTTAGAGCTACAGCTGTGCGAAATTTAAGGGCATTCATGGAGAGTTGTTGAATAAGGGAAGCCCGCACGAAAGGTACTTTTTTTTGCGGGGAAATTATTTATAAAGATGCTCTGCGTGACTTCTTCCGCGCTCTGCTCAAATGAGGAAGCCTTACAAATGCCCTAACAATGGTGTTTAAAGCGGGGGAACGAATCCAAGTGCATGGCGAGGTTGCAGTTGATGTGTTTGTTCAGCAAGAGCTTAGGTGATTTTTACACGTCTTTATATAACTGTAGTAGAGTCGAATCTCGTAATTCAGTCTCATCCTTTTTACCAGTGTTCTGAAGACTTGAAACTGGAGGTATACATACTTAATCTTGTTTTGATAATACCTTCCAGCATGGATCCTTTGTAGTAGAGGAGTCATGACGTCTCTCTCTCTAACATTAAAGTGAAGCCAACGTGCATGGCCTCAGACACGTGGTTAATTACGTCATTCCATTCGTAAATTTTCACTGTTACACATTTCCCAATTCATCGGCCAATAGCGAGTATTTTTTAATTCATAATTTTGAAAAGATGGCATGTGATATGGGCCTTTCGCTCTGAGATGTGGGCATCACGATTATGACGTCATATTCTCTCTACTACAGACCATTCATGCTCGAAGGGTAATACAGGGTGGTCATTAGTAAGGACCAAGCTGTCCCTTTGGCGCCGGGATAAGTAGGACGCCAATTTTTTTTGTCTAAAACAGATTAGTTAATTGAAGATTACTGCACTGTAAAAGAAAGGTACTTAAAAATAAGTACGTGAACGTACTCGTTTTTCTTTGAATATAATTGCATCGTAAATGAGCGATGACGTACTCAAATTTAAGTAATCATACTTTCTCAAAAATGAGCAGTGTGATTTAATATTGACAATCTCGGCTTCTGTGCAAGCCATCTTAACAAAGCGACCTGACACACTTAAAATAGTTGTTCAGAAGATGGTTTTCCCCGTTATTTGATGTCGATTGCTTAAATGGAAACTTAGTTATTACAACTCAATTATCTTACTTCCCATTCTTTTTGTACACTTTTTAACATTTCTTTTGTTGTTATATGTATATATATATATATATATATATATATACATATATACGTATATATATATATATACATATATATATATATATACATATATACATATATATATATACATATATATATATATATATATATATATATATATATATATATATATATATATATATATATATATATATATATATATATATATATATACATATACAGTGTTCACTCCAGGCGTTTTTTGAAGGGCGGTCCGCCCTGCCCGTCCTTTTTTCGTCTTGATAGCGCCCTCATGCCCCTTTTTCAAAAATTCCGCCCTTATTGCCCTTTTCAGTCAAGCACAAGCGTCCTTGCTTCACTAGCTGTCTTTTAAAAAGGCATCGATTAAAACGTTTTTGTGTGTAAATTTGAATTAAATGAATTAATTATGAAAGTAGAAAAATAAACTCCTTTTTAACTACGCGTGTTGTAAAATCGCGATGATACCGCGGTAATTTCGAGCACGGGGCATTTTACGGATCCTATTGGTTGCCTGTGCCCTCGTATGAAATGTTAAGTTTTTTTTTCTGTGCGATTTTTGAAAGAGAAGATGGTATTGGGCGAGGCGAGCCCGATTTACCCGAGCATTTAAGTAACCTTTTCAATAGTTTTGTACATTGTCTAATTAGGGCTACTTACAGATTTGGTTTTTAAGGAAAACATTAATTTTTAAATGTCAAATTTTAGATTTTAAGTAATATCTTCATAAAGAGACATCAATTTTGTACGAGTATTTCATTCGAGATAGGCCCCGAACAGTCAACAATAGCTGAATATGTAGCTCTAGTGCAATGTCAACCAACAAATCAGATTTTTTTTGTTTGTTCACGTGTCCGATGTGTCAATGTGTGGCCACTCCCACCCCAAACATTTTTTTTAAAGTGCCCTTTTAAAAATGAGAAGTGCCTTTTCAAAAACGGAGTGCCCTTTTACTACCAACAGCGCCCTGCCCTTTTTTATTTCTAGAGTGAACACTGCATATATATATATATATATATATATATATATATATATATATATATATATATATATATATATATATATACATACGTATATATATACATATATACGTATATATATATATACGTATATATATATACGTATATATATATATATATATATACGTATATATATATACGTATATATACGTATATATATATATATATATATATATTTAAAGGGTCCCATAGTTATTTTCGTGTAGGGCCACGTATCAGCGCTAAGGACATTCCTGCATTCGTTACATTACAGCAACTAAAACATTCATCTCTAAATTTCACAACTTTGATACACATTTACGATGGAAAACTTCCTAATGATTACATTTGTTTCGAGCCTCAATTATAATTGAATGTCGATATAACAATAGCCTATCTTTTCACGGCCATGTCCCGTGACGACCCATGAGAAATTCGCTTTCATTTGTGTGTAGCGTGTCAGATGCTATCACAAAACTACTCAGTAATACTGGAAACACGGCACTTAAGAGAATAACGAAGGACAGAGCTCGCCCATCACTTTGTTAGTCATGTTCCTTGTCCTTGATTTCAAGTCCCACGTCAATTTACCTGTCAAATTTCTTTTGCTATAAAGATATAGAGTTATAAAAAGAAAAAAAGTGTTTTTTTTTTCTCTAATGATATGCTCAGTTTCAAAGAAAGGCATTCATTAGATTGTATAGGTTTGTAGCAATGTAATGAATTGGTTTTTCCCGTGAATTAAAATTCTTAAAGTAATATTTTTTTTATCTGTTTGTGTGTTTTAGTGATGTATGTTATGGGGGTATTTTATTTTTAATGGGCTCGTTCATTCACTGTTAAAAATGCACTCTTATTTTTGACGAAACTTTTTTGACGAAGCTATATGCTCCGATTAAATATTTCGTCGAACTGCGGAAATTCATTTTGTCTTTTTTTTAACGAAATTTATTTCGTCAAAAATGAGGCAATGTTCATATAAGAACCAATTATGAGTTAATGCCCCTGAAAAGGGGTTTTAAAGGAATCTGTGTAAATTACTTTTGTCAAAAATGAGCCTCTGAAAAGGGCTTTTAAAGGAATCCGAGTAAATTACTGTCGTCAAAAATGAGCCTCTGAAAAGGGCTTTTAAAGGAATCTGAGTAAATTAAACTTTCGTCAAAAATGAGCCTCTGAAAAGGGCCGTAAATGAAACTGAGTAAATTGTTTTCGTTAAAAATGTGAGGATTCTTGTTGCGTCAAAAGTTACGTAATTAAATTTCCAAAACTATTGTCAATTATAACAAAAGTATCCTTGACGATTGCAGTAATATCAAAAATGAGTGTTAATTCTAAGAGTATTGGCATGGGTTTTTAGTTTTGAAATGATACTCGTAAAGATGCACTTATAAATTATTAAGTTTTTTTTTTTAATATACTGACTTTTTTATTTTATTGACTTTTGTAGGTTTGTTATATGTTTCACAAGAATTTGTTTTCTAAGCTGTTCTAATTTATATTGGAAAACGACAATTTCACCACACGCTGAAGTCCACTTATTAACGAGTGATGTCTTCGAAATCGGTTCCATGGTGCATGTAGAGAGAAGTGGTTCGTACCGAAAATATTACCTTAACGAAAGCGTGCTTAGCGAAAACAGAAGCAGTGACACAGCGTTGGTGCGGTTGCAATTTTTTCACGCTCGTCTGACGATCGCAAACGTTGTTATAGGAACGATACGCAGCGTAAACAGCGTGCAGAGGTTTGTTCCATAATCCAAATAGATGCCAATTAGTTTGATGTTACACGACCTAAACCCTGTTGTCTGGGTAGACATGGCCTACCTGAATTTTGTAGCGGATAAGAACATCATTATGTCGACTTCTGTAACAATAAGTTTTGTCAATAAGAAAATTGTGCTAACGTCTTACGGTTCGGGGCCTATCTCGAAGGAATGACCCGGGAACGATGCCTCGTATTTTTGAACCATGGCCAGATGACCAGGACAACTCCTGAGCTGGCACACACGCCTTCAACAGGTATCAGGACTTTGAACCCCGATCAGATTCATCATGCACCAGTCCCGTATACACGCCGGCATAATTTGTTGGATGTTTTGGACGACTTTCTAGTATTGTTGTAGCGAAGCTGTCAACCATTTTATCACAAGATCACTACATTTTTTACTTTTCTTTGTCAAATCCATCGCACGGGCTCGAACTAGCAATCCTGTGATTACCAGCTGAATGCCTTTATCCACTGGGCTACCGGTTCCCGATTCGTATTATGAGTTTTCAGATGAGTTTATGCTGCTTTTGACGGAGACAGTGGCTAATAGCCGAGGACGCAGTCATCAATTTTACATAGTTGATGTTTAGAGTCTTGTGTCCACCACTTGAGTTCTTTGTGGAGGGGGTGGTTCGGTGGCCCAGTGGTACAGTATCCGGCTAGAAATTAGAGGGTTGTGAGTTCGAATCGAAGCGGACTTGACAAAGATAAGCTATAGAGGTTTCGTTATCAAGAGGGTTGCCAGATTCGATCCTAAATTACAAAAATCGTCCAAAAATATCCATAATTTTCACCGTGTATATGGGACTGGTGCACGTGACAATATAAGGATGTGAAACTTTCTCAGAATATATATAACTCTGAACTGGAATGTACATTTGCATGGGATTGATGCACAGCTGGGTGTTATACTTAATACCAGTGGCGAATATAAATCATCCAAAGGGGGAGGGGGTAATATATTCTTTTTTTGGTGGAGGGATTCAGGTAAAGTTTTTGTTTCTGGGCATTTGCAGTGTCAAAGGTCATCTTGATAGCGTAACAAGATGCTTAGCCTTCCCCCCCCCCCCTCACCCCGAAAGAAAGAGTTATGAACCTTGATCCTCACCCAAGACTCCCTGGAAACTCTAACATTTATTTTGCAAAAGAAATTGTAATGAAAAAAAAAATATTTCTTGAATTTTATTTTTTAGTCATAAGCTAAGAGGGGAGTTGCTTAATACTGCTGTGGTGCTTCCATTCTCAATGCAACTTTTTCATTGAAAACTGAATTTATTTAGGAATGAATTAGGAAATAATACAGTCGAATTAAACGTTAGATAACTAAAAATTAAGGACATTAAATTTGGAATAAAGAATTGCAGGTTTGTCTACAAAAATCGTTCAGCGTGAGTTACAAACTTTTCCACTTCTAGCTTTGCATGGCGAAAAACCATCAACCAGCAATCACTCTCCATGCTGCTCGTCCATTTAAATATCCGTTCGTGCATCAAGAAGTTATAAAAGTTCGTTGAAACTAATTATTACCTCCCTTGTATCTCGGTTTCGAATCCCGCCAAATAAATTCCCGGAACACTCGCAGAATCGCTTAGCCCTCAATTTTTGATCGCATCGCTCGAATATTTGCAACCTCATGTTTAATTCATCGGGGGGAAGGTCGGTGGTCATTCCAAAGGACGCATTACGGCAGCTTCCCTCGGTCCCCATTTGAATATGCACGGGCGACTGTGCCAAGGACGAACCGTGTCCGGTCGGTGTCGAGGGTGATTAAGACACAGGAATCAGCTGTGGTTATTATTCTGCAGCGTCTTCATTACGTGGGCTATTATCTCAAGGTATGATGAACTTAACTTTGTTTACGAATGTTACTTTTTGTTGGATCCGAGATCGGTGGGTTTGGCAATAGCACAGTTGCGGCCGAAGTGAGCCGGGTCTATCATATTTCTGGACGAAAAAAAAATTATTTTTTAATTCCTTTCATTTGATATTGAACTAAAACTGCGATCAAGATCAAAAGGCAGCCATTTTTGGACACGAAATGTTTTGTTAGTTGTATTGCGCAACGTGCTTTAATAACGTCCGTATAGCTTTGACCTTAGAATAGTTTTCGTTTTACCTACTGATAGCAAATAGGAAAATCTTGGCCCCGTCACCTTACTCCTAAACAGCTGGTACCCATTTGAACTGTCATTTTGGGCATCTAATTCCTGTTGAGTAGTCGATTTTGGACCCGGCAATAGTACATTTCTTTTCAAAAACAGCTGGTACCCCTTTCCAGCAGTCGCTTGGGGGTACTCATCCCTTCGTAGCAGTCTGTTTTGGTACCGGGAAATGGCGCATAGTTTTTCAAAAATATCTATCACCCCCTTCGAGCAGTCGTTTGAGGCTATTCGACCGAGCAGTCGGTTTTGACATATTAACCCTATTTCGGACAGTCGTTAAATCTTATTCGAATTTACTAGTTAAACAAATAAATGTAAGTTATCTGCATTACTAAGATGTTTGTTGTGTTGGGCCATTTTTGACATAACAGAAGAATTTGCATTAAAATTTGATTATTTTTGAAAATATATTTTGAGTTTTCTATTAATTTATATCACGTGTAGTTTTATTTACCCCAAAGAAGTATATGAGTAAAAATTAGATCAACAAATCAATCCGAATTCGGCAATTGTTATATAAAGAAAGTTATATAAAGAATATATATACAACATACATACATACATACGCCACGCATACACACGCATGTACACACACACACACACACTCTCTCTCATACACACACACGTATGTGTGTTTGTATGTGTAAGTATAAAATATTTCAGAAACTACACAAGTTTTGAAAAACAAGTTTACTAACATCAAACTTTTTTTTTTAGAGGAGCGATACTTTACAGGCGTCCATTAAGCTAAAATGCATCATTTTCTCTCGAATTTTTACGTTCCAATGACTTTAAGAATATTATTATCTCATTTTTTTTTCTTTTTAACTGTTCTCTATCTTAAACTGCTACTCTATAAAAATAGCAATTTGCGCCTGACGACTCGTTCCACAAAAATGTCTTTTTGTAATGTCAGGTTTGTTGGATTTTGTAAGATCATACTTTAAACACCAGAGTTTACGCTTTTACGGCCCTGGCATAAGCGATCTATTAAAGTTTATGAGCGGTGTGTGTCGTTAAACTAGCAAAGAAAAAAAAAAGGGAAAAAATACAACTTTTATCAAAATTACCGTTGCAATGATATTTATACTTGCTTCTATCTCTCAATGTTATATTTGATTTATTCGCTTCTCCTCACAAACATTTAAACACATACTTCATGTTACTATCATCGAGTTGCATATAATTATTATTTTTATAAATGCTGATATGAGGTTAAATAAAATAATCTTTAAAAAAAAAAAGGAAAACCGAGTTTAAGAAAAATGCGCTAAAAAGTAAAAAATAATTTTTAATTTTACAAACGAGTTGGAAAAAATTGAATTATTGAATATCAATTTTATACTTATTACTACTTTTTGAAATCGGCGCCAAAAATTTAGGTATGATTTTTGTACATTGGCACCAACTTAAAAAAGTTGTACTAAGTATAAAATTGATATTTAATAATACAATTTTTTCAACTCGTTCGTAAAATCAAAAATTATTTTTTACTTTTTAGCACATTTTCATTAAGTCGTTTACCTTTTTTTTAGAAAGATTATTTTATTTTTCCCTTTTTAGTTTTTAATTGAGCAGGGGGCTTCGTCCCCTATCATTATTCACCAAGAAATTCAAGTAGCAACTTGTGCTCAACAATATATATTGTAAGACAATCCTTATCAATGCCAATAAATGCTGGTTAAATGAAATGTCATTGTTGTACAACTTCTGTTAAACAATGAAAGTATTATGAAATCGGTTAAATTGTTTAAAAAAAACTCCGGTTAATCGAAATTTCCGGATATATAACAACTGGATAATCGATTATTTGTTTGCAGATTTGGCCTAAGTGGATTTTTCTCTATCCAACAAAAAAGAATTTTCGTAATCGGACAATATTTTTTTCAAACGGTCCGGTTAATTGAGAATTCCGGTAAGTTAAATGCCGGATAACCGAATATTTTATTCAAATTGCTCCCGGGTAAAAAAATCCCCTATCCCACAAAAGAAAAAAAATATGTGCAAATATCTGAAGTAGATCTGAAATCCCGCGCGAACATACATAAAAAATATATATACAAAAAAATACATAGCGGTCGAATTGATAACCTCTAGACTTGGCGCGCGTTGGCGGTTTTAATTTAAAGATTCTGGCGGTTTTATTTTGGAGTCTTGGTTGGCTTGCTGTTCAGTCGGTTAAAAAAAAAAAGAAAAAACCTGCTTTAAGAAAAAAGTAGCACTGCAAAGCAGAATATAATTTTTAGTTTTCGAAACAAGCGAGAAAAAATTAAATTTTTAATATTGATTTTATATTTAGTACAATTATTTTAAGTTGGTGCCAATTTAAAAAATCAATACCTAAATTTTAGCGCCGATTTCGACAAGTTGTAATAATTATAAAATTAATATTAAATATTTAAATTTTTTCCATTTATCCCAAAAAATATTTTTTATTTTGCTTTTTAGTGCTTTTTTTCTTAATTTTTTTTTTATTTGAAAAAAGATTATTTTATTACAGACTTTTACCTTATCTATCTGTTACGTCCTTGAATTATAGTTATTCCAACAAAATTCAAATGGTTAATTTCTCAGAATTTTTTATGGTAAGCAAATGTTGATTCTTTATTTAGAAGTTTTGTATGACAAAATAAAATCAAACAATGCCTTTTAAAAAAAAGCTTCAAAAAATATTCTATTAACTAGATAAACTCCATGGATCACTTCAGACCATCTTATGGACCACCAATGATCCATGGACTACCAGTGATCCATGGACTACAGTTTGGGAATCATAGATTTAGAGAAACGGAAACCTCTGTAGAAAAACAGAATATTCGAATCCTTGCGTCCTTTCCGACCTTGAAAGCGATTTTGACACGAGCTTCAGATACCAGAACATCAGACAAAAAAGATAAAAACTCTTTTTTAAAAAAATAATCCGGTTTTGCATTTTTTCCCGTCGCCCTGGTTCAGTTAATTAAAATTCGCGCCGAGTTTGGCGTGGAATTTCAGCCTTACCCTTTCCCTTTCATTTTGGAATTTCAAAGAGTTTTTATTTTATTTTTGACGTCATTAAGCCTTTTCATTGGAACAATTTCTCTCTTGATACCGGTATCATTTGAAACTTGTCTTCAAAAAAGTTTTAATAGATATCTTGTCAAAGTTGAACACGCAATATCTTTGAAAGCATTGTTCGATTTGTTTGACTGTAGCTTTAAATGATTTTTTTATGCGGTTTGTTGAGGATGGCATGTTTACTCAATGGAAAGTAATTAGATTTTCTTGTTAAATTTATTTTGCTTAATTGGGATTAATAAGGGCCACAAAGAAGTCCAGGGAACAGGCTATCGTACTCAATGATCCGAGGTTTTATAATGATACCGCGCATGTTTTGTCGCCAATCAAAACGTTTGTTACACAATGAGGATGCATGGTTTTAAAAAAAGTAAGTGTTTCAGAAAAGCCAATGTTTTCATATATAATATTTTACTTATGAACTTTGCTATGAGGAATAATAAAATATTAGAATTATATTACAAAATGGAGATAATCACAAACATGTAGGCTAAGTGAACGCTCAAGAGAATATTCCCCACAGTGCTCGTACTAGTGTACTCGAAAGGAAATCACGTGACCTTTACTGTTCCAAAAAAGAAGGCGCCATATTTGTTTAGGGAAAATTAAATATATTCTATACCTATGCAGTACTTGCGAAAATTTTTTTGCTTTAAAGATTAAAGACTCTATCAGAAGAATTATTATGTTGTTTTCTTCTGTTTAACTCCGTAATCTGACTCCATCTTAAGCTTACCATGCTTACATAATATAAACTCCATGCTTACATAATATAAACTCCATGCTTACATAATATAAACTCCATGCTTACATAATATAAACTCCATGCTTACATAATATAAACTCCATGCTTACATAATATAAACTCCATGCTTACATAATATAAACTCCATGCTTACATAATATAAACTCCATATAATATAAACTCCATGCTTACATAATATAAACTCCATGCTTACATAATATAAACTCCATGCTTACATAATATAAACTCCATGCTTACATAATATAAACTCCATGCTTACATAATATAAACTCCATGCTTACATAATATAAACTCCATGCTTACATAATATAAACTCCATGCTTACATAATATAAACTCCATGCTTACATAATATAAACTCCATGCTTACATAATATAAACTCCATGCTTACATAATATAAACTCCATGCTTACATAATATAAACTCCATGCTTACATAATATAAACTCCATGCTTACATAATATAAACTCCATGCTTACATAATATAAACTCCATGCTTACATAATATAAACTCCATGCTTACATAATATAAACTCCATATAATATAAACTCCATGCTTACATAATATAAACTCCATGCTTACATAATATAAACTCCATGCTTACATAATATAAACTCCATGCTTACATAATATAAACTCCATGCTTACATAATATAAACTCCATGCTTACATAATATAAACTCCATGCTTACATAATATAAACTCCATGCTTACATAATATAAACTCCATGCTTACATAATATAAACTCCATGCTTACATAATATAAACTCCATGCTTACATAATATAAACCCCATGCTTACATAATATAAACCCCATGCTTACATAATATAAACCCCATGCTTACATAATATAAACCCCATGCTTACATAATATAAACCCCATGCTTACATAATATAAACCCCATGCTTACATAATATAAACCCCATGCTTACATAATATAAACCCCATGCTTACATAATATAAACCCCATGCTTACATAATATAAACCCCATGCTTACATAATATAAACTCCATGCTTACATAATATAAACTCCATGCTTACATAATATAAACTCCATGCTTACATAATATAAACCCCATGCTTACATAATATAAACCCCATGCTTACATAATATAAACCCCATGCTTACATAATATAAACCCCATGCTTACATAATATAAACCCCATGCTTACATAATATAAACCCCATGCTTACATAATATAAACCCCATGCTTACATAATATAAACCCCATGCTTACATAATATAAACTCCATGCTTACATAATATAAACTCCATGCTTACATAATATAAACTCCATGCCGGTCACATGATTTCCACTATAGTATATACCACTGTACGAGCTCTATGATATTCCCTAAAAAACTTTTTCATTCTAATCACAGAAAATAAAATGTTTACATCAAGCAAATCCCATTTTAATCGGGAAGGGAGAAAACACTATTTCTTTAATAGGGTAATAGACGAATGAATGGAACAACTTGCCAGTGAATATTGTTTATTGTAAAAGAATAACGGATTTTAAGAAGAAGTTAGATATGCATTGGGGGATAGTTGAGAGGTACTAGATGGACCAACCTTGTTGGGCCTTGAACCTGTTGTTGGTTGTCAATATTTGTATTTTATTCGAATAATGCTTACATATTTTAATATTGTTTTTTTTATAGTTTTATTTGCTTTTTCAGTTGATATTGGTGTACATATTATGTTTGACCAAAATGTTCAAATGTTAAGTAAGTTTATTAATATATTTTTTTTCCTTGAACGAATTGTAATTAATTAGTGGTGTGGATAAAAACTGTTTAATTTGTTTTGAGTTAAAAAAATGAGTAACAAGAATTAAAAATAAAAACTGTTGATTTGAAGCATAGTTGTAATTTAATTTAAAAAAATGACTAACACAACTTTTATCCAGCATAACTTTCTGCATGGCATGTTACAGTAGAAATAATATTAAAGTGTCCAATTATCCGAACTTCAGTTATCCTGATCAAACAATGCCGATGATCAATTATCTGGATCCGAATCGCACCGAAAAGGGAAAAAGAAATCAGCAAAATCCAAAGTTTAAAAGTTTCTTATCAGTGAATGATATTGTTTTCAATATTCATTAAATTACATGCTAAAGTAAAATTAGTTATTTTTACGAAGAAATAACTTTTTTCCCACCGTGATTTTAAATTGGAAACAAATTTTTATTACAGAATAAACTAGTGAAGCTAAGTTAATATTGCCTCTTTACATGAATTTTCTATCTATACGTCAATAAAACAGAGATTTTTGTTCATTTACCGACATATTTCTGCAATGTAAATTCACACAACATCATTTATTTTATTGATATTTTGTTTTTATTCGTACTAAAGTTTCATAAATTTTGAATAACTACCTTTATTATTTAAATCTACTGCTTTAGTACTTTTCCAAGGTGAAAAGTTATCAATTTCAGTTTTGCAATGTAAATTCTCGCAACCTCGTTTTATTGATATTTTAAGGTTGTGTTTTTATTCGTTCAAAAGTTTCATAAATTTTCCATAGCTACCTTTATCATTTAAATCTACTGCTTTAGTACTTTTTCAAGGTGAAAAGTTATCAATTTCTGATTTGCAATGTAAGTTTATACAATCCCATTTTATTGATACAACCCCTGGCATAAAGTATCCGATCGTTTCACGTTCCTGCTTGGAAGATTGTAAAGTAAGTTGAATAGATCTCGGAAAAAATAAAGAACAACAAATAACATCCGAAATATAATATATCACACTTCCACTTATTTAAATAGAACAATAATATATTGTAATATTAAATTCGTTGACGTTTTATTTAATAAAATATATTACCATGTGAAGAAAAAAGTATCCGATCAATCAAAAAGTCGGAAAAAAGTATCCGATCACGTGCAAAAGCAAATGTAAACTTACCGTAATATTGGCATATTATGTAGCCACTGTACGTATGGAACATCTATCTAGACTTATAAAGGTCAAATTAGTGGATGGAAAACATATTTGATTTTGTAGTGTGCGAAAATATACCTCCTGTGAAAGAATTTTCTAAAGATTTAAAATTCAGAATAGTTAAAGGTTTAAAAGACGGAATGTCTCAAAGAAAAGTAGCATTATTGCTTAGATGTGGTCATAAGTACTGTTTGTGACATTTGGAAGAAATATCGTGCTGCAAATAGCGTAGAAAACTTTTGTCGAAGTGGACGTCCACGCGCTACCACGAAGAAACAAGATAGAAAATTTGTAGGATATGACAAATTCTATGCAGCGATTGACATCAAACAGTTTAATTTGGAGTGGTCAAAATATCAAATAGAAGTATGTGAGCGAACAGTGTAAAATCATCTTAATGAGAACGGTTTTAAATATTGCAAAGCCAAAACAAAACCTTTTCTAAGAAGAAAACATAAAAAAGCTCATCTGCAGTGGTGCAAAAACCATTGAAATTGGAGATTCGAAGACTGGAAAAAATTGTATTTAGTAACGAATCTCGTATTTGCCTTGGAACTGGCAATGATAGTGGAATCTTCGTGTGGAGAAGAGTGGATGAATAAGTTCAATGAATATTGCAACTTTACCAAAACTAAGTTTCCACGGTCAATTTTCATTTGGAGCTGCATGACTTTCCAAGGAGTTGGGAAGTTGTCTATAGTATTGCGAAGTGTTAATTCTGAAGTATATCAGGACATTTTAGAACACTATTTGTTCCCTAGCCTCGACGAATGGTTCGGCGATTAACATGATTTCATTTTCCAGCATGACAATGCCTCTTGTCATCGTAGCAATAGAATCAAAAAAATTCTAAAATACAATGGCAATTCTTCAATCAAGACATTGACCTGGCCTGGAGATACCCTAGAACTAAATCCCAGTGAAAACATTTGAAATTTTTTAAAACAAAAGGTGAACAACAGAAGTCCAACAAACGTTATGGAATTGCGCGAATCTATATAGGAAAGCTGCGATGAAATTTTTCCAGATGTATGCCAGAAGCTTATAGATGCCATGCTACGGCGAGTTAAATCTTAAAACAGGTAAAAAATGGACGCCAACAAATATTAATAGTGTTGATCGGATAATTTTTTCTCGACTTTTCACTGATCGGATATTTTTTTCTGTTGCAGATGTAATTCATCCGCCTTTATTATAATTAAAACTAATTATAAACTGTGCTCTAACCATTGATTTCATTTCTTACTTTATCATATTTTATGCTCATTATCGTTTGATTTGTTCAAGACAAACGTTTTGTGAAATATAAACATATTTTGAATTTACTGCGTGAGTTAGACACATTGATCGGGTACTTTTTGCCAGGGGTTGTATTTTGAGGTTGTGTTTTTATTCGTACTAAAGTTTCATAAATTTTGAATAACTACCTTTATTATTTAAATCTACTGCTTTAGTACTTTTTCAAGGTGAATAGTTATCAATTTCTGTTTTGTAATGTAAATTCATTAAACCTCGTTTTATTGATATTTTGAGGTTTTTTGAAGTTTCATAAATTTTGCATAACTACCTTTATCATTTAAATCTACTGCTTCAGTACTTTTTCAAGGTGAAAAGTTATCAATTTCTGATTTGCAATGTAAGTTAATACAATCCCATTTTATTGATATTTTGAGGTTGTGTTTTTATTCGTACTAAAGTTTCATAAATTTTGCATAACTACCTTTATTATTTAAATCTACTGCTTTAGTACTTTTTCAAGGTGAATAGTTATCAATTTCTGTTTTGCAATTTAAATACACACGCCCTCATTTTATTGATATTTTAAAATTTGTGTTTTTATTCGTACAAAAGTGTCGGACACTGCAAGCGGCTGCTTGTGTCGCTTGGACCTTAGGCAGGGACGTACTTAAGGGTGTGCCACAGGTGACGACGCACAGGGCCCCGCGTGGACAAGGAAATATTCTCTTTAAATAAAATAGAAAATTGGTTTTTAAAGTGAAATTTGTTTAAATCATTTGTTTGGGAAATTAGGATAGGAATATCATGTTAGTGTGTCCATTCTGACACAACTCCATGACGAATAGTACGATTGACATAAATTTCGGCTTCTTTCAATGAGAAATTATTCGCCCTTGCTTATAAAACCGTGAGTTTAAGCAAATAACGTACGGCGTGTGGATAATGGAATGTGGCGTCAGACAAAACCGCCTGTTTATCTTCCTTCTATTGACCACCAATCCCTATCAATACAATCTGTTGAAGTGCCATCTCACCCAAATTCCTTCGGACCTTGCTCCTACCTCTACCCTTGTGGCCCAGTGGATAAAGGTGTCAGCTGAGAATCAGAGGATTCCTGGTTCGATTATCTGCGACGGACTTGACTAAGATAAATAAAAAAGTAGTGATCTTGTGATCGGAGTGTTGCCAGCTTTGCTACAAAATACTAGAAAAGTCGTCCAGAATATCCACAAAAAATTATCGGCGTGTATACGGGACTGGTGTACTATAAATCTGATCGAGGTCCAGACGTCTATTGAAGGCGTTGGGTGCCTGTTCAGGTGTTTCCTCGTCATCTGACCATAGTTAAAAAATACGAGGCATCGTTCCCGGGTCTTTCCTTCGAGATAGGCCCCGAACCGTCGCCAATAGCCCACTGTGCAGCTCTAGTGCGACGTTATTTAAACAAAACAAACCAAACTATATAATAAAATTACGGGGCACGAAGGTTGGTTGGTTGGTTAATTAACGTCGCACTAGAGCTGCACAGTGGGCTATTGGCGACGGTTCGGGGCCTATCTCGAAGGAAAGACCCGGGAACGATGCCTCGTATTTTTGAACCATGGTCAGATGACGAGGACAACACCTGAGCTGGCACCCAACGCCTTCAATAGACGTCGGGACTTTGGACCCTGATCAGATTTATCGTGCACCAGTCCCGTATACACGCCGATAATTTTTGTGGATGTTTTGGACGACATTCTAGTATTTTAGTAGCGAAGTTGGCAACCCTCCGATCGCAATATCACTACTTTTTTACTATTCTTTAGTCTAATCCTCGAACAGGTTCGAACCGTGAATCCTTTGATTCGCAGCCGACGCCTTTATCCACTGGGCTATCCGGCCCCCCGTTATTTAACCAAAACCAAACCCACATATTCCCCTTTCGTTTTTTGACGTATAATTTAAATTTATTTAAATAAAACTGCTTTGCTACGGATTTTTAACTAAAAAAATAGTTTAAATATTTATTTAAAAAAATGAATTTAAAGGCAAAAGCTACAGCTAGTTGCTACAGATAGTGTATATAATGCGTCTGTTGATAAAAAGAAATCTGTTGTAATCTGTAATCTGTTGATAAAAAGAATGGTACAAAATTGGTCTTGCTATAAAAAAAAACTTAAAATCTTGTTCAAGGGGCTCCGTGGCTTCCTTTGAGGCCTCTGTGGCCGAGCGGTTAAAGGCATCAGCTGGGAATCCGAGGATTCCTGGTTCGATCCTAGGCGATGGACTTGACAAAGAAAAGTAGTGATCTTGTGATCGGAGGGTTGCCAGTTTCGCTACAAAATACTAGAAAAGTCGTCCAGAACATCCGCAAAAATTAACGGCGTGTATACGAGACAGGTGAACGATAAATCTGATCGGGGTCCAAAGTCCCGACGTCTATTGAAGGCGTTGGGTGCCAGTTCAGGTGTTTCCTCGTCATCTGACCATGGTTCTAAAATAACGAGGTGCATGTAAGAATGTGTATGTGTTCCCGGGCCTTTCCTTCGAGATAGACATCGAACAGTCGCCAATAGCCCATAGCGCGACGTTAATTAACCAAACCAAACCGTGGCTTGCTTTGCACAGGGACCGCTAAGCAGTGGCGGCTATTGGGTGCTAAAAGTGCGGGGGCAACATCCAGAGGAAACAAGAAATGCGTGGGGGGAGGACGCGGCTCACCTTCCTCTACATGATGGTATGCTATTTATCCCCATAAAATGGTTCCGTACTGATTTATTGGAGCGGAATCGTATACTGCAGTTTCGGACAACTTTCATTGCCCCCACGTGGTACAAAAATGTCATAGGGGTTGAATGGGTTTGCGACCATTGTCTGCAGAAATGGGGGAGGGAGGTATGTTCAGGGTGGTAACATAACCTGGAAATCAGGGAATTGTCATGGACTTTTTTTATTCTGGAAATATCAAGAAAAAGTCAGGGAAATTTTCGAAATTTCACAAAAAATCAGGGAAATTTTCAAATTTGGATCATTAAAACGGCAATTATCCTCCATTATGCACTCTATTCTGGGAAATTTAGTTGTTAATATTTCCTTTTAGTTCTGAAAAAGAATTTTTTTTTAAAAGTTTGGTTATGCACGTTTTCATATTTTCAGTTTTATTTTTTGTAAAAACGTGAACCACTGCTGAGGGAGCAGCAAAAGCAAAGTGCTTTGGACCTTTAAATTGTGAGCAACGTGTGAGGGGCTAATGAATGTGATTTATTGAAGATTGGAATAGGAAATATTAAGCATATAAAACATTTAAAATTATATCCAAAAGAAATAGTTGGAAAAATTTGCATTATCTGCTTACAGAGAACATGATTAATTACTATTATGCCTGCCACAATTGTATAATTTGTGTATCCATAAATTATTATTTAAACTGACAATAAGTATTGCTTATAAATTTTTATTTATAATGCAGTAAATTTATAGTATTGTAGCGTGGATAATTTCAACGGTTTTTAATGTAATTTTAAAATCAGGGAAATTTTGTGACACCATCATGGAAGTCAGGGAAATATCAGGGAACTTTTTTTCTAGAATTTTGTTGACACTCTGATGTTTTATTTTTAAAAAAGTGCAATATTAAAAGTGAGGGGCAACATCCGAAAAAAGTGCGGGGCAGCTGCCCCCCCTTGCCCCCCCCCCCCGAATCGCCGCCACTGCCGCTAAGGGCGGCCCTGGTCTTAGGCCCCTTCTTTTACCTCAAACTTCCTTCATCATTCGATATTAAAAACAACATTCAAAACCTTTCCAATTAACCAAACAACTCACCTTACGATCCGATCATCAAAAGATCCAATGCAATGAATATGCAGAGAACTCCCCAAGACCCAATCTCTTCTTCGCATACAGGAAATATTAGCCCGCACGAGGAATGGTCAACCAAACAAAAAAATTCTTCGATTCGACCCTGCCCATGACCTTCACTTTTTTATTTGGTCTTCTTTTTTTTTTAAAAGACGGGTTGGTTCGAAGGAATGAGGTCTCTGGGCAGTTATCCTGTTTCAATGGCGGCCAAAGATGTTGTTTTTATTTTTTAGTTCGTTTCATCTGACTTCTGCTTGGATTCGCGTGCCGAGGAAGCGTCTAGTTAAGTGGTGAGAGGGAAAGAGTTAAAAGAGTGCGCTCATATATCGGAAGCAGTTGACTATAGTAATTTGTTTATATCAAAGTAATTTTGGGAATTGTGTTTGATATGTTCATTGTGTCTATCATAATTATCCGAAATGCCGTCTTCTCTAGAAAAGTATGATTAGGGGAGGGGTGAACACCCCCATAACCCCTCTTGATGACAACCCTGGACCGGCTTGGCCTAGGCTTTAAATCATCGGATTCATGTCTAGTTGATCGTCATCTGACCATGGTTCAAAAATACGAGGCATCGTGCCTGGTCTTTCGTCCGAGATAGGCCCCGAACCGTCGTCAATAGCTCACTGTGCAGCTCTAGTGCGACGTTAATTAATCAATCCAATCAAGCAACGTTAATTCAACCAGAGCTTGATTCAATGACTTGAACGGAATTTGAACGTTTGACCAGAACGTTAATTCAATTCCGCTTGCAATCGGAGTCTTGCAGATTAATCCATCATGTAGAGATGGGACTGGTGTGCATTAAATCTGTCATGGTCACACAGATGTGGACTTCTTCGCCTAATCAGGATTTAAAAATACGAATCAGTGTTCCCGTGCCTTTCTTTCGAGATAGCCCCCGTACCGTCGCCAATGGCCCTTTGTGCAGCTCTAGTGGGACATTAATTAACCAACCAAATGTCGTGGTCATACATCTTCATGCCTATATCAGGTTACGTGGGATGCCAGCTCAAGTGTTGTTCTCGTCCTCTGGCCATTCGGTATTCTTGCGACCATGTCTATTGTGTCGTCATCTAACCGTAGTTCAAAAATACGAGGCAGTGTTCCCGGGTCTTGCTTTTGTGATTGACCCCGAACCGTCGTCAATAGCCCAGTGTGTAGCTCTAGTGCGACTTTAATTCAACCAACTCTTCCGATCAGACTACTGTGGTCTCAAAATTTGCTTGTGATATTTCATAATAGTCTGGCAACAATATCAATTGTAAACAATTAATAAGTAATTCATTAAATTACATAGGTTTGTATTCTCCTAAAATTCATGTTATCAATAATATATGTTACTGTTTCTATTCACTAATTTTTTGGGGCACCATTAATCTATTTTTAAAAAAATTGCTCGACGAGGATTTTTAAGTATTCGTGATATTAAACCAATGTTGGGGACTTATAAATTGCCTAGGTCTCCCCACATGATTATCGTAGTTATATATTGTGGTAAGTCAAATTATATCTATATTACATTGCTTTCGTCGAATGTTATTCTAAAATTTTAAATACAAAACAAAAATAATCTTTTTCAAATATAAATTTTCAATACGCACTAAAGTATTTTTTAAATGTATAATAATTGTGCTTAAGCATGCATAAATAGTTAAATACTTGTATATTATTAACCGTGAGGCCCAATATATTTTGTATTTTATGGAATCAGAATCTGTTATCGTAATCACATATTTTTTGTGCACAATTTCAACTACAGTTCCGTTTTAAGAGTGAATTTTTTTACAATGAAAATTGCGTTTCGTGCAGAATTCCAACAAGCGGTCATTAAATAGAATGTTGAGCGTGAATGCAAAATTGAATAGTTAGTGGCGCGTTTCTGAAATAAAACTTTTTGGGATTTTTTTTACTGAATGAGTTTTATATGCAAAGCACATATTTTTAGACACAATCTTGTCAATTGCCTTTCCATCAGCTAACAAATTAAGTTTAAAAATGTACGTTTTTATAGTAAAAATATATTTTATTGCAGATACCGACAATGTTAACTAAGACTCTAAAAAATGTAACCCAAAGACTATATTACTTATCAAAGATAGAATATTTTTCTTTGTTTCCCGAAAATTTGAAATAGTACACTTAAAGAGGTTCTGCACTAAACAATTCAATTTCGAAAGACAAAATTCATATTTTTCACACAATACGTTTTATATTAAAGATTTTTCTTAAATCTTTATTATTTTTCAATTAAAAAAATATTAATTCAATAAGACGAGTTTCACCAGTTTATTTAAGCACTCACTTTTAAAAATTAATAATTAGTTTTAAAAGGATAAAATATTTTTTAAACAAAGAATGTAGTCTGCGTCTTCAATAACCTCAAAGACTTCTACTCCGAGATTCATAATTTTTTTTAAAAAAATTATAACTTTTAAATAATCACGATTAGGATTTAATCTGACTTGGATATTTTTCATTAAATATTCTTATTTCGCAAAAAAATACAATGACTTAAAGTTTAAGAACAATTGTTTTGAATATTAAAAAAAATCCATATTTTTACTTATTTATACTGCATATAATATTTTTAGATTTTATATTCAAAATTAGAGTGGCCGAGTATTTGGAATATCAAGCTCATAATCGCTGCTGGTCGATGACTTTGAATTTCGACTGAGTGCACGAGCTCGTGATCGGAGGATTGCCAATTTCGGTTTTCATGATCCACAAAAAAAAAAAATAACCCGCCGTATATAGGGTACTGGTGCACATTAAATCTGTTGTGATCTAAACCCGAGGCCCATTGCTCTCTTAAATGGAACATGAAACATCAAATCGAACTCTTGCATGCACTACAAATTTATTGAAATACGTCAACAACTATTGAGTATTATTAATATATATTCATTAAATTTTCTATTTTCAATTTTTTTTTCTGTTCTGTTTTTTTTACTAAAGTATGCTTATATAAGTATGCTTATATAAGTATGCTTATATAAGTATGCTTATATAAGTATGCTTATATAAGTATATAAGTGTGCTTATATAAGTATGCCTATATAAGTATATAAGTATGCTTATATAAGTATTACTAAAGTATGCTTATATAAGTATTACTAAAGTATGCTTATATAAGTATTACTAAAGTATGCTTATATAAATATTACTAAAGTATGCTTATATATATATTATAAAATATTTTTATGGTGAGTGATTGCCCCCCCCCCCCCCCCCTTCACCAGGAATCGAAAATGTAAGCCCATGGACCTAATTGGTAATCGGACCTTGAGCTCAGGTGTCATTCTTGTCATCTGTTTATATTTCAAAATTCGAGGGCAGGGTTCCCGATTGGTTTAGTTAATTAACGTCGCATTAGAGCTGCAGAGTGGGCTATTGGCAACGGGTCGGGGCCTATCTCGAAGGAAAGACCAGGGAACGATGCCTTATATTTTTGAATCATGGTCAGATGACGAAAACAACACCTGAGCTGGCACCCGACGTAGCCTCAATAGGCGTCAAGACATAGGACCCCGATAAGATGTATCGTGCACCAGTACCGTATACACGCTAGTATAATTTGTTGGATGTTCTGGACGGCGTTCTAGTATATTTGTATCGAAGCTGGCAACCCTCCGATCGCAAGATTACTACTTTTTTTTTTTTTTTTACTTTTCTTTGTCAAGTCCATCGCACGGATTCGAAACAGTAATCCTCCGATTACTAGTTGAACGCTTTTATCCACTGGGCCACTTGAGGTCGGCAGTGTTCTCGAATCTTTCCTTCGAGATAGATCCCGAAACGTCGCCAATTGCCCATTGTGTAGCTCTAGTTCGACCACTGATTGACTTAAGCCAATCAGTTGACTTAAAGCCAATTGAAGGGGTAACAACTGTACGCCACTTTCATCGTTACCGCAATATTTCGTATATTTTTCATGTTAAAAGAAGCTGACATGTATTGGGTTTTGGCTGAGTGTGTTTCAATTTCCTTTTGAAACCCCTTTTAAATGCTATCTTCTATTAAAACAGAAAGTCATTTGCAAGTCAAAGTGGTCAAAATGCAAGAGCAAAAACTATTTTTTGGCGATATAAAAATTAATTCTATAAGATGAAAAATATATATTTATATACATTTAATATTTCTACAATGCTATGGTATTATTAAACACCAATAAATCACTTTTAAAAAAATGTGGTACAGTATGACTGCTTCCACATTAGCTTCAACGCGCTTATAGAGGAAACAAGTTTTGAGCTTTCCAGAAGTTACAGTTAGAGTTCATTGGGTGAAGCATTTATTCAACCAATCAAAATTAGGGAAATTTTTCTGCATTGGGTTCTACATAACCCCAAATACAACTCGAGAAAAGGAAATTAATTAATATATTTGTAATATATGTTCATTTTTCTAAGCATTCCAACACGCCCCTCAATGATTTATGTGAGAAACTGTATCCAATTGTCCATTGTTTCATTTGGCACGTTTATTCCTTTAATCTTCTCTTCAGTTCTGCTTCATCTAGTTCCACATTCTTTTTTAAGGTGTGCACATTTGAGGTGCGGAGGTCCGACAGTCTTTTCCCGAGAACAATTGCTCTCCTGATTAATGGGTCTTTTCTCTGTAATTCTTCTTAATGACCATTGTAATTAAAAAAAAGAAAGATATCGGTATTTTATCATCGTTTCTTCTCTTTGTCGTGGGGTATCACTATCCGTCAAGGTAATACCACTGTGAAGATTTGCCAAGTCAATTTATCATTGTTGTCATAGCAACAAAAAAGTAAGTAAATTTGCATCTGGAAAAGGAATAAGTGATTTGGATGTTTATTATTCGAACAAGCTGTTTGGCCCAGCGTTGCTGGGCCAACTTCAATTATCCGAACTCCAGTTATCCGGATCAAACAAATGCGAATTAACAATTCTTCGACCGAACTTACCTCTAGTTTCTACGGCGTGTATACGGTACTGGTGAACGGTAAGTCTGATCGGGATCTAATGCCCTGTCGTCTATTGAGGTTGCGTCGGGTGTCAGCTCTGGTGTTGTCCTCGTCATCTGACCATGGATCAAAAATACGAGGCATTGTTCCTGGGTTTTTCCTTCGAGATAGACCCCGAACCGTCGTCAATAGCCTAATTTTGCAGATCTAGTGCGTCGTTAATTTAACAACCCTCCCCCCCCCAAAAAAAAAAAAAAAACGAACCGTCGTCAATAGCATAATTTTGCAGCTGTAGTGCGTCGTTAACTAACCAAACCGGATCAAACAAAGCGGATCACTAATCCGGATCGCTTTAAGAAAAAAATTAGTAAAATCCACATCAATTTTTTTAGGTGATAATTAATAAGCATTAAATTACATTCCATACCAAAGCAATTTTATTTTTACTAAAACCCATCTTTTTTCGTGAATTTCCATATTATCCGAATGGGATCTGGCCTAAATTGATTCAAATAATCGGCGTTACACTGTACATTAAAAAAAATAGTGCCCCCGCCGGGACTCGAACCCACGCTCTATTGTTCCGAAGTCTCATGAGCTACCGACTAAGCTACAAAAGCACGTTATAGTTATTAGAAGTATTTTTTAAAGATGTTTCTTTATGCATACTTTCTAAAATTGTTAAAATCATTTAAAGTAACTACTTGGAATTTTACAAATCCGAGCCTCAGGTGCGCAACTTGAGAATGAATAGTACTTATATAAAAAAATTCAGCTTTTTATACGCAGAGGAAGTATGTGTTTTGCGACCCGCAGACACACTTTGTTATGTTATTATATGTACAGTCAAGTACTCTAATATGGGGCATCTTTTAATATCAGATTTAAATACAAGCTATAAAAATATACAGCTTGATAGTAATCATTATGTACAAATACTGGTATGTATCAATTCTATTTGTATCATGAATTAAAACAAATCGCTCTTTCAAATACTATTTAAGTAAAAAAAAAATATGTGTACTAAGTACTATGTGTACCAGGGACCCCTAATTTTCACATTTGCTTCTTTCCGTGACCTACGAGATAGGAGGGGCGTGACCTCCGAGATAGGAGGTCACACCCCTTTCTGGGTATGTATACGTTTTAATTTATATATGAAAGGGAAGGAAAGAAAAAAATCAGAAATTAATTTGCGTTAAATATGTTTGAGCATTACAAAAAAAAAAAAAAAAAAAAATCAACACATACAGAATATTAGGAATGCTCATTTCTTATTAACATATTGTATTCAATTATTTAAAGTGTGTTTTATCCCAATGCCATTAAGGGGCAAGGATTTTAGGGCATTAAAAAGTTAGATTTGATCTGGCACGTAGGTAAGGGGGGTTCAAACCCCTCCCATTGAGAGTCAAGAAAAAAAATAAAAATCGAAAAACTGTAAAAATCATAAAAATTTCAATTTCTCATATAATATTTCTTATTGAGTAGCATGAGGATATCCCTGGTATTTTCCGGAGTCTTACCTCGGAAAATAGTTTTCAAAAGGAGTCAAAAACATGTTTTGAGGTCATTTTTATCTCAAACTAAGCCTAACATGTCATCATCGTGTTTCATTATTTAGTATTTGGATTTCGGCTACAAAGGGAAAATATCGTTAAACTGGCCCGTATAAACAAGATGCTCCTAACATATATTATTCTAAACAAGGGTTCTCATAATTTAAAGTTCTTCTCTAACGTATTTTCTATTTAGGAGTGATCTTTACTAATTTTAAAAATAGGTAATGACTGATATTGGTAACGATTCCATGAAAACTATATGATGTTGCTGTTTCGATATTTTTCTGCTAATGTACTTAATGTACCATGTACTGCTGTGTGCTTAAATAAAAATTAATAAGTTTTTTAAAAAATGGGGGTGAGGGGGAAGTTTTTAATTTTTTGGGGGAACAGTTGCTGAACCCCTCCCATGAAAAATCTATACCTACGTGCCTGGATTTGATGTTCCAGGTTCTATTTGAGAGCAATGGGGCCCCAATTGAAAAGCGGGCATCCCTTGCTTCCCTTTTTTAATCGGGCCCTTAACATATCCCCATTTTACAAATGCCGATTCAAATGTATGTATATGCTACTTCGTATTATAACTTTTCGAGAAAAATTTCATGCTTTTCTTATTAATTTTTTCTGAATATCATCTTCAGCAACAAAAAAATGCAATTATAATAAATGTAAAGAAGAATATCATTAATTTGTTTTATTGAAATATGAATAATTACCTTATAACGCCTTACTAAATGTCTTTTCAATTTATGTCCAACTGAAAACATTTGTCAGACTAACCAAAGCCTTGAACCTTTCAGAATCGAATCCAATACTTCTGTCCTATAAAACTTCTTCGACCGAGCACGTTGTCACGCTTCATAAATCATTCGACAAAATTAGTTTTTTTTGTTCGACACATCCTGTGAGATGCTTTTCGATTCGCAACCACCAGAGTACAACTATTTTTTTCCCTCATCGACTGTTCTGAAAACGCATCTGTCCCAGTCAACAGAGCTAAGCTCCAGATGACAAACTCGAATTACCATCCATCGAAGATTGCCTATTTCTTTATTAAAAACGGCCCAAGGCACACCAGTGGCTGTTTAGGGTGCATGGTACCCCCTGTACCCCCCCCCCCCTTGCAATCCAAATCCTTCTCTGCACATCCGTCACTGTCGTTTCAACAAGTGCTTCAGATCTGTCTTTAAAGGAACCGGTCGGACTCGAGACCGACTATGGAATTAACATCGGACTTAGCACTGGGTCCACCCTCCCTCCCTCTTTGATGGATGCTCAGGCCCCCCCCCGACTGGAATTGAGATTGACTTCGGAATTCCATTTATTACAGAGTTTATCTCGTGTTTTCGTTTTTGTGATTCGAGAAAGTTTGTCAGAATGTTTGGGTGACAATCTCCGGTGGAAGTCATGTAAATGATACTATGTATATTCGATTGCATGGCTGTTTAAAATTCACCCCTAGTCCATTTCGCTTGGAGAGCCGGCTTCCATTGACTACATTGCATAAAAGTTTACACGTGGCAATTCATCTATATATACTGTTGAATTAAGGTGACTATTAGGTAGCCTTGATACGAGGTATTTTAAATAACTATGATTATATTAGCTAATTTCACTGTTCTGCTTAAGGATATAGACACAGTCATTTTTTAAAAACATTTTGACATACAGGTTCATCTGTATAGAGCCTTACATTTGCCATAGTCAATTATCAGTTTTTACCAACTTTTTTAGAGTCAAATTTGAGTCTGGTATTTTACCAGTTTTTTCCCTCTTGGATGAGAAAAAGTTTTAACAGGAAAATCGCCAACCCGACCAGAAGTAAAATTTATTATAATTTTGCAGTTTTTTTACAATAGTTTACCAAGGTTCGTTATCCCGTTCAGTGAAACAAACGTTCTTGCATTGATAATATATATAGCTCTTCGTTATTAATTCAACGATTAAAATTACATTCCATGAATGATCTGTTCACTCATTGACCTACTAATTATATTCAATGAATCGGGACGCTTGTCCTTGACTGTCTCTGTGATTTATTCCCCAACATTTTTTATGCCAACGCGGACCATAAGAATGTCGGTAAATTCTTGTAGACTTGGCGAACTTGTGAAACATTTGGCTTTTTTTTTTAAAGTGAAACTTCTTATTTTCATTTAAAAAAAAAAAAGTCAAATGTTTCAAAAATTCGCCAACAGGTTAGGATTTTGCCAAGTCTACAGAAATTTACCAATATTGAAACCCTGGAAATATCTGGTAACCCTCAAAGTTGGGAAATTCAACTTCTAAAAATCCCCGGGTTGGGAAAATCTATGCCTGAAGAAAATTAATATTATTGGCAAATGAAAGCTTTTGAAGATTACAAATTGGCCCAACTTGTAAGATTACATTTAAATTGGACCTCAGAACGCACTCTGCATTGGAATATGGGCGCGACAAATCAATGCTTGTGTGAGAACTGTTTGATATTACGTAAAATATATAAAAAAAGATGAAAAATTTCGATAAGTTGGAAATGGGAATTTTTGAAACTGTTGAGTTGGGAATTTCAAATAGTTAAGTTATTGGGAAATTTCTTGTTTCAACCCCCCCCCCCAAAAAAAAAAAAAAAAAATTATGAGACGGCACTGGTTGCCTTTTTTGAGGATTATTCAAGACAACACAACAGCTTGAAAACCTTGTTTCCTTTTTTACCATTTAGCTAGCTATCTCCGACTCGTTTTGTTTCACACTGCAGTCTAACCAGCTCCGAATTGACAATAATTTACCAAAATTAAACCAATACTTACATATAGTCTACTAAACATTAGCTGAATTACATTACTGAATTATCTCGAATATCGGGTAAGATTTAATTTTATTTAATATATACTAGCATGCTCGTGAGATAATTATCACGTGAACAACCCCCCTTCACACCCACCCACACTCATTCGTTATAAGGACGAAATATATTACCATGTTTCTTATAGCCAAAATATCATGAAAGTTTAACGTTTCTGCTCGTTTATAGATGGCAGCATTATCCACGGTTGAAAAAAACGTCTTTATTAATTGTTTTAAACACATTTTTTTTTATAAAAAAAAAACTTTAAGAAAAACATTTATGAGATGAAAATACGATTCATCCTCCATGAAATTATCTGTTCTTTTTGTACTTCATGTGTTAAGATTCCTTGGGGGCGATCTTTACAACATAAATAATATATTTGGTATCTACATCTTGATCATACTGAATAAAATGTTACTCTGAATTTAAGTTGTGGAATTAAATTAATACATGCACTTAATGTTAGGTGTCCAGTGTTAGAGCGATAAATCCCCCTTTGTTCCTTTAGAATCACAGTTGTGCATCATTAGATGACGCAACTTGTGACATTTCAATTTCTAACCTGAACTATGCAAATTGTATTCATTTGCATACTTGACCTCTTGAATCGCGGCGCTGTCTATAGCAATATTTGAATGCGTTCCACTACCAAACAACAATGGCTCACATTATAACATCCTACTTAACAAGATTTTCATAACCAGTTTTGTTTAAAAATTACAAAACCGAAGAAAGTGATTTAAACTAATCTGGTCATGTTTCCGAACACTTTCAACGCAAAACTTTCGTCGCTTTCTTCCGCGAAACGGCGCGTGTTGACGAGATCCGAAATAAATATTTTGCGTTCAACGACGACGAATTGATGAATCCCATAAACGGTTTGTCATTTCAACCCTCGTTGTATTCCATAGTTATCACAATTCATTACCAACCAGCTTCTTTGAATGAGAATTGATGAGTCTGGTCAGGAGCATTATTATATTTAACCGCTCTTTCTTGGAAGCCATATCGAAGAAAGCGAAGCGTCCTCGTGCCCCAATTCATCATTTATAGTTCAATAAGTCATCTTTCCCAGAAAGAGTGGTATTAAATTTTAACTTGTTTATCTAAGACGTTATTATTGTTTTTGTTATTATTATTATTATTATAGTATGTAGAATAGCTTGTTGTTTGGATGCTTACTTGTATGCATTCCTCTGCCTCTATTTCTTCATAACCATACTAAAATATTTTGTATTTCGGCTTGTGCAAGTTTTTGCTGCTTGTGCTTTCTCCAGAACATTCGAATTGCGTAAACACATTCTCATAAATAGATATATTTTATTGCCAGAAAAGTAAATATCAACACCGATTCTGGAATTCTGTTTCAAGGAATGGTGTTGTTTTTGATGCAGGAGCATGCAATTTCTATGGACAATACCCTTAAAAAATGATATGGAAAGGAATAAATGTTGGCAAATATTGACGCTAAACAGACGCGCTGTTTTTCATAGTTTTATGTCTGACTTTTCTATTTACTAAAAAAAAGGTTTTGATAAGTTTTAACTGTGTGATTGCATTGAAGGTCGTGAGCCTTAAAAGCTATCGGTTTTATTTCAGTGATTCGTTATTTTTTGGTTTGTCTGGTACTAAACTGGAATGCGTACATTGAAATTGTATACAACATAGATCAATCTAGTTCCAGACTAGCCAAATATATTCATTTGAAAAAGTAAAGGATACTTCCTATTTGTGGCGATATTCCCCAAATGTCTAATCGCGATCGAGTGAAACTTAATATACAACAGTATCAAAGTTTATACAACGTAAAAACCAGATAAATATCAATATAAGTAATACATTAGGGAGAAACATATTCTTGATTCTCCCCAAATCGTTATTCGACAAGAATTACGATATAAACAAAGTCTGGAAAATCTTAAAAGGATCCCTTTCAAGCAGCTGGAGCAACTGGAGTGCTGGTTTCGAGATTCTTTTTTTAAACGATCGCGCAGACTTCCATAGTTTTGATAGAGGATCTGCTACTACTCAGAAATACAAATTCTACATATTTAATTCAAGTTTAGCAAAATCTTTACTGGCCAACGTGAGTTAAAAACAACTGTGGCCATTCTTAGCGCTTGTTGGCTAATAACATCGTCCAGAGTATGCGTGTGTGACACAAGTTGCTACATTCCTCAATAAAGTTTTAGCACCGCGTTTTATTTGCTGTAATTTTACCAATTTGTGACATCCCATTTTAACAGGCAAATTTTCCAATGCGATTAACTTTAAAAAAAAAAAATATATTTTTTCCATATTTATCCCGTTTTTATGTTATGCATTAAGTTTCGCACGATTACGATTGCCCATTAGGCAGTTGGGAAATATCTGCACGAATAGGAATTATTTAATTTTGTTTTGCACATGAGGGTATACAAATATACTGCAAATGAATGGCCCAGATGCGAAAACAGCTGCATGCTCTTTTAACAATTTTGAGAAATTAACGAAAACCCGTAGGACGATATAATTACTTTTAATATATAACTACTTATGACTTAACTACTCTGGGATTTAGAAACAAAAGAGTACAAATTAAGGGAAAATACTCTCGAAGGGTAGAAGTCAAAAGCGGAGTTCCACAGGGTTCTGTATTGGGGCCATTGTTGTTCATTATTTTTATTGATGATATTAGTAAGAACGTTGCAAGTAGAGTTAGCATCTTTGCGGACGACTTAAAAATCATGGGCACCGTAAACAGCGTAGAACAGGTAGTGCAATTGCAGGTCGATTTAACTAAAATTTCAGAATGGGCTGTTTGTTGGGGTATGTCATTTAATATTAAAAAATGAGGGTTATTTTTACTTTTAATATATAACTACTTACGACTTAACTTCTCTGGGATTTAAATTTTTTTTTTGTTCTTTTATTGTAATATAGAAACTGATGCTTAAAGGACAAAGTAGCTAATAGCACAAAAGCCTAATTTTTAGAATTTTTTGGTATAACTTCTTTTGCATCTGGAGTACTCAAATAGACAATATATATTTACAATACCAACAGTTGATAATACAAATAGACCAATAGCCAACCAAGTTTACTTTTCAGAAAATGACCTCAGTCTTGAGTTTCCCCAAATCGTCATATCGGTAATTTATGAAGTTTTTCTTTCGATAATTAGTTGATTACGCATCTCGTATGGATTATTGGTATTGTGATAGCTTGTCAAGCTGTGTACATAGATATGAATAACTCAAAACATAAAAAAACACTTGGTTCGTTTTTGTATTTTCAGTCCTACATATCCCCTGACGCTGTACAATAATTTCGAAATTTTATTATACATATTATTTATATAGTAAAGATCCCTTTTACGCCCTTTAAATACAACGTATCTTAACACTTGAGGTATCAAAAGAAAGAGAATTTTATGGACCAGTGACAAATCGTTCCCATTTTAGAAGAGTTATATTAACTTGGTTTTTATTTTGAGGCGGGTTCATGTTCTGTTATTAAAGGAAATTAATATATAGGCTACAGAGCAATTATTTTTAAATAAAAAATGTAATTTATGTAAGTGACAGTTATAATGTAATCGAATGCATAAATTTATTTTTATAATATATAATGAATTACAAATAACAACATGCGTGCATAGTACACGACTTATTTGATAGTCCTTTAAAAAAAAAAAAAATCCAAACCCCCATGATCTTGAGTACCTTCACTGTAACAGTCTATGCTAAGCAACGTTTACGGCTGCCCAACTATGATTACAAGTTTAAATTCAACAATAGAAATGAAAATTGTCTGACAATTTTAAGTTTTAAGCAATAGTTTAACTTTTTAACATACTTTTGATTTTTACTTGGTTTTATAAAATCTTTATAAAAAAACATTAAAAGAGAAGCATTACCTTCTCTAGTCACAAATTTTCCATGTGTTGTTTCATTTTATTAACACAAACTTGTTAAATTGCACGGCTGCCCATTAAAAATTGTCAACTGTCAATTTTTAATTTACTACTGCCCTTTATACATCGATTGTCCATTTAAACCACGATTGCCCATTGAAACTACGATTGTCCATTGAAACTACGATTGTCCATTGAAACCACGACTGCCCATTGAAACCACGATTGTCCATTGAAACCACGACTGCCCATTGAAACCACGACTGCCCATTGAAACCACGATAATCCATTGAAACTACAACTGCCCATTGAAACCACGACTGCCCTTTAGAATAAACCCTTCGAAAAGAAAAGTACGTTGACCGCTTGACACATTTTAACGTTCTTTGAAACAATTTATTTGATAAAAATTAGAATTTTCTGTTGCTATTTTGAAAGATAAGACATTTTACAGTTTTCCTGAAGAATCTATCCTGTTTGCCTTATCAAGACGCTTTCTACTCTCACTTTTTATATTTTTAACCCCGTTTGAACGGCATAAAAATCTCAATTGTTCAGTTCGCAGTTTTTTCTCTTTTTCCTAAACAAAGGCTTTTCTCCTTTCGTGACCAATTGCTTTGGTGTTAAAATTGAGCTCGAATTCGAAACGCATTTTTGAACGTCGGATTTAGAGGTAGAAAAATATAATTTTTTTTTTCTCTTTGTAAATTATATTTTGAAATTATTTGCTCTGGTTTCAGGGTAAGGGAAGTGGGTCAAAGAATGAAACATAAGCTTTTTTTTTTTTACTTTTCGCGTTGAGAAGGTAAGAATCCTTTCAAACTACTGCCATGACTGTTATGTTTCAAAAATATAAACCTTTGAAGAAAAATAGACTCGAGTAGAAATAAAACTTATAAAACTTTTCAAAGTACAATATATTGTTTAATTAATTTTTTAAAAAATATTTTTCTACTATGATAGGTGTAATCTATATTTCGAAATAATTTATATTCCTTTTTTGATGAATGAAATTTAAAACCCTCTTTCAAAGATGTCTTGATTTCGCATACTTACAAAGAAATTCAAAGTTTCAAAAGGTATTTTAATTATAAAATTGCAGCCGAACTATGGGTTTGTATATGGTTATATTTAAAGATAATTTTATATAAGGTAATAACTTTCAAAAAGTGTTTACTTTATAAGTCAAAGATCGCGTCAATGAAAACAACAAAATAATTTCCTAAAATTACAACAAATAGAAAATTAGAATTTTGTTAACTATTCAAATTTTTATGCCATTGAGATGCGATTTCAATTACAAAAATATTTTTGTACAAATTATCCAAACAAACTTATACTTCATTTTCTTGTTATCAACCTGTTGCAAAAGTCCATTATACCTAATATGAACATACAGCAAAAAATTAGTAAGTTGATCGTCCTCTCTATCTTATTATCATTAATCCGTTACAGTGTCGTCACACATTTTTTTTTTATGTGGGTTGAAACAAGAAATTTCCCAACTTAACGATTCAGAATTCCCAACTTACGATTCGAAATTCCCAACTTACGATTCGAAATTCCCAACTTACGATTCGAAATTCCCAACTTAACGATTCGAAGTTCCCAACTTAACGATTCAGAATTCCCAACTTAACGATTCGAGATTCCCAACTTACGATTCAAAATTTTCAACTTAACGATTGGAAATTCCCAACTTAACGATTCGAAATTCCCAACTTAATGATTCGAAATTCCCAACTTAACGATTCGAAGTTCCCAACTTAACGATTCGAAATTCCCAACTTAACGATTCAGAATTCCCAACTTAACGATTCGAGATTCCCAACTTACGATTCGAAATTTTCAACTTAACGATTGGAAATTCCCAACTTAACGATTCGAAATTCCCAACTTAACGATTCGAAATTCCCAACTTAACGATTCGAAATTCCCAACTTAACGATTTGGTATTCCTAAATCAACAGTGCTAAAAATTCCCAGTCACAACTTATCGATATTTTTCAACTTTTTTATATTTATATTAGGTAATCTTAAACAGTTCTCTCGAAAGTATGGATTTGTTGCACGCATGTTCCAATGCAGTGTCCACTCTGAATTCTAATTTAAGTTTAATCTGACAAGTTTTACAATTTCTAATTTTTGTAAATGCAAATGCAAACCTACCAGGTTCGATGCATTTCCTGTAGTTCGGAAGACTCAAGGAGAAGAGACATCTTTTAAAAACTTAACTAGTTTTTATTTACATTCCCAAACAATACTTTTTGTGGAGGAGCTGAATTTTATCCAACCATACTCAATGGCGGCCTGGTGCTCTCTCTGTTCGAAATCCGAACCGAAACCTTTCAAGTGGAAGATGCCACATTCCAAACCCAAATGGGGCCTCTCAGCACAGTGAATCATGCCCCAAGTGGGCCGGTTTGCAACATTCTCCCACCTTTGAGTTTAAACTTATAAACTCAAATTTTACTAACTACAGCTCTCCCCACAAAAGCAAAGTCAAATATACAAAAAGGATACAAAAATATATACAAATACACACATATTGTTCATTGAAAACAAAAACAATGAATTATTTGCTAACTAAAAGAATGCTTACTAATCAATGCTAAAATATATATACATATAAATTTAAATGCAAGAAAAGTATAAATTGAAAAAAAATATTCTAAATATTAAATTCTCTTAAGTTTCATTCTTAATAGCTCAAAAGATCTGGTGCATTCACAGTTCGACCACTTTGGCACGTTACCAGCGTTAAGAGTTTGTTGTGAGATACAAAGAGTCTTAAATTTCTAAATAAGAAGGGACATATTCATAATACAATTTGTTTCACTACATCATTATGTACAGTTAACACTTTTTAGTTACTCGGAACTACTTATCTCTTTATCTACACTAGAAGGCCACCTGGATTCTGAATTTCAGAGCCAAGATGGACCCTCCCACCATTTTAATTGTTTCAACTTTTCAGTTGAACAACCACGAGATATGAGGTTGGCAGCTTTTTATACACCTGGTATATGATGCCACAACTGAGGAGGATCAGTCACAGAAAGAATGTACTTAATTCTATTTAACACTAACGTGCACCGAAAACTGTTGAAACTGTTTCTAACAGCTGTAGAAGTGTCCATCGAATAGAATGGACGACTTCCAGTGACCTCCAAGTCACTTAAACTTGGGATACAATCATCAACACTTAGATGATTGGCAGTTGGAGAAAGATCACGGGGCACTATATTCAAATGATGATTTATGGTGGCACTTAATTGAAATGGTGAGCATTTTACACCAAAACAAACATTTGTATGACGATAAGTTATTGACTTACCCGAGTTTACACTATCAGATGCACTAAGTAGAAGGTTTGGCACTTTTTCCAAACATTGATTCGGAGACGATAATCCCTTCTGTTTACAACTTGCATCATACACAAGCCTTTCCGGCATTCGCCGCACTGGGTCGGGGGGGATGAAGTCGGCTGAGGGGGTCGCTACTTCGACCGGGAAGGAATCGTCTCGGATTCGAATAGCATCTTCATCTGTCGTCGAGACCTTCAATACTGGGACGGGGGGGATGAAATCGGCTGAGTGGGTCACAACCGCGGCCGGGAATGAATCTCCTCGGATTCGAACGCGATCTCCATCCCTCGACGAGGTCGTCAATTCTTTTAGATGTATTGTAGCTCGGACACGGCAAGCTATAAGCTTCTCTTCATATACTTCGGCAGCATAGCATTCTTTATTGAAGTCTTCTTGGCTGCATCCCTCTTCCTGACCCTGCAGGAGTTCCTGGAACACAACGTCTAGGGCAAAGAGTTTTTTGGCTTTTTCTTCTAGCTGTTTCAAAGCTATTTGGACATTCACGGCTTCAGCCATTTCCGTTATAAGCTCACGTAAGAGCTTAACGGCCTTTGTGAATGAACCTCGCACGGCTGTGCGTCTTTGTTTGAGAGATTCCATTGTCTCTTTTTCCTCGAGTCCCTGTTCGGGCGCCATAATTTTGTAAATGCAAATGCAAACCTACCAGGTTCGATGCATTTCCTGTAGTTCGGAAGACTCAAGGAGAAGAGACATCTTTTAAAAACTTAACTAGTTTTTATTTACATTCCCAAACAATACTTTTTGTGGAGGAGCTGAATTTTATCCAACCATACTCAATGGCGGCCTGGTGCTCTCTCTGTTCGAAATCCGAACCGAAACCTTTCAAGTGGAAGATGCCACATTCCAAACCCAAATGGGGCCTCTCAGCACAGTGAATCATGCCCCAAGTGGGCCGGTTTGCAACACTAATCATCCCTCGCTTTCATTTGCTAATAATATTCATTTTCTCCAAGCATAAATTTTCCCTACTCAGGGATTTTAAAACTCGAAATTCCCAACTTAACGATTCGATATTCCCAACTCAACATTGCTAAAAATTCCCAGTCCCAAATTATTGACATTTTTCAATTTTTTTTATAGATTAGGGAATATTAAACAGCTCTCTCGAAAGTATTGGTTTATTGCACGCATTGTCCAATGCAGTGTCCGCTCTGAATTCGAATTTAAGTTTAATCTGACAAGTTTTACAATTTCTAATCTTCCCTCGCTTACATTTTCTAATAACATTAATTTTCTTCGGGGATGGAGCCCCAGTTGCTCAGTTGGTAAGGCGTTCAGCTACTAATCAGAGGATTGGTGGTTCGAATCCGTGAAATGGACTTGACATAGAAAAGTAAAAAAGTAGTGATCTTGCGATCGGAGTGTTGCCAGCTTCGCTACAAAAATACTAGAAAGTCGTCCAGAATATCCAACAAATAATACTGGCGTGTATACGGGACTGGTGCACAATACATCTGATCGGGGTCCAAAGTCCCGACGTCTATTGAAGGCGTTGGGTGCCAGTTCAGATGTTTCCTCGTCATCTGACCATGGTTCTAAAATAACGAGGTGCATGTATGAATGTGTGTGTAAATGTGTATGTGTTCGCGGGTCTTTCCTTCGAGATTGACCCCGAACCGTCGCCAATAGCCCACTGTGCAGCTCTAGTGCGACGTTAATTAACCAAAACAAAACAAAACCAATTCTTCGGGGATGTTCCCCCCTAAACCCCTGGTGCGACGGACCTAATCCGTTATACTTCCAACTGACTCAGAAACGGATAAAATTTGGATTTCCAAATATCGCCATCACCGTTGTCATGTTTTTACCAATCTAAGGGCTATGCAATTACCAGCATAACAATCTGATAGTCTGGTAAACAACAGATTATTTTCTTCCTATTTTTTTAAAAAATTATGCCGCACCCTCTCAAATACCATTGATTCCATTGTAAACTAATGCCACTGTATCTCGTTTGGTGTACGCCCATCAAAATTCCGCTCCGACTACAATCACAATGAAACAATGGTAGCATTAAGATAGAGTGTCCAGTTTGTAGACACGAGATCCATTTAGAAACAGTTTGCGAAATGTTGCATTGATACTTGTATTAAAAGATAATATTACAATGAGATAATAGTATGAGCTTCGGAATCTTATAATTCAGCTTGTCAGACATCCCATTCTGCTGACCCCGTATAGTTCCATTACACATTTTGTTTAATTATTATTTTGTAGTGGTAAAACATATATCTTATATTTGAGGGGTTTTTTTTAGAGTGATTTCTATCCAAATTTTGGAATTTGGACCATTCAGACCAGTGATTTCTTTCCGATATTTAGAATTTTGACCATTCAGACCAGTGACTTCTATCCAAATTTCGGAATTTAGCATCTTTAAACCCTTACAGTTAATTCATGTTTATAATGTAATTATGCCGATATTTACGGAACCCACATCGTCATGTTTTATTTTTTGCATGCTTTTAACAAACTATATTGCAAAATTACCCAAATTAAATTATTACCAGGATACAAATCGTATAATTGCTTTAAAAAATTGCTGCTTCGTGCGAAATGTGATGTCAAATACGTGTAATATATTTAGCTTTATGTACCATATTTTAAATTTCGTTTATTACTACCCCTTTCAGTTATTATAACCACTTGATTGCGACGTAAGAATTTTCTCTCGTGTTTGTAAAACTGTTTTTATCAACCCACAAAACTTCTCTTTCAAATTCGTGTTTCTTTAAAGCAATAGAGTTCCCATACTTTTTTTGCTGGCGACGTGCAATTCCAGTCTCGATTTAGTCCTAACAAACGTACCTACACGGAATTTTGGCGTGATTACACAAGAACAATTTAGGTTTTTTAATGCATCAACACGAAAATTCCTTTGTCCGAACCACTTCGGACCAATAGTTTACGTCCCTGAATCAATCTATCTGAAGATAATCCCTAAAATCCTTGTCTTTAAATGTGAAAAGTCCCTACAAGAAGCTACACACTCTTATTTTTCATATAACCAAGATGATGTAACCAACTTCCGACTCTTATGTAAAAAAAATCTGTGAACTAAACTTATCGTCCTATATTGATGTACTTATTACGACTGCCCCCAACTATAGTAACTTTACATGCATAGTGGCTTGTAAAACGAAAATTCATGGCTTCGATTTTTATTACATGTTTTATTTAACTTGTCATGTGGTTGCTTTGATTTTTTTTTAGCAATTAATCATAAATTAATTCGATATTGTTAAAACATTACGTTAAAAAGTACAAACTTTTTTAATTTATAAACTTGTTATAAAATAAATACATGTTTAATAAATGAAATATATTAAGTACTAGCAATATTGCACGGCGTTGCTCGTGGTCACTTTGCACAGTAAGAGCTGCGCGATTTTGTCTTGTCAGTGTAGCCATCACATATCACTTTCTATGCACTGTGAAAAATAAATTTTATCAAAATTCAGATTTACTTTGAATATTACCCAGAACTACTTTGAGTATTTTTTCAGATACCTAAATCTATTTTTATGTTCACGACTTTACATGCTATTGCGACTATTATTTAAACTGATGTTTTTGTAAAATGTTTCTATTCCTGAATAAAAATTCCTAAAATTTTTTTTAATTGCATATTTTTTGTATAAAAATTAACCATTTAGTAACAATAAACCCTTGTAGAAAAATTTCACATTCATTAGTTTTATTATTGGCGACGCAATAATATATCACAGAAAAAATATTGCATTGCTCCAAATCAAAATAATTTATCGTATTTGGCGAAGTTTTTTTTTTTTTTTTTTTTTTTTTTTTTTTTTTTTTTTGTGCCAATTGGTGACCGGAGTCTATATATCCGTTTTTCAACATAATTTCATATGGTCAATATTTACGGACAATACTTCTTATAAAAATTAATTATCAAATATTCATTTTTGAATTCCAATAATATGTTTTTGAGGTAAAAATTTTAAAATAAGCTACTGGAGGTATAAATATAGAAAACCTTAAATTAAACTTTTAGGGTGGCCCATTTCAACACCATAGAAATATTCCACTCCGTAACAAAAAGCACTATTGTCATAAAGGTAAGTATTTCAGAACATGAATACACATGGCGTCAGTCGAAAGAGCTGGTTTATCTTCCTCTTTCGGTTGGCGAGGTTTTTGTTAACGACGTTAATTTGTTATTTGGACACTAATTTCGTCATTGTGATAATATTTTTAAATATAAGACCTCTATTTTAGCTCATTTGGCAACATTTTTATTGATTTGGAGAAATTGGCAATATTTGGCGACATTTTTAATTCATTTGGTGACATTTAAAAATTTGTTTGGCAACATTTGGTGAAATTTTAAATTCATTTGGCAATATTTGGCAACATTTTTAATTCATTTGGCGACATTTTTAATTCATTTGGCGACATTTACTCATTAGCCAATCAAAATGAATCGTTTATTCCAGTGTTGTCGAAAAATATTTTTGGTCGCCAAGGTGATTTTTAATAAAAATGTTAGGAAGGGAAGATCGAGATGTAAATTTCCCATAGGAGTAATGTTAGAAAAAATGGAAAAAGTTCTATAACTTTTGAATGGTTGCAGATATCCACATGAAACAAAGTGCAGATTTTAAAATAAGAAAATATTGTTCAAATGGTGCAAGTTTCATAAAAAAAAATATTTTTAGTCGCCAAGGTGATTTTTAACAAAAATGTTAGGAAGGGAAGTTCGAGATGTAACGTTCAGTAGTTTTTGAGTTAAATCCGGACAAACAGTCAGACTGACAGACAAAAAAAATTTTAAAGTGATTTTCTGAATCAGTGTATCCTAATTCGTGTAGAAAACTTAAAATGAGGGGTTTTGTTCGATTCCACAGACAGACACTCCATTCTTATATATAAGTATTGATATAAATTATATGTTGTACCCAAGTATTATTTTAAAGTTATTAGAAGGCGGTGGTTCGCGACTCGTCGAATATGTGGCCCGTGGCAATCTAAAGGTTGGGAACCATCGATATAGAGTTATTTTTAAAAAAAAAAACGCAAAACACAGTTTCATGTTTCAAAGACATTGTACGTATTCTGATTTTTTAAATTTTATTTAATGAACTATTATCATCCTTCTCGTGTTTCAAGACTAGGTACAATGATAAAACATACCTTTGTTGAAATCTTGATTTCAACAAAAAGCGGATATTTTTCATTTCTTTTTGATGGGATTTAAATTGGATAGTTACTTCTGGGTGGTCTCCACCACGCGCACTGCATTTAAACATCAAATGTGCAAAAGTTATCGCGCCGAAATTCCGGTACCCAAACCTCAAATCAAACCCATATCCATAACACTTTCAACCTACCCTCTAATTTCGCTTGCACCAAGCTTTCGGAAGAGATAACACAGACTCCGAGACGACTCAGACTCACGGACTCAGACTCACGTACTTGGGTCAGTGTGCTTCTGCTTCCCAGACCTCCTTTTTCGCGGATAAATTAATTTCTTTTTTCTGGCACGTTCCCGGTTTTCGAAAAAAATTACTCTAATCGTAATGTGTGATTCATGTGGCAAATAACTCGACTTACTGGGGAGACGTGACGCAGACGCCTTCTCTTCTTGAGGTATGTCTTCTTGAGGAACGTCGTCTTGAGGAACGTGCGTGTTCTGGTTGTGCCTTCTGAATAGCAATGCTGCACCAGCACGTGATTAACCGCCGGCGAAGACTGGATTTTAATCTGTTTGTTGAGTTTTTTTTGAGTTTTTATTCGAATGTTTTGGGCACTGGATTTTTTATTTTTTGATGCTGTGTTGTGTTTAAAATTTTAAGTCTGCATTCAACGTTAGAGGAAAAATGTTGTTTAGATGTTTAGCATGAACGCGAATTTAAAGTTTTTTTAAGAGATATATGGGAAGAAAACGTTCGAAAAGCGTTTTGTTCGAAATGCAATCGGATGTCTGTCGAATAATGATTTAAACTCGTCTTCGATGTTCGAATTTTTCTTAATGTGAATTATATAAAATGCCGAATGTGCGAACTTGGGAAAACTATTGGCGGTGTAGCGACCACCCGTTTAACTCGCCTTGGCGACAGATCGCTACGCACATGTTGGTATCGAACCCGCGTTCATCGGATGCTAGTCCGACACCTTCACCATCAGGTCACGACAGGCCTAATGCCCTTTTTGTAAAACATTTTTAACTTATTTCATATTTGTATTACTAAAAATATATTTTTTAAATACATGTAATGTACACACGTTTTATTTAACTCTTATTTTCTGATCCATTCCTAAATTATTGACCTTTCTCTATAATTATCTCATAATTTACTATTAAGTTTTAACTGAGCATCGATCCCACGCAAATCACATTAGATTCTTCTGAGCTATGTTTTCAACAACCTAGTTCCTATCCTTATATGGTCACGAGTATCAGTGTGAATCTAAACTTTCTCATCCATGGCATCACCTCGGGCAATCCGTTTCACTTATGCATTTCTAAACCAATCATAGAAGATGTAAGACGTGCGTGTGTCAGCGTCCCTGTTTTTAGCCGCGTTTGCCAGTATAACACGAATAAATCAACTTAAAAACACTCCTACCGATCTTAACCTTCATCACCTAAGTCCACAGCAAAATTTCTTATACATATATAAAACGTACTATTATATTTAAATATTTTTAACCTATAACATTATTTTTATATATCTTCATATTTTTAACGTATTTTCGACTTGCATCAATCCTTAAAATCAATCTATGAAATTATCAAACTATTTAGTGATTTTGAATTGAACCCCCCAACCCCCCCCCCAATAATCTGGAAACCATGAAAGTTGGGAATTTCCACTTCTAAAATCCCCGAGTTGGGAAAAATTATGCCTGAAGAAAATTAATATTATTAACAAATGCAAGTAGAGGAGATTAGAAATTTCCCAACTTTTACATTTAAATTAGACCTCAGAAAGGATACAGCAATGGAATATGGGTGCAACAAATCATTGCTTGTGAGTGAACTGTATATTACTAAAATATATATAAAAAAAGAAGAAAAATCTCAACAAGTTGGAACTGGGAGCACTGTTGAGTTGGGAATTTCGAATAGTTGAGTTGAGAATTTTGGATCGTTAAGTTAGGAAATTTCTTGTTTCAACCCCCCAAAATATTTTTTGTGTAACGGCAATGATTGAAAGACAATATAACGGGCATCGGTTTTAAATTCTTTACCGTTGTTTAAAAGATAAAATTTTATAATTATCTTTCAAAATGACGTCACCGCTTCAGTATTAGGCAAAAACTCAACATATCTTGTTAAAAACGTTAATAGCAGACGAAAATCTCACTAATAAAATGAGCAAATAATATCCATGATGAAAAGGCTGTATATTTCTTTCAAATTAGTTACATAGAATATCATACTCCACCAAGTTATGCCTAACTCTTTCTACGAGAAAGAATATATGTCAAGCGATCAAAAGATTTCGCGCTATTGCAAGGCCACGCGTTTGATTTAATTACGAAAAATTCCGCGGTTGTTGTCCCAAGAGTTGTGGCATCAGCTGTTCTGTTGTGTTTGTCATTGTGCAAGTGGCAAATTGTTCGAAATTGGCTGGATAAAAACAAAAACTTTCATTCGTAAAAGTGAGGTACGGTGCTGAAACAGGAATAGAGTCCAGTCGTTCACTAATTAAATCACTATTTATTTATTGTTTATAATTTCAAGTGAAATATTTAGTATAAAACATTGCACCTGGATATATAATCAAAAGAAATTAATAAAATTATTTAATATACTGATGTTAATGCCGCGATTGTGAACTGCCAGACTACTATAGTTAGAGTAAGTGTGGTGTTGATTCATAAACATCAACACCACACTTACTCTAAATATAGTAGTCTGGAAGTTTTTCACGTTGTAGGCTGGATAAATATTTTATATGGAGAATTTGTAGTCTAAACTTATTTGATTGAATAAAAATTCTTCTCTTTGCATGAACGCAATTGTATTACTATTTTCAGTTACCATTTTAAACTTTTTTGGCTAACATTCCATTTTTGTAAGTTGCGTACACAAAGTTTTCATTTGAAAGTAAATGTATTGAATTCCAGAAATACTCCCGAGAGCATATAAGTCATTCGTTGGTGATACAATAGTAACTAAAGGTTCCCATTATTAAGGATATGTTTTTTAATGTACTTATTTTATAAAAGTAGAAATGTTTAAAACCAGTGGCGAAGGGTCCAGTCATCGGTAGATTTTCCAATGACCACAAAAAAATAAAAAAGAACAAAAATTTAAATAAAAAAAAATATTAAAAAAAATATTCTATCTATTTAAAAAAGTATTTTAAATATATTTTTTAATTATTTAAAAAATTTCTTATATTAAAGCGTTTAAAACATGTCAAAAATTTAAACCATTCACTAAAATAACCCCGCAATTTCAAAACCAGCCGAGAGTCGTGACTGGCTCTGAAAGTTCCGCCAAGTCATCGCTAAAAGCCATTGTTTAAGTCTCTTTAATGTCATTCGTTTTTTGCTCATTACAACGACCATTTGTTATAACTACCATTCGATTTGGTCCCGCGAGGGTTGCTATATCGAAGGTCTACTGTATATTTTTAATGGAAATCCCTCAAATTTAAAAATTGCAATATGTAAATATTACTTGCAAATTTTTCAAAATAATAATAAAATATCCCGAATAGTTCGAAAAATTATTGTATTTTTGTTCAGAGATTCATAAACATCAACAACACACTTACTCTAACAATAGTAGTCTGGCAGTTTTTCATGTTGTAGCCTTGAGTAAAAGCAGTCCACCTGTCTGCCATAAATCATCTTAGAGAGGTAATAGATGTGACACTGCGACTTTGATATGACATAACTGGAGCAGTTTTCTTATTTCGCGGTGGGACGTGAACTTCATTGATCGCATCTGTTTGACAAATGGTTTGATTAATGATTATGAATGATTGTGGTTTGACGTAGGGTCGTTGAATCAATCCCATGAAAATCCTGCGGTTTGTTGTCTGGATAAAGTGAATAAATTTATTATATGAATTATTAGAATATAAAAAAATGGCACGATTGTATTTAGAGTAGCAATAGCTTATAGAGGTCAAGTGAATAAAAAGGAACATCGGCAGGTGGACGACAGGGGCGGATCTAGGATTTCATCTCAAGGCGGGGGAGGAGGGCAATTAAGGAAATATATATTATATATATATATATAATAATGGAAAACTTTCATTTTGGATAGCGTAAGTTGGAAAATCTCGGGGGAGGGGGGAACAACTGTCCTATTGGTAGATCCGCCACTAGTGGCCGAGATGTTAAAGTAACATACTTATAATCGGAGAGTTGTGTGTTCGAATCTCGATTTTGTGAATGCAACAGACTTAATCGGATTTTCCAGTTTCGTTGTCTGCAGAAATACATCCGTGTATACGGAACTGGTGCAAGTTAAATATGTCGTCTTCCAAACGTTTTCAGGACTTTTCAGATGCGTGGGGTCCCTGCTAGGGTATTTTCCTCGTTATTTGAACCCAGATTATGCAATGTTTCTCGTTTTGAACATGGTTCCAAATGACGATGCAGTGATTCCGGGTTTTTTCTATAATGTAAATTCAGAACCGTCTCACAGTGTGTTGTCAATTGGACTGCAGCTGGACACAAGTCAAAAATCGAACATTTAAAAAAAAAAAAAAAATTGATCCCTACTCTGAACAGTAAACATGCCCGAAACGTCCGAAACAATTTTTATGTCCATAAAAAAAATTTAAAAGGGTAAAAAGGAACTATAAACAACAATTTTGTAATTTTATGTATACTGTCATGTCAGATTACTAAATTTGTTCGTTTCCTGTAAACATTTTGATGTGTTCTCTTATTGATATAGAACATTTTCGGGTGATGTAATCTATTAAATAGGGTTTAAAATTTAGTATATTTAGGGCAAAAACATTTTGTTGTGATATTTTTAAGGTTTTGGCAATATTTTCATGTAAGAGAAAATTTTAGTAACATTTCAACTACGTGTGATTTAAAAAAAAACTTCCTTATTTTAAGCAAACTAAAGCAACCTAAAAGTGTGTACATATTCATGTACAATGGGTCAATATTTATACTAATGTACTAAAAGCAACCTAAAAGTGTGTACATATACATGTACAATGGGTCAATATATCTTCTAGTGTACTAAAAGCAACCTAAAAGTGTGTACATATTCATGTACAATGGGTCAATATTTATTCTAATGTACTAAAAGCAACCTAAAAGTGTACATATTCATGTACAATGGGTCAATATTTATTCTAATGTACTAAAAGCAACCTAAAAGTGTGTACATATACATGTACAATGGGTCAATATATCTTCTAGTGTACTAAAAGCAACCTAAAAGTGTGTACATATTCATGTACAATGGGACAATATTTATTCTAATGTACTAAAAGCAACCTAAAAGTGTACATGTTCATGTACAATGGGTCAATATTTATTCTAATGTACTAAAAGCAACCTAAAAGTGTGTACATATACATGTACAATGGGTCAATATTTATTCTAATGTACTAAAAGCAACCTAAAAGTGTACATATTCATGTACAATGGGTCAATATTTATTCTAATGTACTAAAAGCAACCTAAAAGTGTGTACATATTCATGTACAATGGGTCAATATTTTCTTCCTTCTATCTTCAAACCTTCTATGGACACGATTGTAGTCATTCTCTACCCCAACTAATTTTTTAAAATGATTTTCTGTTTTTTTCCTTCTCAAACCGTTATAGAAATGTTAAATATGTTTAGATATTTTATTTTTCTACATATCGAAACAATTTGTATATCTTCAAAAGTATAGTTTTTCTTTTTGCTGCTTATCCACTTATTATTGGTTAAAATGGATTTCAAAGAATAGGGATTCACAATGGGTTTTAATGTTAGATGTAATGAAAATAACCAAATACACTGCAATTCGGAATATTTTAGAATGAAAAATATACGAAATATAATAGAGGTAGTAATGGAAGTGGGGTACAGTTTTTTTAACCTTGAATTGGCTTCAAGTCAACAAACTGTCTTGTCCAATCCAGAAGTTACAGTTTGAGTTCAGTGGTAGATCTATCAGTGAACAGTTTGTAGCTCTAGTGCAACGTTCTTTTAATTAATCAATATTTAAAAAAAAATCATTTTGAGTATTATTGTGCCTTTGATTCGATTTTATATATCTTTACAAGTAAAAAACGTATTTGCTGCTTGACATTTATGCCAATTCAATTTTTAAAGTTCTGAAAATTTGTGCGTTATCTATATATATAAATGCGAAATCCCCACTCATTCACACATCACTAATTCTCCAACTTCCCGTATACCTATGAAGATGAAATTTGGCAAATTTGTTACTTATACCTTAAATAGGAAAAGTAAGCTATTTTTGTTCAAATCGAACGTATTTAAGGGGTTGTAAAACCCCTTTTTCGATGTTTGTAGCGACGTTAGTTTGGGTATCTTTAGATCTAAAAGACCTAGAGTGCTGAAATTTGGTGCATATATTCACCTTGAGCCGTAGAGATGCCCTACGAAAGGATTTTTAAAAATTCAAACTCGAAATGCCAAAATAACGATCTTTTAGAAACCTTCCCATAGGATTAACATGGAGAACATGTAACAATGTAAAATATAAAATTGAAACAATGGAAAATTTTTAATATTATGTAATCAGGAGCATTCTGATTGGCTGATGACTAAATATCGCCAAATAAATAAAACCTACACCAAGTTAATAAAAACATCGCCAAATAAATTAAAATTTCACTGAATGAATAAAAATTTTCGCCAAATGAATCAAATATTGCCAAATGAACTAAAATATGATCATATTTGTAAAAATAACATAAAAATGGCGAAATTAGTGTCAAAAAATTATAAAATATATGTCAAAATGGTGAAAATATGATTGGATAACGGGATATTCCGTACTACAACAACTATGAAAATTAAATTTGGCATGGAGCATGGCATTTTAAGCCAAAATTGCTCACTAAGAAAGGATGTTCATTTAAAAAAATTCAAACTCTAACTGCCAAAAGTAAAAATCCTTGCCACTTATCCACTGACTCATCACTAAACCTTTCTTTATATGAAGGTATGCCTTTACGAGTAGTTATGTGGCGGAATCGAAAACTGTTGTTATAGACTCTGCCCCCACGAGGTACAAGTGTCAGAGGGGGATTGGGTTTGCGTAAATCTTCTGTAGTAGTGGGTAGGGGATTGATACGATTTTTTTTAAAAAAAATTGATTTGAAGTTCAATGAAGTAAAAAATATGATTTATTTTTTATTTAAAAAAGTTAAATATTTAAAAAGTGCGGGGATAAAATCTAAAAAAAGTGCTGGGGAACCATCCCTCCTCGCATATTGATAAGGTTTACCGTACAAAAGAAAAAAATATGAAAATCTTGAATTTGGCAAATGTACCTTTTAAAATTCTTTTTCGTTTTTTTTTCTTCTTATATTTTCACCAATTTGTGAAACTTAACGACAAATGTTGACATAGGTGTCTAAAAAAACTTTTTTAGATATTTTTTATTAACATTTATAAGAGTTCTTCCCGTTTAAATCTTTAGGATGTTACTAAAGGTTAAAATATGGATGCTGATCAACGGGAGTAATGCATATATATCCACGTTATTGTGTAGACAACTTCATATTAGCAATCTTTCCAGTTCTTGCCAATAAAATTTCGTTTCAAATTAGTACTTTTAATACTGTGGTTTCCCCTCATGGGTGACAAATTAAGAATTATGTTTATTTCGCTATAAATATTGTATTTGTATCAATTTTGTAATTTATTTCCTTCCCGTGCGTAGAACGGGTATTTTAGCTAGTTGTTTTATAAATCAAGTAAAGTATATAATTTCCCGAAAAGATTTCAAAAGACATCTTTTATTTTTACTTTTTATTACTTAAAAAAAAGGTTGTTTTGGAAAAACGACATTCCAATAACGCAAGTTTCTAATCCACAATGATTCCAATATGTTTTGAGTATGTTTAAAATAAACCTCATAAAATTTGTAACAACATTAAGCTTATTCTACACGAACGATTAAAACGCGCGTGAGGTTCTTGGTGATTGGAGAATTCATTGCACGTGGTATGGATTATCAAATCACAGAGAAGCTCATTTACGTTTTGCTCGTTCGTTCAGAATGGGCTTTCGCGTATTTAATTTTGAGATATTATTTTCAAATAATTACTAATGCAAACAGTGGACAATAAAAGGATAAAATAAACACAATTGAAGTTTTCCGCCATGCTTTTGTAATTGAATTTAGTTGGAATATTTCATCAGAGTCATGGAAAGTTTCTATGTCGAAAGAGATAATTGAATCGATCTTTTCATTTAATTTTTCCATTCGGAATTAAAAAAAAAGATTTACTTTGAATCGATCTTCGAAGATAAAATACATATTCAAATGAATCGAATGTTTTCTATTAAAGAAGGTAATCTCTTTATTCTGAAATTCATTTGTTTGAGAAGAGGTTATTCAGGTTTATTTATCTTGTATATGATTTTAAGAATGGCAGATGTTTAAGAACCGGATAATCTTGCATGTCCTATTTAATGGATTAAATAGATAAAATTGTTTCTTAACCTTCTATAATAAGAAAATCAATGGGGAGGGTCTGTGTTTGTTTGTTCATATTTCTAAAACTAATGATGTGATATGCATGATTGTTTGTTATAACCTTCGAGCATGGATCCTTTGTAGTAGACGAGTCATGACGTCACTCTCGCTAACATCAAAGTGAAGCCAACATGTATGGCCTCAGACACGTGGTTAATTACGTCATTCCATTCATAAATTTTCACTGTTATACATTTCCCAATTCATCAGCCAATCACGAGTATTTTTTAATTCATAATTTTGAAGAGATGGCACATGATATGGCCTTTCGCTCTAAGATGTTTGCATCACGATGATGAAGTCATATTCGCTCTACTACAGTCCATTCATGCTCGAAGGCTATGACGTCGTACTCGAGTTACACAATGGGTTATTGGCGACAGTGTGTTAGGGATCTGTCCTCAACAGTCCAGATCCATGAACACTACCTCGTGATTTTGAATTATGGTAAGATGATGACGACAACACCTAAGCTACTGTCTTCCCATCACGAGAAAGCTTCTCGACAGAATTCTGTTGTCCGGCGACTGCCATAGAAACGGACGATTTAATTTAATTTTAGGGGTGGAATGTGAAAGAGATGGGTTAGTAAGAAATCTAAATTCGCATTTACGCCTTTTTGACACTTTGCTCCACCCGCGGAATTGAGTAAAATCCTCCATTTCTATAGCAGCCGCCAGTTTGGCGCGGGGTTTTCTCCTGGCGGTAGGGCAATAGAACCCTACACTTTACATAGGACTTCGGACCACGGCAGATTTAGAATACCGTATACCCGACCAGGCCCGTCGCACCTAGGGGGGAGGGGAGCACGGCTCACTCAATAATCTGGAAACCCTAAAAGTTGGGAATTTCAAGCATTAAGTATCCCCGAGTTGGGAAGATTTATGCCTGAAGAACATTAATATTATTAGCAAACTAAAGCTAAGGAAAATTAGAAATTGCCCAAATCGTAATATTACATTTAAATTAGACCTCAGAACGAACACTGATAAGGAAGACGCATGCAACAAATCAATGCTTGTAAGAGAACTGTTTAATATTACCTATTTTATAAAAAAGAGAGATGAACAATGAAATCGGCAATTTTCAGTACTATTGACTTGAGAATTTGGAATCGTTAAGCACTGTACGCAGCTAATTAATAACATCATCCAGAGTTTGAATAATCATTGCCCGGCCTGCAAGAGGTTTTTACACCCCCACATTGAAATTTATTTTATTTGGAATTTTACTTTAATTGGAAAAATAAATGGCGGACAATTTTATACTTATAACTTCTTATTATTCGAAAAGAAAATCTTTTTTCCGAATGAATTTTTTTTTTCAATTCTCATAGAAATATTTTTTTAAGTTTCCAATCTAAAAGAAAACAAACGCAGATTCTCCGTAATTTTATTAGTATAAATTGAATTGAAGTGTTTATTTAGTTATTTTCTGAATTGCTAAAGATTACAAGAACTTGAATATGAAAGTAAGTTACTTTTGTTTAGCATGGCACCGATGATTAGAAATTTATATTTCCTTCTTTTAATTATTTTTTGGAAAACTAAATTTGTTTTATAACCATTATTTTTGTTTTGTCTTTAGTAAAAATATAAAAAATCGCGTGATCTGCTTAAAGTAATAAATGATATTTCTTTTTCAGGATGTGGCATCTTTGCCCACCAGATGTCGCCACTAACGTTACCTCGTGATGATCCCGGTAAGTTTCTGAAGTTCCATTTTTCAAATGTTATGATTTGTGACCTTAAATCATTTATTGTCATGTAGCATACAATTTGGAGGGTATGTAAAGATTGTACCTGTTACACATTTTGATTTTATTTGTATCACCGCTATTGCTCAAGGATATACCAATTTGGCTGGGGGAACATTTTCTATGATTCATTTGACCGTTTTAAATCTTTAGAAAATATTTTCAAACTGTCCTGAAAACATTACACAGATTATTATTATTATTTATTTTTTGTGATTTTAGTGCTCGTTAATATTTTTTTAATTTTAATTATCTTTAAATAATGCATTTAAAATAGGTTTATAAATTTTAAAATTTGTTTTTATACGACTTTTATCTTTAAATGTGTATTATACCCAAACAAATGTACACAAAAACCACAACTTAAATTAGTCAGTTAAAGTAATCACACCAATTTATTTTCAATTAAGATATTTGTTTAAAAGAAATACTTTAATTTCAGATAAATACACTAAATCACAGCAAAAAAAAAAATCAATATATTTTAATACTCTTAGGAATTGTTTAACCCTCTTTCCTGAATTTTTCTTTTTTAATAATTTTTTTTTTTTTTTCGTTTTCTTTTTGCCCCTGGACCGCTGAAAAAATATACAAAAAAAAATCCTAAGTGCCTATTTCATTAAATAATTAATTAAAACCGTTGCGTAGCGTATATGCAACATCATGTGTAACTACTAAAATACTTTTCAAAAAGTATGAAAATATAGTTAAATACAATCTACATACCTCTGGTATTAGCTAGGATTTTTAGTATAGCCAGATTATACTTATAAGTAATTAAACAATCTTCGAAAATTTCACCTTTACGAGCCAGTTTTAGAACAACAGACCTCGAAGCAACTGATTGCCTTTATCACAATCATTTTTATAAAGATAAGGGTCCTAGCGGGGGTTATAAGAACTAGGCACATGGTCCCTACGTGACAATTCTATAATAGTTAACATAAAACTCAATAGATGCAACTAGAGGTCATTTTAAAGTTGTGTAGCTTATATGCTACACTATGTGAAGGTGAAATATTAAAAAGTTTGTAAATTTTATATACACCCAGACAAATAGTACTGTAAGTCAAAATATATCATGAATAACCATATTTAATATTATATATCCCCAGACGTATAGATCTACATTCCTTTAACTTATTCTGATCTTTTCTAACACCCGTTTCGGAAGTGGGAAGTGTTAGGAAATTGTTTGAAAACTGTATTTACACTAAAATAATAACCTTATGGCACTACAATAATTAAAAATTAAAAGAATATATAAAATACATGTATCAGGAATATAAACTTATCTCCCTTGCTTTGAAATAAAATTTCCAATGTCGAAATTTTTTGGCCGCGTAGGGATGGAAAATGGATATAATTTCAATAAGAGACCTCGAGTTTCGCATGTTTGAAAATAAACAGGTTTTCACGAATGCATAACATAGCATAACAATAGGTTGACAAAGAGCTACACATACATAGAATGCATAAATAGTGTGTGAATAAACAAAATTAATACAAAACGTTGTACAGATGTAGTATAGGACATTTGGCGCGCGAGGTTTCTTTTGGCGTGTTTTATAAGAGCGATAAATTTTTAGTATGGCAACCCCACCTGACATTATTGGCTCCATTTTCAACCTTGGAATATTTTAATATTATGTAACCTATGAGGAGCATTCTGATTGGCTGATGACTAAACGTCGCCAAATAACTAAAACATTTCACCACATAAATAGAAATATCGCCATATAATTAAAAATGTTGCCAAATGAATAAAAATATCGCCAAATTAATAAAAATATTGCAGCCAACTATTCCATATTATCAATCTTTCCAGTTCTTGCGGGACCTTGCTAATAAAATTTTGTTACAAATTGGAACTTTTAACACTTTGGATCCCCCTGATGGGCGACAAATTAAGAATATTATTTATTTCGCTTATCAATATTTTAACTGTATATATTTTGTAATTTATTTCCTTCCCGTGCGTAGAACGGGCATTTCAGCTAATATTGAATATATTCAAAGCTACAAAAATATAATATTAATTCGTTGAATGCGGTACATCGATAGACAATTTTTTTTTTATAATGATAAACTTTGCAGACTTTGTTTAGATAGATAGAAAACCCAGCTGACTGCCTTTTGAATGCGCTATGATCTGTCTGCCCTTGATAACAAATGTTTATTGCAGATATTTAATGTCTTCTGCGCATTTTCATCTTTGAGAAAGGGGCTTCTGAAATTGTCTCAAATTAACTAGAAACCATTAACTGCAAAGTAATGTCCTACAATTGAATTGATGGCGCCATTTACTTTTTCAAAAGATCATTTACTTTCGGAAATGCGTTCGTTTGTTACCAAATATCGCTGTGTCCTTGCACATAAATTCGGAAGTACCCAGCAGCTGAAAGCTGAAAATAGCTTTAACTTTCTTTTCCCGACATCGAAAGTTAGTTTTCTAAATAATGATCTCATATCCCTGAAATAGTTTTATTTAAAATAAGCGAGATTTTCTTTTTGCCCTGGACCGCTTTGTTGCCAAGCAACAAAAGTTAATAGGGTCTGGGAAATAAAAACACATGAATCAAGTAAAATGGAGTGTTACTTTTTCTTCTTGGCATGTTTCCATGTGTTATACTTTTTGTTGGTAAATTTTGCAGTGAGTAGAATTCAATATTTTTAACGGTTCCAGTGTCCCAGATGTCAAGCGCAGGGTCTATGGATGAAAAGTGTAAGGACATGTTCCCTAGTTTTAAAAAGGGCCTCGCTTATAAGTACGCACTGGCGGCCCCTCTGCGGCTCTCAGGCCCCTCAAGGCGGCAGTGCTCTTGTGGTTGTAACTGGCTACTGAATGCTTGAGCGGAAAGAAGAGTAGTCAGGTTTGTAAGGGCCAACCGAAGAGCAACAGTGCAGCAAATTATAGCAGATGTTAATAGAGGTCCTCTCGAAGATTCCCCGAACGCATTATTCGGTGCACACTTCAATCTATGGATATGGAAGCATATGAGGTATGGATATGGTCATAATATCTTGCCGGTTAAGTGTTACATCCATCAATCTAAAACGTATACTGTAAAAAATTTAATTTCAACGATGTAACATATCTTGGTGCAAAACAGAGGTCTGTTGAAAATTACAGTATGTTATGGTGGAATTTAGGTTGAACTAAAAATCTTTTATCGGAAAAAAGCGAATGTTTCACCGATAATTTGCTCAACCTTTTTAACTGCAATCGAAATTTTCGCTATCGTTACATCCACAAGTCAGGGAATTTAATTCAAGAAAGACAACGACGAACAAAGGCCTCCGTGGCCCAGCGGATAAAGGCGTTTAGCTATAAATCAGAGGATTCCTAGTTCGAGACCGATTGGTGGACTTGGAAAAGAAAAGTAAAAAGGTTGGGATTTTGCGTTCGGAAGGTTGCCAGATTCACTACATAAATACTACTTCTAAAATACTAAAAAAATGCGAATTTTGAGTTCCATGGAACGTTATGAGTTTTGGTGCAACGCTTTCACCACTAAATGGTATCCGCGGTAGCACCGTAAAATGGTGAAACAAAGCACCAAACGTTGGTTGCAGCTAAATGGGTACCAAATTTTGATGCAAAGTCGTAATAATTTGTAACAGTGTACTGCCCTAGATATTTTATAGGTTTTCAGGGCATGTGGCAAGGTTTAGGTACACAATTTGGACACTGACCCAAATACTTTTCGTAAAGCAACTGAAAGTTCTTCAATGACACAGCTCACACTTTTCAAAATACTTGGATGTTCTTTTTCGTGTTGAATAATTAACATAAATTGGAATTCAAAGGTACAAAACGAAGAAAGCAGGTCACATGTTTTAACGAAAACGAAGACTGTCTGAAGTATTTCTGTTGCGCTTTATCCTTTAGATAATTAATTTTCCCGAGTTTGTTTTGATACGTCGCAAGGTTTATTTTGTTATCTAGCTTTTCTGTGTTAAACTCTTCTCGTTAAAATTAAATATTTCTTGTCATGTTGCCTTTGAATTACTGAACGTCAAAGCTGTAATATGTCGTAATTATTTGTACTCAATTTTTTTTTTAACTTTGTTAACATTATAATGTCCATGTTTATAATTGCTCTGTATGAGGAGAAATATTTGTATTTTTCAAGGCGTCTCGAGCTCAGCAGATAGAGGCGGAGCTTTTAGTATGTTTAATAATACACTTCAATGAACATATCTGCTGTGGTTTTTCCGTTGAGCCCTTTCATATAAATAAAGGCACAGCGTTATGCTTTAGTCAAACATGAGATTTAACTATCATCTAGTAGCAAACGAAGGGAACTATTAAATTGTAGTTTCATTTTGGCAATAAAGATGTTAATTGTAAATTATGAGAATTTTTTTGTTTTAATGAAGAAAAAGGCTCGTTGTTAAAAATAAAAACCCCGTTTCTCTTAAAGAATCATTTTAGTTGATATTGCGCCTTTATGTAATGAATGACGGGATAATACATTGCGCCTTCATGCAAGTTGAAGTTGACGCCTTTATGCAAGTTGCGCCTTTATGCAATGACAATGGCGCCTTTATAATAACTTATATTTATCCTCTGTATCTTTCATATAGTTTATTAGCTGGCTACGTGGCCCCGTTTAACTGGGTCTAAAAAACTTCCATATTAAGAAACACTAAAAACAACCATAACAAAAAACACGTTTTATTATGCAGTCATATTTTGCTCTTAATTTTTTTTACAACCACAAAAAGGGCTGTTTCAATATATCTCTTTTCATGCCCAGGCTGCTGAGTTTAGGAGTTAATTTTAAGAATACTTTCCAAGTCCGTTGTAGTTTTGAACGGAATGAACACAGGAAGTTTAAACCTCAGACTCTCTTTAACTCTGTCAGTTAGTAGTAACCTGTTTTCTGCATGTGAAATGGACCGTCTTGTGGTACAAGTACAATGTCCGATTTAACTTGTATTGCATTAATCACATGCTTCTGTATTTATCCAATATTGGATGGGCTGTCTTATGGTGAACGTGCAATGTCACACAGATCGCAATTGTACAACACAGAGTTACGTGCTTCTGTATTTCTTCGATGGGGAACGGGCCGTCTTGTGGTACAAGTACTGTATGCCATTGCACTTGTACATCACTATTGATGTGTTTTCTGTATTTCTCTGTTGCTGGAAGAATCGTCTTGTGGTAATAGTTCATTGTCCAATTGTACTTGTACCACATTAGTGATGCGCTTCTGTATTTCTCCAATGTGGGAAGAGCCCGTCTTATGGTATATGTACTGTGTCCAACTGTACCACATTAGTGACGTGTTTCATGTTTCCCCGATGCGGAAAATCCGTTTCGTGGTACATGTTCTGTGTACCACGAGACGTCCAATTGTTCTTGTAAAACGCAAGTGACGTGCTTCTGTATTTTTCCGATGTAGGAGAGACCGTCTTGTGTTACAAGTACTGTATCCTATTGCACTTGTACCACACTATTGACATGTTTACTTTTGTATTTCCCCGACTCAGGAAGGATCTTTTGTGTTATTAGTTCTGTGTCCAGTTGTACCACATTAGCGACATTCTCCTGTATTTCTCCGATGTAGGAGAGACCGTCATGTGGTACAAGTACTGTGTCCAGCTGCACTTGTACCACACTATTGACATGTTTTCTTCTGTATTTTCCCGATACATGGAGGATCGTTTTGTGGTATTTGTTCTGTGTCCAGTTGTACCACATTAGCGACATTCTCTTGTATTTCTCCGATGTAGGAGAGACCGTCATGTGGTACAAGTACTGTGTCCAGCTGCACTTGTACCACACTATTGACATGTTTTCTTCTGTATTTCCCCGATACATGGAGGATCGTTTTGTGGTATTAGTTCTGTGTCCAGTTGTACCACATTAGCGACATTCTCCTGTATTTCTCCGATGTAGGAGAGACCGTCATGTGGTACAAGTACTGTATCCTATTGCACTTGTACCACACTATTGACGTGTTTACTTCTGTATTTCCCCGACTCAGGAAGGATCTTTTGTGTTATTAGTTCTGTGTCCAGTTGTACCACATTAGCGACATTCTCCTGTATTTCTCCGATGTAGGAGAGACCGTCATGTGGTACAAGTACTGTATCCTATTGCACTTGTACCACACTATTGACGTGTTTACTTCTGTATTTCCCCGACTCAGGAAGGATCTTTTGTGTTATTAGTTCTGTGTCCAGTTGTACCACATTAGCGACATTCTCCTGTATTTCTCCGATGTAGGAGAGACCGTCATGTGGTACAAGTACTGTGTCCAGCTGCACTTGTACCACACTATTGACATGTTTTCTTCTGTATTTCCCCGATACATGGAGGATCGTTTTGTGGTATTAGTTCTGTGTCCAGTTGTACCACATTAGCGACATTCTCCTGTATTTCTCCGATGTAGGAGAGACCGTCATGTGGTACAAGTACCGTGTCCAGCTGCACTTGTACCACACTATTGACATGTTTTCTTCTGTATTTCCCCGATACACGGAGGATCGTTTTGTGGTATTAGTTCTGTGTCCAGTTGTACCACATTAGTAACGTGCTTCTATATTTCTCCGATGTAGGAGGAACCGTCATGCGGTACAAGTACTGTGTCCAATTGCACTTGTACCACACTATTGACGTGTTTTCTTATGTATCTCCCCGATACAGTAAGGAATGTTTTGTGGTATTAGTTCTGTGTCCAGTTGTACCACATTAGTAACGTCCGTCTATATTTCTCCGATGTAGGAGGGACCGTCATGTGGTACAAGTACTGTATCCAATTGCACTTGTACCACACTATTGACGTGTTTTCTTCTTTATATCCCCAATACAGTAAGGAACGTTTTGTGGTATTAGTTCTGTGTCCAGTTGTACCACATTAGTAACGTGCTTCTATATTTCTCCGATGTAGGAGAAACCGTCATGTGGTACAAGTACTGTGTCCAATTGCACTTGTACCACACTATTGACGTGTTTTCTTCTGTATCTCCCCGATACAGTAAGGAACGTTTCGTGTTATTAGTTCTGTGTCCAGTTGTGCCACATTAGTAACGTGCTCCTATATTTCTCCGATGTAGGAGGGACCGTCATGTGGTACAAGTACTGTATCCAATTGCACTTGTACCACACTATTGACGTGTTTTCTTCTTTATCTCCCCGATACAGTAAAAAACGTTTTGTGGTATTAGTTCTGTGTCCTGTTGTACCACATTAGTAACGTGCTCCTATATTTATCTGATGTAGGAGTGACCTCCATGTGGTACAAGTACTGTGTCCAGCTGCACTTGTACCACACTATTGACGTGTTTTCTTCTGTATATCCCCGGTACAGGAAGGATCGTTTTTTTTTTGGCTTGTACCACATTAGTAACGTGCTTCTGTATGTCTCCGATATGGTAAGAGCCGTTTTGTGGTACATGTACTGTGTCCAATAGTTGTACAACGCAAATGACATGCTCCTGTATTTCTCCGATGTAGGAGGGACAGTCATGTGGTACAAGTCCTGTGTCTTATTGCACTTGTACCATATTAGTGATATATCTACTGTTTTTCGTTGAAGAAGAATCGACTGTCTTGTTGTGCAAGTAAATTTGTCTTGTACTTATTCACAAAATAAATGTCACTAACGGGACTAGAGATTAAGCTGCATGCACTGGAAATAAAATATCTGACCAAGAACCGAAGTGAGTTTAATCATTTTAAAATTCTATACATATTCATTTTTGAGTAGATAAAGTTAGTATGCATGTGGAGCTTTCATTTGAAAATAATTGTAATTTTTAAGGATGTTATCTTTTAAGGGCGTAACTTTTTAATTTAGTTTAAGTATAGGCGAATACCGACTAAATGTAGTCGACTTAAAGCGAACCTGGAATCTTTTTTTCTACATCTCATCAAGGAATATACGATTTTATATTAAAACTGTTTATGGCAATGAAAAGTAAGAAACAATATAAGCTATCGGTGAAAAGTCAATCCCTAAATACTTTTACATACACTTTCAGAAAATCATAAAAAATTTAAAGGTGCAAACATTATACCTATCTAAAAAGTTTCTAAGAAATTTTAGTACTGATTAATTTTTTGAAAGATCTTCAATTTTCCTATAGAATATGCAAGTGCTGATTAAAATATCAAATTCCATTCCAATATTTGTCTGCGCTTCAAAGATATTTAATGTATCTTCTTTAATGCACGTAATATGTTAATACAAAACACATTTATTATCCTCAGCTTACTACAGTTATCACATTATGAAATAAATTTAACTTTGTAACGAAAATCCTAATTAAATCACAATTGACAATAAACTGCGAACTTAAACATACTGTAACATTCTTTGTACTAAGATATGCATCTATGGAACATTTAAATATATATTACTAATATTTCCACTTAAGGATATCGATTAATATAAATGATTTCAATACTATTTATGTCATTGATTGTTCTTTCTTTTGGAAATTTACTTTTATTAGATTGCGCTAGTTTCTTATAAGATAAAATTTCGTTTTAACAAGCATGTATTATTACAGTTATTAAAATGACAAAAAAAATTACCTTTTTTAATTCAATATTTCGTTTTCTGAATCAGCAGTAACTCATGTATAAACTCATGTCTATTTCAAATGCATTTTTTCTAGATATGACGAGTTTTTCTTCAATTCTCAAATTATTATACGACATTCAATGTATATGTCTACCATGAAATGTTATCAATAGTTTTAAGAATAATTAAAAGAATGCTCTAACAATGAAAAGTGTAGCAGTGTGGCATTGTTATAGTTCTTTACAAAATAAAACTACTAACACTACGCCAATAACCGTTGTTTGAAACTTAATGAGTGTTTATTGTTTCAATAATGAAAAATTCTATTTAAAGTGTTAAAATCATTGTTAGCACAAGTGTTGTAATATTTCGCAACAGTTTATTATTCCATTTATTAGAAAAATGGAACTAGTATATATTTTTGCTGCCTATTGAGAAAGATAATAATCCTTCGATTTAACACAATATACCAAATAGAAACATTTGTAACCTAATTTTCTATCAAATAAGATTTAGTATTACTTACTACAATGGTTTACAAACTGAGAAGGAGGGTATATATGGATGCAAAAGGCAGAGTTCAGTTATTGTCTATCGGAATATAATTAAATGTATTTAGGGTATTTTATGTGTTTATAAAAGTATTCAATTATTTAATTGAAAATTTTGCGTCGCAATAATTAAAAAGAATATATATTATATGTGTGTGCGTGTGCGTGCGATATGTTCTCATATAATATATATTCAAGGTAAACAATTATGACAAAATTAATTAAGTTTTGTAGTTAAGAGCAGGGCCATCGCTAAAGAATATGATTGGAGAGAGAGGATCGAATAAAATAATTTTACCGACTGAAATCGTTAACGTATTTTTAGGAAATTTATTAATTTTCAAAACAGTTGATCAACTTAATAGAAAGCTATGACTCTTGTTTTAAGTCTATAGTAGTATATGTTTCAAGTCTAAGAGTAGTTTCGCTAGACCTCGATTCAAGAACCACAATCCTTCAATGACTTTAAACTCGCCTGCATTTGTCTATAAAACGTCACGGTTTTGGCAAAAGTTTTTATCTTATTTCCGACCAAAAATACGTTTACACTATTAATGTTTCTTTAAGTTTTGAATCAGCGTAGACTACGTTTTTTATATAGACTATACGTTTTTCAATTTTAAAAGCTAAAAAAAATTATAGAAGTTTAAGCCACAATATATTTGTTGGAAAGGCACGTGGACAAAACTCCCACGCAAACGGCGTCCAATCAGATGGCCGGAGAAAACTATACGCAATTAAGTTCTGATGACGCTGGAGCGTCGCCATCTTGAAAGAGACTAGAACTATGCCATACGTTGAACGAATAGGAAGTACCAGTCTCGTAGGAGCACTTTTCTTGAATTGTAATATAAAATGTAACCTCTCTTAAAACTAATTAAATCTTAAATTAGATACACCTGAACACCTGAAGTATTGATTTCTTGACGTATGCTTGAATTGATTAAGAGAACCTTTTTGGATTTAAGTGCCCGTTGTATATGGATAGCAGCAACCACAATAACAAAGGATAATACCGTCCTTGGATACACTAAAATATTCTTTATAAAACTTTTGCTATCACATATCCCATATGAGCAATTTTAAGCCTCATATAATATTTCACGGTTGACCTTCGTTAGAATCATCCCACGGTGCATGTAACTTATATCGCAGTTCGTTTTCAGTTAGGTCTATTACGGTTGTTTCACAAGTCATGGCATCAAAGCAATAATTATAAAAATACATATTTTTTATTAGTTAAGCATACTTGACACCTAATTGAATAAATACAAAGCTTTACAAATGTGTGTAAAGAGTTCTGAGATGTATGGTTCCAGTCGAGGTTTTGGTGGCCCATGGTGGATCTGACACACCACATTTCCCAGAAACGGAAACGACTGCTTTTATTTCTTAAAAATTTTAAGATTCCAAACTTTTATCGAAACGATTCGAAGCGAAATACCAGCGATCTATAACTAAAAGTAAGGAAGATGGATGAAGTAATTCCTCTTCTTACTCTTCCTTCTTGCCCTCTCGAAATGATTTTTTCTTCTTCTTCATATTTCCCCGAGAGTGATTGATGGATGCTCTTGTCAAGTTGTATTTCATCAACCCCTTCCGTGCCCCAGGTTCGTCTCTTGGGTTCTGGAAGCTTTCTATTTTGGGACAATTCCATATGAGTCGCAGCCGGATTTAGAATTAGTGGGCCCCTAGGCTGAATATGTGGAGCAGGCCCCCCAGGGCTGTAAGGAATACCCCCAAAAAACCAAAAGTGTGTGGAGATACATTCTATACATTATACACTGTTTCAAAAATAAGTAAAATGTACTCATTTTTGAATACATTCGATGCTTATTATGGCTCGGAATGCATAAGTTTTATTTTTGAGGAAGACATGTACTAAAAAATAAGTTCAATTTTGTAAAAATAAATAAATAGGCTGATTTCATGAATCACTTTCAAAAATATCGACAATGACAACCAAGACTTACCGGGAATCGAACCTAGATCCTCAAGCATCGATGTCCAGAGTATTATCCTTTAAGGTACCAGGGCGACGGGAAGAAGTTATAAACAGATGAAATGTTAAAAAGATGTGCCAAAAGAATGGGGTGTAAGATAATTGAGTCGTACTAACTCAGTTTCCATTTAAGCAATCGACATCAAATAATGTGGAGAATCATCTTCTGAAAAGATGAAAGAAGATGGCTTCAACAGAAGCTGAGATTAGCAATATTAAATCCCACTGCTAAGTTTGGCGAAAGTACGATTACTTAAATTTGAGATACGTCATCGCTCCTTTACTAAAAAATTGTACAATTGCACTAAAAAAAACAAGTACGTTCATGTACTCATTTTCAAGCATCGTTTTTTTACAATGTAAAACTGCAAATTGTCATTTTTAAGTGTAGATATCAAATTGGAATACACTGTTTTTTTGTAAATTTCCAGTAATATGTCAACGGTTTCAAGGAATCTCACAGGTGCAATGGCATTTTGGAATCTAAGAAAATGATAATAAAATATAGCGCTCGGCTTGGTATGTGGCCCAAATGGCTTCAAATGGCCCAAAGCAAAATACAAATGTACGAAAAATAAAAACTGATTTCCTTACTTATAATGTAAAGGGAACCAGATCTCATAAATAAGTCCTCTCACCCCACGAAAGTTTAAGTTTCGTGGGGTGAGATACGATACTGACGAACATATTGATGCCTGAGTGTACAGAATGTCTAGTGCGTTTTTCGTGAATTTAAGGTTAACAGTTTGAATTGTAATCTATCTAGTACCTAACTGTGATGAAGGAAACATTGGCGGATTTCATTTATCACAGTGGACGGTCCTTAACTAATCAATGTAATATCAATTGTATATTAAAATTGAATATGATGTTATCGAATTTGCATATAATATAAAGGGAACCAGATCCCATAAATAAGTCCTCTCCCCCCACGAAAGTTCAAGTTTCGTGGGGTGAGATACGATACTGACGAACATATTGATGCCTGAATGTACAGAATGTCTAGTGCGTTTTTCGTGAATTTAAGGTTAACAGTTTGAATTGTAATCTATCTAGTACCTAACTGTGATGAAGGAAACATTGGCGGATTTCATTTATCACAGTGGACGGTCCTTAACTAATCAATGTAATATCAATTGTATATTAAAATTGAATATGATGTTATCGAATTTGCATATAATATAAAGGGAACCAGATCCCATAAATAAGTCCTCTACCCCCACGAAAGTTCAAGTTTCGTGGGGTGATATACGATACTGACGAACATATTGATGCCTGAGTGTACAGAATGTCTAGTGCGTTTTTCGTGAATTTAAGGTTAACAGTTTGAATTGTAATCTATCTAGTACCTAACTGTGATGAAGGAAACATTGGCGGATTTCATTTATCACAGTGGACGGTCCTTAACTAATCAATGTAATATCAATTGTATATTAAAATTGAATATGATGTTATCGAATTTGCATATAATATAAAGGGAACCAGATCCCATAAATAAGTCCTCTCCCCCCACGAAAGTTCAAGTTTCGTGGGGTGAGATACGATACTGACGAACATATTGATGCCTGAGTGTACAGAATGTCTAGTGCGTTTTTCGTGAATTTAAGGTTAACAGTTTGAATTGTAATCTATCTAGTACCTAACTGTGATGAAGGAAACATTGGCGGATTTCATTTATCACAGTGGACGGTCCTTAACTAATCAATGTAATATCAATTGTATATTAAAATTGAATATGATGTTATCGAATTTGCATATAATATAAAGGGAACCAGATCCCATAAATAAGTCATCTCCCCCCACGAAAGTTCAAGTTTCGTGGGGTGAGATACGATACTGACGAACATATTGATGCCTGAGTGTACAGAATGTCTAGTGCGTTTTTCGTGAATTTAAGGTTAACAGTTGATTTGAATCCAAATTGTAATCTATCTAGTACCTAACTGTGACGAATGAAAAATTAGCAGATTTCATTTATAACAGTGGACGGTCCTTAACTAACCAATGTAATATTAATTGTAAATAATATAATCGAATTTGCTTAAAGGGAACCAGATCTTATAAATAAGTCCTCTCACCCCACGAAAGTTCAAGTTTCGTGGTGTGAGATACGAAACTGACGAACATATTGATGCCTGAGTGTACAGAATGTCTAGTACATTTTACGTGAATTTAAGATGAATAGTTCAAATTGTAATCTATCTAGTACCTAACTGTGAAAAATTGGCGGATTCCCCCTGACGATTGTTGTTTTCCACACTTTGTAATGACTACAAATTTTGAAATCGAAAAATTAGTGAATTGTTACTTAGTAGGCATCGATAATTTAATGTCCAAATCCCATTTCCAAACTGTTATCTACGTTATTATACACACCGGCCCATTCAGTCGATCAAATCAAAGCAATACATCAACCTGTACATCAATCAATGAATCGATTTTTCGTTTATGAGTGAACCTTATCGTATGCCTCTCCCACCCCCATGGGGCCATTAAATACGTTTTCTGTCGGGAGACATCAAATTTCTAATCCGATTTCGAAATGACGACTGTCGGAATTATTATGTCTTCCGTGGACTTCCGACTGACATTGGTGCAGTCGATTCCCAGTCGAGGCAGAAATGGTCGTTTCCGATTTTTAATAAATATCGGAAGGATTGAGTGATGACGGACAAGTTCGGCGCTGTTTTAACGTGTTTATGAGAATTTTAGTGGGAATCGTGTTCATTTATTGTTAAAGATAATCATAGGACTACGCTTCACTTGGGTGGGTTTAAAAATGGCTATATGGGACCTTGTTTAGAAGTGTACGTACATGATTTTTTGTAAAATTACAGTTTTAAAATTCTAGTTTTTTCATGTGATAATATTTTAATATTCATGATGATTCACAAGAACAAAACCTCTCTGAATAAAACTAAATGCTAATTAGATAATTAGCATTTTATTACTTAATTAGAATGTTTTTTTTTCAAAAACGATCACGTATAATTGATCTAGAAGCATAATTTTTGTTGTAATTATTCATAGTATCATTCTGAATGTTATGAACCCCAAAAAAGTTTGTGTCATGTAAAGTATTTTTTTAAATAATTTTTTTTTTACCTCGAAAGCCCCCCCAAAAAATCCACTTCCTGTTGGATCCCCCCCCCCCTTCACCGAATCGCCGCCCACTGCAAATAGCTAAACGTGTAATTTAAAACTTCCATGTACAAAACTGAGAATTCACATCTGAATCACACACACATTGAAAATTCTTTGGTATATGATAAGTTCTTGAAAGTGTTTTCCTAAGACATGGTGGAACGTACCATCCAAAAAGTTACAGATAAGCTATTAACTCTAAATGGCATTTATATGTATGTGATAATTTTGTTACTTTATTTTATGTCTACTACCCCTTTAAAAAAACTCGTAGAAAAAAATCGAAAATCTTTACGTAACCTCTTAAGTACAAAAGAATATTTCCCCTTTAAATGATAAAAGAATCATTACGAAATTAACCAAATATTTCCTATGTTAATTAGCCGAAAAAGATTTACTGTAATAAAGATATTTATTCAAGGAAACTAATTGATGAATACTTTTGTTCTAACTTGTTTTACAATGGCCTTACTGTTCCCGTAATAAGATTAGCCTCATTTATTTCACAGGACATGTTGTTCGCGTTCTTTGCAACATAAAACCAAACTGCAAAACAAAAATACCACACACACACACTCAGTAAATAGCGTCTAGACGTTGTTAAAGAACAAGGATTAAAACTGCGCAACAGAATAAAAGGAATTAGCGAGTATTTTGCTTCTTTATTATCCCGCACAGTGTGCTTCTATTCATTAGCGCATTACTTCGTTAATTAACTTGCAACTTATGCTTCACCAAGAAACTTAGTGGCAATTCAGGAAGATTTGCCGCAGGGAGATCGCAACGCTAAGACGATTATTCTTAATTTGCCTCTTTTGTAAAAATCCTTCTGTTTGTCTGTTGGGGTATGTGACCTTAAATGATTTGTGCAAGAATAAAATAATGGATGTTGTGATTTCTAATATATTTTTTATTTTTGAACAAAAGATGTGAGGACTTAAATTTTAAGCATATAAATAGTAATGTATGTTTCCAAGTTTTTGCATTCGTTTTCGGATTAAATGGAAGAAATTTTTTGTCTTCTATACTTCTATTGAACATTTGATATATATGTTTTCATTTTATGAATACCAGGAACGTTTACATATTATTGCCGAAAGTGATCAAGTAAAAAAAATGGAGTCAATTAAATTATTATTGAAGTTTAAAAAGTACTAAGAAATGTAAAACAGTAGAATATGAAAGAAATATTAAATCCTGATTTTTCACACTAATTAGAATTTAAAATTTTAATTTCACACAAACTACATTTTTTTACTTTTGGTCAATTTTAGCATTACACCCACAATATCTCTTAAGGTGCTAAATATTTTGAACAATTTCGAAAGAGAATTGTTATAAAACATTAATTAAACAGAACATACAATCGATTTTTAAATAAGTTCTATAAATTATGTGATCTTTTCTGGCTGGCGGACTCGTAATTTTCCGATCCTTTACTACAAGCTTTTCCAGAAATATATATTTTCAAAATCCCGAAGATAATTTATATTATAATATTATATAAAATATGTTTTTCAAATATATTTTACTAGCATATAATTTAATAGATATCTTTAATAAAAGACACATTTTTTTATTTCAATATTTTTAAATATATGTAATTTAAACCCTCTTACACGAACAAAAAAAAATACAATTTTTTAATTTGCAAACCGTTCATTGGATTAATTTTAAAATTTATTCAAATTGCCCAGTTTTCCAATATGTAATTTTAACCGATCCATTAAAGACAATTACCACTCTCAGTGTATCTCAGTGTTTATAGAAAGAATCTCAGTGCCGGCTCATGGACTACAGCAAGTACAGCCGGGCTGCACCTGAATTTATTAGTGTATTTTAAAACTAAAATCAGATATTTTACTAATTTTCTTAAATGAAGATTATAATTATAAATGGCATATCTACGGTGAGTAAACAAAATCTCCGATAAATAGCAAACTTGTTGCCGTAATGCACAGTTCAGGAGGGGAAAAACTCAATTAAATCAAAACTGCAGCCAAAAAGCGATGTTTGAAATCGGCTGCATCGTTGCCATGACAACCTCTACGTAGTATGGAGATCCCCCGCCCTGCTGTATTTGCACTGTATTTGTAGTGAGATGCAGCCCGAAATTAATTTTCGGATTTGGGCTGCACTTGATAAATTCGATAAACTGATTGGCTCGTGCATGAATCGTGGAGATGGGTGGCAGAACCGAGAATTTCCGAGAATCTCTCCAAACGGAAATAGTTTTCGTGATAAATTTACTGTGTGCTGTTGTTTCGTTATTTAAGTTAATATTAAAATTGACCGATTCGCATGTTTAAAAGAGGATTGCTTTAATTTTCAAAAAATAAGTGTTTTCTATTTTTTTTCTCATGTTATCATTTCGTGTAAAAATTGAAAGGAAACTTTGATTTGAGTATTAAATAATAAAGAATTTCCGTTCATGCATGGTTGTGGAATAGGGGGGGGGGGGGGGGGTCACATAATTTCGACTGCACTAACATTTTCGACCACGGGCCGCCACTGAAGAATCCTACTCGTGCAATTCAATATTTAAAGTATCACTAAATATCATCTTTAGATGTATTTCAAAAACAAATGTGGAATGTCTTTATAAAAAAAAAAGTCCTATATGACCTTTGGTCCTATAATATGGCTAAGTCCTATATGAGCTTTTATCTTTTTTTTAGTAATGCTAAAAATTAAACCATTAGAATCTATTAAGCATTTTCTCACTTTCTTTACCGAAATAGCCATTTTCTTCTACGGTTAGTTAGTCGTATTCTAAAGCAAATTGCAAAACCGATTAAGAATCATTTGTATAGTGTCACAATTTTTTTTACTCTAGTATAAAAAAATTTATTGATGCTAAGTGTGTTCAATTTTAAATTTCGGAACTTTAAAACGTACGTTACAGGACGTGAAATCGTTGGATATTTTACATCTACCTTAATGCGTTTGTAATTATCCATTCATAAATGAAGCGGGTTGTCGACAAAGTGGCACAAGTTACAAAAAATCCGAAAATGATTAACGGCATCTATATCTATCATTTGGCCAACTTGTATGGGTCCTAGTTCAATAGGTTGCCTAATAATGAGTTAAATGTCATTCCACTTACTTTTATAGCCAACGACAGTTTCAAACTCTAAACGCTCGTATCTCGAAACTTTGTTTTTGTACTTGAACCACACTGTAAAAAAGGTACTTAAAAATGAGTACCTGAATCTTCTCGTTTTTCTTTGAGTACAATTGCATCGTAAATGAGTACTCAAATTTAAGTAATCGCACTTTCTCAAAAATTGATCAGCGTGTTTAATATTGCTAATCTCAGCTGCTGTTCAAGGCATCTTAAGAAAGCGACATGAGAAACTTAAAATGGTTGTCCAGAAGATGGTTTTCCACATTATTAGATGTCAATTGCTTAAATGGAAAATGAGTTATTATAATTGAATTATATTACTTCCCATGCACACCTTTTTAACATTACTTCTGTTCATAACTTCTTCATTTTGCCCTGGTAGCTTAACGGATAAGACTCTGGACAGGGGTGCCTGCAGATATGGGATCCTTTTATTCATTTTACTCATTTTTGAGTACATGTCTTTTTCTGAATGGCAACTTATATAATCGGATCTATGATAAGCGTCGAATGTAATAAGAAATGAGTATATTTTACTTATTTTTTAATACCTATTTTTAACAGAGTCGTTTTCAGAATTGAAACTTATGTATTCGGATATATGATAAGCGACGAATGTACTAAAAAATGAATACATTTTATTTATTTTTTAATAACTATTTTTTACATTGTAACTTCACAAATAAGAGAAAGTGCATTAAAAATAGTGGTTCAGGTTGCATGATATTCTTACAAGAATTTTTTTTTTAAATTGTGATTATTTAATTACGGCTTTATCATTTGAATTATTTCAATAATAGTTTTAATATATTTATTAGTGTTGAAAACATCTTTGGTAAGAAAAATAAAAGTATAATTATAATGTGGAGTTGAGTTTAATATTTTGAATTAAAATTTAAATCGAATATACGTTTAGATGAAAATAATAATTTACAGGAAATGATCGGCTTCTTTTTTTCAAATGCAATTTAATCTATTAACGTTGATAATTAAATATAATTATACTAAATGTAAAAAAAATGGTCACCATTATTCTATATGTTAACAGAAGACCGATTTTAAAAACTAATCTAAATTTCTATTAATTAAAATAAAATATATATAAAAACTGGTTGAAATTAAATTGTAATTATCTATAATCGAAATCGTACAATATATGAAAACGTACCTTCCCAAATTTTATTTGAAGTATTGATATAAAATGTTATTACACTCACAAATAAATAAATTTCGCCAGAACTCTGGAACCGAGGCAATCCAAGTCTAAACAATTCTGCGTAATGACAATATATTGCGCTAGACGATCTTTATTTCTTTATGATTCTATACGAGGTTGCGGTGCTCAAACTGTGAAATTACTTTTTACGACATGCTCTTGCTGCAGCAGGAGTTTTAAAGTGTTTTCCAGCTACAATGAAACAGCTTTGAGTTTTATAAAGCATTCTATTATCGTATCTTCTTTTAAAATGTGTTCGGATGGATGTATCTACGGTAATTCTCCCAATAATATATGCAAAATTAATGTAAATTGTTTCACTTGTCAGATAATTGAAAGGACTAGCATTTTTGAAATAAAATCTAATTTTGATGTAGATGAAAGCTTTAACCTTCTGACGTTCATGGACTTGATATCACATTCAAGGATCTTCATTTTTCTAGCAATGTACTCAATTTTTAAATTCATAAAAAATACTCCATTTAACAATAATAACAATTAAAAGCTATCTCTTTGCAATTAATTGCAAAATAAAAGTAATTATATGGGATATTATGCTCATGAAAAATTAATTAAACTTCCAAACAGTGAAAACAATTTTCTAAATGCCAAAATCGCTTGAGCGCCAGTAGGTTAAGTATATATGCGTCTTTCCTTAAAAATTTAAAATTACATGGCTCTGCTTGATTTATTTAGAATATAGGAGCAGTAAAAAGCTTATGTTTGACTTATAATGGTTCGATTTTATGAAGCGAACCTAAATGCCAAACGTGCGAAAACGCGCCAATTTTGTTAACCTACCACTAATCACTCTCACGGTCGATGAATGGGGTTATATCGTGCCAAATTTTTTCTTTGGCGACAAATAATGGATGTTCAACGGAAAGCGACCCTTTTCTTCGAGATTGTTGTCAGTGAAAACGATCTTGGAAAATGATTTTTGTCTTTTAACTCCTTCTTCCAGTTGGCCCTTCAATCGAATCTGTTATTAACAGTTGTTGAAATTCCCCAAATCTGATGAAATTCCCCAATTAAGCTGTTGAAATTCCCTAAAAAAAGATTAGTGATAGAATGGATTCTAAACAACCTGTTTCTTACATTTCGAATTTTTTTTTGTTTAATTTCGAAATATTTTTTTAGAATATTCTATTTAAATTTTTTCTTTTACTGAAAATGAAATTCCATTTTCTTCAAATCGTAGATGAGGTTTTATTTCGACTACTACTTTTGGGTGTTTGCGCTTGTGACCGTCTAATACATAATGACTGAATAAGTCGGTATTTGTATTTTGATTTAAACTTAAAAGTATGGTAAACATAAAGTCCTATTTTCTATTCAGATGCATGTAATCGGTATGAAAGAACGTTAGCATAATGAGTTTGAGACTTGAGTGAACTATCGGAGGAGCAGCATACTCGTTATCGGACGATTGCTTGCAGGACTTGTCATCCATATAAAGATCGCCGTGTAGACTGGGATGGTGTTTGTTAAAACTATTATGTTAAAAATATCTTCAATTGAACGAAATCGCAGGACTTTCCCCCCCCGGACTTTGTAATTATTTTCTTTGATTTTGTTATTTATGAAAACTAAAATAGTCTTTCTTTTGCTTGGTATTTATTAAACAGGATAATCTTAAATGTACTACTCATTTAGAAAAGTAAACAATAACTTGAGTTTTCTGGTGAATAAAGGCAAGGGGGCCCGAAGTCCCCTGTTATATTAAAAACAAAAGAGGGAAATATAGATTATTATTAGAAACAAAAAAGGGAAATATAGATTATTATTAAAAACAAAAAAGGGGAACCGACTTTAAGGGAGGGGGGGGGGGGGGGGGGTTGGAAGGCTGGAAAGTAATAAATAATTTTAAATTTTACGAACAATTTGAAAATATTTAAATATTTAATATTAGTTTTATTCTTATTACAACTTTTTTAAGTTGGTATCAATTTACAAAAACATACCTAAATTTTGGCGCCGATTTCAACAAGTTATAATAAATATGAATTTAATATTAAAAAAATTTCAACTTGTTCATAAAATCAAAAATATATTTTTAATTTTTAGCGATTTTTTCTCCCCTTTAAAGTCGGCTTTCCTTTTTAAATAAAGATTATTTTATTTTATTTGTATTTTTTAAGAACACTTTTTATGACTGTGTTACTGATCTTCTTCCTCCCTCAGGTGATTCTGGCCGTTCATGTAGACAATGGCAAGTGGGTGGACGTTCCGATCACCCCCGACACCAGATGTCAGGACGTTGTGGAGTGCTGTCGGGAGCCCAGCGACGAGGCCTGCTCCCTGGTGCAGACATGTGGACTAGTAGGTAAGGAGAGACACCGCCAACACCTCTTCTTTGGGAGCGTTTATTTACTGCGTCATGCTATTTTTTATACTTTCCGACTCCCTCCTGCCCTTCCCCCCATGTTATGTTAGTTTTACCTTCCTTCCACGTCACGACGATAATTTTTTGCAGTTAAAAACAGTCATTAAAATGTTCATTCTGTGTTTTTTGAGATTTCTATAAAAAAAATGACTATATTTAAAGTATGTGAAAGAAATTTCCGTATTTTTTCTAAAAACTTTTGCTACGTTACGCAGACACCAAGACACTCCCCATGTCACGCTGCAGTCATGCATAATGGACCCCTTCCTCACATTATACTACAGTCACGCTTAATGCCCCACCCCCTTGTCACGCTACAGTAACGCATTATAAACTTCCTTTCGCATGTTACTCTATGTGTGATTTGTTCATCACTATTTATCTTTTTAAACTACACAAGATTTTTTACCTTTGCTTTAAAATTTAGTTTGTTTATGAGTAATTTTAGAATTTTAATGTTGGTTTAAAAATTTAGTGTTTGGCGCAGCTTGGCCATATTTGGCCCTTGTGCCAATAAACCCCAATCCACCAACCAACCAACCAACTATGTGTGATTTGTCCCCTCCGCAACTTTTTGTTATTATTTTATTAATAAGTAAGATATATATAACTGCCACTTCAATCTATTGTGAAAAGAGCCCCAGTTGCTCAGTTGGTAAGGCGTTCAGCTACTAATCAGAGGATTGGTGGTTCAAATCCGTGAAATGGACTTGACATAGAAAAGTAAAAAAGTAGTGATCTTGCGATCGGAGGATTGCCAGCTTCGCTACAAAAATACTAGAAAGTCATCCATATCCAATACTAGATTTTCGAATATCCAACAAATTATACTGGCGTATATACGGGACTGGTGCACGATACATCTGATCGGGGTCCAAAGTCCCGACGTCTATTGAAGGCGTTGGGTGCCAGTTCAGGTGTTTCCTCGTGATCTGATCATGGTTCTAAAATAACGAGGTGCATGTATGAATGTGTGTATGAATGTGTATGTGTTCCCGGGTCTTTCCTTCGAGATTGACCCCGAACCGTCGCCAATAGCCCACTGTGCAGCTCTAGTGCGACGTTAATTAACAAAACCAAACCTATTGTGAAAAACTAGAATTAAAAAAGTGTTCCTGCAAAATACCGTCCGAATATTAGAAATATTCATTATGGGATGAATGATTAAAGTGAGGGGTACTTATCTGTACCGTCAGTAGATAAATGGTTAAATAACATTTAATAAAATAATTACCAAAGGTTGCTGAGGTAACAAATCACGGACAAATATCGTGGAATGGCCCTACAGGTAGCATGATAGACTCATAGAGTAATGATACAAATAGAGGAATAAAAATGCTGATTTCCGTGTGTCCATCATCGAAACCACGTGATTTGTGGAAATGCCAATTCATTCATGCGCCAATATTACTTGGCAGGCCTTGGCGACTTTCAGAACTAAACGAGATCGAAGTATGGTAATATGGTTTTGTGTTTAATTTTGTATTTAAATATAGTTTTTTTTGAACGAGTGGCACAATTTAAGGGAGTTTAACAGATATATTATAGAAATTTTTTCTTACTTTGTAGTTTTGAAATAATTGCATTACGTTTTTATGTAAAAAATGTACCATAAGCGAAGTTCTTTCAATTGTTATTTTGTATACTTCAATAAGAAAAATATAAACAATAAAACCTGAGAAATATAACGAGTTCCGCTTCTTCGAGTATTGAACACAAATAAAATAGTTTCGTTTCGTTTCGTTAATGAAGAGGGAATATTTAGCGCATATTGTTTGAAAATAAGTAAATACGTGCATATATGTTAAAAAGTTGAATACGGACAGAACTCCTTATCACCAAAAGAGAAGAAAGTGCGCCAAATTTGAAACTCCTGCAGATGTCTGAACGCCAAATGTGGCAGCGCTATAACCACGTGATGTGAGTTTTTCTTTTCAATGTTGACACCGCGGCCTTACGAGAGTCTGGCATTGAAGGCGATCTCTATTTAATATTACAACTCTCTGGATAGACTCTCTTCCCCGTGTCACTCTGCAGTCATGCATTATAGAACCCCTCCCCTGAGTGCTCGATGTAATAAATAAACGCCCCCTCATTGATTGCAATAGAACTCTAAATATAGGTCTACGAATGCTATAGAACAATAACCCCCTTTTTTCAGGAAATACCTCAACTTTTAGAGTTTCCCGTACACACATATTGAATTATTTATATTGTTATGTTTGTTATTGTTTTCTGGTTTGATAGCTGCAAATTCTATTTCTATTGTGATTCATACATACACTCAAACATAAAATATTGAACTTGGGGTGTTTGTATTCTCAGTCCTCCATAGTTTTTAGATATAGTGTGTTAGGATATATCGTTGTCTTTATAATACACAGAAGTGGTGAGGGGCTATTCACTAATTTTTCTGGACAGATATTTGAAAAGTTTGCATCGTTAATTATTACCAATTAATGGAAAAGAACAATCGTTTGGGGTTTCTTCCAATCAAAATAATTCCATATATTAAATAGCAAACATTGAATAAAATAGTGTTTTATTAACAAGGAATTCCAAGTCAAGGTGGGGCCCTCAGTAGCCCAGTGGATAAAGGCGTTCAGCTAGTAATCACAGGATTGCTAGTTCGAATCCGTGCGATGGACTTGACATAGAAAAGTAAAAAAATAGTGATCTTGCAATCGGAGGGTTACCAGATTCGCTACAAAAATACTAGAAAATCGTCCAGAACATCCAACAAATTATACTGGCGTGTATACGGAACAGGTGCACGATAAATCTGATCGAGGTCCAATGTCCTGACGCCTATTGAGGTTGCGTCGGGTGCCAACTCAGGTGTTGCCCTCGTCATCTGACCATGGTTCACAAATACGAGGCATTGTTCCCTGGTCTTTCATTGAAGATATGCCACGAACCGTCGCCAATTGCCCACTATGCAGCTCTAGTGCGCGTTTATTAATCAAAACCAAAAAACCCAGTCAATATATTCGTCTGTCGATTTTGAATATGTTTTGCTTTATTGCACTAAGTGTAATTAAAATTATATTAGTTTTATAATTAAAATCTCATTCATTGTTGTTGCACGAAATACAAATTTCTAAGAAATTAAATACTATATGACATTTATTTAAAATATTACATTGACATTCTTTCAATATTAAAACGTTCCATTTTTTCCAAACACATTCTAATTCTAATGACCGTTTTGTACGAAATGTTTATCATAAAAGGCATTTTTAATCAACTCTGAAATAACAACTGCCCATTTCTTTTTAAACCAACTAAATATCCCCAAAATTCCACAAACTTTTGCTTCCACATCCACATTTAAATTTTCTGTTGTTCGATACAGACATAGAACATAACTTATGTCCAAAATATAAACATCAATTCCAAGAACATCCAGCAAACTTCCAGAAATCAAGCTTGTTACACTGACCCCCTTGTCGGCATTCGCAGAAACCTCTCTCGTTACAAAATAACATCAGTGTCCCATTGTGAACTTTAAAACAGAATACAACTTTCCTTAACAACTATCAGACCGGTTTGATGTCTTCGAGTCCCAATTTTCTTTGGTTCTCGGCCATTTTCCCCCAACGAGATGTCTTCTTTCGAAAGCGATGAAGACGTTTCAAGTATGGTAAAATTGTGGTTTGTGTATTATCGCATTTTAATGACCGCTTTTCTGTCTCTTTTTGTTAAGGTTTTTTTATTCGTTGTTCTGTGCTTAGTGTAAGTGTTCTTTGTTTGATAACACGCGGGAAATGGTCGGGAGGTATTTCACATTGAAGATTAGCGATGAAAAAAAAAATAGGTCGCATATATATGCTGAGTATTTTATTGTTCGTTTTGTTAGAAATATTGGATCAAATCCAATGTGTAATTTAAACACATATGAAGGCATTATTTTTACCTTTGTTATAAATTTGTGAGTTTTTAAATTATGTACACTGTAAAAAAATTTTACTTAAAAATGAGTACCTGAACCTACTTATTATAGAATTGCATCGTAAATGAGCGATGACGTACTCAAATTTAAGCAACCGTACTTTTTCACAAATAAGCAGTGTGATTTAATATTGATAATCTCAGCTTCTTTGCAAGCCATCTTAAAAAAAACGACCTGACAAACTTAAAATAGGTGTTCAGAAGATGGTTTTTCACATTATTTGATGTCGATTGCTTAAATGGAAACTGAGTTATTACAACACGATTATTTTACTTCCCATTCTTTTGGCACACTTTTTTAACATTTCTTCTGTTTATTACGTCTTCACGTCGCCCTAGTAGTACAATGGCTAAGACATTAGGCTGCGATCCATCAGGACCTGGGTTCAATTCCCGGTAAGTCTCAGTTGTAATTGTCGATATTTATTGAAAGTGATTTAGGAAGACAGCCTATGTAGCCGAGCATCTGCTTTTTTTATTCATTCTGTTTTTTGTTTTTTTTAAATTGAAACTTCTATATTCGGAGTCATGATAAGCATCGAATGTACTGAAAAATAAGTACATTTTACTTATTTTTGAGTACCTATTTTTAACAGTGTGCTACTTAAACGGCTTAATTGAGTCTTAAAAATTATATATTAATAAAAAAATTCATTATGTATTAAAAAAAAAATTCATTATATATTAAAAAAAATCTTCACATGCTATAACTAACATATTTTTTAACGCGATTTCAATAGAATGAATACCATTGGCATTAAGGTTTACCATACACTCTAGAAAATGCGAGAATCGACCAAAATTTACAAAATATTTTTTTTATGATATATAATATTACCGTATTCATTATTTTTCCAATGATATTAAGATTGTATAAATATTCCAAACACTTGATTATATTCAAAGTGTTATTCTTGGGCCTTGCTTGCAATGGGAAAATGTTTTGTAAACTTTCAGCTCACTTTCTGAAGAATTGTATTTTTACCATATATTCATTTTACCATACCTTCATTTCAAACATCATAACGCAAGTTTTTTTTCCGAGAAAATTATTTTTCCATTCAACTTTATATTAGTTTTGGGATGTTATGGACTTCAATCATAAAAATTAATTATAATTTTTTTATAGAATTTTAAAATTGGAAATTTTTTAAAAGAAAAATGAGATTTAAAAAAAAAAAAAAATCGAGATACAAAATTATTTTTTAAAAAAGGACAGTTGGTGACGTTTCGGGACCTATTTCGAAAAAAAGACCCTGAACGATGCCTCGTATTTTTGAACCATGGTCAAATGCAGAGGACCACACCTGAGCTGGCATCCGACACAACCTCAATAGGCGTCAGGACATTGGACCCCAATCAGATTTATCGTGCACCTGTCCCGTATACACGCCAATATAATTTGTTGGATGTTCTGAACGACTTTCTATAGTATTTTTGTAGAGAAGCAGGGAACCCTCCTATCGCAAGATCACTACTTTTTTACTTCTCTTTGTCGAGTCCATCGCACGGGCTCGAACTAGCAATCCTCTGATTACCAGCTGAACGCCTTTATCCACTGGGTAACTGGAGGCCCCTAACGTTTTGGTGGTCTATAATATTAAGAATGATACTATTTCCAAATTTATGATTCTAGATCAAACACAACTTACGTAATCGTATCTAAAAAAAAATGCTAATTAGATAATTAATTGCTAAACTAATTAACACTTGACTTTATTCAGGGGATTTTTTTTTTACGATTCATCATGAATATTAAAGTCTTTTTTTTATATATAAAAAAAAGTATCAAATTAGATTTATCATTAAAAGCCATAGTTGGGTTTTGGTTTGGTTTATTTACGTCGCAATAGAGCCGCACAGTGAGCTATTGGCGACGGTTCGGGGTCTATCTCGAAGGAAAGACCCGGAAATACATTCACACACACATTCATACATGCACCTCGTTATTTTAGAACCATGGTCAGATGACGAGGAAACACCTGAACTGGCACCCAACGCCTTCAATAGACGCCATGACTTTTAACCCCGATCATATTTATCGTGCCCCAGTCCCGTATACACGCTGTTAATTTTTGCGGATGTTCTGGACGACTTTTCTAGTATTTTGTAGCGAAGCTGGCAACCCTCCAATCACAAGACCACTACTTTTTACTTTTCTTTGTCAAGTCCATCGCCTATGATCGAATCAGGAGCCCTTGGATTTCCAGCTGACGCCATTAACCGCTCGGCCACGGAGGCCCCCAAGAGTTGGGAAAATAAGAAATATTATATATTTTCGCGAATTTTGTTATTTTTTTAATGCTCAGCATATCAGTTGGGGTTCCGATTTATTAAGAAAAAAAACTTTTACTTGCAATAATTAGAATATCTTTGTAATTCTACGATATCAGACTTTTTAAATCATCCCTTAATTTACAAATGTCTTTAACGTATTAATCAATTCTGATCTCTCTTTGATCTCTTTGGCAGAACAAATCGTTCCGGAGGACGCTTGTATGATGGATATTCTTAACCGGTGGGGCAACAACTGGCCAGCTGTCGCCTTCCATCTGCAGTACAGCGAACCGGTTGGAGGCGGTCACTATCTGGGTAAGAACACCTATGAATGAAGTCCATTTATGTGGCTCCGACAAATTGGCTGCTGGGTAACGCTCGTTAAAACTGGTTTAAGCGAATTAACACAGGAGTTTGGGCAACTTGACCAATTGGCTTATCTAATGGCTGTAAATAATGTGCTGTTACAAGGGTTATTGATAGCCAGAGCCCCCACTACCATTTCTTCAGTATAATTTTAATTCGCATTACTACTATTCGGCCGCGACGAGAATGCCCACCAATATAATTCTATTGGCTGGCGGCTTCTATAAGCTGGCAGTGGAAGGTAAGGGGTGGGTACAAGTCAAGTTCGCTGGTTGTGGAAAATGGGAATCCAGCCAGTGGGCTTTTTTTAGGGAATTTACTTTGTGGGGTTCTTTTAATACTTACTATTAGCTATAGCACGCTTTGGATACTGGTAAAAAAAATTTCTTACAATACAGGTCAGATTGATTCTATAGAAAACACTGACTCTTTTTTTTTTTACAGGGATTAAATGTGCTTTAGGGCTAGATATTGTTTTTAGGAGAGCACAAACTGTAAATCACCTTTAAAAAAAATGAAGACTGAAAAAACTAGGATTGATAAATAATACCACATAATATTTTACAATTTATTTTACCTCAATTTACGATTATTTAATTAATGTCCTAAAATTATTGAACGAAAAGCGTTAAAGCGACAGGCGTTTATTTTCCAATAGTGTTGCATTTCGAATTTAATTATTTCCATTAAAAACACTTTACATCTCAATCGCTTCATACAAAGATGACAGCCCATTAGCAGCGATCGTGATGACAGTCGATATCGAACCTATTATCGAAAATCTATAGCACAGTATCGTAACTGTCAAATACATCATCAGTGGGTGTATATGTATTCTGCGTCATAATGTATCGATAAGATGACATTTTATTGCCTAGGAGATCGATAATTTATTTTCATAAATATACGATTTTTTTTGAAAAATTATTTGAATGCTAATTATACTTTTTAATGACTGACGATTTCTAGTGTCATAAAGATAAAAAGTAGATTCAATGTACTGCAACAAAATGCTTTAGCATGTATTTATTTAGACTTTGAATATGAAATCTCGTATATAACAGTTATATAAATGTGTGTTATTGTATAGAAAATAACTATTTTTTTTATTATTTTACGAATTGTGTGTCCGTGTATTATCCGTCCTCGTATTGCAATTCAGTTTGAATTTTTTTAAAAGTCAAATCAACTTGTAACTTGGCGTTAGCATCGGGCGATGATTCGATATATGTCGAATGTAAAATATCATCGCGATTTCGATTTTGTAATTTTCGATTAATCGATTTGACGATAAGTCGAAAGTACCCTAGGAATTATGATCCAACTCCGAAAAGTAAGTTTAAGGAAAACATATTTGTGGTTACTTAGTTCTACTGTACTTATTTTAATCATAAAATGTATATAGAGAGGGAATATCGAAAATACCGATATGTCACAAATATGTATGAAAAATAACGATTAATTGGAAATATCGATTAATCAGAAATATCTATTAATTGAAAATATCTATTAATATGAAATAACGATTAATTTGAAATATCAATTATTTTGAAATATCGATTAATCAGAAATATCTATTAATTGAAAATATCTATTAATATGAAATAACGATTAATTTGAAATATCAATTATTTTAAAATATCGATTATTTTGAAATATCGATTATTTTGAAATATCGATTATTTTGAAATATCGATTATTTTGAAATATCGATTATTTTGAAATATCGATTATTTTGAACTATCGATTAATCGGAAATATCCATTAATCGAAATATATCGATTTTCGGCTGACGATTAATCGCGATGGCGAATGTCATCATCGCCCAAGCCTACTTGACATAAATGTAAAAACAAATTTCTAGATTTTTAATCACTTTAGAACGGGTCAATTGAAATCAAAATTTCCCTCTTGTACATTCGTTCATAATTTTTTATTAAATACACTTAGTGTTCATTTTCACAACACATTACAAACTTTTGATGTCTTAAAAAGAAAAGTACCTATAATAGGAAACGTCTTTAAAAGCAGATTCATAAGTTATCAGAATACAAACACTGCGATACTCTTTTCGGGTGATCCAATCCGACACTATAACTTCGTGATAAACAGCACGATTGACATGAATTTGTCCCATTCGATAGTCTTGAAGTAATTCACATGCAGTCGTGAATGAAGGCTCGCGGATTCGGACGGAACAGCTTGTTTGTCTTCATTCCGTTTACGACATTTTAGTTAGCGAAACAATCGCAAACTTCTCTATGTCTATAATCTGTTGAAAGAAAATGTCTCGTAAAAGTTTCATTCTGGTGCTCCGACACAGTCACGCCCTTTTTATTATGCAAAACGATTTATATGAGTGTTAGAGATCTTATTATACTTAAGTATAATAAATGCAGGTAACATACATTAATATAAACTCTAATCGTTAGAATATCCTTCATATGCCTCATTATACAGACACTAGAAATAATGAAGTCTTCCGTTCTTCTCTCGGTAGTCAGGCAAACAAAGGGAAAACGCAAAAAGAAGAACGTTGAAATTCCAAGATGGCGGGTAAAAAATGGCCGCAGAGAACAATGAATGGAATTCCTGAGCACATATACATAAAAATTTGGTATTTTCTCGTTAATGGTATAACTTGACGTTCCATTTTTTTTGTCTCCTGTTCTTAAGTTTATTTGAAAGCGAGTAAAATATTTCGCAAAATTAGAGACTGACAAACTGAAGTGAAGAGAGGAATTCACTATAAATGAGAATATAATTATGTGTGTTGAAGCTGCTTAAGGAGCGTCCGTGTTTTTAAATGAAGAATGTCTTAAGAAATCTGATTTGAAGTTGGTTGTATTTAGATTTTAAAATCTTTTTTGTTGTTGTTAAACGTTTTTTTTAGTAAACTTATTTTCGCTTAACATGCTATTAGCATGATTTTATTTTGTTGATGCGTTGATAATTGTGTTTAGGTTAAACATCAAAACATGTTTATCCTACTTAAAATGTATAAAAATGGGCACTTTTTGTTTTGTTTATTTTTTTTATCGTTTGGAATATTTAATTCAAAATTTAGATAATTGTGTTGTTGATCAATATGATCAAATTTTATTTAATTTTTGATTAAAATTTTCGTAATTTAAATTTTTTTAAAGCTTTTAATAAATAGTTTAGTTTACTACGTTATATATAAGTTTTATTTTAAAATTTTGAAATGTATATAAAAATTTTCTTGATAAAGGTTGCATGTAATTAAAATCAGTGCATCTATTTATATATTCGCGCTTCAAGAATGTTTTTGAATCTTTTGTTTTTTACGGAACGGTTTATACAATATAAAAAAAAAGGATACTTCAAAATGAGTACCTGAACATACTCGTTACCCTTTGAGTACAATCGCATCGTAGATGAGCGATGACGTACTCAAATTTAAATGATCGTACTTTCTCAAAAATTAGCAGTGTGATTTAATATTGCTAATCTCAGCTTCTGTTCACGCTATCTTAACAAAGCGACATGACAAACTTAAAATAGTTATTCTGAAGATAGTTTTCCACATTTTTTAAATGTCGATTGGTTAAATGGAAACTGAATTATTACAACTCAATTATCTTACATTCCAATCTTTTGGCACACCTGTTTTTTAAAAAAAAAATTCAGTTTATAACTTCTTCATGTGGCCCTGTAGTACAATAGATAATGCACTGGGCTGCGGTGCCTGGGGAAATGTGAGTTCGATTCCCGGTAAATCTTGGTTGTAATTGCTGATATTTATTGCAAGTGATTTATGAAGGCAGCCTTTGTAGGCAAGCAACTGCCCTTTTTATACTTTTTACTTATTTTACTCATTCTTGAGTGCATGTCTCTTTCAAAAATTATAATATTCAATAATTATAATAATAATATTTAAAGAATTATAATAATAATAATTAAATAATTTTAATAATAATAATTATAATAACGAATAATAATTATAATAACGAATAATAATTATAATAACGAATAATAATTATAATAACGAATAATAATTATAATAACGTATAATAATTATAATAACGAATAATAATTATAATAACGAATAATAATTATAATAACGATAAATAATTATAATAACGAATAATAATTATAATAACGATAAATAATTATAATAACGAATAATAATGAAACAATAATAATAAAGAAAAAGAAGAAGAAAAAAAAAAAGAAGAAAGTTAGAGTGAAAGAACAAGCGACCTAAAAAGGAATTTTTTTATACTCAAGAACAGGCTGATCTCGTTCAGTTTTAAGAACAGGGGAACAAAATAACATATAATTATTTTATCCCGTTGTAGGACACAGCAGTGTACACAGATACATTGTCGTGTTAAAAAAAAATCAGACATTTTAATCTATATAGTTTATATAATTAAAACCCACTAAAAACCCTATCCCGGGCAAAATCCACAGGACATAGCAAAAAGTTTCGATCGAACCTTCCAGATTCAGGTAGTCGCCACTTGGGGGCGCTGTAATCCGGATATTTCGCTTTGCCGGATCGGCAACCCCCAGCCCGGACTCTTATCCGGCTGACTGTCCTGTTGATGCAGACTTCGTTGCAGGACGTGCTCAGTTGCGATCCGTGCTGCTGCTTTGTTATTGCGTAACATGCCGGCCGGCGTACTCAGTAAGTCAAGATTGCATCTCTAATATTTCATTCGATTTAGAAGTCGTTATTTGGCAATAGGTAGTTATTGTTGCTATTGGGATGTTTGTTAAGCGACATTTGGGGTTGTTTCTATTAAAAACGGTGTTGGTGTATTTTTTAAAATTGATTTTGCCGATTATTTTAATATAGCTGGTGTTGTTTACTAAATATGTGCTTTTAACTGAGTGTCAGTACAGAACTGCAATTATCCGGATCAATTGAGACCATATATCATCCGAATAATCGAATATCCGGATAATTAGATAATTTACGAGAAAATATTAATTCTTGCTTTTTGCTTTATGGCTATTCCACAGCATTTATCCTTGATCCTATAACAATTAGGCACTGTATAGGTTATAATTTCAGGATTCAGATGAGATATTAATTGTTACTTAAGTACGATAGAACTTTTTCCTGAATACATAAATAAGAGTTTTTTTTAGCTTTAAATTAAAATAATTTAGCGTACTTACATTATTTCGCATTAAATTATTTTGAGTGATCACCTGTTGGTTGCAAAACTCTTATCTAAATGACTACATTCACATCTTGAGTTCTCAATATTCATATCGACATTATATTTTATTCGCAAGCAATGTATTGTTATTGGTGTGCTCTTTTAATGGTTATTATGATTTTAATTTACATATTTCTATTGTATTGTGGTTTCTTTATATTTTTAATAAAATTTAATATATATTTTCGAAATTTTTACTGAAAGTTAGTTAGGCAATTTACATTTTAAAATAGAATTGCTGTTTTTAATGAGTTGTTTAGACATATATAAAAATATTCGTGACATATAAGTATATAAATAATAATAAAAATTTAGTTTCATTCTAAGGCCCATTTCACTCATATTTGTTCCTTCCACAACTTCTTTTTTATTATTTTATAATATGTTAATTAACGTAATTCAAACTCAGTTTTTAAAAAAGTTCTACTAAAAATCGGGTATATTTTTCATTAATTAACATAGTATAAGATAATAACGAAAAGTTGCGGAGTGAACAAATGCAGCGGAATTGTCCCTTTAACGTTAAAATATTAAATTAACAAACCACTTTAAATTAATAAACCAGGCCTTTTAATTAAACATCATTTAATCTAAAACTATTTTTCTTTAAGAAAATTATTTTATAATTTAAAGTATCCAGTGCGGAAATGTTATTAAATTTAAGTGAAAAGAGATATTTTAAATAAATAAATATTTTGGCATTTCATGATTACGAAGTGACAACTAATCTAGGATTTTTCATATGTACTATTATGAGAAAGTTTTGAATAACGAAATCGAGCTATTTGACATTATTCTAAGCAGATTTACATTATTTGGGATAAATTCTTTTTTAAACCGACTGAACAGCGCGCAACCCAAAACTCCAAAATAAAACCGCCAGAAATTTAAACCGCCAAGTCGAGAGGTTATAGATTCGACCATTATGTATTTTTTTTTTATGTATGTTCGCTCGGGATTTCAGTTCTATTTCAGATATTTGCACAATTTTTTTTTGTTGGATAGGGGATGTTTCAAAGGGGTGCAATTTGGAAAAAATATTCGGTTATCCGGCATTTAACTATCCGGAATTCTCATTTAACCGGATCGTTTGAAAAAAAATATTGTCCGATTTCGAAAATTCTTTTTTTGATGGATAGAAAAAATCCACTTAGGCAAAATCTGCAAAAAAATAATCGATTATCCGGATGTTATATATCCGGAAATGCCGATTAACCGGAGTTTTTTAAACAATTTTTCCGATTTCAGAATATTTTCATTGTTTAACAGAAGTTTACAACAATGACTAGGGACAATAGGGATTGTTTTACAATATCCATTGTTGAGCACAAGTTGCTACTTGAATTTCTTGGTGAATAATAATAGGGGGCGAAGCCCCCCGCTAAATAAAAAACTAAAAAGGGAAAAATAAAATAATCTTTCTAGAAAAAAGGGAAACCGACTTTAAGGAAAATGCGCTAAAAGTAATTTTTTTTTTTAAATTTTACGAATGAGTTGAAAAAATTGAATTATTAAATATCAATTTTATACTTAGTACAACTTTTTGAAGTTGGTGCCAATTTACAAAAATCATACCTAAATTTTTGCGCCGATTTCAAAAAGTTGTACTAAGTATAAAATTGATATTTAACAATTCAATTTTTTCAACTCATTCGTAAAATTAAAAATTATTTTTTACTTTTTAGCACATTTTCCTTAAAGTCGGTTTTCTTTTTTTGTAGAAAGATTATTTTATTAATAACTAGCTGAAATACCCGTTCTACGCACGGGAAGGAAATAAATTACAAAATTGATACAAATACAATATTTATAGCGAAATAAACAATATTCTTAATTTGTCACCCATGAGGGGAAACCACAGTATTAAAAGTACTAATTTGAAACGAAATTTTATTGGCAAGGTCCTGCAAGAACTGGAAAGATTGCTAATATGAAGTTGTCTACACAATAACGTGGATATATATGCATTACTCCCGTTGATCACCATCCATATTTTAACCTTTAGTAACATCCCAAAGATTTAAACGGGAAGAACTCTTATAAATGTTAATAAAAATTATCTGAAAAAGCTTTATTAGACACCTATGTCAACATTTGTCGTTAAGTTTCACAAATTGGTGAAAATATAAGAAGAAAAAAAAAACGAAAAAGAATTTTAAAAGGTTCATTTGCCAAATTCAAGATTTTCATATTTTTTCTTTTGTACGGTAAACCTTATCAATAAGCGAGGATGGATGGTTCCCCAGCACTTTTTTTTAGATTTTGTCCCCGCACTTTTTAAATATTTAACTTTTTTAAATAAAAAATAAATCATATTTTTTACTTCATTGAACTACAAATCAATTTCTAAAAAAAAATCGTATCAATCCCCTACCCACTACTACAGAAGATTTAAGCAAACCCAATCCCCCTCTGACACTTGTACCACGTGGGGGCAGAGTCTATAACAACAGTTTTCGATTCCGCCACATAACTACTCGTATAGGCATACCTTAATATAAAGAAAGGTAGGCCGCATCGATCAAGCCGATTATTAACCCATTCCGCCGCTGACCGTGAAGGGAATGTCGCCCTTAACTGCAGGCTATTTCGTTCACATTACTGCCAGGGGAATCGTGTTATGGGCTATAAATGACCTACCATGGTATAGGAAAGTGAGTCGCGTCGATCAGGTCGTTTGTTAACCCATTTTACCCTCTGATCTTTATACTGCATGAAGGAAAATGTCACCCTTGATGACAGGCAGTATACACTTCCACTCCAATAATTCAATGGAAAATCAGCCTTCGTGGATAAATGACATAACATGGAGTAGAGGAAGGTAGGCCGCGTCAATCAGATTGACCATTTATACACTCTCCCTCTGACCTTCCTACCACGTGGGGTCCAAAGTATTCATGAACCAATTATTAACGGTACAGAGTGGCTTCTACCAGATAGATTACTTTTCTGTGTAAGATATAAGTAACAACTCTGTCAAAATTCATCTTCCTGGGTATACAGAAAGTTAGAAAATTAGTGATGAGTCAGTGGATAAGTGGCAAGGATTTTTACTTTTGGCAGTTAGAGTTTGAATTTTTGAAAATGAACATCCTTTCTTAGTGAGCAATTTTGGCTTAAAATGCCATGCTCCATGCCAAATTTAATTTTCATAGTTGTTGTAGTACGGAATATCCCGTTATCCAATCATATTTTCACCATTTTGACAAATATTTTATAATTTTTTGACACTAATTTCGCCATTTTTATGTTATTTTTACAAATATGATCATATGTTAGTTCATTTGGCGAAATTTTTTATTCATTCGGTGAAATTTTAATTTATTTGGCGATGTTTTTATTAACTTGGCGTAGGTTTTATTTATTTGGCGATATTTAGTCATCAGCCAATCAGAATGCTCCTGATTACATAATATTAAAATTTTCAATTGTTTCAATTTTATATTTTACATTGTTACATGTTCTCCATGTTAATCCTATGGGAAGGTTTCTAAAAAATCGTTATTTTGGCATTTCGAGTTCGAATTTTTAAAAATCCTTTCGTAGTGCATCTCTATGGCCCAAGATGAATCTGTGCTCCAAATTTCAGCACTCTAGGTCTTTTAGATCTGTAGATACCCAAACTAACGTCGCTACAAACATCGAAAAAGGGGTTTTACAACCCCTTAAATACGTTCGAATTGAACAAAAATGGCTTACTTTTCCTATTTAAGGTATAAGTAACAAATTTGCCAAATTTCATCTTCATAGGTATACGGTAAGTTGGAGAATTAGTGATGAGTGAATGAGTGGGGATTTCGCATTTATATATATAGACTAGCTGAAATACCCGTTCTACGCACGGGAAGGAAATAAATTACAAAATTGATACAAATACAATATTTATAGCGAAATAAACAATATTCTTCATTTGCTACCCATGAGGGGGAACCACAGTATTAAAAGTACTAATTTGAAACGAAATTTTATTGGCAAGGTCCTGCAAGAACTGGAAAGATTGCTATATGAAGTTGTCTACACAATAACGTGAATATGTATGCATTACTCCCGTTGATCACCATCCATATTTTAACTTTTAGTAACATTCCAAAGATTTAAACGGGAAGAACTCTTATAAATGTTAATAAAAATTATATGAAAATTTTTTATTAGACACCTATGTCAACATGTGTCGTTAAGTTTCACAAATTGGTGAAAATATAAGCAGAAAAAAAAAACGAAAAAGAATTTTAAAAGGTTTATTTGCCAAATTCAAGATTTTCATATTTTTTCTTTTGTACGGTAAACCTTATCAATAAGCGAGAAGGGATGGTTCCCCAGCACTTTTTTTAGATTTTGTCCCCGAACTTTTTAAATATTTAACTTTTTTAAATAAAAAATAAATCTTATTTTTTACTTCATTGAACTTTAAATCAATTTTTTAAAAAAAATCGAATCAATCCCCCTACCCACTACTACAGAAGATTTACGCAAACCCAATCCCCCTCTGACACTTGTACCACGTGGGGGGAGAGTCTATAACAACAGTTTTCGATTCCGCCACATAACTACTCGTATAGGCATACCTTCATATAAAGAAAGGTAGGCCGCATAGATCAAGCCGATTATTAACCCATTCCGCCGCTGACCGTGAAGGGAATGTCGCCCTTAACTGCAGGCTATTTCGTTCACTATATTACTCCCAGGGGAACCGTGTTATGGGCTATAAATGACCTACCATGGTATAGGAAAGAGAGTCGCGTCGATCAGGTCGTTTGTTAACCCATTTTACCCTCTGATCTTTATACCGCATGAAGGAAAATGTCACCCTTGATGACAGGCAGTATACACTTTCACTCCAATAATTCTATGGAAAATCAGCCTTCGTGGATAAATGACATAACATGGAGTAGAGGAAGGTAGGCCGCGTCAATCAGATTGACCATTTATACACTCTCCCTCTGACCTTCCTACCACGTGGGGTCCAGAGTATTCATTAACCAATTATTACGGTACCGAGTGGCTTCTACCTACCAGATAGATTATTTTTCTATGTAAGATATAAGTAACAACTCTGTCAAAATTCATCTTCCTGGTTATACAGAAAGTTAGAAAATTAGTGATGAGTCAGTGGATAAGTGGCAAGATTTACTTTTGGCAGTTAGAGTTTGAATTTTTGAAAATGAACATCCTTTCTTAGTGAGCAATTTTGGCTTAAAATGCCATGCTCCATGCCAAATTTAATTTTCATAGTTGTTGTAGTACGGAATATCCCGTTATCCATTCATATTTTCACCATTTTGACATATATTTTATAATTTTTTGACACTAATTTCGCCATTTATATGTTATTTTTACAAATATGATCATATTTTAGTTCATTTGGCAATATTTGATTCATTTGGCGAAAATTTTTATTCATTCGGTGAAATTTTAATTTATTTGGCGATGTTTTTAATAACTTGCCGTAGGTTTTATTTATTTGGCGATATTTAGTCATCAGCCAATCAGAATGCTCCTGATTACATAATATTAAAATTTTCCATTGTTTCAATTTTATATTTTACATTGTTACATGTTCTCCATGTTAATCCTATGGGAAAGTTTCTAAAAAATTGTTATTTTGGCATTTCGAGTTCGAATTTTTAAAAATCCTTTCGTAGTGCATCTCTAAGGCCCAAGCTGAATCTGTGCTCCAAATTTCAGCACTCTAGGTCTTTTAGATCTGTAGATATCCAAACTAACGTCGCCACAAACATCGAAAAAGGTATTTCGTATATCGAACGGGTATTTCAGGTTTTTATATTATTTTTACATATATGATTAGTTTCATTATATATATGTAATGTAAAAATACATATATGATTATTATATATATGTAAAAATACATATATGATTATTTTTACATATATGATTTAGTTCATTTGGCGATATTTTATTAATTTGGCGAAATGTTTTATTCATTCGGTGAAATTTTAATTTATTTGGCGAAGTTTATTAATTTGGCGACAGTTTTTAGTTATTTGGCGACAGTTTTTAGTTATTTGGCGACATTTTGGCGATATTTAGTCATCAGCCAATCAGAATGCTCCTCGTACGTTACATAATATTAAAAATTTCCATTGTTTAAATTTTATATTTTGCATTGTTACATGTTCTCCATGTTAATCCTATGGAGAAGTTTCGAAAAAGGGGTTTTACAACCCCTTAAATCCGTTCGATCGGAACAAAAATAGCTTACTTTTCCTATTTAAGGTATAAGGAACAAATTTGCCAAATTTCATCTTCATAGGTATACGGGAATTTGGAGAATTAGTGATGAGTGATGAGTGGGTTTTTCGCATTTATATATATAGATTGCCAAATTTCATCTTCATAGGTATACGGGAATTTGGAGAATTAGTGATGAGTGATGAGTGGGTTTTTCGCATTTATATATATAGATGTGTATTACATTTTTAGTCTCCGTATTGTTACAGCATACAATTTAATAAAATTTGCGTTTAGCGATTTTAAATAAAATACGAAAATTAAGTTATACTTAGTTGTACTATGAAAGGGAGGATATTTCGAATTGTTTTCTTAGCATCTTGTCTTTAATTTAGATTAATTAATTTAAAATCGATAATTAAATCTTTAATAGTAGCACTAAGACGATGTTTAGTTATTGATAAATTTTTGGGAACAATACTGTGTATTTATCTTATAACGTTTTTTTTTAATATTTCTATTTATTTATATATTTTTTAAACAAAATGTGTCAGATTCTTAGGAACCTTCAGATCGTATGAAAAAGTTTATATCCGACAAAATATAGTTAATACATCTTAAATATAATTTTATGCAGTCTATCTGCCGAGAGTTGTGTAGACATATTTTAAAATTTACAATGAAAAAAGGGTCAGTAGAAATTTTAAGAGCACTATTTAATTCAATTAATAAATTACGATATCTTGCGCTTTAGGTATTCATAATAAAGTTCTAAATTTTTTTTTTTTAAATTTTGTGATTATTACTTTAAGCGCTAAATATATGTTTAATATATGTTATTATATGTGTATTATATGCTATATTATATGTGTATTATATGCTATATTATATGTGTATTATATGCTATATTATATGTGTATTATATGTATATTATATGCTATATATGTGTATTATGTGCTATATTATATGTGTATTATATGCTATATTATAATTTTAGTTTTAATTTTTAATAGTTAATATTAAATCTAACGTTATTGTAACAAAACCTGACAACTATCATATATATTATATTTATAGTATATCCCTTTTACGGCTCTTACACCCGACGAATCTTAACAAGCGACATCAAAAGAAAGATAATTTCACGGAATATTAATTCGAATTGTGCGTTTATCTCATAAATATCAAAGGTTTGTTTAAAAAATTCGTTTAAAAGAATATCGCATAAAGAAATATTCTTTAAAAAAATGTCTTATTTAAAAAATATTTCCAAGATTTAGCTAGAACGTGACTTTGTAGCATAGTCGGTAGCTTGTGGTACTTCAGTACAAAGAACGCGGGCTACTCAAGTTTCTCGCACCTGGAAGCAGAAGTAAAGCGGACGCAAACCATTGGCCGTATAACATAGATACATTTTTAATGCTATCTACAATGACATATATTATTTCTGTAGTAAAGATCCCTTTTGCGCCCCTTAGATACAACTAATTTTAACACGTGAGGTATCAAAAGAAAGATAATTTCATGGATCAGTGATGAATCGTATTTTCATTTCATAAATATCAAAAGTATTTTTAAATGCGTTTAAATAAATTAATTTTTACGTTTTTTAAATAAGCCGTTGATAATTCTGCCATCTAGGGGCAGACTCTTTAAACTTTTTTTTTAAATTTATTTTTGGGGCCTAACGAATAACTGTGTGTGGTGTGCGTGTGCGTGTGTATGGGGGGGGGGGTGATATTTATCGCACGTGTTCGCTATTACACAATTATTCGACTCGAAGGCGTTCTACTGACTACAACGAAGTTTTAAAGCAATTTGTGGTTTCTACGCGCTACTAAGCTGATGTAGCGAGCAACAAGTACTATAGTTGATTTTGGATGACCTTGACAGTATCTCCGTGAATAACTATTATGTTCCAAAATTGTCTCCCTAATCTAAAAATAATATTTTGTAGAATTATAAAATTTCGAGAGACATCCAACCGTGATCTGATCTTCCTCTAAGCTCTCGCTATCGCTGAGATTCTTCTGAATTATGACTTTGTGACATTTTCATCATAAAGGAGTCGTAAAAGAAATTACAATTCTAAAATTATTTTTAATGTGCAAGGATAAAAGGATTAGGAAAGGATTTTTTATTTGCATATTCTGTGTCATTTATTATACCCTTTCGGCGGCTCTCAATTTCAGATTCCGATTCGCATAGATTACTATTTTCATAATCTTTTACTCTCTAATAACTACTTTTTCTATTTGATTTCCTTACTTTTCCCACTAATTTTTTACACCAGCACTCTTAAAAAAAGGTACTTAAAAATGAGTACCTGAACATACTCGTTTATCTTTAGAGTACAATTGCATTGTAAATGAGCGATGACGTACTCAAATTTAAGCAACCGTACTTTCTCAAAAATACGGAATGTGATTTAATATTGCTAATCTCAGCTTCTGTTCAAGCCATCTGAACCAATTGACCTGACACACTTAAAGTAGATGTTCTGAAGATGGTTTTCCACATTATTTGATGTCGATTGTTTAAATGGAAATTGAGTTATTACGAGTCAATTATCTTACTTCCCATTCTTTTGGCACATATTTTTTAAACATTTCTTCTGTTTATATCGCCTTGACGTCGCCCTAGTAGTACAACGGATAAGGCGTTGGACTGCGGTGCCACAGGATCTGGGTTCTATTCCCGGTAAGTCTTGGTTGTAATTGGTATTTATTGAAAGTCAGTTATGTATAACATATTTTCACTTAAAATAAAACACAGAATAATATTTTTCCGTGAAATTCATTATTCTGAACATTTACCCAAAATGATCTTATGAAGACAGCCTATGTAGGCAAGATATTGTTCTTTTTATTCATTTTTACTCATATTTGAGTATATGTATTTTTCAAAAATGAAACATGTATTCGGAGCTATGATAAACATCGAATGTACTCCTCAAAAATGAGCACATTTGACTTATTTTTGTGTACCTGGTTTTAACAGTGAGCGTATTTTCTTCTCTACAATGGAGAAAAATCCCTTATCAGTTGCAAATTTAGTTTCTGTATCTGGATTTTTATTTTTTCTTAATCAGGTTATTATTAGCAAAGATTTCAACTGTAAGGGTTTATTTAACTATATTTAATGAGGTATAAAAAAATTATTAGTAAGAAAAAATTTAGTTTCCGGGGCTCATTAATTTTATGTTGTAAAAGTTATTTATCAAAGTTATTAAAGTAAATTTTTATTTTAGCACGTTAGATAAAAAAAAACTTTTAATATTTTGTAAATTATGGTTAAGGTATTTTATAACGAATGAAAATTCGTTTTATATTAGAATTTTTAAATTTTATCTCTTGGGAATATAGTTAAAGAACCATTAATTCTTATCTTGCGTGTGGTGGTACTATTTAATTATGTAGGGTACCATATTTATAAACTTTAAAAACTTGGTTTTATCTAACGGTAGATTTATGCATTAAGAATACATTTTTCACAGTGATTGAGTTTTTAGGAGTCGGTGTATTAACATATTTTCACTTAAAATAAAACATAGAATAATATTTTTCCGTGAAATTCATTATTCTGAACATTTACCCAAAATGATCTTGCTTCAATGAACAATAGTATTAACCACTCACAGTATAAATATATCAAAAACTCACATTTAATCGAAGACTATTTAATTTCAAATATAGATATCACTATAAAAATAATTATTATACAAATTCTTTGCAATCAATCACGTATATTTTTTAAAGGAGTTGCTTTCGAAATTTGTCCTAATAATTCCGGTAAATTTTGTAACACAACAGAAAATGAAACCTGGGATCATGTATTTTTAGTCTGTCCAATTTACGATGCATTCAGACGAAAATACTAATCATCAATTGAATCCAGTAACATTTCAACCATCCTAGAATTTTACAAAAAATATTATTTTTGTTTTTATAATTACACAATCTCTGTTTTAAAATTCCGGGAGGACTTGATCAGTGAATTTGTGCAGGAATAACAGATTAAAACCCTAATTCTAATTGCTCATGTAATTTATTTTTGTCTTTTTTTGTATATTTGTTTAAATTGTGTTTTAAATTTTTTTTTAATGTATTATCTTGTATTTTGTGTTATCTAATTTAGTATCCGCTTTTGTTAAATTATATTTCCAACCTTTGTAAATGGATTTCGGCCCACTTATCTATCTATTTTGAACATTTGGATGAATAATTAAATATTTATGGTTAAATAGCAAAGTTTTTAACATATAATTACTCGTTTATATTATATCATTATACAATAAAGATTGAAAGTTTTAAAAAATGACATGTGAATTTTGGAGTTGAGATGACAAAACCGACTGCTCAGAGGAAATGAGAAGCCCTAAACGGCTGCTCTAAGGGAGTACAAACGGTTTTATTTAGAGTTGGGAGTTCGATTCCTCGTGTCGGAAAGAACAGCGAGATCGTAATTGGAGTGTTGCGAATTTGAGCCTCGTTGTCTGCCAAACATTCGCTGTGTAGAAGGGACAGTTTCACGTTAGTTCTGTCGTTGCCCGAATGTCCTTAGGTTGGTCGTAATGTGGAAAAGTGCGTTGAGTGAAATGCTAGTTCGGGAGTTTTCCTCTTCATCTGATTTTTTTTTTTAAATTGCGAGGTAACGTTCCGCAGTCGTTGGTAACAGCTTATTGTATAACTTTGTAATGCAACGTTATTTCAATAAACCATCCACTTTCAATTAATCAAATTTTCAGCTTTTTAGATAATTAGTTCTCACAAAAATGCATTTATTAGTAAATTTTATTGCAACTAATGGGAAAATTTCAAATTGGAAAGTAATTTTATAATATACAACCTTTTTATAATTTTTCTTTTACCAATAAAGTTTTAAGGTATTGTCATTGCAAATTCACCCAGTAGCCTCCAGTTGCCCAGTGGATAAAGGCTAGTAATCAGAGGATTGCTAGTTCGAGCTTGTGCGTTGGACTTGATAAAGGTGAGTAAAAAAAGTAGTGATCTTGCGATCGGAGAGTTACCAGATTCGCTATAAAAATACTTGAAAGTCAGTCGTACAAAACATCTAATAAATTATACTGGTGTGTATACGGGACTGCTGCACGATAAATCTGATAGGGGTCCAATGTCCTGACGTCTGTTAACGTTGCGTCGGGTTCCAGCTCAGGTGTTGTCCTCGTTATCTGACCATGGTTCAAAAATACGAGGCATCGTTCCCGGGCCTTTCTTTCGAGATAGGCCCCGAACGGTCGTCAATAGCCCACAGTTCAGCTCTAGTGCGACGTTTATTAACCAAACCAAAAATTTACCCAACTAATTCATTATGTAAATTCACAACAACAAATAATGTCTTTTATTAACTGGAACTTCTTAAATCCTTCGGCGTTAAGCAAAATCCCCGGATAATCGATTTTAAATGAAGCAGTATTTCCTGTTAATTAACGTCGCATGTAAGTTAATTGTCGCCAATGTAAAATTTATACCCCTGTAAACACTTCTCCGTAAACCCCAGGAGAAAAACGACCCGGGGTAAGCTTGACTTGATCCCGGAAAAAGAGAAAGTAAAATAAGTGGTAGGAAAGTTCCCTTCTTTGTGATGTCTCTAATAGGTCTATTTCCCTTGTTGCTTCTTTCACGGATCATCAGGATTGGTCGGAGTCGTGCGAGAAATAGTGTCATCAACGGTATTGTGTTTCTGGTGTTGGCGGGGAAGAATGGCATTTGGGGGGAAAAGTCGTATTCTCTTGGCGATTAATTTTGTGCACCGGTAACGAATTTATTTGGCGTGCGATGGAGAGTGATGCCTTCTGTTAGTGAGTAATTCGAAATGTGTGCTTCTGAGAAAATAAGTTTATCTTTGTTATGTAGAAGAAAACTTTTGTGTATGGGCGGATTATCTGTAAAGTGGCGTAAGTCTTCAAAAAGTGTTTATTTGATAAAAACGTTTCAAGTTTGCAACTCGTCTTGGCTATAGCGTTAAATAGAATTTACCATAGAGTAATGATACAAATAGAGGAATAAAAATGCTGATTTCCGTGTGTGCATCATTGAAAACACGTGATTTGTGGAAATGCCAATTCATTCATGCGCCAATATTACTTGGCGACTTTCAGAACTAAGCGAGATCGAAGTATTGTAATATGGTTTTGTGTTTAATTTTGTATTTAAATATAGTTTTTTTGAACGAGTGGCACAATTTAAGGGAGTTTAACAGATATATTAAGGAGTAGTTTTGAAATAATTGCATTACGTATTTATGTAAAAAATTTACCATAAGCGAATTTCTTTCAATTGTTATTTTGTATACTTCAATAAGAAAATATGAACAATAAAACCTGAGAAATATAAAGAGTTTCGCTTCTTCGAGTATTGAACACAAATAAAATATTTTCATTTCGTTAATGAAGAGAAAATATTTAGCGCATATTGTTTGAATATAAGTAAATACGTACATATATGTTAAAAAGTTGAATACGGACAGAACTCTTTATCACCAAAAGAGAAGAAATTGCTCAAAATTTGGAACTCCTGCAGATGTCTGAACGCCAAATGTGGCAGCGCTAAAACCACGTGATGTTGGTTTTCTTTTTCATTGTTGACACCGCAGCCTTACGAGAGTCTGGCATTAAAGGCGCTCTCTATTTAATATAACAACTCTCTGGAATTTACTCATTATTTGGCAACCTCTTAAGAGGAGACACAAGCTCCAAATTCCGAAAAAAATTATATTTTTCTATGTTGCATAAAGTTTCAAAGCAGTCGAAGAAAGATAACATGTATTTTTTAATATGCTTATATACCTTTTATCATCTTTCTACCTACTTTTCGTCTGCAACATTCGTCGTTTAATCAGAATATTTTTTAAATTTTAATTTGTTTAAAATGCTAAGGCTTTGTAAACAAATTACCTAAAACTAAACTGTTAATAGTTTTTGAAGATTTAATATTAGTTTTATAAACGTATGAACAAGCTTTTTTTTAAAATTAATTTATAAATTAATTTTAACGAATTAATGAACATAAAAATGCGAAAATTGTTTGGGTTAGGAACTTAAAATAAATATTTGAAAATAATTAAAACACAAATCTGCAAAAGTCTATTCATATGTCTGCAAAAGTATATACACTTTAGCGTTATTTAATATTTTTTTTAATGTTAAAAATGGAAGGAAGACTAGTGTTGTTTTTTTAAAAAACCCATTTAAACTTTTAAAAAAGCAAAGGAGCAAAAATAAAATTTAAAAATATTTTTTTTCTTTATATTTTTAATGTTAAGAAGTACATATTAATACCAAAATGTCAATTTTCGAATTTTTGGATACAACTGCATTTGAGAAGCTGATATGAAGGATCAGGGGGAAAATAATAATTTGAAGTTATTTTGTAGAAAACGTAAATAAAAACACGTTTCATTGACATTCACAGCATTCTAATCTTAGCTTTTTTTAAATGGTCATCAAATTGTGTCGTTTGATTAACTTGCCAGCTAACCTAAGAACGTTACTGGCTACCAAATACAAACTTTTTTGTGTGTTAGAAGGATTATGAGAGAGGGGGGTACTCATACATTAAAAGTTTTATCAAGGGGCGAGAGAAAGAAAATTTAATATCACCAGTGGTTCCCAAAATGTGGTCCGCGGACCCCCGAGGTTTCTCTGGTCGATCTTAAGGGGGGGGGGGGGGGTCCTCCGAGTCACCAAGTAAAAAGTGTTAAAATGCATTGAATGCAATGCCCTTGGTAAAACAGTTCGAAAGTCAGTGCAGTAACTAACTTAAGTTAATATTACAGTTATTGTATTAAAGCTTCCAAGATTAACTTAAGTTAATATTACAGTTATTGTATTAAAGCTTCCAAGATTAACTTAAGTTAATATTACAGTTATTGTATTAAAGCTTCCAAGATTAACTTAAGTTAATATTACAGTTATTGTATTAAAGCTTCCAAGATTAACTTAAGTTAATATTACAGTTATTGTATTAAAGCTTCCAAGATTAACTTAAGTTAATATTACAGTTATTGTATTAAAGCTTCCAAGATTAACTTAAGTTAATATTACAGTTATTGTATTAAAGCTTCCAAGATTAACTTAAGTTAATATTACAGTTATTGTATTAAAGCTTCCAAGATAACTCTTTCAATATCCGCAGATTCTTATGTATTTTATTACCGACAAACCACTATGCATTATTAAAGTATCTACAAACCAATTTCATTATTTAAATCAAACTAAGCCGTAATATATTACTCTGTTTTCTAAACCTCCGAGTCACAAAGTAAAAATGGTTTTAAATGCATTGAATGCAATGTCCTTGGCGAAACAGTTCGAAAATCAGTGCAGTAACTAACTTAAGTTAATATTACAATGTTTTCGTATGATTTTAAACGAGCGCACAAATAAGGGACTAAAAGTGATTAAACTTCTAATTGTGGCGTCATATTTTCTACGTATCTTTTGCGCAAATTATTGTTTATATTCTCAGTAAATGTTGTGTAAAATTTAAAAAAAATTATAAAATTAATTTCATTCATGTTCCCATTCATTTTCATGTTTAAACGTATACATGCCAGAAGTGAGGGGGGAAGAGACTTTCGTGTGCTTATATATAAAAAAAAAGGGTTTCCCAGTCAAATTTTAGTTTTAGCTAGGGATCCATGGATTAATGATAAATTTTGAACTGCTGATATTGACTCTTTATATTAGAGTAGTATCTGGACTTTAGAAATGGGTTTCAGAAAACAGAGTAATACATTACAGCTTAGTTTGGTTTTATTAATGAAATTGGTATATTTTAATAATGTTAGTGGTTTGTCAGTAATAAAATACGTAAGAATCTGCGGATATTGAAAGAGTTATCTTGGAAGCTTTAATACACAAACGCTGAATAAGATAGGTATTAGATTGGTATGAAAGGGATTTTAGGAAAAGTTCAGTTCTTTAGATTTTGAAGTTAGAGGGCAGAGTAGTAGTTATTAAGGATTATATGAGAAATTCTATGGATTTAGAATGGGAAATATATATTTGTAGATTTTAAGATGGGAAATAGACTAGAGAATATCAATAGTTAGACTACGAAATTCAATTTATTCTATAATGCCGATATCTTTAAATGTATAGCCAAATATTTAACTTAAAAGAATTATTAGAAAATATATTTAAAAATATTAATTTTGGTATTAAGTTCATATAGTAAAATATAGTAAATTTTATTTGCTTGGCACTATAATTAGTGCACAATACAATTCAGAACTTCAAAGAGATATATCTACTATGAGAATACTTCTTTAAATTAATTTAATTTAAAAGAACATATAATATATATATATATATATATATATATATATATATATATATATATATATATATATATATATATATATATATACAAAATGTTATTCATACGTAATTTTGAGCTTTTATTATTTCTAAGTACAGACAGCAACGTAGCTTATTTATAAGTTACTGCTCGTTTTTTTTTAAATGTAAATACACAGTAATAAATTGTTTGAATTTGTTATTATATGGTATGTATTAAAGAATTTCGTGCACAATAAAACTATTCTATATTTATATGTTTCAAATTCTATGTGAAATTTAAGAACTTATCAAAGAAAAACATTTGATATTTTATATTTAATAGTTTTATATTAAATAGAATATTTTTGCATGTAAATTTATGTTAAATATGGAAGATATCTGCTTTTTCGAATATGGATGTAGAGCTATATTTAAAAAAATAAATAAAAGATTTAACGTTAGATTGTTTGGAACCACTACCCGTGGAACAGTTTGCTCTAACTCTAACTGTTTAAAACTTTTAAGTTAATGCAGTTCGTATGTGTAAATTTTTACACTATATTAAGCGTTAAAGAACATTTTATTTAGTTGTAGCTTACAATCAGTGTTTTTAAAATATATTTTCGATCTTTTTTTCAGTAAATGTTTTGAAAACATAAAAAAAATTGAAAATGAGATTTATTTAAAGAATTATTTTACAATTTTTTTCGTGGAATTAAATGAAAAGAAAATAATATCTTAAGAAAATCTATATTCTTTTTAGTTTGATCTTTAGTTTATGCATTGAAATTTAAGAGATTCATAGTTCAATAGTCACACGTTTGGCAATGGTCGGAAATTAGCTTCTTAGCTGGTTCTTTACAGAAGAACCTGTTGTTATGATAGTAAGATTTGCTCTCTTAAATTTGCGTTCACTATACTCTTATATCATGTCAACTGGATCATAAAATGCCTTATTTGTATCCTTTAGAATCAGCGAATATTATTATATTTTTTTTTACACACGCTATACCACATGGGTTACACCCTTAAAAAGTACGCATATTTTTTTCTGTCTTGATCTGACTCATATTGATTCTAAGTGCCACAGTTGTTACTTCACTTACAATCTTTCAACGAAAAAATGTCAAGTTTCTCTCACTTCAAAACTGAGCATTTGACGTTGTTGTTGTGCGGTGGAAACCTCAGTTGTCATAACAACCAGATGTCATAAGTTGCGCCCTCAATAGCTGCGGGGTGGGGCGCTCACCAGACACCCGCCCCTGCTGCGTATCACGTAGAAGTGGGAATCCATATCGATTCCGTATTGATGAATTAAAGCGATCACTTATTTTTAAAACGAAAACCGCAATCGGGTATTTTTTTTTTATTTACGAAAAAGAGTATTAGGTAAAAATCACTGTATAAAGAAGACGAGCAAAGAATCCCCCTACTTAGGGCATTTTTGTTTATTCCGAATAATGATTTGTTTTGGGAGATATTTTTATTTAATACAAGGGTTTTTGTTTACTTTGTCAAAGATTCAACTAAATGTTTTTTAAAAAAATTAGGAATTATTGTATTGATTTTTTTTTATTACCATCTATTAAAATCCTTTCTTTAGTTATATAACCATTTTTCAAATACAAATTTTATTATTATTTTTAAGTTCAAATCTACCGAAATATTAGTAGAATCTACCGAAATATTTATTACTATCTATTAAAACCCTTTTTTTGTCTATACGACCATTTTTCAAATACAAATTTTATTATTATTTTTAAGTTCAAATCTACCGAAATATTAGTAGAATCTACCGAAATATTTATTTCCATCTATTAAAAATCTTTCTTGAGTTATACGACCATTTTTCAAATACAAATTTTATTATTATTTTTAAGTTCAAATCTACAGAAATAATAGTAGACTAGCATGCCCTTGCGATAATTATATCATGAACAATCCCTCCATACACACATTCGTTAGAGCCAAAAAAGAAAAGGTTTAACAGTCTGCTCCTTATTAACGACTTGTTTAAAAAAAAAGCACTTTAAAATCAATAATTTTAAACGCATTAAAAAAGACCTTTGATATTTATGATACTAAATTACGAATCGGTACTAGTCCATTAAATTCTCTTTCTTTTGATACCTCATGTGTTAAGATTCGTTGCATATAAGGGGCGTAAAAGGGATGTTTACTACAAAAATAATATATATGATTATTATAAATGAAGTGTATCCAAGGACGGTATTATCCTTTGTTATTGTGGTTGCTGCTATCCGTACACAACAGGCACTCCAAAAAACCCTTAATCTAATCAAAATGCAATCATATTCAAGGAAACCAACTCTTCAGGTGTATCTAATTTAAATTTAATTAAGTTTAATATAGTTTACATAATATATTACAATTAAAGGAAAGTGCTCCTACGAAACTGGCACTTCCTATTCGTTCACCGCATGGTACAGTTCTATAGTCTCTTTCAAGATGGCGACGCTCTAGCGTCATCAGAACTTAATTGCATAATTTTCTCCGGCCATCTGATTGGACGCCGTTTGCGTGGGAGTTTTGTACACGTGCCTTTCCAACAATAAATATAAAATATACCGTAACAAAAATAGATCCTTCTCAACATTCACTCTTAATTCTCATTGTTTACTCAATGTGTTATCTTCATAAGGAAATTTAATATTCGAGATACTTTATGAATTTGGGAGTAGGTACGCTTAATTGCGTTATTTATAAATTTTTTATTCACTCTACGATATATTATGCGTTTATTACCTTCCACGTCAAGTTCTCGCAGTCGAGAAAATGGCATACGAGACAATTTTAATAAAGGAAGCCCATATGACGGTGCCGGGATGCTTTTTCCTTTAAATTGCAGCCCTTTGATGTCATTTGCCTTTTAAATGAGCCAACATATGACGCTCGATCGATACGTTTTGACGTTGATTGGAATGAAGGATGATGCATTGGCTTGGATTCAAATATCATTTTTAGGAAGTAAATTACTAGAAAAGTAACTGGTAATCATGCAGTTTCGATGAATGAAATACTATTAAATATTTAGGAGTCGAAGTCAATACGTTCAAAAGGTTTCTGTTATTTTTCAGCCCCAAAAATTTGTATTTAAAAATGTGAAATGTTTTAAAAATACCGCAATGGCTAAAATGTTCCTATTTAATTGAATGGTTTATTGGAATCTTAATTTAATATCCAAATAGAGTTCTAGTATTAAAAATATTATATATTTTATTGAATAAAATTTCACTGAATATTCAGAATAGTTTTTTAGTGGTCATCCGTATTATTTTTTAATACTGAAGACCAAATCTCCATGTTAATGACCTCACAGAGGTGTTCATAACGAAATATAAGTGTGCTTTTAAAAAAAAGGTACTCAAAAATGAGTTAAATGTAACTAACTCTGGTTAAATGTTATTTTTTTATTTAAAAAATTTACTCAATATCTAACGTGCATAATAACATATCACTTATAACGCAAATGATAAAAATAAATAGTTTTTTAATAGTGAAAGGAAACGTTAGGTGTTAAAAAACCGTTAACATCTTTCTTCTGATAACAATAACATATGTCTTGTTGATAGTGAATATATAAAAAAACTAACAACAGAAAAATATTTTTTTTTTTTAAATCAAGGAAACTTATAAAATATAAAAAAGAAGAGATACAGTTTTAAAGAGATTTTCTTTTATTGTTTCTTTTGCTTAAAAAAATACTTTTTAAGAGTACAAGTGTTTGCTGAAGTTATGATAATCAAAAGATACATAGATTTAGCTGTATTTAATTTCATATTATATTAAAATAAATGTTTAACTGCTTTTTTAAATATATAATTATAGAAAATGAAATGCATTAAAAATGCATATAGCTACAAAAATTTTAAATGTTTTATGTTATATTTCTTTTGTAGTCTTCATGATTAAATACTATTCTTCTTAATGTATCAATTAAAGTTGAATTTCTGCTTTCAAATGATTCTGAATATTTAAAAGTCTAATTAATGAACAATGTATTGTTTGTAAGTTAAATAAATTTTATTCGGGCCCAAAGTATTTCTTATTTACATGTAAAAAATAATTATTTCTTGTTGTTTCTATATTCTTTCACTTTTACTTACGAATTAATTGCGAATTTCCATTAAAATATAAATTCATTTTTGGTTTCGAAAGGTACTCTGGAATTTACATTAAACGAAAAGCTCTTGGTATAGATTGTATTATTATTTACATTTATTTTCTCTTATTCAGTATGAATGTTAATTATTGATTGTAGTATGCAACTCTAGCTACAATCATAATGTATTATGATGGTACACAAATATGGAAAAAAGAAACGAGTTTAGTCTTTAATTTAAAATTATAAAAGTGAACTACAGTTTCTTTTAATTGTGAAGCCCGTAATTTCACTCAAGATATAAATGAGAAATACAAAGAATACTTTCTTTTGGTATAAAAAAACTGTTTCCGTTTCTTAGAAATGTTTTTCTTGATTACTTCTGTTTCTTTGTTTGTAAGAATTTAGCTTCTAAAAGATTTAATTAACAGTTTTCATCTTGGGAATTTTCTTTTTTTGTAAAATAAAATCAATATTTTTTTTGCAACTCCCTGTTTACTTTTTCTTTAAGGAAGTGAAAATTATTCAAAATTTCAAATCCTTGAAATATTATTTTGAATTTTTTTTTATTTTCGTAGTATGTATTTTCGGTAATTTTTTGTATCAAGAAAGTAAATAGTTTTAAAATTATGTTACTTTTAATGAAAGTATAGATATATGGTTGAAATGAAGTTGCTAAATATGTAAGAATTCTTTTAATTATTATTAAAAATCGTTTGTTAAAAAATGGGATTAGTTAGATATAAATATTTAAGTAGATATACATTTTTAAATGAGAATTTTTTTATCTAGTGTAACTGAAAAAGTGTATTTTAATTCATAGATTTTGATTATTCTTTTTGTTTTAAAGTAGAACTGTAACTATACTAATGTGAAACTAAAACTAATTATATAATGGGAAATTGCGCTCAGTAAATGTACGGTAATACGAAAATTATTTTTGGCTATTTTTAGAACTGTATGAAACATTCCTAAATATTATCTTTGAATTATAAGTTCCCATCTCATTGGTGAAAAGTTTGAGGTATAAATTCTTATGTAAGAGGATTTATCTGGATGCCTAAATAGACGCTTTTTTGCGGTTGTGGTTCACAATGCACTTCATGTTAAAGGCTAGAGTCTGTTATTATATTTCCATATAGTTCGTTATGTAGATTACGAAAAAGGCGAAGAAATAAACTATAACAATTAGTGTAACCCTAATAATTAGTGTAACCCTAATAATTAGTGTAACCCTAATAATTAGTGTAACCCTAATAATTAGTGTAACCCTAATAATTAGTGTAACCCTAATAATTAGTGTAACCCTAATAATTAGTGTAACCCTAAACTACAAAGAAATTATATGAAATCTTGTATTTGTTTCCAAACACGCGCTCGCTTACCTTGCTGTATTAAGGATATAACTAAGGAAAATATGGGGTGCCTTTTAATCTATAATAATAACAGAAAGAGTCTGTGGCACGCAAAACCTTCGAGCATGGATCCTTCATAGTATAGAAAACATAATGTTATTATCTCGCTAACATCAAAGTGAGGCCATGTATGGCCTCAGACACCTGGTTAATTACGTCATTCCATTCATAAATTTTCATTGTTACACATTTCCCAATTCATCAGCCAATCGCGAGTATTTTTTAATTCATAATTTTGAAAAGAAGTCACGTGTCTGAGGCCATTCTGTCTGAGATGTTGGTTTCACGATTATGACGTCATATTCGCTCTACTACAGTCCATTCATGCTCGAAGCGCAAAAACCACTAATTCCTGTGCTCGGAAATGTCTGAAATTTTCAACGAAGGTACTACTCATAGTCTAATTGTGCACGTCAGATGACCGATGATAACTTTTTCTTATTATTCAAAGCAACTAATTGCTTAATATTTTATAGTTTTAGTAGATATACAGTTCACTCCGTTTCAAGTGACATTTTTATAATAAAAATTAGTTATATAGTTTTATGAAGTAGCATTATAACAATATTCGGTCTCGTCTATTAAATATATAGATTTTAGATATATTTTGAGAAAAAAATTATATAATTCTTCATATAATTCTCCATATTGAATAAAAATCTTAAAATTTCAATTTTAGTGTCTTTCAGCTTTTCTCATTAACTGAAGTCCTCTGAGCATAACACAAAAAGATTGTTTCTCGAAAACCAACTTTACAAGTTACAAATTCTTGAAACAGAACTATCAAATCCTTTTTACAGACAGCTCCATCATAGCAAAGTATTAGAAGGATTACTATTACTGCCGAATCATTGTAAGAGCATTACTATTGTTGATCCCATCCCATCTAAGTTTTCCATCACCTCTTTCAGCAATAAATAATAATCCCCATTCTCTAAGAAGCTTATCTAATATGTGCTAGGATGACTGCTTTTGATAAATTGGATATAGAGTGGATGATAGAGCACAGCATTTCTTTTTGTATTTCTTTTTTGGACCTATAAGTTCCGAACTAATATAAGAAGATGAGGAACTTTTACTTCCTAGTGCTTTATTTACTGTTTACGTTCTTATATTTCCAAAAAAATTATTGGCAACATTAAACTTGAATTGTAGAATTTTGATGTTTTATTTCAGGGTGCTCGCCTTATGCTTTCAAATTAAAAAACCTGTGATTAAATGTGGTGTATTTTATCTTTTATTTGTTATAATGAATGGGACGTTGACAGTTTCTTTATTTAAGACACGAAATAAGGACGAATAATTCTTGGTAAATAATATATGTAGTGTTTTTATTGTTAGGGGTGAGTCGTAAAGAAAGTTCAGCAATAAGTTAGGTTCAAAACTTTGTAACTTTGCGTTACAGCATCAGGGTTACATGAAGGATAAGAGAGAGTCTTTTTTGGACCTGTAAGTTCCGAACTAATATAAGAAGATGAGGAACTTTTACTTCCTAGTGCTTTATTTACTATTTACGATCTTATATTTCCAAAAACTTTATTGGCAACAGGAAACTTGAATTGTAGAATTTTGATGTATTATTTCAGGGTGCTCGTCTAATGCTTTCAAATTAAAGAACCTGCGATGAAATGTGGTGTATTTTCTTTTTTATTTGTTATAATGAATGGGAAGTCGAAAGTTTCTTTATTTAAGACGCAATAAGGACAAATGATTTATTTGGTAAATAATATATGTAGTGATTATATTGTTAGGGATCAGTCGTAAAGAAAGTTCAGCAATAAGTTAGGTTCATAACTTTGTAACTTTGTGTTACAGCATCAGGGTTACATGAAGGATAAGAGAGTGTCTCCTCGTAGGGATTTTTTATATTTATTTATTTTTTATATTTATTTATTAAGGGATATTTAGGGATTATCTTCAGATAGATTGCGTGTCTTCGTGTAAGACATTGGTCCGAAATGGTTCGCTTTAGGGAACTTTCGTGCGGATGCACTCAAGACACTCCTAAAGTGTTCTATGAGAAAATTACGCAAAATATGTGTATTGGCGAGTATGCTAATTTGAGACTGAAATTGTAATCGGTCAGTTTAAAGTATGGGAATTCTATTGTATTAAAGAAAGAAACACAAATTTGGAAGAGAAGTTACGTAAGTTGTTAAAAAGTATTTTATATATATATATATATATATATATATATATATATATATATATATATATATATATATATATATATATATATATATAAATATATATATATATATATATATATATATATATATATATATATATAAATATATATATATATATATATATATATATATATATATATATATATATATATATATATATATATATATATATATATATATATATTTTCAAAACTATTGTTAATTGACTGACTAAAAATAAAAGCACGCGCCGTTCATGCTAGGATATCCTGAAACGGAGGCCCGGTTGAAAAATTAACGAAGTTCATAATCGAATGGTGGAAACGCTAATCGACCGCAAAACATGCCCCGTCTAGAGAAGGACGGTGCTCGCTAAATCTGCCGTGGTACAAATGTTCTCTCGTTGGCCTAGTGTAGAAGTTTACCAGGTGTTTTCCTACTCATCTGACTATAGTTAAAAATTACAAAGCAGTGTTTCCGATTCATTACCGTATAGTCAATTGTGTAGCTCTAGTAAAATGTTTATTCGACCAACCATATGCATATTTTATTCGGTTCTTCGTGATAATGTTCTAACCCTTGATATCCGAGTTATTAAAGCCTTTATCAATGCTGTCAGTCCATATCTCCTTTTATCTCCCTCTAGATCGATTTTCAATTGATTTATCCAGAAATTTTCTTCTTTTTTCTCGTTACTTTCGTCAATTATATTGAGTATTTCCAACCCTGTTCGTTTTTCCTTCTTTATAATGACAGTTTATCAATCAAGTTGATAAATCTAAAAGATATATCATAATTATAAATGTTGTAAATGTCAAAGAGTGTTTGTAAAGTATTTCTATCAAAAGTATACGTCGTTTTATTTTTTAATGCTTTATTCTAGCGTTGAAACAATTTATGCGTTTTTGTACCATTTCTTAGTTTTTATTGTAATAATAATATTATAAGTTACGGAATCGCAAAACTTAAAATAAGAGAGTTTACATGTATTTTTTTTAAACTCTAGAATTTTTAATTTCTAGCATTTTTCTCTAGAATCTCGGATAAAAAGTTATATAAAATTGCATTTTTAACACATATCTTCATTTCCGAACATTCAACATTTACCTTTGATTTTCAGCTGTTTTCAAGTTGTTTGCGTTAAACCTTTTAAATGCATAAAAAACCTGATATTATCACATTTTATTATGGATTTTTTTTAGCTGGGTAAAGAATGCATAGATGTGTTATTTTCGAATTATCGTTAAAATACTTCTACAAAACTTAGGTGGTCCTTCAGTTCCCAAGCGGATAAAGGCGTTCAGCTGGTAATCAGAGGATTGCTAGTTCGAGCCCATGCGGTGGGCTTGACAAAGAAAATTAAAAAACAGTGATCTTGTGATCGATGGGTCGCCAGCTTCGTTACAAAAATACTAGAAAGTCGTCCAGAACATCCAACAAATTATACTGGCGTGTATACGGGACGGGTGCACGATAAATCTGATAGGCGTCCAATATCCTGACGCCTATTTTGGTTGCGTTTGATGCCAGCTCAGGAGTTTCCTCATCATCTGCCCTTGGTTCCCCACGCACCTGGAAAACAGGGAAAACCTGGAATTGTCAGGGAAAATGAAAATGACCTAAAAAGTCAGGGAATTGTCAGGGAAAATAAACAATTTCTCAAGTTTTCTGGAAAAGTCGGGGAATTTTACAAAAAAATTTTAGATGAAGATGCCTTACTAAATTCCTTTCCTCACCATCGATAAAATGTTCTTTTCGTTACAAAAATATAAATTTGTAAAAATTATAATTTCTCTGTTTTTTTAATTCTTTGATAAGTTAACACTTCCTTTTTAAGTTTCAACATTTCTCTTTAAAAAATTCAGTAATTTTTCATATTTTTGCTTCTGGAATTTTTTTAACACCTTCTGGAAAACCTGGAAAAGTCAGGGAATTGTAATCTGAATTTTGAGTGGGAACCTTGCTGTGATAAGTCTCTATACGAGAACAGAAATATGCAGCCTGAAAACTTATAAATCAACCAATCATCAAAATATAGGTAAATTATTGAAAATGACACACACTTTTAATTATTATTTAACGTTCATTCTAAATCATGTAATCGATAATAAACTCTCATGAAAAACTTAATAACTTTATCTGCCTAATTATTTTCCGTTGTGTCCTTACTTTGCTGTTAGTCAGAAATCTGTAAGCGAATTCATGGATAGAAGGGTGAAAATAATCATTTTATAGCATTTTAATGATGAGTTCGTTGCCTCGTTATCCTATCCTCCAATTATCATCCAGGAACTGCCGTAGTCGTTATTTTAAGTTGCAGAGTCAGAAAATTGTTAAAGTGTCATTTATTTGTGTGTATAAACGCTTCGAATTGTTTTAAAGCTACAAATGATCTAATGATCAAGTAAAAAAAAACGATTTGTCAATCTATTTGAATATAATTACATTTAATTATGTCTGAACAGTTATTAAGTTTGAAGTTATAGCATACTAGTTTGACGTACATTTTGAAATGAGCTGTAATTGATATCATTTGTCTTCGAATGAGAAAAAATTAGATTTTCGCATGATCTTATATTTTTCTAAGCTTTCTTTTACAAATTAAGTGCAATTTTAAATGCTTGTTAATATTCAGCACTTATAATTATCAAAAAGAAATGTTGTTTATTGCTATACAAATTTTACAAATTGTTTTTCTTTTAATTGCATAATATTCATAATTAACGTACAGAAGTACTCCAATTATCCGAATTCCATTTATTCGGATCAAATAAAGCGGATCGTCAATTATCCGAATTCCATTTATTCGGATCAAATAAAGCGGATCGTCAATTATCCGGAACTGGATCACTTTGAGAAAAAAAAAGAAATCAGCAAAATTAATATTTTAAAAGTTTCTTATGATAAGTTTCTTGATGAATGGTATTGTTTTTAATAGTAATTAAATTACATTATATGCTAAAATTCGATTATTAACTACAAAATAACCGTTTTTTCATGGATTTTCCAATTATCCGGTTATTCTAATATCCGGATGAGAACTGGTTCAAATTAATCCGGATAATTGGAATTCTACTGTATTTATTTCGTATTAATCTTCGAGCATGAATGGACTGTAGTAGAGCGAATATGAAATCATAATCGTGAAACCAACATCTCAGACCGAATGGCCTCAGACACGTGACTTCTTTTCAAAATTATGAATTAAAAAATACTCGCGATTGGCTGATGAATTGGAAAATGTGTAACAGTGAAAATTTATATATGGAATGACGTAATTAACCACGTGTCTGGGGCCATACATGTTGGCCTCACTTTGATGTTAGCGAGATTATAACGTTATGTTTTCTCTACTATAAAGGATCCATGCTCGAAAGTATTAACCTATATACAAAATCTTAAACGATATTAAATGTGAAACAAAATAAATAATTTTTATATTTGAAACTTTAAAAAGTTGTTACATATGAATGTGACGATTAAAGAATATAATTTACGAATTTGTGATCTATGAATTTATTTGTTTAGTTAATAATAATTAATAAATCGTTCAATAGACAACACATAAAAAACAGTTTGTAATCGATAGAACGATTTTCAGCAAACGATAATTATTATTTTAAGTTTCGAGATTTAAAAATTGCTGTAAATAATTTGTTGACTAAGAATTCGTTTTCAAATTGTCGGTGATAAAATTAAATAATGCATGTATATTTCCTCTTAATCGAAAATTACCTGTAAGTTCTTCAAAAAAGAAATATATTCTTTCTCAAATAAATTCCATTACGAATTGAAAAGTAGTTTGCTGTGTTTCTGTCAAGCATTCTACACGAAAATATATTCCCCGAAGGATTTATATTTCCAAATATTTTTCGCCTAAAGAAATATTACCTGAATAAAAAAAAATATGGTATCGTATTAAATTATGTAATCATATATTTCTAGGCTTTATTTTGTTGAGTAAATATAGTTTATTCTTGATAGAAATCGCGCTTTAAGTGTGTACTGGTATTTGTACTGGTGAGTAAAATTTCAAACGAAAAATAATTTATTCTAAAGTTTTTCTAAAATATTTAGTAACAAATATAAGATTTGAAAACATAGTTTATATAAAATGCATCCAATTTGAAATGTCAGCGAATCTGAAGACAGAGTTCATACCAGTATCGATTTCTTTGGAAATGGAAAAATCTGCTGACATAACAAAAACCATCGGGGAGCTTTATATTTTCCTGTTTTCTATAATATTTGTGCAAATATAAAATATTGCTTAACAACTCTTGGTGTTGACAGCAATTTAGAATTGCGATTGTTATATTTATCGTTGTTGTTGACCTTGTTAAAAGAATCCATTTTTCAATAAAAAAATTGCACAAGCAAGTTCTTTTTTTCTTTTAAGATAAAGGCCTTGCTTTGATTCAGTATTTAGTTTACTAATATTTATTTTTGAAATAAAATATTGGTGATGACATACTTAACATTTTACGTCTAGGAATCGAATTCGTTTGGGAAGAAATGTTATTATTATTACTTTCCAAGCTAATTAAAATTAAGTTTGGAGAGTGGGGGGCTAAGTCAGGTATTGTCAGGCCGGCTTTATCATCTGAAAGTGGTTCAAAATTTCTAGACAGTGTTCCTTTGCAATACGTTCCGAAGCATTGTCAATGGCCCATTCTGGAATTCCAGTCCGGCATTAATGCTATCAAACAATTTTATAAACTTTAAAATGATATTTAATCGCATTACAACTCATCGTATATTCTAAATTATCACAAATTCTAAAAAAAACTGAAACATTCAAAAACAAAATGGACGTTTTTAGAATCATCATACTATCCTTAGAGAATTGTAAAACTCGGTTTACAAATGTGACAGCAAATGAATGTTTTGTTATGAAATATTATACAAGAAAAAATAATATAGAGAAAAATAAAAGAATATAGAATATGAAAGCAGGATTAAAGTACGAAAAGAACTATAAACAGATCAGTATACCCTTCACAATGGTAAAATGACGCGTTTGTTATGAGAAATTCTTTCTCGGGCAAATATATAAAGTAGTGGGTTCTGGAATTTTTGGCTCATTTGAAATTCGGGCGCGTTACCGGGTAATGCGTTTTTGGTTTGGTGCGTTCCTGCCAAACGATACGGCGCTGTCGAGTTCCTTCCATTTTTATGGCAACGGCCGCGAAAACGAGATTGCGATCGGAAAATCGCGATGTCCTATTTTACATTCCTGGATATAAAGTAGCAAAAGCGCGGGAAAAAGGGGTGAGAAAAGCGGAATAAAGTGATACGGGGCAGAAAAAAAAGGGAAAATGCTTCGAGGAGTTTGGATAGAACTGAAGTGATGTGAGTTTTGACTTTTTTTTGTAAGTATTTTTTGGAGGATTGGAAGAAGGTGTTGAAATACGAAGTTGACTTTGTTGTTTGAATAATAGATAATGTTTAAGACATTAGATAAAAGTATGTGTCGTTGAGTTGCAAAAGTAGGCATCTCCGAAATAACCTTTATACACATTTCAGCTCAAAAAATGTGTTTGTTTGTATTGGAGTATAGCCAGTGGGTTTTTCCAATATACATTATTTTAGCCGATTATAGGTTCGGATTGGTCCCCAAGGAAAACCTCTCCAACTCTAAAATAAGAAAATAAGCAAGCTGTTGCGTTTGTCGCCTTCTATCCACGCCTTCGCTTGTGCTTTTCTTTCAAAATTTTAAATGCATCGGCACTTAATTGTTTATTAACAAGACCATATTCATGTTAATCGTGCTATTTATCAAGGAAGGGATCGTCCTAAAAGCATAACATATTGTCTATCACATTACAAGCCAGATGTTTAAAGAGGAAGAAAAGTTAATTTTGAACAGATGCAATGGTTGAAATGGAATTAAAAACTTGTTATTGATTAATTTCAAATAAATTAAATTTCAATGGTTTCTACTTTAGAAAACGAATTTATTTTTCTTACTTCAAGGTTTTTAAAGACTTTTAGTAAACATTTAACCCTTTGCACTCCAAAAACTCTTTGCGTTTACCGTTCTTTCTACGGAACAGTTATTCATCCTTATGTTCTTTTCCCTAGAATTTGTTATGCTTGTAGAAAAAAAATAAACCTAATCTGTTTTGGATCTGCAAAAGAACGAGTCGAAAAAAATATCAATGTTTTTTAAACACAAGTTCATGCGGCTCTTGTTTATTTTAAAGAACAGGGAACCAAAAGAACGAATCGTTATGCTGTCGCCTGAGCGGCGCCAACGGAGTGCAAAGATTTAAATATGACATGTTATTGGAAAGAAAGTACAATACCATGCCATATTCGAAATGTCTACTAGAAGTCTTGAAAAATCTTTTAAGTAAGAAAACTTGCACTAACTCGTTCTTTTCTACAACTGCTTTTAATTCTAGTTGAAGAATTTTATTGCAATTTATTACACAATCACAAACGCCGTTGATGTTTCAAGTAAAATGAGTTCATCAGCTCGTATAATTAAACACTCTGATATTTACCAAACTCTGATTTAAACAAAGATAAAAAATCTTCCATGTTATATCCCGATCTCAATTTAAACGCAATTAACGTCGGCGTTCGAAATTGCATTCGATTCGAAATATATATCCCCTTTTATCCTTAGCTAAGCGATAAATTCGAAATCTGATTGTCCTAAAATCGTCTGTAATTTAATCACCCAAACACTGAGTCGGCTGCAAGACGAAGGCAGGACTTTCCAAATTCGATTCTCAATCAGCCTCCGCGATGCCACTAAGCAAAAGCCAATTGTTTGAATATTCTATTCATTCGCATATTTGAGGCTGGGTGTTTGCGATACGATTCTGCAGTGCGAAATCGATTAGTGACTGGCTGTTTATATCAATATTCGGAGCTTGTTTACCCTGGGCTTAAGTTCTACGACATTATAAATAATATTTTTTGTACTTAGTACTGAGCAATGCTGAGTTAGAATGGAATGGCAATCGGAATGGAATTAACGTAATTTTTCTGTTATCGTCTGTAGTTACTTAAGATACTGGAATGGGTTGCATTTGAAGAAACAATCTGTTATGTTTAATAATATTTTATGTTAAGGGTTATTTTCTTTTTAATTACTGCTTCACTGAAATAATTATTTAAATAAAATAATCTTGTTAAAAAAAGTAAAACCGACTTTAAAAAAAATGTTCTAAAAAGTAAAATATAATTTTACGAACAAATTGAAAAAATTTAATTATTTAATATCAGTTTTATACTTTTATTACAACTATTTTGAAATCGGCTCTAAAATTTAGGTATGTTTGCACTAACTTCAAAAAGTTGTAATAAGTATACAACTGATGTTTAAATAATTTATTTTTTTTTAAAAACTTTTTCGCAACATTAAAAATTATTTTTTATTTTTAGCGCATTTTTCTTAAAGCCGTTTTTTTTAAAGATTATTTTATTTTTAATTTAGCAGGGGGGCGAAGCTCCCTGCTATTTTACACCAAGAAATTCAAGTTATTGCTCAAATTTTTCCACGTTTCGTATCTGATTTAATAAATGCTGGGGAAACAAAACTATATTGTCTCAACAATGTATATTGTAAAGCAATTCCTATCCATACTAATAAATGACGGGCGAACGAAATGTCATTGTTGAACAATTTTTATTCAACAATGAAAATATTTTGTTATCGGTGAAATTGTTAAAAAAAAGTCCGGTTAATCGATATTTCTGGATATATTAATTAGTTATAACTTTTTTTATCTTCTTTATTATGTTACGGAATTATACGGGAAAATTGAATCTAAACATAGTAAATTTTCTAAATGTTTTAAAGAATGTTATGATATTTAACTACATATTTTTCCTTTAAAAAATATTTAAATTAGTAATTAATAAATTTATTAGAAATTATTACCTAACGATAATATAATAATAAAAATTATTGCTATATATTTTAGTAATTAAATTTATAAAACAAATAGGAAAAATAGTTTGTCTGTATTTAAATTGTAAAACTCATTATTTTTTATTCAGTTTAGTTTAAAAAATTGACATTCAAGACACGAAAAAATTCAGACATATTTTATTATTAAAGGTTTTTTAATGCACTAAATTTGTTTGCTTTAAATGTTTCTGACAATCGAACAAGAAACTTTTACTACCCATAATTTAACAAATCCTTTTTTTTCTATAGTCCATGCAGTAAGGTAACTAACTAATAATTAATTTTACATTAATTTAATTTACCTACCTTAAGATAATTTAATTTACCTATATTAGTTTTTTCAATATTATAATTCGTTTTATTCCATTAATTTTTAAATTTAACTTTAAATTAACTTTATTAACAAACTTAATTAACTTCTATTTAAAACCCTCTAAGCAGTTTGAATGTCTGTAGATGGATCTCCATTTTTCCCCAAGAATGCAGATAAACTTTAAATTTATAAAAATATTCTGTGTTGAAATAGAAGTCTAAAGTATTGGGGTGTTTTATAAAAGCTATATCTATTAAAATATTTTTGAAAAAATATAGATAAATTACATATACAGGAATTATAAAGTAAACAACTTTTCCAAAAAAAACCAACTGTACAATTTTGATATTTTCCTAACCGCTCAGAGCGTTAAATAAAAATCGTTGGACATTTGAGAAATATGTTGCTTAAATCTCTTGACAAAAATATTTATTTATCCTTTAATTTAGTCAACTTTTTTTTATGATTTTGTAAAATTATTCAATTAAAAAGTGGAAATAAAACACTTTAGGGATCAAAAAGTAAAACAAAAAACTCTATCATTCCATCTTCAAAATAACATTTGCTGTCGGGGCAGCGCAATTTAATTCCAAAATTCAATTATTTCTGATGACTCCTGTTTTCCAAACCGACCCTCTAATATCCTTTGAAGTACACCCACACCGAAATTAAATCTCCAAAATTTGTCCGAAACACAACTTCACTTTCATTCACACACGGTTTTTATTTTGTTTCCTTTACCTGAAATATCAAAAGAAATCTTGGCGGGAACTTTTCAGCGAGGCGTTTCATTATTTCCTTCGCTATCACCAGTCGTATATTTCCAGGTTATCAAATAAGGGAAGTGTCAGGGAACGCATTCTATTATCTCCCACACACACCAGTCAACATTCTTCGGTTTTATTTCCGAAAAGGAAAAGAGGGGGCGTTTCTTGGAAACTTTGGAATGGAGCTGAGATCTCTAAATCAGGTTTATTCCATTTCCGAGTTTTGTTTAGGTTTTTTGTCTTTTGGTTTCTTGTGTATACACTTTTAGTGTGCTGTGTTTGCAATCAAAAAGTAGTTATGGTCTGGCCCCGGTTACTTGGGGGCTGGGTAACGCCCATCAATACTCGTTTTAGCGAATCAATAAACGGGTTCTAGCGAGCTGACCAATCGGCTTGTTCAAACCATGTAAACAAAGAGACGTCACAGAAGCCATTTAGCCAAAGCCGAATTATATTCATTTTTATATTGCTGTTATTTGTTACGGTTGGATAATGTAGGTAAACATTGTATGAAACATATACAATAAACATAATGTACAAGACTATAAATAAATATTCTTCCTGATACCGATGACTCCCATCCACGTCCCGTAAGTGCTTTGGTATATTTCAAGATTTTACATGCAACGGCGTTTAATTTCATATTGAAACAAACTACACTGTTAAAAGTAGGTACTCAAAAATAAGTTAAATGTACCCATTTTTGAGTACATTCGAAGCTTATCATAGCTCTGAATACACAAGTTTCATTTTTGAAAACGACGTGCACTCAAAAGTGAGTAATAATTAATAAAAAGAGCAGTTGCCATAGGCTGCCTTCATAAATCACTTTCAATAAATATTAACAATCACAACCAAAACTTACCCGGAATCGAACCCAGATTCTAAGACACCGCAGTCCAGTGTACTTTCATTGTACTCTTCCCTTTGCTCTCCACACAATTTCTACACACATGCTTTAAACTGTAAACGAGTACAATGGAATTGTATAACAATGTTGTTCTTATTAATTTAAGCACTTGTCGTTACCCGTCAATTATAACTGAAATTACAGTGTTTAAACAGGCCAGAGTATGCTTTAAATTTTATTAATCCCTCTCACGCAGTACAAGAGAGTGGATTAATAGCAAACCTGGTCGACGCGGGCAACTTCTTATACTTGATGGTATGTCAGTTATCCCCATAGGCTAATTCCCACTGGAGTTATGGGGATTTCAAATATCAACAGTTTTCGTGTCCCTCAAAAGTTTTTCACCGATGACCAGGGCCGATTAGGACGCATTCACGTCAAAAATCAAAAATTAATCGATATCAGCTGTAAAAATAACATCCTTATCCAGTTTTTCAAACAAAAGTGAGGGGAAAAAATAGGGAAAAAAGATTCAATGGAAGTTCAATTCACCTTCTTCTAAGTATTGGAAATCAGAACCTCGCGTGTTCTTGAAATAATGTGGAATTGCAGGTTATCTCCGTGTTGTTCATTAGGGTTGTTACAAGTGCAGAAAGGGGGAAACCGACTGTTATTTCTCCTCGAGTAAAGTGGAATACTTTCGTTAACTTTCCAAGTTGGGAAATGTTTCTCTTCTTATCTCCAAAACCATCTCCTCTGTGACTGAAGAGGGAAATTCTTTTCTTGAGGGAAGAGTATATCCTCAGTTTCTTGAGGAATAAAAATTATTATGCAGATTCTTTTGTAACAATTGTTAGTGTGCATTCGGAAAATAAGGAACTTGTATTTAATATTAAAATTTTGTACTTGTATTCAATATTTAAGTTTAGTACCTGTATTCAATATTTAAGTTTAGTACTTGTATTCAATATTTATAAGTTTAGTACTTGTATTTAATATTTAAGTTTAGTACTTTTATTCAATATTTAAGTTTAGTACTTGTATTTAATATTGAAGTTTAGTATATAATAGAACTCCAATTATACGCATCAATTGGGTGGATAAAGGCGGTCAGTTAGAAATTAGAGGATTGCTAGTTCGAATCCGTGCGATGAAGTTGACAAAGAAAAGTAAAAAGTAGTGATCTTGCTATCGGAGAGTTGCCAGTTTCGCTTCAAAAATACTAGAAAGTCATCCAGAATATCTAACAAGTTATATTAGCGTGTATACGGGACTGGTGTACGATAAATCTGACCGGGGCCCAATGTCCTGACGCCTATTGAGTTCGTACCTGGGGCCATCTCTTGTCCTCGTCATCCGAACATAGTTTTTAAAAAAAGGCATCGTTCCCGGGTCTTTCCTTCGAGGTAGGCCCCGAACCGTCGCCAATAGCCCACTGTGCAGCTGTAATTGAAGAAACGAACTTTGCTTTAGCATGTAATGTAATTTAACGACTATTTTAACTATATAATTCACAGATAAGAGCATTTAAAAATGTGGATTTTGATGATTTCTTTATTCATCTTCTCAAAGTGATTCGGATAATTGGTGATCCGCTTTGTTTGATCCGGATAACTAGAGTTCGGATAGTTGGAGTTCTCTGTAATTGTATTTAATATTGAAGTTTAGTAATTGTATTTAATATTGAAGTTTAGTAATTGTATTTAATATTGCAGTTTAGTAATTGTATTTAATATTGAAGTTTAGTAATTGTATTTAATATTGAAGTTTAGTAATTGTATTTAATATTGAAGTTTAGTAATTGTATTTAATATTGAAGTGTAGTACCAATTTTGCTTTGATTGTCAGAGAAAATCGTAATTTCCCACTATTATTCACAAAACAATTAAATATCGGAAGGAAATGTATGATACATATTTCAATTGCGTCATACGATTTCTAAACTTTTATATAACTTTGATATTCTACTATAAAATAATAATATTTAATTGTTAAATGTTTGTTTTATTGTTAATTAATTACATATTTCTTATATTTTTAGCCTACATGACTTAATTTTTTTATTCCTTAATTTACTAAATTAATTTTTTTCATATTCAATTTGTTTATAAAAAATAATTTAATAAGTTTTGAACAAAAGAAGTCATTGTTATAATCTGAATATACTATTTTCCCGAAATAATCTTTTTTTCTGACATGGAACCTGAAAAAAACAATTATGAGAAAATACAAATTCGAGGAAAAAATACGGTTTTAATACTTGCACAAAGACTAGACAATAACAAAAACTTTACTTAAAACAAAAAGACAAAAATCAAAGCAACTTTTCATAATAACACCTCAGGACACAAAGTTTAGACTATAATACAAAAATAATAACTAAAAAATAATAATAATTAATACAATAAATTCTATTCGCCGTGCATTACTCTTCAGTACGCAAAATATTTCTTTATCTACCCGAAAGTTGTTTTACCGCAACAATAATATTCCCTGCTGTCAATAGAACATATAATTATTTATTTCTTTTCCCTAGATATATAGAAGAACTTTAGTAATTATTATATTTATATTAAAACCGGATGTTTTCGATGCGCATTGCGATCCCAAATATTGAATTAAAATTAAAATCTCCATTGCGTTGTGTGTTTTGAGTTTTGTTTATAATAACTTCGTTTTTCGGAGACCTTTGTGCAGCTTGAAACGGAGATTAGATTTTAAATTCAAAAGTACTTTTAATTGCTGTTTCCATGCGACTGTTTATGACGAGTTGACATCGCATTTTGTTTTTGACATGTGAAGTCTTCAGCTCGGTTCCGGGTAAGGTAAGAAGTGCGTAGGGTGAAGTGAACCGTAACGAAAACTTGAGCCGCGAAACAGCGTTGGTGTGGTTAAATCTACACTGTTAAAAATAAGTACTCATATGAAGGATGCGATGGGAAGAACGGATAAGGGTTAATTTTTGTAAAAATCAAGATATCAATGATGTTAGATAAAAGTTTGTACTTTCACTGTTAAAAATAGGTACTTAAAAATAAGTAAAATGTACTAATTTGTGAAAGTATTCGATGCTTATCATGGGTCCGAATACATAAGTTTCAATTTTGAAAAAGACATGTACTTAAAAATGAGTACAATGGGTAAAAATGAATAAAAAGATATGCTAGCCTACATAGGCTGCCTTTATAAATCACTTTCAATAAATATTCACAATTACAACCAAGACTTACCGAGAATCGAACTCAGATACTCAGGCACCGCAGCCCAATGCCTTATCCGGTGTACTACCAGTGCGACTTGAAGAAGTTATAAACAGAAGAAATGTTAGAAAAGTTGTGTCAAAAGAATGGGAAGTAAGATAATTGAGTTGTAATAGCTCAATTTCCATTTAAGCAATCAACATCAAATAATGTGAAAAACCATCTTCTGAACACCTATTTTAAAATTGTCTGGTCGCTTTGTTAAGACGGCTTGTACATAAGCCTAGATTAGCAATATTAAATCACACCCCTCATTTTTGAGAAAGTACGCATAGTTAAATTTGAGTACGTCATCGCTCATTTACTATGCAATTGTATTCAATGAAAAAAGTAAGTTCTGGTACTCATTTTTAAGTACAATTTTTTATGTGTGTTCTTCATGCTCGTTTGACACTTGCTATTCTCTGAACAGGGCACAACGTAGAAAACGTACAACGGTTTGCTCGGAATCCGAAAAGAAGTCAATCACTTTTCACGATACACCTCTTATGCTCTGCTTAATTAATTTTAAGATTAGAAGCAACGGCAATTTGCAGAGTTATATAATAGCGCGTAGTTATCAAATTGAGCTGTTTTCTTTAAAATAATATACACTATAGAAGTTTATAATTATATAGAATAATTGAAAACGTGGGTGTAAGAACCAGACAGCTCCAGTTTTCAAAATTGTTCAGAGATAACTAAAAACAATGTATGTTTTTTGCATCGTATAACACAAAAGTACAGCATCGTTTTCCAAGTTTTATTTCAACGTTTGATAAAGAGTAGTGGATACAAATTCAGCACATTTGCTACATTATTTTCTAACATGATTTCAATTTTCTAAATAAATGCTCCAAACCAAAATTTGTATTCTTTCAAATGTATTTAGTTCTCTTTGTTTTAAGTACAGTAAAATCCGTTTATACTGATGCCGGGTATAACGATACGCCGGATATAACAATTTAAAATGCAAAGGAAGTTTGGATTTCTATGGCGGGTCCATGTTAATTTTTCCGGATATTACGATGCTGGTAATAACGATAATCAGCATGTAACAATTGAGTTTCCGTCGTCTTATGCTGATAAAATCCGCTTATAACGATGAAGAAGGAGGGATGGCTGTTTGCGCATAAACAAGCGTTAGACGAATAGCACGTGAACAAGAATGCCCGAAATTTGCGAAGAAATCTTCGGTTCTTCTACAATGTTAGCAAGAATAGAAAATTTTATGAAAATTTCCTATTACAATGTCAAATCTAAGTAAACAAAAATTACTGACTATTCCTCATCAAAATAGCAGTTTATATAACTAATTTTATCTAACTAGTATATATAGTGGATAAAATTTATTTAAAGTACATAAATATATCTCTATTCAACTATCATATATGTATTAGTATTATACTTTTTTATTAAACGATATTTTTCGCGATTCGGATATAACGATTTCCGGATATAACGATCAAATTATGACCGTCTCTTCAACATCGCTATAAGCGGTTTTTACTGTATTTTCAATCGTCCCAAAACTTCTAAAAACGTCTATGTAAGTCATAATTCTATGTAAGTCATGTTCTTGCAATGTAAAAATAATAACCAAACCTGCAAGTTAATGAACAAATTAATTTTATTTTTCTAAAAACGGCTGCATAAAAAGATAAATATTTTTTTCATTTGTTCCTGTAAGTCTAGTTTCAAAAGCAATTTTTCTAAAAATACTAAACATTTATTCCTTTTACTATTTAATCTTAATTTGAGGTTCAGTAAAAGATTCGAAATTCCTAAGTACTTAAAAACTATTTGTACATTAATAGTTAGGAAAACTAATTCCAAAAATTACATAATTCTCTATTAAAGCACTGAATTTTTCTTAATAGTTTTTCATTAAAGTTATTTCTTGTAATTTAAAACTCGTCAAAATAGTCTTTTAATGTATTTTAATTATGTCCAAGTTATGTGTACATATTTAATAAGAGACTATTCGAATATTTTGAATTTGCATATCTGGATTAAATTAACGGCACATAATTTGAATTTTGCAAATGAAGATTCCATTTCAAAGAATTATTTTCAACGCGGTCTACTTTTGACAGTTCCTGTTCGAAATTAAATGAATAAACTAATATCGAAACACAGACTCCAGACGTACATCTAAACCTAGAAAATTCTGTTTTATTTTTTTAATAAATCATACTGTAAATAAACAGTCCATCGTAACACTTTATTTTATTCTTTTTATACAACTTAATTTTTAATTTTTATGAGTTTTTTATCTCCCAAGCGACCATTTAAGTAGAAAACATCATTGGATTTTTTCAAGCTGTAAATGAATAAAATATTTCTTATGATAAGCTTTCTTGATTTTTTTTTCTTTATTCAATGATATGTATCTTTTCATCTCTTTTGATAAGAATCAAATGAACTTATAAGCAGATTACTAGTTTTTTTTATTTGGTTTAGATGGTCTTTCAGGTATTTGGACATTGTTTAATTAATTTGGCTAATTAGCTGTACATTGGTGCAAGTCCAAAACAGAGTTCCAATTTAAATCTTTTAAACACCGTTGAAAATAGGTACTCAAAAATAAGTAAAATATATTAATTTTTCATTACATTCGATGTTTATTATAGCTCCGAATACGTTAGTTTAATTTTTAAAAAAGACATATAATAAAAAATTAGTACAATGAGTAAAAATTAATAAGAAAAAGCAGGTGCTAGCCTGCATAAATCACTTACAATAAATATCGACAATCACAACCAAGACTTACCCGGAATCGAACTCATATCCTCAGGCACCACAATCCAGGGCCTTATCCGTTATTTTACCAGAGCGATGTGAAGAAGTTATAAATAAAAGAAATGTTAAAATGGTGTGCCAAAAGAATGAGAAGTAAGGTAATTGAGTTGTAATAACTCAGTTTCTATTTAACACGTTCACGCCGGCGCCGATTTTAATTTGTTTTTCTGTGAGGCGGCGCTCAAATTAATGCCGCGCTTCATCTGGCGGCGCGCGATTTTTGCCTGATCACACCTGCACACGCGCTTTATGTTTGCTCAGTAGTACAGCGAGTGCCTATTGTGCAAGTTTTGCACGTCTAATAGACGAGACAATCCCGACGAGACAATCTAGCGCGGGCCACCGGTGGCCCGCGCCGGCGTAAACGTGTTAAGTAATCGACATCAAATGATACGAAAAACCATCTTCTGAATAACTATTTTAGGTTTGTCAGGTCGCTGTGCTAAGATAACTTGAACAAAAGCTAAGATTAGCAATATTAAATCACACTGATCATTTCTGAGAAAGTACGGTTGCTTAAATTTGAGTACGTCGTATAATTGTATTCAAAGAAAAACGAGTGAGTTCAGGTACTCATTTTTAACTATATTTTTTTACAGTGACGTTTCGATTTTTTCGAAGCTTTGGCGATTTAAACATTAAGTGGAATGAAATTTAACTCATTATTGAGTGACCTATTAAAATAGCACTATTACCACTTGGCCACACTGTAAAAAAAAAGGCACTTAAAAATGAGTACTTGAACACACTCGTTTTTTTTAAATACAATTACATCGTAAATGAGCGACGACGGACACAAATTTAAGCAATCATTCATTCTAAAAAATGAGCAGTGTGATTTATTATTGCTAATTTCAGCTTCTGTTCAAGCCATCTAAACAAAGCGACAAACTTGAAATAGTTGTTCAGAAGATGGTTTTCCACATTATTTGATGTCGATGCCTGAAATGGAAACTGAGTTATTACAACTAAATTATTTTACTTCTCATTCTTTTGGCACACCCTAATAACATTTCTTCTGTTTATAACTTTTTAACGTACTTCTTCACGTTTATAACTTCTTCTGGTAGTACAATAGATAAGGCATTGGGCTGCAATTTCTCAGGACCTGTGGTTTGATACCCGGTAAGTCTTGGTTGTAATTGTCGATATTTATTGAAAGTTATAGTATTTTATAAAAGGTTATTATTATAAAAAAATTCTTTTTAAATGTACGTATCGCTTTTTAATTGCTTTCACTTATCTTTCTGTGAAATTTCTGTTCTTTCTGATGTATTTTCCTCAAATTATAATTATCATAGGAAACAACATTACAAAAAAAAACTAACGAGTTTTATATCTTTATCCTTTAGTTTAAAAATATATTGTTAAACGCGATTGTTTATTGTTATTATATAATCGAGTTTTTATCTATGCTAATGTAATTATCGACGAAACTAACAATTCTATTTAAATGAGACTTGATAAAATCATAGTTTTAAACTTTAAAGAAAGTTTTAGCATCAAGTTTATTTTGTTACTGTAATCAGGAGTTGAGTTACAAATAATAATAAGCATGTTTTAGTATGCGTTTTTCTAATGGACGTTAAAGGAATTTTTGTTTGCGCTACTATCAATTGTGCTGAACTTAATGAAACTTGAAAAGCTTAAATAGTAGGTGAGGAGAAACTATTCCACTTGATTTTGTGTCGGTAAGGTGTGTAGGCATTTGCTTTTGATAAAAGTTCTATAAATAAAGGGGGAATTTTTTTTAATTGAATATTTTTCTGTTTGTACTTAAATAATATTAATTTTTTTAATGAAAGAGAACATTTGACAGCATATGTATATATATATATATATATATATATATATATATATATATATATATATTGTAACACTAACGATACTTTAAATAACCTTCGAATAATGAATACCATGTTATAAACATGGATTAAAATATTTAGAAAAATAATAAGTTGATACTTGGTTTTAAGTTTTATTAGTAAAAAATTAAATAGAAAGGTATTGTTTATACTGCTTTACAGTACTTGTTCGCCAATTTATGCAAAATGTGTGTGTACTTTTACTTAAAATTAGTTCGCGGGAATAAAAACTTCCAGGAGAGGCCCAATAATAGAGTATTCGGCTCATAATCGGAGGTTTGTGGGTTCGAAACTTGATTTTGAAAGTTTAGCAAGCTCTCGTGATCAAAGATTGCCAGTTTTGTTCCACGACGTCTATTTAAAAACCCATCTACCGTGCATAGGGAACTGGAACATGTTAAATCTGTCGTGGTCCAAACTTCCGCACGCCTACATAGGTGCTTGGGTTGCCAACTCAGGAGTTGTCCTCGTCATCTGACCATGGTTCAAAATTACGACGCAGTGTTCCCGGGTCTTTATTTCTGGATTGATTCCGTACCGTCACTGTGCAATACCCCATTGTGCAACTCTACTGCGATGTTAATTTAATCTCCAGAACCGGTGTAAATAGCCCATTGTGCTGCTCTAGCGCGCCGTTATTTAACCAACCAGACATAAAAACTGTGGCAATGTTCCGGAACCTCTGTGGCCGAGTGAATTAAGGCGTCAGCTGGGAATCCAAGGGGACTTGCGATGGACTAGACTAAAGAATAGTAAAAAGTAGTGATATTGCGATCGGAGGGTTGCCAACTTCTCTACCAAAATACTAGAATGTCGTCCAGAAGATCCACAAAAAATTAACGGAGTGTATACGGGACTGGTGCACAATAAATCTGATCGGGGTCTAAAGTCCCGACGTCTATTGAAGGCGTTGGGTGCCAGTTCAGGTGTTGTCCTCGTCATCTGACAATGGTTCCAAAATACGAGGCATCGTTCCCGGGACTTTCCTTCAAGATAGGCCCCGAACTGTCGCCAATAGCCCACTATGCAGCTCTAGTGCGACGTTAATTAACCAAATAGCAAATAATAGTGGCAATGTTCCTTCTGCATTAATTATGTACCATCACAGTGCAATACCCCATTGCGCAACTCCAGTGAGAAGTTAATTTAACCACCCGAGGCCCCTCAAATAGCCCATTGTGCCGTTTTAATGCACTGTTAATGCAATCAACCAGACATAAAAACTACAACCTTGAGTATCGATACAGCTCGCCCCTAAATACCTGCAGAAATTCACCTATCTGCATTCACCCGACACAACACATGTCGCCACATTAGCCATATGACAAGAGAGGAAAAACACGTCGGTAAACCGTCGTAAAGACGTTGTTTAGACGACGTCTTCCGTGCCCTTGCTAATCCATTAGCACTCTCTCTCTCTCAGACGTAATCCACTTATCTCCTAACCTCATACTCCACATCTTTCTCCGCTTCGTATGCTGATGGGAGATGCGGCGGGAAAAAAGAGAGATAAAAGATGTGGCGGAGTAAAGATCCCATTTAGTTTCTCTCAACGAGATTTCGTGTAAGGGTTGTTCCTGTTTCTCAATTGCAAGAACGTGATTTATTTTTTCGCAGGAACGTAGCTTTTTTGCTTTTGTAATTGCTCTGGATTCTATGTTTCGTTTAGTTTTTTGCGTTGTTAAAGTTATGTATTTTTTTATATGAAGGATGCTTGGGAACAACGATGAGGGTTGATTTTTTGTTAAAATCAAGATATCAACGATGTTAGATACAAGTTTGTACTTCCACTGTTAAAAATAGGTACTTAAAAATAAGTAAAGTGTACTCATTTTTGATTACATTGGATGCTTCTCATAGCTCCAAATACATGTTTTATTTTTGAAAAAGACATGTACTCAAAAATGAGTAAAAGGAATAAAAAAGAGCAGTTGCTTGCCTACATAGACTTTCGAGCATGAATGGACTGTAGTAGAGCGAATATGACGTCATAATCGTGAAACCAACATCTCAGACCGAATGGCCTCAGACACTTGGCTTCTGTTAAAAATTATGAATTAAAAAATACTCGCGATTGGCTGATGGTTTTGGGAAATGTGTAACAGTGAAAATTTATGAATGGAATGACGTAATTAACCACGTGTCTGAGGACATACACGTTGGCCTCACTTTGATGTTAGCGAGATTACAAAGTTGTTTTCTCTACTATGAAGGATCCATGCTCGAAGACATAGACTGCCTTCATAAATCACTTTCAATAGATTATAACAAGGGAATCGAAACTTATCCGTCTACCTAATGTCCCGTTCGTACGAAACCCAAGGCCTTAGCCGTTGTACCACCTGAGCGATGTGAAGAAGTTATAAACAGAAGTAATTTTAAAAAGGCGTGGCAAAAGAATGGGAAGTGAGTCATAATAACTCAGTTTCCATTTAAGCAATCGACATCAAATATTGCGGAAAACCATCTTCTGAACAACTATTTTAAGTTTGTTTGTTAGGTCGCTTTGTGAACATGGCTTGCACAGAAGTTGATATTAGCAATATTAAACCTTACTGCTCATTTTTGTGGAAGTATGATTACTTAAATTTGAGTACTTCATCGCTTATTTACGATACAATTGTATTCAAAGAAAACGAGTACGTCCATGTACTCATTTTAAGCACATTTTTTTACAGTGTTACTGTACCTCGTTGTGAAATAGTAAAAACGATGATAGTCTGTTAAAAAAACACGTTAAAAGTTTAGAAATCTGTGTATGTTTGTGCAACGTGAAATTTAGTTTTTTGTTTTCCCGCACAATTACTCTGGGTAGCCGGTCCAACGAGGCGAACCCTTTAATACGAAAGTATGCTTTTCAAAACGGCTTAGTTAACAAAAACAGCACTGCTAAGCATACAAAATTATGAACCCGTAATGAAATATTATTCTGATATAATTAATGCAACGTAAAATTAGACGCAGATAAAATTTTAAACAAAAACGCACTTTCGAATTTCAAAGGTGATAATAGTTTTCGTCTTTAGTGTGAAAGAACGAAATAGTTTGATGAAAGAAGACAATATAAAACATATTTGTTCTAGTCGTCTAATGTAATCTAGTCGTCTAATATAATCTAGTCGTCTAATCTAGTAGTTTTCTAGTAGTTCCCCATAGCATGGAAATCCCCCCACTTATTATTAATATCTGAATTACCCATATTTCAGGGAGGGGGGGGGGGGTGTAATAACTAGTCTGTATGGTTTAAATTATATAATAACTTTTGAAAATAAACTAATATTTGGATATGATTAAATACTTATCTTTACAATATAATTAAACAAAATTATTCAAGTTATAATCAATTTCGAGTATAACATGAAATTATTTTGTTATTTGTTTTAAATTCTATTGGTGTCGTATGCAGCATTTTATTATTAATTTGATTTTATTATATATTATATTATCTTTAATAGTATTTTTGTTCGATAATTACCATTTTTTTAAAAAAAAATAACTTGCAATCTATAAAATTAAATAAGATACTTTAAAAATACATGTAATAATAATAATGGAAAGTTATATTTTAGAATTTTAAGGACACTATTCAAATCTGTTCATCTATTGAACTGATTTAGAAATACTTAAAAAGTTTTATAAGTATTGTTAATATTGTTCATTAAAATTTAAGCCATTATTATGTACCTAAGAGCAATATATTGGAATTCTGACTGTGATAACTATCATTGTACCGGCTTCAATTATTAAAATTTGAGCCATTATTATGTACCTGACAGCAATATATTAAAATTCTGACTGTGATAATTTTAGTTGCATCTGCTTCATTAATTTAAATAGTACAGAAAGTAACCAATGTAACCATGGACATTAAATTCCGAAACAATTATATTCCCTGGGTTCACTTAAATAACGTATAATTGGGAATTAACAAAGTAATCTGGAAGGTTGTTCCTACCTGTCTTCGAACCTAATCATATAATGGTTTCCAGATGGATTTATTGAAGCTAGAAAGTAAAGGACTAAAGTATTAACGTCATTTTAACGTCTATTTTGGAAATTAATTAACCAATAATTCTCTAGTGTAATTATGGGGTTGTCGGAAAATATATTGTAGTTGGGGAGTTTTATAATTTGTTTTCATGTAGCAATTTTCCTCTACAAGTATTTCATCAAGAAATAAACGTATCATCGTTGAAGACTGGTTCAAGTTGTAAACCTTTAATGGTTTCGTCCGCCTAATTTGTTAGAGTATTTCAAAAACTATGATTTAAAATACATATCTTAAACAGGCGCCTACAGTTGCCCAGTGGATAAAGGCGTTTGGATAATAATCAGAGGATTGCGAGTTCGGACTCGACTGGTGGACTTGACATAGAACTAAAAAAGTGATCTTGTGATCGGAGGGTTGCCGTCTTCGCTACAAACATAATAGAAAGTCGTCCAGAACATCCAACAATTTATATTGACGTGTATACGGGACTGGTGCACGATAAATCTGATCGGGGTCCAATGTCCTGACGCCTATTGAGGTTGCGTCGGGTGCCAGATCAGGTGTTGTCTTCGTCATCTGATCACGGTTCAAAAATACAAGGCATCGTTCCCGGGTTTTTCCTTCGAGATGGCCCCGAAATGTTGCTAATGTTCTGACACCTTTGAGGTTGTGTCGGGTGCCAGCTCAGCTGTTGTTCTCGTTATTTGACCATGGTTCAAAAATACGACACATCGTTCCGTGGTCTTTCCTTCGGGATCGGCCCCGAATCGTCGCCAATAGCCCACTGTGTAGCTCTAGTGCGATGTTTTTTAACCAAACCATATTTTAAACATATTCTTACAGTCTCGAATTTTTAATACACATGATAATTTCTTTTAATTTTTACATGTAGGACCCCTAGTTTCAAACCCAGATAGATCCACATTTTCTCCAAATCATTATTTTTTTTTATAAATTGGCAATTCACTACATCACCTTACAAAGCGGTATTGACCAAAAGTGTCTGTATCCAGTTTAAAAATGTATTCAAAGTCAAGCATTTAGATCTTAAAATGGATCTACCTAGTTTTGAAACTAGAGGACTAGATTTCGTCTAGAACACACGGAACACAGATATTTTTTGACTCACCTAGCGTCAAACTCGAACTTTTGAAAGGGCTTATATAATTACGACTTTTGATTTTTTTAATGTCAATCATGCTCTAATAAATGTGTTCTAATTTAATAATTTTTCCTTCGCAGGAACTCATCAGTTTCCTCAAGCTCCAATCAAGGATTACAGGAACTGGAAAAAGGTAAGATAAAGTTTTTGAGATTTACTGAACATTATTATTTTTAAGAATTATTTATAGAATGGAAAATTAATTCACTTAAAAGTGGGGGAACGAGTGGATTGTAAAGTCTTATAGTTTTATCCTACTCCATCTAAAATAATTATTAAATTAGGATTTTCTAAACGTCTAGGTTATTCTAACATTCCATTGAATCTATAAATATACTTAAAATAACTTAGAATCAATCAATAAGTGGGAACGTTGGCTGCCATGTAGAGTAAATTTAAACACAGAATTCCGAGATTTGAGAATTTAAAGTTTGCAATTCGCCTTGGCTATGTGTTAAATGGAATGACTTTCAAATCATTATTGGGCATCCTATTAAACAAGAACCCACACAACATAGCTAAATGATAGATATAGCTGTGTAGTAATGGAAATGGTGTTAGTAAATATATATATGTCAATTCTATTTAACTGAAATTATAATACTTTTAAAGTGTGAAATATAAGTTTAAATATATAGCTGGATAACTAAAATAACATTTTCATTTACTAAATGGATTTTATAGACGCAGAGTTCTTCATAGTGCGCCGATTCACTTCAGAGGAAATTTTAGATGTTAGACTATTAAATTTACTTTTTTCAACTTCTAAAAGGTTTTAAAAATATTCGTGTTTATTTTCTTCACAGTTCCTGTAATTTAAATTATTAAAATACTTAAGAAATAAAAACGCGTTATAATTTTGAATCATGCGGATTTGTGAAAATATTCTCTTAACTATATAGAATTTCTCAACGAGTTCTTACTTAAAGGTATAGCAGCAATTATATGGTAATGATGGCATAGTATAAAGGAATCTTCTTTTTGCATGATCGATTTCTATTATTCATTATAACATCTATTTTTGAAAGCATAATACGTGTTCTGATTTAGCAATAATTATTCCTATGTGAAACTCGGAAGAGAAGTCTTATAAACTCGAAAGAAGCCAACCAGAATCCAGAAGCACTGTTTTAATAAACATTCTATACATTGTTTAAAATTTAAATATCATATAAAACCATCTTTTTTACATTCCATACTTAATTCTATTATTGTGACAAATTAAAATATTCATTTATGTTATTTGTTTGTATGAATGTGTTCATTGTATGTGAGAAATATGGTTGAATCTTCGAATGACGATTCCTCTGCTTCTCCTCTTAGATGCTCTAATTTTAATTAACCAATCGGAAATTTAAATAAATTTGTTGGTGCATTCCTTTTGAGAAGCGTATGATTATCTGAAATTAGTACAAAAATCTCATTTGTATTACTCGGTATACTTTCTCTATAAACTTACAGGATCGTCGCCTTGTAAAGTTTGTCTGCTATTTGAAATGTTAAATCAATACAAATATTTTACTTACAAAATACCTCGTTGCTTGCTAATATAGTCTTCATATGGCGAATTCCTTTGATTCCGAATTGAAAAGCATTTTAATCGAATCACAACGATATTTGGAATTGGAATGTTTTAAATGGAGGAATTTTCCCTTGATGTTGATGGTAGAATTCAATTAAGACGTATATAGGAATTTACCAGATTTTTTAGTAATTAATTTATATCAAATTTATTAATTTTCAAATCAAATTTACAATGGACATTAGGCACGATCTGGTGTCGAGATTACTCGTGACGTCCTTTTGAGATATAAGTGACATCACACTCATATTTTATTAGTTAGTGGAGACCAGGTGGTTTGTAATTCACCAATCACTGATTCTAACCGATAATGTGCTCTTGTTTATACGTCAGAATTTTAATCTCGGAAACCAGATCGTGCGTAATGTCCAAAGATAAATGCCTGATGGTGGACTTGGAAGTTAATTCAAGAAAAGAATATGAAAGTCGTGTGTTCCTTCTATTTATTTGTTTCGTGTGCTTAAGCACTCAATTAAGGATACTTAAGCCTATGATACAGAAAATAGTAAATTATTTCTTGGGTGTAAGAGCCGGATAATAATTTATTATTTTTATAAGTAACTTTTTGAGTGAGAACAGTGTAGAGTTTTACATAAAAATGAAGGAAGAATAATCAACACGTATTAGATCAGAGCTTTAACGAATAGTTCAAAATAGTTTAACAAACCGATTTTTCTTGCACCAACTGTCTGAAAATATAAACTCTAAAAGATTTGTTCTATATATAGCCAGCGTTCTGTTCTTCCATATCAAAGGTGCTAGGTTGAAGTCCAGAGTCTTAACCCTTTGCACTCCAAGAACACTTTGCTACTTGTGTTCTTTCTATGGAACAGTTATTCCTCTTTACGTTCTTATCCACATATTTTTTTATACTCATAAAGAGGAAAAATCCTGATCTGTTTTGTATTTGCAAGATAACAAGTTGAAAAAAAGATTAATGTTCTAAACCGAAGATCATGCTGTTCTCGTTTGTTTTAAAGAACAGGGAAGCAAAAGAACTGGTCGTTATGTTGGCGTTTAAATTCTTTAAAATATCATCAATGTCATTAAGAATTCATAAGAAACATTTTTCAATTTTTGTAAACCACAATGGACGTTCATGACGTCATCAGACGAATAAATAAAAAAAAGAACGTGTCTCAAAAATCCGCATCGTTTAGGGGATCGTTTGCTATTTCGTAGAGAACATTTTTTTTGCTAATGCAATCTGGATTGTTTTTAAATTTCCTGGATTTAAATTTTGACGCCAGATCGTGCATAGTGTCCCAGTTCATTAAAAAGAACAAATACATTTCTGTATTAAAAATGTAAAAGACAAATATGTAGCTAAATTTACTTTTAAACAAACTAATTAAATGTCTTAATTGCTATTTGAAACATCATGCTTGACTAAAAAATGAGTTCATCTTTTAATTATTTAGACAAATAAAATTCACATACTTTAAATTACTTTAGTTAAAATTTATATATGTAAACATTGAATAAAATATCGCTAATTTAATTTATTTTTGCACATAAATTTATCTGAATAACTTTTTCTTAATAAAAATATAATTTATCTTCTGTTCCTAAATTGAGTTAGGTAAATGTTTCAATAAGAAACAAAATATTTTTTTTGCTCTTCGTATTTAATTTTCGTTATTGTGTATATTTTTCTGATTCAAGATAATTTCTTTCCTTGTCTGCATTTTATGCTTCGCCCTACATTTTAATAAAATTAACGTATTTAAAAAAAACTGTTTTTCTTTAAATAAAAATTTAATGCGAGTCGAGTTGTAGTGTTTGTTCAACACTTTATTTTTATAAATTTATAACGAGCTATTTCAATAGTGAGAAATTTGTTAAGCGTGATTGAAAAACACGTTTGGACCAATATATCCAAAGCGTACCTTTTCAGGTAATAGGTCAATTTTAATATGGTAATTTTAACTGAATTTGATATGAACAAGAAAAAATATTTTCAATTTATCAAATAATAATTAATTATCAGGTGCTAAATAATTGTGGAACCTTCACTTTAACGCAAAAAATTATACGATTTAAAGAATAAATGGAGTTTTGACTATCGCACACTTTTTTAGTGTGACAATTTCTAACAATTCTGTAACAATTTCTGTAACAATTGAAATTCGTCATTAAAAATTACCAAATAATGACGAAACCCACTTTTTATTAAGTGGGGAGGGCAGAGTGTAGAACAGCAATTTTAAATTTATCATAATTATGCTTCTACTACTCAAAAGTTAACACAATTTTTATGATATATGTATTATGTTATTATTGATAAATTTTGAAATTTTTGAAACACAATCTCTATTTGGAGTTGAGTTGTAACAATTTTAATATTTTAAATTTAAAAAGTTTAAGGTACACTTTTCTAGTAAACTATTATGAATATAAACATATTTTTTTTGAAATACAAATTAGACTGCATGTTCAACTTGTGGAACCAACAAAATTTATATTTTTGTATGGGTAAATATATTTAAGAAATATATACATTTTATAACTAAAATTTTTTATATAAACAAAAGTAAATTAAATTTTTTAAAAACATTAAGTATACATTTTGTCTATTTTTTGAGGTTCAATAAGTTGAACATGCAGTCTAATTTGTATTTCAGAAAAAAAGTTTGTTTATATTCATAATAGTTTACTAGAAAAGTGTACCTAAAACTTTTTAAATTTAAAATGTTAAAATTATTACAACTCAACTCCAAAGAGAGATTGTGTTTCGAAAATTTCAAAAGTTATCAATAATAAGATAATACATATATCATAAAAATTGTGTTAACTTTTGAGTAGTAGAAGCATAATTATGATAAATTTAAAATTGGTGTTCAACACCCTACCCCCCTTAAAAAAAATAGAGGCAAACAGTCTAAACTTATAAACATTAAAAAAAATTAAATATGTATTTTACGTATTTTTTAAAAAAGCTCCTGCCTTTATCCTTTGAAACGGTCCGACACATTTTGTTTCCAACGTTACCATTGCTAAACTTTAATAATAATAATATATTTTGTTTACGTTTGCAGTATTTAACCTTAAAACAAATTATGCCTAAAGACAGAGTAACACTTAAAAAAAAAATTTTTACTTTTTGAATAAAATTTTTAGTTTGTATTATTTAAATTTATATAAAATAACAATGTTTTATATAAATTTAATTATAATTATTCCTTATAATTCCTTAAAATTCAATTATTCCATGATTGTTTCTTTTTCAAAATTTCAACTTTTTCGATTTTAAAAACTTTTATTTAAAACGCCATGGCTTTTTTTTTTTAAATATAAATATTTATATATTTTTTTACCAAAATAATTTTCTGAGATAATTTGAACTATATTACATAAGAATTAGCATTAAAGTTTTGTATACTGCATGTATTGGATTTTTATAGCAATAGTTTTCCTTAAAACTCAATTTTTTTCAAATCAATATCAAATAATGTAGAAAACCATCTTCTGAACAACTATTTTAAGTTTGCAAGGTCGCTTTGTTAAGATGGCTTGAACTAAAGCTGATATTATCAATAATAAATCACTTTGCTCATTTTTCAGAAAGTACGGTTGCTTAAATTGGAGTACGTCATTGCTCATTTACGATACAATTGTACTCAAGAAAAAACGAGTATGTTTAGGTACTCATTTTTTAAGTACCTTTTTATACAGTGTAATAACTATATTGACTTATAATAATTCAGTCTAAAATTCTTTTAACTTTCTTATCCTTTTGCTCAATTAATATTGTTTTTGTCTTCTGATACCAAAACCAAAATAAAAGTAAATAAAGAACAGTTTTTATAGAAAATAACGTTTCTTTATTGCTATTTAGTAAACTATTGGTAACTGATAATATCTTAACGATATCAAATCCCTATTATGATGGTTTCTTACATGCTTAAGTGATACAATTATGATAAAGTCTTTAATTAGATCTTGAACATCGCAAAAAAATGTCAAGTATAACAGTTTTGGTGACATCATTAAAACATCATTTGATGGCATTCGTTTTTATTGTGGCTTGGATTTTAGTTTTGCTCCATTTATTTTTATCGTGTTCTTTATTTTTTATGGAAGTTGCCAAAAAAAAGGAAATATTTTAATCGTCATTGTGAGCTAAAAGTATAAAAAAGTGTCGAATGAAAATTGTTAATAAAGGAGTAATGGGGAACAGTTTGTGATTTTTGTTACCGAAATATCTTCTGGAATCTGGTCATTTGATTTTTTTTGTTTGTCCTAATTCCAATTTTTCTAGAATTAAATAAAGTAACCGTTCTAGATACTTTCAAAATACATACAGAAGCTTTTTTTTTTTAGAAATGTGTTTAAGTTATAAAAAACTAAAAAAAATCGTATTTAATCGTATGTAATTCGTATGTTCGAATATGGTATTTGCTCAATAAAAACAAATTAAAATATTAGAGGCGAAAGTTTTAATATTTTTTTTCTCTATCCCATTAAAACAAATAATAAAAAAAAAACTTTTTTTATAATTGAAACCCCATTTGGCGAAACTTGTTTTTACCATTTACAGCTTCAGATATTAAAAAAAAAACATTTCCCAACTGCAAAGGCAAACTAAAAAAGAAGTTTTTTTTTTAGCTGACATGAAATAAACTAATTTTCTTCCATAAAATGATTAAATTGATTTTGAAATTAAATGTCAAAATAAAAATTTCACTTAATAATTCCAGCTATTTTAACTTTTTATTAAAATTCTTGAGCAGTTTAGGAAATTGCGCGTTTGCGACAAAGCGTTATTGACATAAAATTGGTCTCGCTTGTAAAAATGTGTTCCTTGAAAAAATAATTTCATATTTCCAATGCATACATATGTTATTTTAATAGATAAACAAATTTGACGACAATGCGTGTAAAATCTTGAAATAAAGCAAGAGACTACGTAAAATGTAAAATGTCACTGTAAAAATGAAATGTACTTAAGAATGAGTACATGAACCTACTTATTTTTCTTTGAGTGCAATTGCATCGTACATGAGCGATTACGTACTCAAATGAAAGCAACCGAATTTTCTCAAAAATGAGTAGTGTGATTTAATATTGCTAATATCAGCTTCTGTTCAAGCCATATTGAAAAACCGACCTGACAAACTTAAAATATGTGTTCAGAAGATGGTTTACCACATCACTTGATGTCGATTGCTTAAATGGAAACCGAGTTATTACAACTCAATTATCTTACTTCATATTCTTTTGGCGCACCTTTTTAACATTACTTCTGTTTGTAACTTCTTAACGTTGCCCTGGTAGTACAACTGATATGGCATTGGGCTGCTATCCCTGAGGATCTGTGTTCTATTCCTTGTAATGTTATTTGTAATTGCCGATATTTTTTGAAAATGATTTATGAAGGCAGCCTATGTATGCAAGCAACTGCTGTTTTTATTCATTTTTACTCATTTTTGAGTACATGTCTTTTTTAAAAATGAAACTTATGTATTCGGAGCTATGATAAGCATTGAATATAATTGAAAATGAGTACATTTTACTTATTTTTGAGTACATATTTTTAACAGTGTGTGCGTGAATGATGACTCCGCGGCATCAGCTTGCATAACATCGTATCTGCTGACTTTGTGTGTTTATATTTTACAGGGTGGTAACATACCTGGAAAACTGGGAAATTAGGGAATTATCATGGAAACTTTTAATTCTGGAAATATTAGGGAAAAGTCCGGGAATTTTCAAATTTGGAACATTAAAACGACAATTATCGTCTATTATGCCTCTATTTTGGGTAATTTAGTTGTCAATAGTTCCTTTGATTTCTGAAAAAGATTTTTTAAAAAAAAGCATGGTTATGCGTATTTTTATATTTTAAGTTTTATTTTTGTAAAAACGTGAACCACTGCTGGAGTTAGAAGCAAAGTGCATTGGACCTTGAATTGTAAGCAACATGTGAGGGGCTAATGAATATGTGATTTATTGTAGATTATAATAGGAAATAGGAAGCATATAAAACATTTAAAATTATCTACAAAAAAGAATTAATTTGAAAAAAATTGCTTTTTTGCATTATCTGCTTCCAGAGAACATTTTTAATTACTATTATGCCTATTGCAATTGCATAATTTGTGTTGTATCCATAAATTATTATTTTAACTGTCATTAAGTATTTCTTATTTTTCATTTACAATGCAATATAGTTATTGGATCATTGTAATATGGATACTTAGTTTCTATACAAAGCATGTATTGCAGCATTTCTTTATGTTAATCAGGGAAATTTTTGTGAACCATCATGGAAATCAGGGAAATATCAGGGAACTTTTTTTCCAGAATGTTGTTGCCACCCTGATTTAGCAACCAAACCAAATTTCTATTATCTTGTTTAAGGATTTTTCACTTAAACCTTTTCAACCATGCTCCGATACGGTCTACGATTTTTTAACATAAACTTCTTTGTTTGGGGGGGGGGGGGGGATTTCAACATATTCAAGTTCATCAGAATGTAGAAGAGCGAAAGTTATTTGGAATATAACACTTCATACTTTATTTTAAGGTATTTTATTTTGTAGAAAAAACTTCAACTTATAAATCACGCAGTAGGCCATTAAACCTGACGTTCTCCTTTAGCGGAAGAGGTATTTGGTGGGATAGACCTTTCAATTTCTATTTGGACTTCCGGGTTATTGATTTTTGAGACCTTTTTCTTCCGGTGTCAAGCGAGGATCAAAACGGCTCGAATGCGATATATACGCATTTCCCAAATGGGATAGGACGGGGGAAAAAAGATTTCAATTAAATACAAGTTACTTCCGGGTTATATATGATTTTATTTTTTGAAAGAATGTTTACTATTTTTAATCTTTTAGTGGAATCAATATATTTTTTCTTGCCTTTTATTTTATTTATTTAATTTTGTCAAATATATAAAATAGGCCGGTTGCCCAGTGGATAAATGCGCTCAGCCAGTAATAAGAGGATTGCTGGTTCGAACCCGTACGATGGAGCGATGGACTTGATTAAGAAAAGTAAAAAAGTAGTGAGCTTTCAATCGGAGGGTTGCCAGCTTAGCTACAAAAATACCATAAAGTCGTCCAGAACATCCAACAAATTATAGTGGCGTGTATACGGGACTAGTGCACGATAAATCTGATCGGGGTCCAATGTCCTGACACCTATTGAGGTTCCGTCGGATGCCAGCTCACGTGTCATCTGACCATGGTTAAAAAATACGAGGCATCGTTCCCAGGTATTTCCTTCGAGATAGGCTCCGAACCGTCGTCAATAGCCCACTGTTGCAGCTCTAGTTAATTAACCAAAATAGTAACTATAAAGTGACAGAATTTTTTTCGTTATAACGTGTATTTATCAACATCTTCATTCTTACATATTGAGTAAATATTTTACTTCATAGTTTAAAGACCCTAAATTATCTTTTTTTAAATACACTAAAATACCTATCCTTTATTATCATTAAATTTAAGCACATTATAAATAATATATTAACATATTAATTTGTAATGAGTATTCCTAATATTCTGTATATTTAGATAATTATTTTCCCAATATTCAAACACCTTAACCCCACAATTACTTTTTACCATAGTTTGTAATGTAGATTTTTGAAGGTAAATTTCGTAGCGAATTGTTAAGAATATAAGATGTTAAGAATGTTAAATGTTTATATACAATTCGGGGGCCCCTCACAAATGTGAAATGTAAACCCGGGCTTCACGGGCCTGTTTGGTAATCGGGCCATAAAGATATACTGGACAAATCTTGCCGTTCCTTGGAGCCTGTTGTACTTCTTCAAAATTTGTATTGGTATTCATAAAAGTCTTAGGTTAAGAAACACACATTCAAAAATAATTTTGAAAGCTTGTCACAATCTAGTAGAAAAAGTTATGAAATTGTGATAGAAGAAACAATAAAACCTTTCGTTCGTTTTCTATTGAATAAATCAGAATACTCGTTGAGTAAAACATCGCATATGATACAAGGCTATTTGTTACCATATAACAGGTATTATTATTATTATTAAAAGCAAAAATGAAAAATTCAAATTTCTATTTTACTAAATCATTAAATGTACCTTCCACTACTATTAACAACGGATTTGACATCATTCTAGACAGAATTTGAGAACAGATTTGACAGGATAATAGTGGTACATTTGTAAGAGAAATGACTTTCAGTTAACATGACGGAAGTAATATCAGTGTTAAGTTTCTTGAAATGTTTGCTTTGTTGTAAATGTATTTATTTCGAAAAAAAAGTAGAATTTTCATAGAAGGGTTTCTTTTAGTCTGAGTTAAAAAAAATCTATATAAGTTGATTACATAGCTCTTAAATAAGTAATAAAAATAAAAGACAGTAAATATTTATTCATTCAAAAGTTGCATAAAATACATATTTTTTGTATTTTTCTTCTATTTGACCTTAAACAACTTTATTTCGGCAACAAAATCTTTTTTCGATATTTTTTTTTATTGTGTATGAGCTAAGTAGTAAAATCCATCTAGTAATATATACATAATTTTAAGAAATAAATAGTTTTAATTAATTAAAAATAACAGAGTTGTAATAGCAGGGTGGCAACATAACCTGGAAAACCGGTAAATCAGGGAATTATTAGGGAATTTTTTTATTCTAGAAATATCAGGGAAAGATCAGGGAATTTTTCAAAATATCAGGGAAATTTTCAAATTTTGATCATTAAAACGACAATTATCGTCTATTATGTCCTCTATTCTGGGTAATTTAGTTGTCAATATTTCCTTTTAGTTCTGAAAAAGAATTTAAAAAAAGCATGGTTATGCGCATTTTAATATTTTCAGTTTTATTTTTGTAACAGCGTGAACCACTGCTTGAGGGAGTTTTAAAACCAAAGCAAAGGGCATTGGGTCTTGAATGTGTAGGCAACATGTGAGGGGCCAATGAATATGTGATTTATTGAAGATTGGAAAAGGAAATATAAAGCATATAAAACATTTAAAATTATCTACAAGAGAAATAATTTAAAAAAACTAGCGCTTTTTTTTCATAATTTGCTTCCAGAGAGCATGTTTAATTACTATTATGCCTGTCGCAATTGCGTAATTTGTCTTATATGCATGAATTATTATTTTAACTGTCAATAAGCATTTCTTATAATTTTTCATTTATAATGCAATATATTTATTGGATCATTGTAGCGTGGATACTTTGTTTCTATACAAAGCATGTATTGCGACATTTCTTAATGTAATTGTAAAATCAGGGAAATTTTAGTGACACCATCATGGAAATCAGGGAAATATCAGATAACTTATTTTCTAGAATGTTGTTGCCACCCTGAATAATTTATTATTTATAAGTCGCTAAGATCATTGTGTTATAACCACTTAAAATACTTTATATTTTGACGTCTTGTCCTTAGAAAATGTATGTTTGATAAGTTACTTCAATTCTGTTCAATAGCAATTACTATTGGTAGATTAGCGCGTGGATATAAAACATCTGTTGATATTGATAAGCTGTAAATTAATTTTTTGTCGTTTGAGTTTCAAGCCCGGCTAGCTCAGTCGGTAGAGCACGAGACTCTTAATCTCGGGGTCGTGGGTTCGAGCCCCACGTTGGGCGGCAGTATTTTTTCTTCAAAGTAATAATCATTAAAAATATTACATAAATCTTCAGAAAAATCCAATCATAGAAATCTCATATCTATTTGAAGAGCCTTAAAAATTATATTTTTTTCTTAAGGCATATTCAATACATTTATTTTATTATAACATGAATTCCTTGATGAACAATATTTATAGTAAAATAATTTGACCAATAAACTTTATTTTTCTATGAATTGCAAGACAGAAAATAATAATAAAAAAATTCTAACAATTAAAAGTTGATCTTGTTTTATAAACCAATGTTTATATACATATTAACAGTGTATTATGCAGCATAAAATGGGTTAAATATATATTAACAATATATTTTGCAAATGATGTGGGCGAGGGTGTGTTCGGAAGAGTGCCGAGTTCACAATCGCAGGATTATGAGTTCGACCCTCGTATTGGAAACAGCAGCGAGTTCTAAATCGGAAAGTTTCTATTATCGATTATTGTCGTCCACCAAATTTTCGCTGTGTATAGATAGATACTAATGCACGCTAAATACGTCGTGAAGAAAATTTCCTTACGTTGGTTCTGGTGAGGAAGTTTAGAGAAGTGTTGTCTTCCGCATTTGACCAGAGTTTTCAAAATTACGAGACAGTGTTTCCGAGACTTTTCCTTATGAATGGACACCGAAATTTGTTTGTAAATAACTCATTGGGCAGCTCTTGTACACTGTAAAGAAAAGGTACTTAAAAATGAGTACCTGAACATACTCGTTTTACTTTGAGTACAATTGCATCGTTAAAAGAGCGATGGTGTACTCAAATTTAAGTAATCGTACTTTCTCAAAAGTTGATTTCATATTACGAATCTCAGCTTATGTTCAAGCCCTCCTAACAAAACGACTTGACAAACTTAAAATAGTTGTTCAGAAGATGATTTTACACATTATTTGATGTCGATTGCTTAAATGGAAACTGAATTATTACAACTCAATTATCATACTTCCCATTCTTTTGGCACACCTTATTAACCTTTATTCTGTTTATAACTTCTTCAAGTCGCCATGGTAGTTTAACGGATAATGCTCTAGAATGCGGTGCTTGAGGGTCAATGTTCGATTCCTGATAAGTCTTGGCTGTAATTGTTGATATTTATTTGAAAGTGATTTATGAAGGCACCCTATGTAGGCAAGCAACTGCTCTTTTTCATTTTTACTCATTGTACTCATTTTTGAGTACATGTCTTTTTCAAATATGGAATTTATATATTCGGAGCTATGAGAAGCATCGAATGTAATCAAAAATGAGTACATTTTACTTATTTTTAAGTACCGATTTTTAACAGTGTAAGAATTAAACCAACCAACTCAACGGTAAATATTCTTTATCTCAGTTTAAGTCAGTTATCTCAGTTATAAGTCAGTCTCAGTTTATCTCAGTCAGTTTTAAGAATTTGAAACAACTTCTCTACGACTCTCATGTGTTAAAATGTCTTATTTTATCCGACACATCGTTAAAACTGAAGCACTTATCGCGTGACATTCCCTTTAAAAACTCAAAGGAGTTCATTCGAAAAGTGTTGTATTACGTGCTAACAAAAATACATCCCAAAAGTCGTAGATTGAGTTTAGAGAACTGGACACTGTACTTAAGGCCCGGGGAAGTATAAAATGTTTCTCGTGTAATTGGAATCGGAATATCGTGTTAAAATTTTTTTCGCTACTGCAAACAATTTGGAAACTAAAAGGTGCTTGTGAAACTGGAAGGAGCCTTATTTATCTTTCTTTCCTTGATGATGCATTTTATTCTTTGCGACATTTAAATGTTCATATTTGTTTTGTAGAATCTAAAGGTCAATATTAGTTAAATGTTCATATTTGTTTTGTAGAATCTAAAGGTTAATATTATTTAAATGTTCATATTTGTTTTGTAGAATCTAAAGGTTAATATTAGTTAAATGTTCATATTTGTTTTGTAGAATCTAAAGGTTAATATTAGTTAAATGTTCATATTTGTTTTGTAGAATCTAAAGGTCAATAATATTTAAATATTCCGATTTGTTTCGTAGAATCTAAAGGTCAATATGATTTAAATGTTCATATTTGTTTTGTAGAATCTAAAGGTTAATATTAGTTAAATGTTCATATTTGTTTTGTAGAATCTAAAGGTTAATATTAGTTAAATGTTCATATTTGTTTTGTAGAATCTAAAGGTTAATATTATTTAAATGTTCATATTTGTTTTGTAGAATCTAAAGGTTAATATTATTTAAATGTTCATATTTGTTTTGTAGAATCTAAAGGTCAATAATATTTAAATATTCCGATTTGTTTCGTAGAATCTAAAGGTCAATATGATTTAAATGTTCATATTTGTTTTGTAGAATCTAAAGGTTAATATTAGTTAAATGTTCATATTTGTTTTGTAGAATCTAAAGGTTAATATTAGTTAAATGTTCATATTTGTTTTGTAGAATCTAAAGGTTAATATTATTTAAATGTTCATATTTGTTTTGTAGAATCTAAAGGTTAATATTATTTAAATGTTCATATTTGTTTTGTAGAATCTAAAGGTTAATATTATTTAAATGTTCATATTTGTTTTGTAGAATCTAAAGGTCAATAATATTTAAATATTCCGATTTGTTTCGTAGAATCTAAAGGTCAATATGATTTAAATGTTCATATTTGTTTTGTAGAATCTAAAGGTTAATATTAGTTAAATGTTCATATTTGTTTTGTAGAATCTAAAGGTTAATATTAGTTAAATGTTCATATTTGTTTTGTAGAATCTAAAGGTTAATATTAGATATTCATATTTGTTTTGTAGAATCTAAAGGTTAATATTATTTAAATGTTCATATTTGTTTTGTAGAATCTAAAGGTTAATATTATTTAAATGTTCATATTTGTTTTGTAGAATCTAAAGGTCAATAATATTTAAATATTCCGATTTGTTTCGTAGAATCTAAAGGTCAATATGATTTAAATGTTCATATTTGTTTTGTAGAATCTAAAGGTTAATATTAGTTAAATGTTCATATTTGTTTTGTAGAATCTAAAGGTTAATATTAGTTAAATGTTCATATTTGTTTTGTAGAATCTAAAGGTTAATATTAGTTAAATGTTCATATTTGTTTTGTAGAATCTAAAGGTTAATATTATTTAAATGTTCATATTTGTTTTGTAGAATCTAAAGGTTAATATTATTTAAATGTTCATATTTGTTTTGTAAAATCTAAAGGTCAATAATATTTAAATATTCCGATTTGTTTCGTAGAATCTAAAGGTCAATATGATTTAAATGTTCATATTTGTTTTGTAGAATCTAAAGGTCAATATTAGTTAAATGTTCATATTTGTTTTGTAGAATTTAAAGGTTAATATTATTTAAATGTTCATATTTGTTTTGTAGAATCTAAAGGTTAATATTATTTAAATGTTCATATTTGTTTTGTAGAATCTAAAGGTTAATATTATTTAAATGTTCATATTTGTTTTGTAGAATCTAAAGGTTAATATTAGTTAAATGTTCATATTTGTTTTGTAGAATCTAAAGGTTAATATTAGTTAAATGTTCATATTTGTTTTGTAGAATCTAAAGGTCTATAATATTTAAATATTCCGATTTGTTTCGTAGAATCTAAAGGTCAATATGATTTAAATGTTCATATTTGTTTTGTAGAATCTAAAGGTTAATATTATTTAAATGTTCATATATTTGTTTTGTAGAATCTAATGGTCAATGGTTAAACGACAAAATGAAAAATAATTTACTAATAAGCATCGTATAATTAACAATTGATTATTCATTATTTAAAACAGTGATATTTTATCTTTTTAAGCAGTAGAACAAAAAAATGGAAAATAAGATTTAAAAAATTGAATAGACAGTCTTCAATGTATAGTGAAGTTTGGTTCGTAAATTTTGCTCTTCAACAAAATTTAGATCTCTTCGCAGTTCGCACTTGTAATAAGTTTATACTTATTGGTATCATTTTGTTCCTATTGAACTTATATTTCCACCTAATTAAGTTTCCTGTGCCGAAATTGAACTATATTGGAATATTTTGGCTTCATAGGTAAATCTTAATTTAAATCGTCATTTTCACTCCACATAATTTCTACATAAATAATTACTTATTGGTATCATTTTGTTCCTATTGAACTTATATTTCCACCTAATTAAGTTTCCTGTGCCGAAATTGAACTATATTGGAATATTTTGGCTTCATAGGTAAATCTTAATTTAAATCGTCATTTTCACTCCACATAATTTCTACATAAATAATTACTGTGCACTAGTCAAATGGAATTGTATAACTCTCTGTTATCTTCAATTTAAGCACTCACTCAGCAACGACTAGTCTGTTAGAACTAAATTTATATTGTTTAAACAGGCCAGCGTATGCTTGAAATTTAACACATTCCCCCAAGAACTACAAAAGTTAAGAGATGGGAGTGGATTAATATCCGATTTGGTTGACGTGGCTAAAATATCAACACTTTTATCGTCGCGTAAACCGCTGTCCCCGAACCACTTTTAAAGACTTGTTTACATAAAAAAATTTAGTTTTTGAGTGGATGCTATTCTATCTTTTGTTTTGTACAGAAGTTGGGGAACCATTTTACAATTAAAATTTTATTAGTTTATTTCAAGATAAGTAATCCCTGTCTGAAATGCCTAACAAAAGATAGAATGGCAACATCTACACAAATCTAATAATCCATTATTCTGCAAGTCAAGTAACTACAACTTTTTCACACAAAAAAAATATTGAGTGTTTCTTACAAAAGCTTTAAGTTTTATCCCCGATTTGCCTTTTTACACATCGCTATGCTTCAAATTTTCCAAGTAAAAAGCTGAAAGTTTTAAAAGTTATTGAAGTCTTTCTGCTTATCCGAAATTTAAAAAAAAAATATCAAGTAAACAGTAATCTTAAAAGGAAGTAGAAAACTTTCTTTTGGGTAGGATGTTTTCTCATAAACTTCTCAAAAAAGTTGTCAAACCAAAGTTTGCAATATCTATGATAATGAACTATCCCTAGTTTTATGGATTACTACTCCAATAGACAACAAAGAAATCGATTATTCTTTCTTTATCTGATCTTTTCCTTTTCTTATATCCTATCTTTTTTCCACGTACTGCTAAAGTAGACTTATTTCCTTCTATCTTATTGGTATAGAGATACCCTTCTTGGAGGTAAAAGTAGATCATATATATTATTTCAATAGCAAAGATCCTTTTTATGGGTCTTACACGTAACGGATCTTATGACGTACCAAAAAAAGGGAATTTTGCCCGGAACAGGGACAAATCGTACTTTTGTCTCATAAATAGAATAATGAGGGTTATTTTTTAAAAATGCATTTAAAATAATTCATTTACAATGATGTTTTTAAATGAGCCGTTAGCAGTGCTGCCATCTATAAGTAGACTTTAAACGTTTAATTTTTTTTATATATAATTTGGCTATCAAAAATTCGCTAATATTTTTTATGGGGGGGGGGGATAATTATCCCGCGGGAATGCTAGTATTATTTGAATTATTTATACCGTCTACTAATTTTATTTCACAAGAATACAAATCTGATAAGTGACGTCACATAGTTCCATGCAATCACAATCTGAGCTCCAGCTAGCATTTGTTCGATTTTGATTTTAGAACCATACCCTGCAACTTCAAACAGTGTGTGGGTTTCTCTAAGATTTCTGCATATATTTGTATAAAATGTAGCTTTTAGTTGTTTTTACAAGACCCTGTCACGTAGTTATAAATTTTTCTATAAATTAAAATAAAGAAGCTTATAAGAGAAAAAATATTTTTTTTCAGTATTTGTCTGTTTGGAATATATTTTCTCATACACCAATGACTATACTTAAAAATAATAAGAGCACGTTACCATAGCAACATCTTTAACACAGTTGTTAGAATCTTGATCGAACAATATTTTAAAATAGCTGAATGACATTGTCCTTTTCAAGTGAACTATTTCAGATGTTTTTTTAATTAACGTCTCAATACATCTACACAGTGGACAATTGATGACAGTTCGGGGTTTATCTCGAAGGAAAGACCCGGGAACACTGTCCCTTATTTTTTTTTAACCAAAACTATTTCAATGTCCCTTGTTGTGCAACATCCCAAGGACACTATAGTAAAGTTTATACTAAATATTATAAACGTAAAATTATTTATTGTTGAAATATATTTACACGCAAAACAAATTTTAAAATTACTTTTTTTATTTTCGGATTCAACATATTCTACATGTTGAGTATTCGGCCAGACATTTGTATAAAACTCGAAACTCTTGTAATTACGAGTCCACTTGCCTTACCTACTAGGCTATCATGGACGATATGTGACTATTAGCAATAATTACGACATTCATACTTTCATGAGAATACACATTGTTAAAAATAGGTATTCAAAAGTAAGTCAAATGCACTCATATTTGAATACATTAGTTCCTTATCATGGTTCCGAATACGTTTCAATTTTGAAAAAGACATGTACTTAAAAATAAATGCATTAGGTAAAAATAAATAAAAAGAGCAGATGTTAGCCTACATAGGTTGCCTGTATAAATCACTTTCAATAAATACGACAATTACAACCAAGACTTACCGGGAATTGAACCCAAATCTGCAGGTCCCGTTGTCTAGAGGCTTATCCGTTAAGCTACCAAGGAGACGTGAAGAAGATTTAAACAGAAGTAATGTTAAAAGGGTGTGCCAAAAGAATGGGAAGTAAGATAATTAAATTGTAATAACTCAGTTTCCATTTAAGCAATCGACATCAAATAATGTGGAAAACCATCTTCTGAACTACCATTTTAAGTGTGTCAAGTCGCTTTGTTAAGATGGCTTGAACAGAAGCTAAGATTAGCAATATTAAATCACACTGCTCATTTTTGAGAAAGTACGATTACTTAAATTTGAGTACGTCATCGCTCATTTACGATGCAATTATATTTAAAGAAAAACGAAAACGTTCATGTAATTTTTTAAACACCTTTTTTTTACAGTGCTTGAGTATTGGGATTAAGGCTTTTTATTAAGAAATGGAATGCTTTTCCATAGAATTTATTATGAAATTAAATTCTATACGAAATATTTTTTTTAAAAAAATCAGTTAAGAGGTATTATAATACGATTCATTTTTGCTTTCATTTAATTCTATTTCAAACTTGACAACCATTCTCTAACAGAGCACTTTTAAAGATTAAAGCTTTTCGGCCTCAATAGATCTTTCAGTTACTCTGTATCACAAGTTCTCTTGTGAGTTTGCGATCTACTGTAGCGCCTTCCCGTGTCAGAAATTGAAAGTATTTCGGATGGAATTGGCTTTTATTCTTTTGTGAAATACTTTTTATTTCTTTCAAATGGATTGGGGAAATGAATGGATGGATCTGTATCCATGTCCCATGAACAACAATTGTTCAGATTTATTGAAAGTGAGATAGGCATTGAAACACGTTCTAAATATCGCTTTTCGTTTTGTATTTTAGAAGGAATGTACTATGTTTTCCAACAAATCTTTCCTGGAATGGGCAGTTAGGTAGTTGAATTTACGTCGCACTTAGTGCCGCCGTTATCGTTATCCGCTTTTCCTTGTTTTACAATACTACGAGTGCCCGAGTGCTCATAAGTAAATATTGCCCAGTGGTTCCGCGTTTAGCTAGTAGTCAGAGGATTGCCAGTTCGAACCCGACTGAGTGGACTTCACAAAAAGTAAAAATGTAGTGAGCTTGTGATCGGAGGATTGCCAAATTCTTATTAAAATCGTTTGAAATATCCAATAATATAATATTTGAAATATCCAATAATATAATATTTGAAATATCCAATAATATAATATTTGAAATATCCAATAATATAATATTTGAAATATCCAATAATATAATATTTGAAATATCCAATAATATAATATTTGAAATATCCAATAATATAATATTTGAAATATCCAATAATATAATATTTGAAATATCCAATAATATAATATTTGAAATATCCAATAATATAATATTTGAAATATCCAATAATATAATATTTGAAAAATCCAATATTATAATATTTGAAATATCCAATAATATAATATTTGAAATATCCAATAATATAAATTTGAAATATCCAATAATATAATATTTGAAATATCCAATAATATAATATTTGAAATATCCAATAATATAATATTTGAAATATCCAATAATATAATATTTGAAATATTCAATAATATAATATTTGAAATATCCAATAATATAATATTTGAAATATCCAATAATATATACCAATAATATAATATATTACCGGCGGTATACGGAAGTGGTGCACGTTAAATGTGACCGAGGTCCAATGTCCTGACGCCTATTGAGGTTGCGTCGGGTTCCAGCTCAGGTGTCATCTGACTATGGTTAAAAAATACGAGGCATTTTTCCCGGGTATTTCCTTCGAGATAGACCCCTACCGTCGCAAATAGCCTACTGTGCAGCTCTAGCGCGACGTTATTCAACCAAACAATTTAAGAAAATATGGAAACTATAAAGTTATTTTCACTATATGATAGCTATAATTTTAATTTCAATACATGCCTTAAAACTTGCATGCCTTAATTATTAAAAATAAATTTTAAATTAATGTCGTAAATAATTCTATAACGATAGCTTTTAAGCTATGCTCACATGTAAAGTATTTCTGTATTATGTTTAAATTAACCTGATTGGCTAGTGGTATAGGTATCGGACTCGCCATTGGAGGATTGGAGAACTAATCCAAAGATTTCCCGAGTAGAAGGGCCAATTGTTTGTTTTACATATCGTTTCTCAAATGTTTTTATTTCAATTGGGGTATCAAAGTATGGAATGTGGGATGCCAACTCTGGTACTGTCTTCCCATCTGACTGGGGTCTAAAATTACAAGGTTATTATTCCCGCACTTTTCCGCTCGGAATAGATTGTGATTAATAGTTCGTGATTTACCTTTCCTAGATTTGATGAATGGAGCTATGTATAAAAGGGAATGTAACCAGGTTACGTTAGTTAACTTTTTTCACTCTCTTAACGTATCGGAAGGGTTCGTTGTCAAGTGGTGTAAGTGTCCATAAACTAAGTTCCAAAGAGACCATAAGTCCATTAAAAGAGTTCCAAAGTGACCATAAATCTATTAAAAAAGTTCCAAAGAGACCATAAGTCCATTAAAAGAGTTACAAAGAGACCATAAATCTATTAAAAGAGTTCCAAAGAGACCGTAAGTCCATTAAAAGAGTTCCAAAGAGAATACAAACAATCTCTACTTTGAAATAATTTCAATTTTTTTTTTAATTTAAAGAAATTTGTTAAAAATATAAATTAAACTCTCCGGCAGTGAAAAAACCCCTACAGATTCGGTATTTTGCTTATCCGTCAGAGGGGTAAGAGAGTTCCAAGAAGACCATAAGTCCATTAAAAGAGTTCCAAAGAGACCATAAATCTATTAAAAGAGTTCCAAAGAGACCATTAATCCATTAAAAGAGTTCCAAAGAGATCATAAGTCCATTAAAAGAGTTCCAAAAAGAATACAAACAATCTCTACTTTGAAATAATTTCAAATTATTTTTTTTAAATTTAAAGAAATTTGTTGAAAATATAAATTAAACTCTCCCGCAGTGAAAAAACCCCTATAGATTTGGTATTTTGCTTATCTGTCAGAGGGGTAAGAGAGTTCCAAGAACACCATAGGTCCATTAAAAGAGTTCCAAAGAGACCATAAGTCCATTAAAAAAGTTCCAAAGAGACCATAAGTTCATTAAAAGAGTTCTAAAGAGACCATAAGTCCATTAAAAGAGTTCCAAAGATACCATAAATCTATTAAAAGAGTTCAAAAGAGACCATAAGTCCATTAAAAGAATTCCAAATACACCATATGTCCATTAAAAGAGATCATAAGTTCATTAAAAGAGTTCCAAAGAGAATATAAACAATCTCTACTTTGAAAATTTTTAAGAAATTTGTTGAAAATATAAATTAAACTCTCCTGCAGTGAAAAAACTCCTACAGATTCGGTATTTTGCTTATCCGTCAGAGGGGTAAAAAAGTTACAAAGAGACCATAAGTCCATCAAAAGAGTTCCAAAGATATCATAAATCCATTAAAAGAGTTCCAAAGATATCATAAGTCCATTAAAAGAGTTTAAAAGATACCATAAATCCATTAAAAGAGTTCCAAAGAGACTATAAGTCCATTAAAAGAATTCCAAATACACCATACGTCCATTAAAAGAGATCATAAGTCCATTAAAAGAGTTCCAAAGAGAATACAAACAATCTCTACTTTGAATAATTTTAAGAAATTTGTTGAAAATATAAATTAAACTCTCCTGCAGTGAGAAAACTCCTACAGATTCGGTATTTTGCTTATCCTTCAGAGGGGTAAAAAAGTTCCAAAGAGACCATAGGTCCATCAAAAGAGTTCCAAAGAGATCATAAGTCCATTAAAAGAGTTCCAAAAAGAATACAAACAATCTCTACTTTGAAAAATTTTAAGAAATTTGTTGAAAATATAAATTAAACTCTCCTACAGTGAAAAAACCCCTGCAGATTCGGTATTTTGCTTATCCTTCAGAGGGGTAAAAAAGTTCCAAAGAGACCATAAGTCCATCAAAAGAGTTCCAAAGATACCATAAATCCATTAAAAGAGTTCCAAAGATATCATAAGTCCATTAAAAGAGTTCCAAAGAGACCATAAATCCATTAAAAGAGTTCCAAAGATATCATAAGTCCATTAAAAGAGTTCCAAAGAGATCATAAGTCCATTAAAAGAGTTCCAAAGAGAATATAAACAATCTCTACTTTGAAAAATTTTAAGAAATTTGTTGAATATATAATATAAACTCTCCTGTAGTGAAAAAACCCCTACGGATTCGGTATTTTGCTTATCCGTCAGAGGGTAAGAGAGTTCCAAGAAGACCATAAGTCCATTAAAAGAGCTCCAAAGACACCATAAGTCCATTAAAAGAGTTCCAAAGACAACATAAGTCCATTAAAAGAGTTCCAAAGGCACCATAAGTCCATTAAAAGAGTTCCAAAGAGACCATAAGTCCATAAACTGAGTTCCAAAGAGTCCCTAAACAGAGTTCCAAAGAGACCATAAATCCATTAAAACAGTTCCAAAGATACCATAAGTCTATTAAAAGAGTTTCAAAGAGACCTAAGTCCATTAAGAGAGTTCCAAAGAGACCATAAGTCCAATAAAACAGTTACAATAGGACCATTAGTCCATTAAAAGAGTTCCAAAGAAAACAGAGTTCAGAAGAGAACACATAAACAGATTTTCAAAGAGTCCATAAACAAAGTTCCAAAAGAGACCATAAGTCGTCCAATAAAAGAGTTCTAAAGAGACCATAACTCCATTAAGAGAGTTCCAAAGAGACCATAAGTCAATTAAAAGAGTTCCAAAGACTCCATAAATCCATATACAGAGTTTCAAAGAGTGCGTAAACAAAGTTCCAAAGAGACCTTAAGTCCATACACATACACAAAGATATGAGCATTTAAAGTTTGCAACTGAATTTGGCTATAATATTGCGTGAAATTGACATTCGACCCTTCACTGGACAACCTATTGAGCTAGGCACCACATCACTTTGCCAAATGATGTATCTATCTGTCTCATAATGGAAAATGGTGTTGGTCCATTTTCGAATAGTTTTTGGACTTATACCACGTGACAGACAGCTCGCTCATACATTGTTAAACAAAATAGAGTGAGTAATAAACCTTGTCAAAACGCGGTAAGGAATGGAGACTGAAGCAGACAACTTTTCAACCCGAATACATTGTCTGAGCGTTCTTTTAGAACAATAGAATTCCATTTAATTACGAGTTATTAGGATAAATCACGATGCCCGTGATACACTGATGGGACAACCCACCGTGCGAACATTTTCCGTGACTGCCGTTGGCTAACAAACCATAGTCTAGTTTTGAAGAAAAGCACATTAGACAGCACAGATTAATATATTTAGGATAGACTATTCTTATCACTGCATTAGTAACACCAATCAAAATGACGGGTACGTGCGCTTAAATAACAATGGCGGTGGGAAAATTTTATTAATGCGATTTTAAGCTATTTTGCCAATGGGTGGCTCAGTTGTAGTGTTTTCGACATGTATTCGGGGGGTTATGGGTTCAAAAATATCGTCTTTGCAGGGTGCACGTGATCGGGGGGTTACCAATATCGTTCTTCGTTATCCATAAATGCATAAGGTGGCACCTAAAATCTATTATGGTCTAAAGTAATCACGCGTATGTCAGGTATGTAGAGTGCAAGTTCATGTGTTGTCCTTGTTATCTGCCCATGGTTTAAAATTACGAGGTAGAGTTCCCACATCAGCGATTCCCAATTAATATTAAGTAACGGGTCCTTAGCTAAAACTAAAATTGAACCTTTTTATATATGTATGTTTGAATGTATGTATGCCCCTATTATATTATATATTATTTTAAATATTATTTTAAAATGTACATTTTTTAAATTGTGTCAAAGTATATGCTACAGACGTGGGGAAAGACGTTTGCAAATATGCGTTTTAGTTGTTTACAAAAAACAAATAGTTTATATTCATTACCTAAATTTCTTTTAAAGTATTCAAATTTTTATATTCAGTAATTCGTAAAAAAAAGTAGTATATATTAATATTAAAAAAATAGTATTAAAAACAAATAATCATTGAAACTTTTATAATTAATTAAGGATCGCATGTCTTCTTATTGTGATGAAAAAGTGAAATATCTCATTGCCGCTTCATTACAATGATAAATTTCACTTCTCTTGCAGTCGTCCATCTCTCCATCTCAAACTGAAATAAATCTATGGTATTTGATATTAAAAAATAAATATAGTATTGAAAGTAAAGAATTATTCAAACTTACTTTTTGAATCGATGAATTAATTTCGGATCTCATGTCTTCTTATTGCGATGAAGAAGTGGAATTTCTCATTGCCCCTTCATTACAAGGAGAAATTTCACTTCTTCTCTTGCAGTCGTCCATCTCTCCATATCAAACTGAAATAAATGTATGGTATTTAATATTAAAAAATAAATATAGTATTGAAAGTAAAGAATTATTCAAACTTACTTTTTGAATCGATGAATTAATTTCGGATCTCCTGTCTTCTTATTGCGATGAAGAAGTGGAATTTCTCATTGCCCCTTCATTACAAGGAGAAATTTCACTTCTTCTCTTGCAGTCGTCCATCTCTCCATCTAAAACTGAAATAAATCTATGGTATTTGATATTAAAAAATAAATATAGTATTGAAAGTAAAGAATTATTCAAACTTACTTTTTGAATTGATGAATTAATTTCGGATTTCCTGTCTTCTTATTTCGATGAAGAAGTGGAATTTCTCATTGCGCCTTCATTACAAGGAGAAATTTCACTTCTTCTCTTGCAGTCGTCCATCTCTCCATCTCAAACTGAAATAAATGTATGGTATTTGATATTAAAAAATAAATATCGTATTAAAAATAAAGAATTATTCAAACTTACTTTTTGAATTGATGAATTAATTTTGGACCTCTTGTCTTCTTATTGCGATGAAGAAGTGAAATTTCTCCTTGCGCCTTCATATCAATGAGAAATTTCATTTCTTCTCTTGAAATCGTCTCGCCATTTCAATCTGAAATAGATGCATGGTATTTAATACTATATAATATTGCAAACAAATTCATATACAAACTTACGTTAACCTTAATTAATTTAAAAATACTTTTACATTGCAAAAAGAAATCGCACAAGCCAAATCTCATAACCAAAATAACCAATTTCGTGACACAGTACAATAAGTGTAACAAAAACTTGGACAAAAATATTTTTGTGCCCTAATAGACATTAAATACATAAACTTTTTAACTTTAGTCTTAGAATAGGGTTTAAAAGAAATTTTACATATAAAACTTTTTAGAAAAATATTAATTGCTTTAAAAACATATGATGTTAGTTCAAATGTACCATACATATACCAATAAATATATGTTCTTTAAATTCACGAATTTCATATTTTTCAGAAATTCCACGTATTATCAACCCAAACAAATGTTTATCTGATAAACTTATTCACCCTAATGTTATGGAATAGCAAACTGAAACATGTCAATTATTCACCGCAAATAAGCGAAAATGTAGAAACGTTCCTAAATTTTAATATCACCAAAATATTTGAAGATCGCTCAGAATATATTTTAAAAAATTCTTTATTTTCTAACGTAAGAATTGTTTTACTCACATAACTTTAGCAAATAGTATCTATAATTAAATTTTATATAACTTTTCCTAAAAATCGTATTGTACAAAAAATTTACAAAATTACTTTATAATAAACATTAAGTCTTTATAAAGCTCATAATTGCTTATATTCAACAAATGTTTCATTTTATTTTCATTTCATTAAATTAAAGTAAAACTCGTGAACGATTTTAGTGATATTTTCAATCTATTTAAACTTTCAGATCTAAAGATACATCTCTACTTTTTAATATAGGAAAAATATTGGATGTTTGCTTAGAATCTATTAAAAAATTCTTTAATATATTATATGTAGCTATTTTTTACTTACTTGACTTTGTCAAGTAGTATCTCTATTTAAATCTTCTTAATCGCTTCCTACAAATTAATATTCTATGAAAAAAATTACAAAACTACTTTATAATGAACTGCAATTATTCGATGATCACTTTGAAGTTTATTGTCAATAAACGCTTAAATTAATTTCAATGGTAAATGAATGAAAGAAATGTTCATAAACAGTTTTTGAGACGTTTTCATGATCATAAAATAAAATTATCTTCAAAATACCGATATCAAATTAAATATGTGTTAAAATATTATTTAACAGTAATCGAAGAGTATGATAAATGTAAACACGAAATATATTTAACGAATGTAAAACTCACATGTTACAGATGATAAAACTCAACGTTAATTAGCTTATTTCAAGATATTTCAATATTTACATGCTAAATCTTCTTAATTTTTCCATGATGTAGAATAATGTTACTTACGCAAGAAAAAAATAAGTCCACATCGTTTGATATGATGGGGACACGGAATAAATTTACGCTTTCAAATACGCTACCGAAAATTTTTCAAAATGGCGTCCAAATGACCGAAGTTTCAAGAAAGAATTTAAAGTAATGAAAATTCATTGTTTTAAGATATCATTTTCCAAACATTGTTGCAGTTATTGAAGTCTTGATATCATTGAGGTCTTAACAATTAATTTGTTGTCTTTCAGCAAAGCATGAAAAGCATTCTTGTAACTATCTGTTTAAAGATTATCTCTCTATTGTAAAATAAAGTAACTGTTACTTAATGTGAAGCTTTGTGTGGCAATAAAAAATTGGGATACAAATAACAGACTTCTTAATCTAAGTAACTCTCTCTGTTTTGGCGTTGAATTATTGTTCGAATAATTTGAACACTATAAAATACTTATGTTTATGTTAAATGGTTTTGAACTTTTTTAATTTTTAGTAAATGTTATTAATACTAAAAACTTAATTTTTAACACTAATATTTAATTAAAAACACCCAAAGTAAATATGTTATTTTAGCTTTATAAAGTAATACGAAATGGCATCAAAATACCTTAGGCATAGACAGAACTGCACAATTGAAGGGGCTTTCCCAAAAATATAGACAGTAACAAGGGGAGAGGAGTATACCCTCGGAGGTGGGGTTAGGCCTTCATTGAGTTTCCTTGAAGCGACACACACACATAATTTTTTAACTATTAGTGTGTTAATTACATTTCTATTTAAGAGTAATTAGATAAATATAAAATTTTGTAAAATTATCTGAAAATAAAAGAACACTAACTATTGTAATTTTTTTTGTTAAATTTCCAATGGGGGTTCTTCAGCACCCCCAATCGCTCATGAACTTTAACTCTTAACTTGATGACAAAACCAAGAACAGTTAAAATCGTGGCGTGATGCGTAATAAGTGACAGCCCATTGACTGCAGTGACGTCATCATTTAAATACGCTCCACCTCCTACTCTAACCGCCTTAAGGTAATTTTTTCTAAGTTGTAACTTATAGGCCTAGGACCACCGTCAGAAAATATACAACAACAAAAACAGTGCATATCAAGTTCATAGAACTCAAAAATATTTAATTGGCAGTTCTGCTAAATCCCGATTCAAAAACATTTCCAATCCCTCTTCCTAAAATCGTTTTACTGGAGAGGTATTCCATACCATACAGCAGTTGGGGGGCGGTGGGGGGTGGCAGCTTAGCATATATTCAGCCTAAAAGTTCAGTAAATCTAAATCCGGCTCTACTGTAAAACTCTTCAAAGATGGATCCTTTGTAGTAGAGGAGTCATGGCGTCACTCTCGCTAACATCAAAGTGAAGCCAACATGTATGGTCTCAGACACATGTTTAATTACGTCATTCCATTCATAAATTTTCACTGTTACACATTTCCCAATTCATCAGCTAATCGCGAGTATTTTTTAATTCATAATTTTGAAGAGATGGCACGTGATATGGGTCTTTTGCTCTGAGATGTGGGCTTCACGATTATGACGTCTTATTCTCTTTACTACAGACCATTCGTGCTCGAAGGTAGAACCAGAGAGTTGTAATATTAAATAGAGAGCGCCTTCAATACCAGACTCTCGTAAGGCCGCGGTGTCAACATTGAAAAGAAAAACAAACATCACGTGGTTATAGTGCTGCCACATTTGGCGTTCAGACATCTGCAGGAGTTTCAAATTTGGCGCACTATCTTCTTTTTTGGTGATAAGGAGTTCTGTCCGTAATCAACTTCTTAACATATATGTACGTATTTACTTATTTTCAAACAATATGCGCTAAATATTTCCTCTTCATTAACGAAACGAAAATATTTTATTTATGTTCAATACTCGAAGAAGCGAAACTCTTTACATTTCTCAGGTTTTATTGTTAATATTTTCTTATTGAAGTATACGAAATAACAATTGAAAGAACTTCGCTTATGGTACATTTTTTACATAAAAACGTAATGAAATTATTTCAAAACTACAAAGTAAGAAAAATCTCCTTAATATATCTGTTAAACTCTCTTAAATTGTGCCACTCGTTCAAAAAAACGATATTTAGATACAAAATTAAACACAAAACCATATTAGAATACTTCGATCTCGTTTAGTTCTTAAAGTCGCCAAGGCCTGCCAAGTAATATTGGCGCATGAATGAATTGGCATTTCCACATATCACGTGGTTTCAATTATGTACACACGGAAATCAGCATTTTTATTCCTCTATTTGTATCATTACTCTATGGGTAGAACTAGTACGTCTATTTTTCAATCAAACAACTAACCACATCAAACGTATCTCCATACACATCTTTATTAAAAAAAAATGATTATTATTACATATAACTAAAACTTTTGAGCCTCAGACAGCTTTCAAACTTGTGGAGGAGAGTACTCCGGTACATTTCAAGTTCAGAAACGAGCTTTTCAACTTGTCAGCTCCCTTTCAAAATCAATTAATTACAAAAATGAAAAACGACCCGGGCGTAAAACTAATCGCGCAAATGAGTTTTTGAACCTCTAGTTAAAATCTTTTACGTCACCCAAAGTCCAATTAGCCGTTAATAATCAGTTAATTAAAATGTTCCCAGAACTTTCATATTTTCCCCGTAAGTCGATCCACCGCGGGCGCAATTAACCCACTGTTATATTTACACACCAGGATTTTTTTTAAAGAAATAAAGTGCATACTTATTAAGGCTTTAAAAGAGTTTAAGTTGTGGTTAACATGTATGCAAATTAGGTTTCGGTTGTTAAATTAATGAAATATTGGCGCTTAATATTCAAAAGTTTTTTTAAGGAACCATGGGAGTCATTAATGAATATTCATGGTTGTTGTTTGAGGTTCTCAGTTGGGGTTTTTTAAATTTCTGATAATTGCTATTGTTTTGTAAAAATTATACTTATTGTGTTATTATAATTATAAACTTGTCAATCAACACGGGTAAGGGCTGTTGCTGGGTGAGAAATGGATCTGTTATTCGAGATTATTAACTCTGTGGTTTTATTGATCCACTTTTTACCGCATCTCGAGCCCCCAGTTGCACAGTGGATAAAGGCGTTCGGCTAATTGGATTGAGAGTTCGAGCCCGACTGATGGACTTGACATAGGAAAGTTAAAATGTAGTGATCTTGCGATCGGAGAGTTGTCAGTTTCACTACTAAAATACTAGGAAGTCGTCTAATAATATCCAAAAAATTATGGTTTGGTTTAGTTCATTAACCTAGCACTAGAACTGCACAGTTGGCTATTGACGATGGTTCGGGGTCCTTCTCGAAAATCTTTTACTATCTAGAAAAATAAGGGAAGACCCGGGAACACATTCACACACACACATTCATACATGTACCTCGTTATTTTAGAACCATGGTCAGATGACGAGGAAACACCTGAACTGGCACCCAACGCCTTCAATAGACGTCGGGACTTTGGACCCCTATCAGATTTATCGTGCATTAGTCCCGCACACACGCCGTTAATTTTTTGTGGATGTTCTGGACGACATTCTAGTATTTTGGTAGCGAAGTTGGTAATCCTCCGATCGCAATATCTCTACTTTTTACTATTCTTTAGTCTAGTCCATCGCAAGGTTTGAACCGGGGACCTTTGGATTCCCAGCTGACGCCTTAATCCACTCGGCCACGGAGGCCTTCCCGACTGATGGACTTGACACAGAAGAGTTAAAATGTAGAGATTTTGCGATCGAAGAGTTGTCAGTTTCGCTACTAAAATACTAGGAAGTCGTCTAAAAATACCCAACAGATTATACTGGCATGTATACGGGACTGGTACACGATTAATCTGATCGAGAACCAATGTCCTGACGCCTATTGAGGTTGCGTTGGGTGCCAGCTCAGGTGTTATCCTTGTCATTTGACCATGGTTCAAAAATACGAGACATCGTTCCCTGTTCTTTCCTTCGAGATAGGCCCCGTACCTTCGCCAATAGCCCAATGTGCAGCTCTAGTGCGACGTTAATTAAACAAATCAAATCACCGGATCTAACCACTCCGTCTGCAACAGCCCTAATAATGAATTACGCTATTCGTTATGATAAAAATATTTTTTATTATTTAAAAAAAAAATTAAAGCAGTTTTCGTTAAAATACTTTGAATAATTTCTATTCTAGTTGAACATTTCATGGATAAGCACTAAATGAATATTAAATATTAAATTTCTTAAATACTAGAAGAATATTTAAATTTATTTTAAAAATTCCTTTCTGTAATTCTTCCATAACGAACTAAGTACAATGTCCAGAGGTATAATTGTATATATTACACGTTTCATTACACCGTGTTCGTTTGATTTCTAAATCGTGACCTATCGTAGATTCTGAGACACAATACCCAATCAAACCATTGGGATACATTCATAGAACTGGCTAATTTATCTAAATCTAATACAAGTTCATGAGTAGCATGTAAATGATGAGTTAAAGTTAGAAATTCGACAATTATTCGAAATTTTGAACAATATTTGTTATCAATAATTTGTATATAGCAGGATAATTCAGAATAGCTCTTATGTTACATGTTATACAATATATAATTTAAACCAGTGTTTGCCAAGTTTTTTGAGTCTCTGTTTTTTTTTTTAATTAAGATTTGCCCCCGGTGCCCTACCCTAAGTAAAAAAAAATATTAGTAATCTCAAGTAGGAGATAAAAATAAATTAAACTCGTTGATAAAAATGACACGCGGGGAGTTTATTTTCACTAGAGTTTCCCGAAGACGCAAGAAGGAACAGGCCGAGCAGGCGCGCGCACAAAGTATTCACGAACAGAATTTTAGGGTACAGTGAGAAATGTGCCTACTCTATATTTTTTCAATTATTCTCCGCGAATTTAAATTATGTTAATCGTAAAAGGACCTAAAACCCGCTTTTATTGCAAATTTAAAGAATTTTTTAAAATACATTTTTGAGAAATCCTTTAATTAACCAAAATTAAACATCAAAAGCCCCAATTGGAAGCTTCTATTTTGATGTTAATATACCAATTGCATCCTATATAAATCAGCAACTTGAACACCAAGATCGGTTAGCGTAGCATTAAGCATTCGTGAGATATCGTGTTCGCCACCGACAATCATAAGTAAATCACTATAATTACCAACACCAATGAGCTATTCATCACAATTAAGCTGCCCTGGTAGGGAGTATCAAGTACTTCACTAAAACAGTAGTTGACTACCTAACCAGATAGGCAATTACTATTTATACTACTATTATTAGGCTAGTAGAATAATGTTTACATGATTCTGCATACACTAAAAAAACCGCAAATGCTGTTAAAAATGAAACGAGTTCTCATTGTATAGGTAATTCGAGTGCTAAAATTAAATATATACAAATAGTAATACAATAAAATTAAATAAGCAAAATTAAATTAAATAAAAAAAATAATAAAATTAATAATACAATGGCACACATAGAACTTATCGGTTTCTTCAATTTAAGCACACATTATCCACTATCCGCTGATTAAAATTGAAGTTACAGCGGTTAAACAAGCCAGCGTATGCCCTAAAATTAATCCATTTCTCTCTCCCCCGCAGTACATAGGTCAGAGGAGAGAGTTGCTTAATGACCAACCTGATTGAATCGGCCTACATTCGACTTGATGGTAGGTCTTTTATCTCCATAGACGGATTCCTCAAGGAGTTATGGGACTTTGAATATCAACTTTTTCGTATATAGCTGAAATTTTTTCACTTCAAAACGGCTTCGTTCTTGTGTAAACTACATTTTTAAAAGTCGTTGTGGCTTAGCCAAAACGTGAAAAGAAACGCGAAAAGCATCTAAAGACGTAATTTGAATGAAAGTTTTGCAATAATTTGAAAGAAAAATGCGTTTAGTTTAAGAGGAAGGTTGTTGCCCTGTTATAAAAATCTTGTAAAATGATTTCCGGTATGTGGGTTTTGTAGGCGGGTAATGAAAAGTTACGAGTTTTCTTCTGTTAGTATTTGTTTTAGGGGCCGTTCACAAATGATGTCACATTTGGACGGCGTGGGGGTTGGGGGTTGTATGAAGATGGGATATTTTGTGACAAGGGGGAGGGAGGGGGAGGTTACAAGAAGTGTGACATCATACACATGGCCTAAAAACATTTCAAGTCAACAGAAACAATAAACAACAACAACAAAATCTGAAAATAAACCGTTTAGATTTCAATTTGTATCGATATAGTTGCAATTAAATTTTGCAGCTGTAAAATAAAATTTCAAATACCATCTATAACTTAGTGCTTTGTTTCCAAACTGTCTGTATATATATACACATATTTATTACGTGCTAAATTGATATTATTGGTAGAAGGCACTATAGCGTCATATCAGTTCAATTGTTATGGGGAGGAGGGGAGGGCTCAACTAGTTCCATTCCCAAAATCAAAATATATTCCAATATAAAAAAAAACAGTAATTAGCACTACTGCTAACGAGCAACTAGTTGATAATTAGTAATTATTAAATATTAATAATTTGTTAATTATACTAAAGAATTTGTATAAATGTCTTAAGATATTAAACAAGTTTTGGTAGAACAGTCTGTCTATAGAGGAGGGCTTAAGTCCCCTGAACCCCCCCCCCCCTTTTTCTTACGCCTATAGTAAAAAAACGTGACATGTGACAGGGGAGGGGGGGGGGTATGGGGATATGTGACAGACGGGGAGGGGGTCAAAAATATTGAGAAAAGGTGTGACGTTATTTATGGACTATCCCTTATGTGTAATATTAACTTTATATGGGATGACCTCTTTTATATATGCATCGAATATTTATAAAATAAAAAAAATCACATTAATTTGATTAATTACGTTCTTGAAACTTTACTGATACATTCATAGCGGAAATAATTATGAACTCACGCCGCACCAAATAATAAACTAAAAAGACATTTTTTCTCCCAATTTTTAATAATGGGTAATTTATAAATAAAATAACTCATTCCCATCCTTTCCTTAATTGAAGGATTTAAGCGAGAAACCCCCCTCTCCCGAAAGCAACAGAACAATAGGCACCACCCAAAAGTCCTCTTTGTTAAATTAACTCCACTTTTCTCTCGGATATCAAGAAAATAAAAAGATTTTTGCCCTTTGAAAATCCCTTTGTTTCGCAGACGAATCCGCAAGGTGGTCTTTAACTGACATTTCTGCCAGACGCCATTGTTTCGGTAACTTGGTTCGAGAAATATTTTAACAACCTTGATTTTCGTGCGGGAGAGCGAAATAAATGTCTCAGATAAGGACAATTTATATAAGTATTCGTACTCGAAAGAGTTTTTGTCTTCGTTAATGGATGGAATTTTTGTTTTTTTCCCTAGGTTGGGGAAATTTCTCTGGAATCGGGTTGGAATCGTTTCTTTGTTTTCGAAATGCATTGTAATCGTTTATCTGTTTTTTCCCTTTTCAGTTTTGTATTTTTAGCTTATGATATATATAGCGGATGTTTTTCATAGAAAGGATAGGTACTTAAGGGAAAAACCTTTACAAATTTTCTTAGAAAAGATTGGTAGTTAAAGGGAAAAACTTCCAAAAAATCGGATTTTCATTTGATAGGGTTATGGGGTTTATAATTTCATTACCTATCGTTTGATACTATTTTGTTTTTTAAAAAAATCACATATTTTGTTATTATATAAAATTTGAAATTAAAATTTAAACAAGAGTGGATACGTCCTGCTTTGGAAGCAGTCACTATTTGAATTTTTTTTTAATTAATTGCTTAAAATTAGATATTGGCTTAAAATTAAGCCAATATTTCGTGCATTCACTGATCCTAAATAGTTAAGAATTTGTTTTTAAATTTATGATATGTATAACGCAGGTTTTTCATAGAAAGAATTGAAACTTCAGAAAAAAATCTTCCGTTTAAAAAAACGGATTCACTTAAAAAAATCGGATTTTCAGTTTATAGTGTATGGGGTTTATAATTTCATTACCTGTCGTTTGATACTAAGTTTTTGAAAAAAAATCACTCATTAAGTTATATAAAATTCGAAATTAAAATTTAAACAATGGACACGCACCATTTTGGCAGCAATCACTATTTGAACAATGTAAAATTTAATTGCTTGAAAAAAAGCTAATATTTCGTTTACACACTGATATTAAACAGTTCATACTTTTTTTTTTAAATTTATGATATGTATAGCGAAGGTTTTTCATAGAAAGGATTGGTACTTAAAGGGAAAACCTTAAAAAAATCGGATTTTCAGTTTATAGTGTATGGGGTTTATAATTTCATTACCTATCGTTTGATACTAAGTTTTTGAAAAAAAATCACTCATTAAGTTATATAAAATTCGAAATTAAAATTTAAACAATGGACACGCACCATTTTGGCAGCAATCACTATTTGAACAATGTAAAATTTAATTGCTTGAAAAAAAGCTAATATTTCGTTTACACACTGATATTAAACAGTTCATACTTTTTTTTTTAAATTTATGATATGTATAGCGAAGGTTTTTCATAGAAAGGATTGGTACTTAAAGGGAAAACCTTAAAAAAATCGGATTTTCAGTTTATAGTGTATGGGGTTTATAATTTCATTACCTGTCGTTTGATACTAAGTTTTTGAAAAAAAATCACTCATTAAGTTATATAAAATTCGAAATTAAAATTTAAACAATGGACACGCACCATTTTGGCAGCAATCACTATTTGAACAATGTAAAATTTAATTGCTTGAAAAAAAGCTAATATTTCGTTTACACACTGATATTAAACAGTTCATACTTTTTTTTTTAAATTTATGATATGTATAGCGAAGGTTTTTCATAGAAAGGATTGGTACTTAAAGGGAAAACCTTAAAAAAATCGGATTTTCAGTTTATAGTGTATGGGGTTTATAATTTCATTACCTGTCGTTTGATACTAAGTTTTTGAAAAAAAATCACTCATTAAGTTATATAAAATTCGAAATTAAAATTTAAACAATGGACACGCACCATTTTGGCAGCAATCACTATTTGAACAATGTAAAATTTAATTGCTTGAAAAAAAGCTAATATTTCGTTTACACACTGATATTAAACAGTTCATACTTTTTTTTTTAAATTTATGATATGTATAGTGAAGGTTTTTCATAGAAAGGATTGGTACTTAAAGGGAAAACCTTAAAAAAATCGGATTTTCAGTTTATAGTGTATGGGGTTTATAATTTCATTACCTATCGTTTGATACTAAGTTTTTGAAAAAAAATCACTCATTAAGTTATATAAAATTCGAAATTAAAATTTAAACAATGGACACGCACCATTTTGGCAGCAATCACTATTTGAACAATGTAAAATTTAATTGCTTGAAAAAAAGCTAATATTTCGTTTACACACTGATATTAAACAGTTCATACTTTTTTTTTTAAATTTATGATATGTATAGCGAAGGTTTTTCATAGAAAGGATTGGTACTTAAAGGGAAAACCTTAAAAAAATCGGATTTTCAGTTTATAGTGTATGGGGTTTATAATTTCATTACCTATCGTTTGATACTAAGTTTTTGAAAAAAAATCACATATTAAGTTATATAAAATTCGAAATTAAAATTTAAACAAAAGTCGACACGCCCCATTTTGGAAGCTATTTGAAAAATTAAAAATTTAATTGCTTAAAATAAAACCAATATTTCGCGGACTCATTGATTCTAAATAGTTCAGATTTTTGTTTTAGTTTATGATATGCATAGCGGAGGTTTTTCATAGAAAGGATAGGTTTCAGGGAAACGAGGATATTTCAGGGAAAAACCTTCACTAAATCGGATTTTCAGTTTATAGCGTATGGGGTTTATAATTTCATTACCTATCGTTTGATACTTAGTTTATCCAAAAATCTGGGTATTTAGCTATATAAAATGCGAAATTAAAATTTAAACAAAAGTGGACACGCCCTATTTTGGAAGCAGTCACTGTTTGAAAATTTTAAAATTTAATTGCTTAAAATAAAGCCAATATTTCATATACTCAACTGATCCTAAATAGTTGAAAAATATTTACACAAGAAGACAAAAAAAATCCATTTAGAATTACCAGGGATTTCACGTTTTACAGTTTTTCAAGAAATTGTCTCTTTCTGTCTTTTGGTACACTTTTTACTTTTCTCAAAAAGCATATCTATAGTCAAAACGGAATTTTATGTCGCATTTAGTTTAGTGTAAAATCTAAACGTTAAACCTAAATTTTAGTTGTTTTACTAGAAAAAAAAGCGAAAATATGAGTCAAAAAGTAAACAAAAATTCTCTATTTTAAAAAAAAGTACGGTAATTTTTTTTTCTGTTCCAAAACCAAAATCAAAATTAGGTTCAGTAGTTTAATTATAACGTATTCTACAGAAAAAAAATTTGGTGATTGTATATTGACAACTGTTTTAGAAATGTGTACCCTACGACCTTATTATCCAAGAATCCTACAGTTATAAAATTATTTTTTTCATAAAACGTATAAGTGCGTTTCTTTAATAATTTTTACATGCAGCTTAAAATCTATAAAAAAATTAATATATTTTTCGTTTTGAAAATGTTAATATATTAACATGAGATTGCAACTTTTATAGTAAACGAAAATGCTATAAAATCGTAATTTTTTTTACTGAATTTTTAATTTTTAATTGGTTCCTATTACATAAAATAGTTTTAAATATAACAAAACACTTATCATCTATAAAACTTCCTGTATTTTAAAACGTGAAATATTACAATTTTATCACACCACACAACTTAAAAACAATCATAAATTCATAATACCGTTTTACTCGCTGGGCTACTTCGCTTTTAAAATGCCAAATATATGCAATACATCCTTATAACTCCCTTCATGGATTCTATAACAAATATGAAATATACTCAATTTTTCTTACTTTCCCTATTATTATAAAACAGTTTTCTTGGTACGTTATTTCTATAAAATATTTTAAAAAATAAGAACGTTTGAATATTTTGATGTGTTCAATATATTTTTTCCTCTTAAAATATATTTGTTTACTAATATATAGAAGAAAAACTTAATATACAGTTCTCTTTTATGCAATTTTTCTAAATATGTTTGAAATATTTCATATATTTTATATATAGTGTATGACTCATACTAAAATCCATTTCCTAAGTGCCTTTTTATACACTTTTGGGAAATGTGATAACGGAGATTTCGTACCTTTATTTATTTAAATTTATTTATTTATATAAATCTTCAGTCATATTTAAAATTAATGATTTCTTTTTAAGAAAATGGCTTTTTTAGGTGTTTTTATCTTTGGGGATTAAAGAATATATGTTTGTATTTTCTTTTAAAAATACTTCTTTTGGAAATGATGAATTAGGAAAGAGAATCGGAAATTTACAATGTTGATTTATTTTATTGCCAGGTTTGCTTTAGAAATTTTTCGTTATTGAATTTGTCATAGATTAAAACCATCTATGACAAATATATATAATATTTCGTTTTAAGTATAAGAAATTATGTTATGGACTTTGGTTATAATGTTCAAAATCCGTATTAGAATTTTCAAGTTGGTTCATTCAGCTTCTGTTTGTAAGGCGGCTAAAAATTCTGGTCAGAAAGGCACACCTTACATCTTTGATTTGATTATTGAATTAGGAAAGCACTGAGTTAAGAAGTGTTGCCATCGATGAGAAAGTTTAGATTCACACTGATACCCATGACCATATAAGGATGGGAACTGGATTATTGAAGACATAGTTTAGAAGAATGGAATGCGATTTGTGTGGGATCGATGCGCATTTGAAACGTCAATAGCCCAATGGCGACCGAAGGGAACTGGTTTTACCATATTCTCAAAGAAGAAAATAATTGTTTATCTCCTAGACAAAAGGTTGCCATGGTCCGCAATCGGAACTTTCCGTTTGAAACTGAATAGTAATTTAGTAATAGTAATAATTTTCATTATGGAAAAGATAATTTATTTAGGAATGGATCAGAAAATAAGAATTAAAAGAAACGTGGGTACACTACATATATCACAGAATTAAAAGGAAGATGAAAAGAAGGCAAAATCTATAGTAAAAAAAGGACATGAGTCTATTCCTATATATATTTTTTTCTATATTTCAAAACACTACAAATATATGGTATTACTACCAGTTAGTTTCTTATCAAACAACAAATTAACGTATTATAAAATATCACCGTATGAATTTGTAATTATTATTAAAAAAATGCTGGCACTGTTTAATTTTTAACAACATTTTATTCGTTTTTCCTTTTTAGTTTATTTTTTTATTTGTAATGAAGATACGACGTTCGCAGTGTTTCATCCCCACTTACAATTGATATATTTGTTAGCTGTGGAAATGAAATAGATCTCTACATTGGTGTGCAAATACACTATTTAAAAGAGCTTTAATTAGAGCTTTAAAATTAAAATTTACCTCATCTTCTACACAGCATTCAAATCTATTAAAAACCATCATTGGAACAACACGGTTCACTTACTATTTCTCAAAAAAAGTCGTTAATTTATTTACATGTTGTAAAACAAAAGCATTGAGAGATGCAAAAAGAAAAGAATCTCTGTAGAATGTGTCTGTTTTGCATGATATCTGTTGCATTTACCAAGATAGTTTCACTTCAGAACGCTTGGACGCACGTCAACATTGCAACAGCTTGCGTTCAAATTTCCCCGCATGGCATTTTTTTTTTGTTTACATTTTTCCATTCCGTACTTTTAATATATTTCCCGAAAAATACCATATTTTATGTATGTACTTCAAACGTTGCATGGTTTGTTGTTGTTGTTGTTGTTGTTTATTTTCCTTTTTTGCATTTATTCCACCTTGGAATACGATATTGCTTTGCATTTTTGAATTTATACTTTTTTTTTTAGAATCGGTTTTCCTGGGAACTTGTTTGTATCTTTCCCGTTTCTCTTATCCCTTTCTGTCTCTCTCGTTAATATCTTTCCTGAAATTTTGTCTTTTCTCTCACTTTTCCCGGAAAGTTTTAATTTTTTTTTCTCTCGGCTTATTTAATCCGACAGAGATTTTGTGCTTCCCCCCCCCCCCCCTTTTCCCGGATTTCGAATGCGGAAGAACTAGTTGAACGTTTCTTGGGAAAGGAATTTAATCGAAAAGGAAAGTTTTACGGGTTCGGCTTTCGAATATGTATTTTTTATTTTTAGTTTTGACTAGTCGTAATGTGGATGCATTTAAATAAATCACTTCAGCAAAAATACGCTCTATATTTTTATAAGTATCTTTTATTTATTATGCATATTATATTTAAATATTTCATCTAATTTTAATCATTGAAATATATTACAATAATAAATTTTATTTAAAAATTATATTATCCGAGATATATTTATTATAGCATCTTTTTTAAATAAAGTTCTTTAAGTCGGGTTTTCTTTTTTTAAATATTTTATTTTTCACTCTTTAGTTTCTAATTTAGAAAGGGTCTTCGCCCCTTGCTGTTATTCAGATTCACCGAAGCTGTTACTCACTTTTTCCACACCACGGATAGCATATTTGAGAATCTGCGGTTTAATAAACGTTGGGTAAACGAAATGTCATTGTTGTACAACCTCTATTCCACGACGTAAATATTTTGAAATTGGAAGAAATGCTAAAAAAAAGTCCGGTTAATCGATATTTCCGGATTTATAAAAGCCGCATAACCGACTTTTTAAACAAAATTTTGCAAAAGTGTATTTTTCTCAAAAAAGTTCGAAATCGGACAATATTTTTTTCAAACGGTCCGGTTAATTGAGAATTCCGGATAGCAAATGCCGGATAACCCGATATTTTTTTCAAAAAGTGCCCAAATGTGACATCCCCCTATCTAACAAAATTATAATTTTTCAAATATCTGAATTAAAACAGAATTCTTGTGCGAACATACATAAAAAAAAATAATAAAAAAATACATAATAATCGAATTGATAACCTATCTCCTCTTGGCGCGCTTCAGCGGTTTTGGTTGGCACGCTTTTAAGTCGATTAAAAAGAGATAAACAATAGAAATTTATCAAGTTTCTAAAAATCGTTTGTAATTGACTTTGATGTAGTAGAGTGATAAAGCAATATAGAGTGGGTGTGCATATTTGTGTTTGAAGACTATCCGACGAAAATACACTTAGAAATGCAGCCAATAGACACCAAGGATTTCAGAATCCAGCATACAATATAATATCTTCTATCCAAAGTCTTCCGACAATTAAAAAAATTAAAAACAAACTAGTTCGCAATCATCAGCTTTCAAAGCTATTGCCCCGTTTTATTTTCAATCTGGCACAGCTCGGGTCGCGCGTCTCTATCTTATCAATGGTAAAATGTACTCATTTTTGAGTACATTCGATGCTTATCATGGCTCCAAATACATAAGTTTCAATTTTGAAAAAAAAAACATGTACTCAAAAATGAGTACAAGGAATAAAAAATGCAGTTGCGTAGACTGTCTTCATAAATCCTTTAAAAAAATATCAACAATTACAACCCAGACTTACCGGGAATCGAACCGATATCCTAAGGCACTGTAGTCCAGTGCCTTATCCGTGGTACTACCATGGCGAAGTAAATAAGTTATAAACCGAAGAAATTTTAAAAAGGTGTGGCAAAAGAACGGAAAAGATCATTGAGTTGTAATAACTCAGTTTTCATATAAGTAGTCGGCACCAAATGATATGAAAAACTATCTTCTGAACAACTATTTTAAGTTTGTCAGGTCGCTTTGTTAAGAGGGCTTCAACAGAAGCTGAGATTAGCACTATTAAATCACGCTGCTCATTTTTGAGAAAGTACGATTACTTAAATTTATGTACGTCTTCGCTCATTTACGATGCAACTGTACTCAAAGAAAAACGAGTATTATTCAGGTACTCATTTTTAAGTACCTTTTTATTTAAAGTGTAGCTTTCGTCGAGATGAGATGCACATCCAGTCAAGTCTTTACATTTACATAACCTTTTAATTTCATACAAAACCGGTAACAATAAAATGCTAGAAATGTGCATCATAAAAACATTGATACTAATTCCAAAAAAGGATTTAAGATAAACCCGAATAATAAACGAAGACCAATAACACTAAAATACACATACTCTAACTTTGTAAGAAATGTCACGGATTTCTATCAAGCAAGTGTTGAGTTATAGGAATTCAACGTCCAAAGCCACCAAATAAAACTATATAATCCAGTAACATAGATATAAAGTTTCAAAGTAATTGAGTAGACAAGCAGGTTTTATCCATAGAATAATGATACAAATAGAGGAATAAAAATGCTCATTTCTGTGTGTGCATCATTGAAACCACGTGATTTGTGGAAATGCCAATTCATTCATGCGCCAATATTACTTGGCAGGCCTTGGCGACTTTCAGAACTAAGCGAGATCGAAGTATTTGAATATGGTTTTGTGTTTAATTTTGTATTTAAATATCGTTTTTTAAACGAGTGGCACAATTTAAGGCAGTTTAACAGATATATTAACGATATTTTTCTTACTTTGTACTTTTGAAATAATTGCGTTACGTTTTTATGTAAAAAATTTACCATAAGCCAAGTCCTTTCAATTGTTATTTTGTATAGTTCAATAAGAAATTATGAACGATAAAACCGGAGAAATATAAAGAGTTTCGTTTTTTCGATTATTGGACACAAAGAAAATTATATTTTCGTTTCGTTAATGAAGAGGAAATATTTAGCGCAAATTGTTTGAAAATAAGTAAATACCTACATATATGTTAAGAAGTTGAATACGGACAGCACGCCTTATCACCAAAAAGAAGAAAGTGCACCAAATTTGGAACTCCTGCAGATGTCTGAACGCCAAATGTGGCAGCGCTAAAATCACGTGATGTTTTTTTTTGGTTTTTTTTTCAATGTTGACACCGCGGCCTTACGAGAGTCTGGCATTGAAGGCGCTCTCTATTTAATATAACAACTCTCTGGTTTTATCAGTTTCAAATATCATTGAGGAATAGTTTTATTTAATTCATTGTTATTAACATTGTTTTGACAGCATTATATGCATATTTCTATTTCAATACATACATTTACATAAAAGGTAAGAAATTATTAAGAAAACGAGTAAAACTCAATTTCCAATGTTCTATACAAACATTTCAGTATCTTAATTTTTATAAATATGCAATCTTAAAATGATTAATAAATAAAATAATTAAAAAAAAATATTTTGATCAATGTAGTAAACGAAACATTTTTTTTCAAAACTCATATGCCGAATTTTACTTCCATTTTTTTTTAATTGACACATTCTGTTAAACCTTTAAAATATTTTCTTGATATTAAATTTTAAAAAAAACTTCTTTAAAGTATATTTAATCCTTCATTTTCACACCAGTAAATTTTTATTTTTCAAACGACTATTAAATGTTATGATAAAAAATTTCCTATGAATTTATCTTTTCCATTTTTTGGAGACACTATTTTCAAATCTCACACGAATCTCAGCACTTTTTATTTGAGAAATTATTACGCCGCAGATTTTAGGGATTAAAAGATTAAGTAAGTGAAAAAAATATATAAACACATTTTCAGTACTATTTAATCATACTTAAGATTTCTTACTTTCCCTTTTAAACTCCTATGAAATTTAAAAATGAATGAATGTGCATATTTAATTTGCAGGGCTCTTGGTTGTCAAGCTTAAAGTAGGGCTTAACTTTTTAAAAAAATTTATGAATTGTAATATTTCATTGTTTAAAAGTTTGGAAAGGATTTCAGAACCAATATTTAAATAAAGATTATTATATTAAAATAAAGAACTATAATAAATATGCCATTGGTTGTGTACCCGACTCTGCTTAAAAATTAATCAATTAAACCACTTCTGAATTTTTAATTTATATATTTTAATTCAGAAAAATACATTCATAACTTCCTTAAAACTAAGCAACACTTTTAATTGTCATCTTTCTTATTTTTAACACATCCAATTTTGAATTTAGTTACATATGACATATTTTAAAAAATTACGTTTTCATTAATATTTATACATTTTAAATGTAATTATGCGACGTATTTCTTTAAACTCCCGTTTTATTTTATGAATTTAAATTTAAAAGTGTGCCTACAATTTAAATGTTTTAAAATCAATGCTCTAATACCTAAACACTTCAATTCGTGAGCAATTCCTATGTGATATTTTCAATCACGTTCTTTTCGCCATGACTGTATTCCAATATAACAGATTTGCCTTGCATTTCAGTTTAAATGCTAGGCGAAAACAGTTACAGTTTTGCTACAATAAAAATATGATTTTAAAACCTTCACAAAGGACATTATTTCAACTACTACTAACCCTACTACTACTACTAACCTAACTAATACTACTAACCCTGGGTATATGAGAGTTAACCAATCGGTCAGAAAGACGTTAAAGCGATTAGTTTACGACAGTTTTTAGCATATTTATATTAGTCACTAGAAAATTTAAAAAAAAATTATATAAATAAATGGTTAACATCCACGAAATAATTAAACGTTCTAGAAAGTAAAAAATAAACTTCTCATTTTTATTAACTAAAACTAATTTAATAAAAATAAAATTATCATGATCTCAAATAAATTAGGTTAGAATTTCAAATTGTGAGCACCTCAAGTTATTTTTAGTAAACTAATAATAGCTTAATAATACATTTAATAAACGCGTTTTTTTAATAAAGTTTTTATATTATTTAAACATACAATTTTCTTTTAATACTTTTTTTAAATTTTATGACATTTATTCATTAACATTTTTTTTTTTTTAATTATATTCGATTTTTCATTTTTAATTCTACTTTTAAATGGGCTTGAGCGATGATGAAATTTTGCCATCGCGATTAATCGCCAGTCAAATCGATAATTTCCGATTTATCGATATTTCTAATATATCGATATTTTCGATTAATCGTTTTTTTTTATGTGTATCGATATTTTCCATTAATCGTTTGTTTTTTTATTAATATATCGATATTTTTGACTAATCGTTTTTTTTTAATATATCGATATTTTCGATTAATTGCTTTTTTTTAATAAATTGATATTTTCGATACATACCGTAAAATGGGGCAACTTTGTGCCACTTTTTGAGGTTTTTTCAGAATATATCTATCATTTATGCACCAATTGCTCTGAAATTTTTACATAACATACCTACACATCTCGGTTATCCAATGATGGGTGGAATTTTTTTTTTTTCTTTATAGAAAGGGAGGGGGAATTTTTTTCGTGTTTCACAAAGTTGTACCCGGTTGGGTACAACTTTGTGGCACTCTCTTTTCTGCCTCTAAAACACATTGAAACTTAACGTGGCACAATCTTGACCATACTTTTTTTCATACTCAGCTCATCTTCTATGCTATGAGCAGGGAAATAAACTTTGTTCTCATCATTTTACTGTTTTTTTCGCATTTTTATCAATTTGGAAGTGTGCGAAATGGAAGAAGACGAGTTTTTTTAAAACTTTTAATGATAAACTGTTTCATAATATTACATTACAAAAAATAATTTAAAATTTGATTAGTGGAGTGTAGAGGCAGCACTATGAACTTAACATCATTTTCCTGACACAAACGCCGGACATGAGAACTAAAATGTGAACTGAGATTGTCTCCTATAAGTACCACTTTGTTTCCTGCGGACTAGTAACATGGTATATTCAAACCAATCTTCCTGATTTCTTCAGACCTTCAGATGGGGATGATTCAGCATCCTTTCTCTTCTTCAGCATAAATGTAAGTGAATTTCGATGAATTCCATATCTCTCTTGGGCCTTACAGATTGAAATCCTCTTCTCAGTAATTTCCCCTAACACCTTTTCAAGGTATTCATTAGTGTAAGCCCGATAAGGGCGACCTCCGACCTTCTTTCTGTCACCACGGACCATTATCTGCAAAAAAGTATTGAATTAAAAGCGGATTAAAGCTCAAAAAATAAGAAATTGAGTGGCACAAAGTTGTACCCCAAAGTTGTCATTTTTGATAACATGTGAGCTTATGGCGAAACTAACAAACATTTTGAATTGCTTAATACAGCAAATTGTAGATAATAATATAGTGATTAATGTATAAACTTACCAAATCTCCAGGGGAACAACTAATATGAGGTCCAGATGAGACTCTCCTGGTATCTTAAAAACCTTCAAACACTGTGATCACAAACAATATTTTCTTGAAACCACAACTGATAACTGACCAGATTATTACATGCTCGTTTAGATTCAACATCATCATAGCTAACTACAGGATTTTTTCCAAACCTCTAGTTGCATTTATATTACCGCTAGAACGCATTGAAGTCTGGAAACCGTCTGTGGCACAATGTTGCAACCTGTGGCACAAAGTTGCCCCATTTTACGGTACTTATTGTTGATGTATCGGATTTCTGATAAGTCAATATTGTATGATTAGACTATAAGTTATGTAACATTAATTTTATTTTCCCCTTTATTGTTACAAATATAAATACTTTTCCCTTTTTGTTAAATCATTACTATTCTTACTCTTTTTGTTAAACAAATGCGATTCTTCTGGAGTTGACTTTTGACATCCCGAGTGTTCTCCTGGACTTGAGTTATTCCGTACTTCCGAATGCAGTTTCGAAATAATCGTCAAATCGAAAATTACAACATCGAAATCGCTACGGATTTTTACTTCCAGAATTCGTCGTCTAAACCTAGTCTTAACACGACTTAAAATTTTCGTCTCGCAATACATTGTAAAACTCTACACCATCGTCTTTAAAACATTTTTCAGGTTCCCAACACCATTTTCAAAAGGTAACATCAAGTGTCTTTTATCGTGGCTTTTCAGCTGTCGACATCGTGTGATGGTCCATAAAAAACCTTATCCATTCTTTCTCATACCTCTACAGGGGGAAAAAACATGTTACAAAGGGAGAAAAAAAATTCAATTTATCATATTTCCAAAAAAGTAAACATTCCACTCTTACATATCACAAACCCATATTCCGAAAGATATTTTGCGGACCAGAATAAAAGCCTTTCTGAAATCCAATAGTTATGCCCCTATTTGCGAGATCCGAATCTCCCAGACATTTCAATTGATCTGAAGAATACCTTTTTTTATTACTATTATTATTATTATTCTGGTGCGGGGTCTTTGAAAGATCATTTTTCTGTAGTTCGTTTCTGATGCCTTTTTCGTGAAATAGCGATCCGATATTGGATATGACATTTCAGAAGAAAGAAAAAAACGGCGTTGGAACAAGGATGGTGGATATATGCAGATTATTGGTTTGAGCATTTCGATGTGACATCATTTCGATAGACCAATATAAATGGACGTTTTGAACGTGAAATAGTATGCGACAGTGACTTGTCTTTTGGAGTGACGATGCATAAGATAAGATAAGAGGATGTAGATAAAAGGATGTTAGAATACATAAAGTCAGCAAGTGAATGATTTAGTTTACATTCTTGTTTTATTTTAGGCTTAGTTTTTAACCCACTAACGCTTAAGCAATTTTCGCAATTGAAATGTTGTGTTCACTATTCGGAAGTTTAATTAATATTTTCTAAGCATAAGTTTTTATATTATTTTTTTAATTTGTAATTAATTGCAAAGAGATAGTTTGTAAATTGAAACTAAAATTTTTAAATTTCAAAAATAATGTAAAATGGAATGTTTTATGAATTAAAAAATTGAGTGTATTGCTAGAAAAACTTGAGATCCTTGGACGTGATAACGTTTATCGCCCAGACAAAAGGTTGCCATGGGCCGCAATTGGAACTTTCCGGTGATAACACATTCATGAGCGTCAGGGGGTTAATATCTTTAAATTGGAAAAAGCAACATATACAATCAGAATCTTCCCAAAATAATGTCATTTGAAAAACATTAACCATTTAAAGATAACCATCGATTTTACAATAACTAAGAATATCTTTTGTTTGAAAAATAAAAGTCCAAAGAATAAGTCAGTTATTAAAATAAAATATTTAGTACACTAGTGCTTTAAAATTTGTATATTTAAAATATATATATATTAACACTTCCTTTAATGCGTCAGAATCTCTTAATTTAAAAATCATGGCTAAAAATTAATATTTTATTCATATACTTTTTGTTTATTAAACTATAATAATAGGTGATATAAATCCAAACACCAAACAATTTCTAAAGAATTCGAATAGTAATATAACATAACAACACAATTAATTACACACGATATCTTCCCTGGTATGTTGCAAACACTTTATTCTAAAACTTAGAATTTTGTAAAAGAAATTTACTAAGAATTTGACAAAAGAAATTTACTAAGAATTTTACAAGAGAAATTTACTAAGAATTTTATAATAGAAATTTACTAAGTATTTTATGATTAAGAAAAAGGCCCGCGAAAATAAAGTAAATATTTCTTGAATATAATAAAGAAAAAGAAAACGTATAATCAAACCTTGCCCTTTTGTGGTTTATAGTTGATTATTTTGATAAAATTACTAGCAATCAGTACCGGTTTGCAAATACGGAATTGAAATTTCAGGAAATTGTAATATAAAATTGCACAATCAATTTCCGGTAAGCAATATTTCGCTATTTTATTTTTTAGTCATTACTTTTTTTAAAAAATGTTTAATTTAAAAAAAATGATTTTTTTCCTCAGAGATAGATTTGGATTATGAGTTGAATATGGATAGTTAAGGTCAGGGGCACATTTAAGGGTGTGCGACGACTGCTACTGCACAGGGCCCAGCGGTATAAAAGAAACCCCGAGCAAACCAAAAAAATTATAAAATGAATAGTATTACAGAGAAAACAATTCTTACTCTTCCGAAACTTTATTTGATATTTTTTTAATTTATGAGTTCTTGCCGTATGAGTGAAATGTCGCGTAATTTCTTCAGTGTTATACAATAAATTGTTAAAATTATTCAAACATTTTAAAAACAAGTTAAAAGTAGAAACTTTCAAAACAGAAACTTGCCTTCGCATTATATAACTCATATTACATAAAAACTTTCGTAAAAATTGTAACGTAGAGATTTTCCCTTGGAGATTCTGCATTAAAAGTGGGGCTCATGCACAAATTAAAGTTGGCGAAGATATTTTGTAAATTATTATTGGAGGGGGCGGGGATTGGGTAATAAAAAAAATTTAATTATGCGATCACGCACATTTCTACCCCTGGCTGGACCTGAAAGGACCCCGCAGCCAGATTCGGACTCTGCCCCCCCCCCCCCCCCCCCCAACTGCTAAGGGCAGCACTGTTTAAGATTTCTTGGTCATAGACACTGAAAGTTGTACCTTCACAATCAATGTGAAGGCAGACTTTCGTTGAAGAGTATCCTAGGACGGTATTATCCTTTGTTATTGTGGTTGCTGCTATCCATATACAACGGGCACTTAATCCAAAAAGGTTCTATTAATCAATTCAAGCATACGCTAAGAAATCAATACTTCAGGTGTATCTAAATTTAAGTTTTAATTAACTGTAAGAAATATTACATATTATTATTTACAATTAAAGAAAGTGCGCCTGCGAGACTGGCACTTCCTATTCGTGGACCTCGTGGCATAGTTCTATAGTCTCTTTTTCACAAGATGGCGACCCTCCAGCGTCATCAGAACTTAATTGCGTAGTTTTCTCCGGCCATCTCATTGGACGCCGTTTGCGTGGTGGGAGTTTTGTCCATGTGCCTTTCCAACATTCGTTTTGCAATCCTTATTTTGTAGTGAACTCATTCGTAACACGTGATTTCTACGATTATCACACACATCAGACACAGTTAACTGAATATCACACTTATATGACATTAAACGCATCATTTAGTATTTTTTTTTATAAAATCCAGACCTTACACCTCACAACTAACTTGACAAAAACATTTTTTTCAACTATTAGACCAATGGAAAAGACACCACACCCACCTTAAATAAAATTAAACTTTCATTAATGTACTTCAAAGGTATTCGATACAGGTTGGCAATAAAATGTGGCAACAATCTCACAATTGCCAAGCACGTTATTCCAGCTCAGTTGACCGACGGAAATAGATATAACCGATGCCTAATTCTATCCCTTAATTACCTTTTAATGCGATTTTGATAATTTACAGAGACCTATAACAAAGACCCCATTGCAAAACCACGCCGCAATTGAGCAGATTTAATTGTTTTCCTCCCAAGATACCTGTCCCTCGAACCGAGTTTCTCAACTCGTCGAAGAAACCCGCAGACACTATTGTTACTTTCGCTTTGTACCGTAATGGCTTATCCGGTAGCACATCCATAAATACACTTATCTCAGAGAAATCTCGCCATTAACCACCACTTAGCCCTTTGATCGTAAAATGAGATTAACCCACATCGAAATTGTTGTGGCTTAGGACATTTTTTTGTGTGTGAAAGCGACGTGTGTGAAAGGGACGTGTCACCTTGGGCGGTGTGTGTGGAAGATCTCCTCTTTGCCATCCAAGTCCCCCAAGGTCGCAGGGTTGTGAAACGTGCATTGTTTTCACGTTGGGCGGATTGTTATGCCCTCTTGTCTGTCCACTCGGAAAAAAAAGGTATTAGACTTAGTTTCTTTGTTTCATTAAATGTTTTTTTTCCCCTTTCTTTTCTCATCAGTGGTGAAGCGAAATGTTTGTCTGGCGAGTTTTTTGACTTGTCCGGTTCGATTTGTTTCACTTGCGGTTGTTTCGTTAGCGTTTGTTTCGTTTTAGGAGTTTAGGTGTATTATACTTCAAGTATGAGGAGAATTGTTATATTGGTTTTTTTTAGTTATGAGACTCCGTTATTCTTTTTTAGACTTTACTTGCATAAAAAACGAATAATAATTTTGGTTATCTTTTTACAGATAGGCTTGGGCGATGTGGATATTTTCACATCGCCATGCATCGTCAGTCAAATATCGTTATTTTCCGAGTAAACAATATTAATATTTCCAATATATTCGATTATTTTCGATGTATCAATATTTTTTATATATCGATATTTCCGATATATTGATATTTTCCGTTAAATATGCAAAGGGGGAAGTAACATCCTCATTTGCCCTCTCCCCTTTCTGTCATTACCAAAAATCGTTGTTAGGCCGGCTGCTAAATGAAAGTCACGTGAACTTCCCAACGTTCTTCCGGACTTCCTAAAACTCTCCAGAAATTCACTTTAGGTTAGTCATCAAATAAAATGTTAGTTTTAAATATAAAACGTCTCACGCTAAGAAACGATAAAAAAACTGGCATCAACAAGTCCGCCTCAAACGCAACAGTGCCGCCACTTATCTAGACAGAAAAGCACCCGTACTTTAAAAGCCATCCACCATTTTCCTCACACGCGCCGTCCTTGGCAGTTGTTTATAAAGTACATTCCAAAAACCACATTATACACATTATTAATTTGTCAAAATAAAATATTGCAAACAAAAATTTAATATTGGTGATAAAATTTCTAGCAAAAATTAAAAAGTGTTATAAACATTCCGTTTTTTTTTGTTTGTTTTTTAATTTAAGTATTTGTACATACTTAATTTTCTACAATATTGTGTTCTAGCTATCGTGTAATCGGGTGAATAACGGCAGTTTTGATCTTCACAGCCATATTAATCCTTTTTCTTGTACACTTAAAGTTATGAGTAATACTTTAACAGTTCGTTGGAAACCTCTACTATAAGCTCTCATGGTAAAAAAAATTATTTTGAGAGCAACAGAGGGTAATAATAATAATATCAATAATAATTATGATAATAATAATAAATATAAAAAATTCGCTGCTTTTATTCAACCGCAAGCACGGGTGAATAGTAGCAGCCGCCTGTTTTCCTTTCTGTTTCGATTCTAAAATCTCGTTAGGTGATTTTGAAAGTGACTATTTACATTTTAAACAACATTTTTAAGATTTAAAAAAGAAAAAAAATAATCATTAATTTTTCAATTATAATGGGTAAAGAAAGTACATTATTTCTTCAAATATATTTCCCAAAACTGAGAATTCTGAATATATTATTACAACATTTAGATTCATATGTTACATGAAGGTAGAAATGACGTACACGAAATATTTATTAAAATAGCGCCCCTTCCAAAATTTAATTATAAAATGATAAATAACAATCTCATATCATCCACTACTTGTTAAAATGTTCGAATACCCATGAGGCTTGACATTTCGCAATGACAAGGCCTTAACGACGTCATGTAAGGTAATAACTGCCCCCAGACCGGAGCTAATTCCAGTTTATTCATGAATTATTCCTTATAAACTCGTATATGCGGTGCTAAAGCTATTTAATCACTTCATCCGGTAATAATTAAATTTTAATTCATCCGAGCGGGAAAAAATGCGGTTTTGAACAATTTAAGCTTTGATAATGATGTTCTGCTTTAAAGAAAATTGATGATTCGTCGAGAAAAATGTTTTTTTATGTTGTTTGGGGATGGATGGAAATTCTTGGGGGTATTCGGAAAATTGCTTGGCAAAATCTCAAATTTTCAGATAGTCTGTTTCTAATTGCTTTATTAAAATATAAAATCGCATTATGATTTCCAAAATATCTTAGATAAGTTTGCAATGCGTGAAAATGTCATTATTATTTTTGTTTGAATTATTTTTCGAAGCAAAAGCGCACTGAATGATATAAATTTAATAACAATATTTCTTTTTAATATTATTGTAACGCTAAACTTTAATTTTAACAGTGTGCTTCTATAAATATTTTTACAGAAAATAATGATTAGAGTAATAGTTTCTAGTGGTTGAATGTCTACTCTGCACTTGAGTTTTCAGGCCAATTTTTTGAAATTATATAATGAATGTAAGGGATATTTATATATTTAATTGGCGAGATATTATATTGTCACAGTCACTCCTCCAAAACTATATAACCAATTTTTACGATCAAGGTGTCATATGAGAAGGAATAAACTGTAAATGTGTCAAAACTATAAAATATAATAAGTTAATAAGTGTAATACACTTTAAAAACAAACGAAAAGTTATCACTGTGACGCCATCTACATCTCAAAATTTGAACAACGGTAAAACTACTTTGTTCAAACGGGCTGAATTCAACTAAAACGAAGGAAAAAAAAGCAAGAAGGATTGCGTAGGGGGTGGATGAGTGTGAACGAGTAGGGGTCAGAGCCCCCTAGTGTATTCATTAATTGTTAGAAAATGTCTATTTAATTCTCTTTGGTAACCAACATTTGATATAAATATAAAATTATTAAATTAAGAATCAAATTTGTTTAAAAATACTACTATTATTAAAGTTATAAAAAAAATCAACGGGAAAAAGATGATTTTTTATAGTAACACACTCCAAATCATAATCGGAGGGTCGTCGAATTCTGAGTCGGGATAAATTCTCATCTTGATAAAGCAGCCAGCCCGTAGTCGGTGGGTGGCGAGTTCGATCCTCGTCATTAACCAAATATCCACCGTGAGGGGCGGAGGATTTAAGCTAAATCCGCCGTGGTCCAAATGCCCTTACGTTGGTCATGATGTGAAAGTTTGGATAGTAGGATATCATTTGGGGCTACCCCAGTCATCTGATTATAATTTAAAACCAAAGGATCTTTCCTTTGCGATAGATTCCGAAATCATCGATAATAGCTCATTGTGGAGCTCTAGTACGAACAACCGGATGGACCCTCATCGACCTTTCAAATGTGAGTGGAAACATCATTTCTGAAGTCAAACTCTCAGAGGACATCACCTCGATCATTGATCTTCCAAATTACGTCTGGAACTCGACCTTGGGAGCTCATCAAGTGCGTTGAGTGAAATGTGCAATGTGAGACCTCACTCCAACCACTTCTCCAGCTGCGATTTATATCAATTCCATACATAATGCATAAAAATGTCCCAAGACGGGGGTCTGTCTCATTTCAAATAAATTCCTTCTTCCCACTCGAAGCCTCTTGAAGAACTTTCAGTACTGGAATCTTGAGAAGAAACGCAGCTACTTCAGATAAGCGTAAAAGGCTCTCGTTTAGCAGTGGATTTTGTGGATGTGGTAGCAGGCTGAAATTTTTATTTGTCCAATAAAAACACATTCAGGCATTTAAATTTAGTTTCTCGTACAATAATGGGATTCTTTTTAGGGCATTTCAAGTGTCATTCATGAAGAAAAGGGCGCCATTTGTAAACATTTCAACGTGCTTTGTCTGCGAAATGGAATGGAAGTCCCAATGGAGCTTTCGGAAACGTTTTCCTTTGGATTTCGTTTTTATTTGTTCTTTTTTTGTTTGTGTTTTTTTTCAATTGTTATTAAAATGGAAGACTTGAGATGGAAAACACTTTAATCTTTTTTAAACAGCTTTGGTGTGTTAATAGCACACAACACTTCAATTACGCTTTGTTTTATTCGATTTTAATTCCATAACTATCATTCTAACACGTTACCTTGTTCAGATTTCTCTGAAAATACTGCATCGATTTCGGGATTCTCTAAAACTACAGCATCGATTTCGGGGTTTTCTAAAACTACTGCATAGATTTCTGGGTTCTTTAAAAATGCTGCATCGATTTTGGAATTCTCTAAAATTACTGCATCGATTTCGGAATTCTCTAAAACTACAGCATCGATTTCGGGATTTTCTAAAACTACTGCATAGATTTCTGGGTTCTTTAAAAATGCTGCATCGATTTTGGGATTCTCTAAAACTACTGCATAGATTTCTGGGTTCTTTAAAAATGCTGCATCGATTTTGGAATTCTCTAAAATTACTGCATCGATTTCGGAATTCTCTAAAACTACAGCATCGATTTCGGGATTTTCTAAAACTACTGCATAGATTTCTGGGTTCTTTAAAAATGCTGCATCGATTTTGGGATTCTCTAAAATTACTGCATCGATTTCGGGATTCTCTAAAACTACAGCATCGATTTCGGGATTTTCAAAAACTACTGAATAGATTTCTAGGTTCTTTAAAAATGCTGCATCGATTTCGGGATTCTCTAAAACTACAGCATCGATTTCGGGATTTTCAAAAACTACTGAATAGATTTCTGGGTTCTTTAAAAATGCTGCATCGATTTCGGGATTCTCTAAAATTACTGCATCGCTTTCGGGATTCTCTAAAACTACAGCATCGATTTCGGGATTTTCTAAAACTACTGCATAGATATCTGGATTCTTTAAAAATGCTGCATCGATTTCGGGATTCTCTAAAATTACTGCATCGATTTCGGGATTCTCTAAAACTACAGCATCGATTTCGGGATTTTCTAAAACTACAGCATCGATTTCGGGATTTTCAAAAACTACTGAATAGATTTCTGGGTTCTTTAAAAATGCTGCATCGATTTCGGGATTCTCTAAAACTACAGCATCGATTTCGGGATTTTCAAAAACTACTGAATAGATTTCTGGGTTCTTTAAAAATGCTGCATCGATTTCGGGATTCTCTAAAATTACTGCATCGCTTTCGGGATTCTCTAAAACTACAGCATCGATTTCGGGATTTTCTAAAACTACTGCATAGATATCTGGATTCTTTAAAAATGCTGCATCGATTTCGGGATTCTCTAAAATTACTGCATCGATTTCGGGATTCTCTAAAACTACAGCATCGATTTCGGGATTTTCTAAAACTACTGCATACATTTCTGGGTTCTTTAAAAATGCTGCATCGATTTCGGGATTCTCTAAAATTACTGCATCGATTTCGGGATTCTCTAAAACTACAGCATCGATTTCGGGATTTTCTAAAACTACTGCATAGATATCTGGGTTCTTTAAAAATGCTGCATCGATTTTGGGATTCTCTAAAATTACTGCATCGATTTCGGGATTCTCTAAAACTACAGCATCGATTTCGGGATTTTCAAAAACTACTGAATAGATTTCTGGGTTCTTTAAAAATGCTGCATCGATTTCGGGATTCTCTAAAATTACTGCATCGCTTTCGGGATTCTCTAAAACTACAGCATCGATTTCGGGATTTTCTAAAACTACTGCATAGATATCTGGATTCTTTAAAAATGCTGCATCGATTTCGGGATTCTCTAAAATTACTGCATCGATTTCGGGATTCTCTAAAACTACAGCATCGATTTCGGGATTTTCTAAATATACAGCATCGATTTCGGGATTTTCAAAAACTACTGAATAGATTTCTGGGTTCTTTAAAAATGCTGCATCGATTTCGGGATTCTCTAAAACTACAGCATCGATTTCGGGATTTTCAAAAACTACTGAATAGATTTCTGGGTTCTTTAAAAATGCTGCATCGATTTCGGGATTCTCTAAAATTACTGCATCGCTTTCGGGATTCTCTAAAACTACAGCATCGATTTCGGGATTTTCTAAAACTACTGCATAGATATCTGGATTCTTTAAAAATGCTGCATCGATTTCGGGATTCTCTAAAATTACTGCATCGATTTCGGGATTCTCTAAAACTACAGCATCGATTTCGGGATTTTCTAAAACTACTGCATACATTTCTGGGTTCTTTAAAAATGCTGCATCGATTTCGGGATTCTCTAAAATTACTGCATCGATTTCGGGATTCTCTAAAACTACAGCATCGATTTCGGGATTTTCTAAAACTACTGCATACATTTCTGGGTTCTTTAAAAATGCTGCATCGATTTCGGGATTCTCTAAAATTACTGCATCGATTTGGAACGAATTCAATATCACTCAAAACGCTTCTCACTCATCCGCTTACACACATTAATTTCTTTTTGTTAGGCATTAATGTTCTTAAGTTAACTGGCAAATTAATCAAACAACTAAAATTGATGAAACACGTGTTTATTTTTTATTTGACTTATTACATTTATTTTAGGTGCTTTTTACCATTTATTATTTTCTGGTACCTCCAACCGGGCCGCCATGTACCCCCCGTGGTACGCGTACCACAGGTTGAGAAACGCTGTTTTTTTATATGTATGGTAGGAATCTGGGACTCTGTAACGATATATTATTTACAGAATAAACTCGAGCTAGTTAACTAAAGTAATAATAATTATTATAAAAATCATAAATATAATGTTAATAATAAAAATTTTAATAAAGTGAAAAATAATAGTGATGATGATAGCATTATCTTTATTATCATTATACTATCATCATGATATATAATGCTACATAAGGGTAAGGATTTGATGATTATATTCATATTTACAATGATAAATTATAATAATTACAATAATAATTATAATAATTACAATAATAATTGTAATAATTACAATAACAATTGTAATAATTACAATAATAATAGTAATAATTACAATAATAATTGTAATAATTACAATAATAATTGTAATAATTACAATAATAATAGTAATAATTACAATAATAATTGTAATAATTACAATAATAATTGTAATAATTACAATAATAATTGTAATAATTACAATGATAATTATAATACTTACAATGATAATTATGAAAAAATGACGATAATTATAATGATATTTTATAAAAAATATAATGATAATTATAAAAATTACAATCGAAATGATAAAAATTACAATCGAAATTATAATAATTACATTGATAATTATTATCATTATAATAATTGCATTGATAATCATATAATTATAATAATTACATTTATGTTATACATATAATTAAAATATTTATCATTATAATAATAAACTAAACTTAATATTAATAAACTAATCTCAATAATCATAATATTTAAACAATAACAATAATAAAGGAATGTTTTGGTTCTTATTAACTTATAAAAATGTGGTATATATATATATTAATATGCTATATAATATAGAAGATAAATTGCGAAGGTTTCTGTTTCATGTTTTCCTTTATGTAGTCCTAATGCCTTACATAAATAAGCTTAGACATTGTCTGTTATTACGTGCATCAGCGATCAAACATAATTCTACGTACGTCGCCAGATGTCGTACCACTTTATGTCTGCCCTCTCTGTATGTGAGAAATATAACTTTTTTCTATCATCTTGATGATACGTGACTTTGCCTTAATACAATGCTTACATATTAATATATTCGTAATATAAAAAGTTAAAATAGTTTCACTAAATGGGCTGGTTGGCGGCCAGAATTATTAAAAAAAACAGGATAAATAATAAGGGGCTTAAAATTTTACCCTGCAAAACCCCAGCAGCAATATTAAAAGATGCGTATTATCGATCCATCACAAGTATAAGACCAAAAATAGAGTTCCGAGATAACAACTTTTAAAGTTTGCAACATACCTTGAATATTGGTATCAACTTCTGAAATTCCTCCGAGTTGGGGAAATTGATGCCTGAAGAAAATTAATATTATTAGCAAACGAAAACTAGAGAAGATTAGAAATTGCCCAACTTGTATGATTACATTTAAATTAGATCTCAGAGTTAATATGTGGAGTGCAACAAATCAATGCTTGTGAGAGAACTGTTTAATATTACCTAATATATTTTTTAAAAATATGAAAAATGTCGATAAGTTGGAAATGCGAATTTTCAGCACTGTATTGATTTGGGAATATTAAATAGTTGATAATTTCGAATCGTTCAGTTTCGAATTTCGAAACGTTAAGTTGTGAAATTCAAATCATTAAGTTGGGAAATGTCTTGTTTCAACCCCCAAAATATTTTGTGTGTGACGGCACTTCTTATACCACTTGGTGGACAGCTGTATAAATCACATTACAACGCGAACCATTTTTAATTTCAACCAAATTTTTGCCCATTTTAAATCGAAATCCCTTACAATTAAACCCTACCCAGTCATTATTTCCAAACGCTAACGGATATTCACTAAAATTCCATCTCACATTCGTGACATCCAAACAAATGACTCCGAAACCACTCTATTTTAATAAAGTATAAATACAAGCCCGGAAGGCACATTCTAATAGCCTTCCTCGACACGAGACTAATATTGCTCATATTCTACGGAACTAAACAATTTATAATGCCTGATATCTCCCCCTCAGTCCCTGTTGAAAGCTATTCTACAAAGTTACTATGGAATCTCAAATTTAATTAAAGTGAGTTTGATCTGGAATCTCTTTGTGGAAGCTTCTGGGATGCGAATTAGTATGATAATTTAGTTTGTGCTCATCAATTTTGTGATGGGGTATTTAGTTTGGTATCCATGATTCCCCGATGTAAATTTGAGCATGGATTTTAAAGTCGGGAATTTTGAATTCCATCTCCAATAATTTATTGGTTAAACCTATGTGTGCAGTTCTTGTTTGCTAAATAATGATGTATTATGAAATGAAATATGTATGGATTGCCATCGATTGTGATAATTATTAACAAAATCTCTGATAATCGAAAATGTACTACTTTGTATTCTAAACAGTGACATTATCCATTTTAAAAACACATTTTTAAAAATCAGAGAACATTAAAAAAAAATAGTTCGGTTAATCGATATTTTCGTATAACTGAAAGCCGGATAATGATTTTTTTTCTCAAGTTGGATTATGTTTAATCGAACAACGAAAATGGACTCAATCGGATAGTATTTTTTTAATGTCTCCGAGTTATTGAGATTGCCGGATATAAGATCACCGAATAACCAGAATTTTTTCTCTCCAAAAGGTTCCCTTAAAAAAAAAAGATAAAATATCTGAATTAGAACAAAAGTTATGCGCGTACACACATTATACATTCAAAAATATATACCTGTATGTACATTAAAAAAATACATACAGGTCGAATTAATATTCTCTCTTCGTTTGACGTCAAAAGTCGGTTAAAAATGGGATTGTATTTTTATAAAAATCGCTTATTTAAAAGCAGTTTTATTTATAATATCATATGACTACTCCCGATGATTATTAATCATTGAAGTACTTGATCGAACAATTGCAATTTGTTAAATAAAAGTTTGAAAAATTCAGGCAATATTTTTGCTTCTATTTTTTTTTTTTAGTAATTGATGTGTACGTTTAATTCCAGTGTGATGTTTATATTTATTTCTCGATTTCATTTGCATATTCCACAACAAATTGCAATGTATTAATTTTTTATTTACTGATACTAGAAAGAATATATAAAAGAATATATATATTATCTCTATGCAATGTGTGGCTTCAAATTCTTCTGTTAATGTCTAATATAAACTTTCATTTTAACTTTTAAAATTAAAACAAAAATGCAGTTTTGATAAAAATGTGTGCCTAATAGAATAATAACATTTTTCTCACAACTAAATATGCAATAATTACAGTGATATAATTATAAGTATTATTTAATAATTATATATATTATTTACATATCAGTTTGTGAGACAATTTTCTATCATTTTTCCTGTGATATTATTTTTTAATTTTACGCTTCTTTTCCAAAATTATATTTTTTATATTAAAAATAGTCATGGTTGGGGTTTTGAATTAGTTTTAAATTACCTGAATTTTGTACGATTATCGTTAGACCTGTTTTCTTTTCTGATTCTGTAAAATATATGGAGTTACATTGAGGGTTTATATTTTAATAAAACTATATTGAACTATTTCTCTATTCTGGATACTCTAATGTTTTATTTTCTTCTCACTGAGCTAAACTAATCACTGGAGTGATTACTAAGCGTGTGCGGCCGCATTACACCCTTTTAAATCAATAAGACAAAAATAGTTCTTTCGTTTGGCATCACCACTGAGCTAAATAAGAACTGGAGAGTAGACTAAGTGTGTGACCACATAAAGGTGCTAAACATGGAATGTTTTTCCTTAATCGCTTTGGACGTCTAATTTGCAGATTTTTGAACTCTCCCTCATCATTCACTGATCTCAAATTGTAACTTCTGGATTGGGCAAGGCAGTTTGTTCACTTGCAGCCAATTGAAGGTTAAAACTGTACCTCACTTCCATTTCTACCCCTATATTTCGTGCGTTGTTCATGCTAAAACATGCCGAATTTTTGTCTTTTTGCTTATTTAAAAAAAAATTCTATTAAAACCCATGTTGAATGCCTATTCTTTGAAATCCATTTTAACCAATAATATGTTGATAAACAGTAAAAACAAAACCTATATTTTCGGCGATATGCAAATTGATTCTATATGTAGAAAATAAAATATCCAAACATATTTAACATTTTTATAACGGTTCGAGAAGAAAATCCTCCACAAAATCACTTTTAAAAATTATTTGGGGTCCAGTATGGCTTCAACCGCGTCCATAGAAGGAACTGGTTATAGGCGTTCCAGAAGTTACAGTTAGAGTTCAGTGGTGATACTTCCAGGCGGAATTCAATTCCCTGTCCCAGATCTTGATGGGATTTTTTGTCATCAACTCTTTCACAGTAAGCGACGAATAATAACAGCTTAGATGTCCCAACCGACGCTCAAAGTAATTGATGACTCTCACCCACATTTCGGAAAGAAACTGTTTACTTACAGTTCTTTTTATAATTTTTTACAATGAGAACGGTTTTTCAATTAGCCTATTCTCAGCGTGTGGTCCGTTCTTTTGGTCGTAGACGTTGTGTCTAGCTCATTTCCTTCATTACCTGAATTTCAGAGGTGGGGGGATATAAAAAGAAACTTTTCGATTCCGTTACCACCTACATCCGTCAAGGGGGTTGACCATCGTCGTTTCCTTTAGGGGGGCGGTCAAGCGGAGATCGCACAACGGGACACATAGCTGACCACAAACGGGACGGAAATGAATGTTCCGTATCTTTTCCGATCAACAACATGACTCCTTGAATTTGATGCTAGATTTTTCGTTTGTTTTCCTTAGAGACTGGTTAATTTTTTTTTGTTAGAGATGGTATTTTAGTCTGGCTCTGATTAATTGGCGATTGGGTAACGCCGTTCAATACTGGTTTCAGCGAGTTGACCAATCGGCTTATGCAAAGTGTGTATAGAAAGTGACGTCGTGGAGGTCATTTAGCTGGAACCGAACAATATATTTAAGTAGGAAAGTGGAGAAATTTTTTAAGGCTTTCCTTTTATTCTATAAATGTTCTTATTCTTATCAAAATAGATAGGATTGTCGTTATCTCACGTGACATACCTACAATATGACAAATATTGAGAAATGATAGAACGGCGTAAGATGATACCATTTCCGTTTTTTTATATATATTAAATATTTATTTATGAGCGGTTTAGGTTCAGTTCTTCATACAAAAAATAGAAACATTTATATTTTTGTTAAAAAATATTAAAATGCTTTGTGTTATATTTTTAATCCAAAATCTAATATAAGACCTTTTATTTGATGGCACCCAAAAATACAATTGCTAAAGGACTACAAATTTTTTTTAATTTTGACTACAAAATTAAAACTACAAAATTTCTTAAATTTTGATGGTTTGCTGTTTATATACCTTAGTATTAGTTACATTTCATTCAATTGATTCAATCAATTCTCAAATTTCTTTTCTCTAAAGAATTTACTGACAGATAAAAAACACGTGGCCATTATTTTTATGTTTGGAAACGAAAAACACTAACAAAAGTTAGAGTACGAAAATCGTCTGGTTTTTTTTAATAAAAATTTAATATAACATTTTAAACTTTATACTTCTTGTTAAATGTCAATGATTTTTGGCCAGTGGGTTATTTCGCCAAATTTATTAAAAAATAAATTCTCCATTTAGGGATACATAGTTTCACAAAGACCTCACAACGAAAAAACAACTAAAATGGCAAAAATACCAATTTAAGTATCTTAATCCAATGAAAAAATACTTTTTGGCCAAACCTTCATTAAACTATCCAGTTCCATCTGTAATCCCACAACAATAAAACCGTTCAAAAAACGCCAAACCACATGAACCATGGCACTCATAAGGTTTGCCCACCACCCAATATCTCTTATTGCAATTTCAGCCGATTTGCCTAATGCGAAGTCCACGAAAAAAGGATTCCAGAGTACTTGTGGGTCTTCTCACAATTCCCTGTATCGAGCATAAAAGTGGGTTGGGGTTTCTTTTTTTACAGGGAACCATGAAGGAACTTAACGACTGGCGCTAAATCATGCTGTTGGACGCAGCTAGGTGACGTTTGGGAGATAAGATGCTGGGAAGCTTTTTAGGTTGGAGATTTTTAACGTGTTGTCTCAACGGTGGAGGAGTCGAGATACGGATATAAAAGATAGTGGGGTTGGGAAGTTATGAGGGGAGATTGAGCGTTAAAAGGGTGGAGTATCCTTTGGTTTAAGGCCCAGGGAGAGCTGTTTTCAGTCACATTGTTCAGGGTGGCAAGATAATGTAATTCAGAGTGGCAGCATATCCTGAAATACTGGGAAATCATTGAATTGTCGTGGGATTTTTTTTAATTCAAGAAATATCAGTAAAATGTCAAGGAAAATTAAAAATGAAAAACCATTGAAATTTTCGAATTTGGATCACTAAAACGGCAATTATTATCGTCTATTTTCTACTAAACGGCAATTATTATAGTCTATTTTCTGCATAGTTTAGTTGATGGTACATTTTTTCCTTTAGTTCTGAAAAAGAACAATTAAAAAAAAGCATGACTGTTTGGCAAACGAATGCAAAGCATGTTTGACTTTGGATTCTAAACAATATGTGCTCGGCTAATGAATATGAGATTTATTGAAGATTGGAATAGGAAAAACATTGATATTATCTGCAAAATGAATAGTTTGAAAAAACTTGGTTTAATTCACCAATTTTAGATGTAGATGAAGAAACGAATGCTCTTCAAGCTATACGGTTCTATAAATATTTCATTGCTTTTTTTTGCATTATCTGCTTCCAGATAAAATGTTGATTACTATACCTGCCGCACTTGTATAATTTTGTGTTGTTTCCATAAATTATTATTTTAACTAAACATAAGTATTTCTCATAAATTTCTATTTAAAATGCAATATATGTATTGTATTATTGTAGCGTGGATACTTTGTTTATATACTAAGTATGTATTGCAACATTTCTTAATGTAATTGTAATATTAAGAAAAATTTTGTGATACCATCAGGAAAATATCAGTCAATATTTTTTCCAGGATTTTTTTGCCACTCTGTAAGTTAAGTATTATATATTTAATGTTTTTTTTGTAGAAGTTTGCTCTAATTTTGCAATTTTTCACGGTAAAAGAAAAAGGTAATGTTTTCTATTGTAGGCAAAAACAAAATATCTACTGTGATCTGGATATTATTGTAGCTATCAGTATATTACGGAGACAATAATATAAATTTTGAAATTAAAAAAGCGCAATTTAGTATAATTTAGCTTGAGATGTATGAAGGTAAAAATGTGTCAAAGGCTTGTAAAGTGTCGTTGTGTTTATTTGTAACATAAATACTAATTTCGACTGGTTTGTATTCCAATTAAATTAATTTATATTCACTGGATTAACTGTATTATATTCACTGGATTAACTGTATTATATTAACAGTAATGATTTATATTCATTTGAATTCATTTATGAAGCAACTATCAATTTAATTTTTAGATGTTTTTGTTTGAGATCCATTTTACTTGGTCTTTAAATTGGAAAATACTTAATGAAATTGTTAAACACAATTTTTTTTTATTACATATATTGTATATAAATTTTGTATTATGCATATTCAGTGTGATAAGTATTTTTAGGGAAAAATCAATAATAGTTTAAGATATTTGGTATGTAAGTAAGTGAGTAAATTTAACTTATATTTTACGAACCTCGGAACAAAATTTGACTTAATAAATTTGAAGAATGGTGTCATGTACTATAACTTCTAGGGCACATTTTTTCAATTTCTATCAAATAGATTTGACAGACAGTTTTCCCGTGAGAATTTAAATAGCCTTTTCAAAGTGTCAGAACGACCTATTCTCTCTATGGATCCCATTCCCGTATCAAAGAATTTTTTTTAAATAATAATAATATAAATCATGTAATTCTCTGAGAGATAAGCAAAATATGTAATCTTTTAGTTTGTTTTCACTGCAAGGGAGTTTAGTTTCTATTTCTTATATATTCGTTTTTTAACAAAATAGATTTTTTTAAAAACGTTTTAGTAGGGAAGGCATCAAAAGTTCCATCAACGTTTTAAATTTGAAAAATGTTTCATTGTAGCAATTTTTATAAATTTTTATGGTAATCTGAGCAACAAATTCCGAAAAAATTGCTACAAACTTTTTTGCATAAATAATGCTATACATATTTAAGAAGGTGTGTACAAACTTTCAAAGCAGTAGAAGACAGAACAAATATTTTTTTAAATACAATTTTTCATATACCATTGCTATCTTCTTTTCGTCTGTAACATTCGTCATTACTAAGGCTTTGTAAATAATTTATTTAAAACTAAACTGTTTATAGTTTTTTTAAACTTTAATATTTGTTTTATAAACTCAACAAAAGATTTTTTTTAAAATTAATTTATAATTTTTTTTATGAACTCATGAACATAAAAACGTGGATATTTTTTAGTTTATGAACTTAAAATAAATTTCTAAAAACAATTAAAACACAAATTTAAAAATTCTCTTTCTACGTTTATCATATATACTTTGACGTTATTTAATCAACTTAATTTTTTTTAATGTTATAATTTGAAGGAGTTTTTTTAAAGCATATTTAGACTTAAAAAACAAAAAAATAAAAATTATAAATATTTTTTTCTTTGATTATTTTTCAGAAAAAAGAAATGTTCTAAGAATGCGAAAAATGGTATTTCGGTATTCATTAATAAAAATATTACTATTTGAGACTCGGTTCAGCCTTATATAATAAGTATTTTTGGGAAAACTGGCGATACACAAACGACTATACACGTTCATATCCTATATATGATTTTAACATGTTTCATTTCCTTAATTTTGCATTACATGTTTAGTTTAAAGTTTAGTGGTGCAATGATTTCAGTGACCAAAAACCGCTTACTTGTAAGCACACATACCTAATAAAAAAGTATTTAATTAGATTTTCCTTAATTGTGTTACTAATACTCTTCTTTCCTTTTTAGGTGAGTGTATTATTTTACCGCAAATCGTCTCGAACGGATGCCCACATTATTTTTTAATTGCAGTAATTTAGGTAAGCCACCATTGAAGCATAACTTTTTTAATTAATTAAACTACTCTTCGTCATTCTCTCCGATTTTGTGTCAATTTATAGAATTAAATTATCTTGCTCCTTCATGTAAACTATTTTAATCTTTTTTATACGATGATTGCGTTAATGGGATGCACGATTTCATGCAATTGGCATGGAAAAGAATTCAAGCTTGTAAATCTAACCGTATGCCAATTAGCTAAACCATGAGCTAAACCGTAACGTATGCAAGCAATAGAGAAATCAAGTCTCAAATCAATTTGATATTAATTTTATGCTATGGGGTCGCCTTTTTCTAACAATAAACACTATTTTTTAATCGGCTGAACACCGCGCCAACCAAAACTTAAAATTAAAACCGCCAAATAGCGCGCCAATGAGAGAAAATTTATCAATTCGACTGTTATGTATTTTTTTTATGTATGTTCGCTCAACATTTTTGTTCTAATTCAGATATTTGGACAATTTTTTTAAGGGGATGTTTCACTTGGGCACCAATTGAAAAAAAAATATCCGGTTTTCCGCCATTTAACTATCCGGAATTCTCAATTAACTAAACAGTCCCTCAGGTAAAAACGGCTAAAAAAATAATCGGTTATCCGGCTGTTATATATCCGGAAATATCGATTAACCAAAGTTTTTTTAAACGATTTAACCGATTTAAATTTTATTTTCATTGTTGAATAAAGATTGTACAACAACGACATTTCATTCACCTCTTATTTATTGGCATGGATAAGGATTGATTTACAATATACATTGTGCAGAAAAAATGTGTGAACAAATTGTTACTTGACTTTCATGGTGAATAATAACACGGGGCGAAGCCCCTTGCTAAATTAAAAACTAAAAAGGGTTTTAAAAAACGAAAATGCGTTAAAAAGTAAAAAATAATTTTTAATTTTACGAACAAGTTGAAAAAGTTGAATTATTTAATATTAATTTTATACTTATTACAACTGTTTGAAGTTGGTGCCAATTTACAAAAATTATGCCTAAATTTTAGCGCCGATTTTAAAAAGTTGTAATAAATGTAAAATTGATATTAAATAATTAAATTTTTTCAACTGTTTGTAAAATTTAAATTATATTTTTTAGCGCATTTTCCTTAAAGTCGTTTTTTTTTTTTTTTTTAAAAGATTATTTTATAATTTGAATTTCATGAAAAGCACTTTATATTGAAATATTTTCAAATGTACTATCTATAAATAGTAAAATAATTAGTCTCTATATTGTACGCAAAACACTATCTCCACTGCTCGGTCAAGTCTGGAAATATATATATATATATATATATATATATATATATATATATATATATATATATATATATATATATATATATATATATATATATATATATATATATATATATATATATATATATATTCTGACAATTGTGCTTTAACGGGAGAACTAACGAAAAAGCTAACATTCGGAGATGTCTGAACAATAGATCATTTATTTTACTTTCGAGAAAACAAAAGAGAAGTTATAAACTGGAAGAACGAGCCAAAAATAAAATAAACTATTTTTTAAAGCAATCAAATATTTTTGGATATTTTTGATGATAATGTGTCCCCTACCCCTTAAACTTAAAGCGACTTGTTAAATATATAAGCGAAATAGCTGGTCTAAAATACAAAATTTGTGACCACCCACCATCTTTACATTCGAATTTCATTTTCTAGTAAATTTATGTTATGTACCACTTAATATAACACGTTACTTTACAGTAAATTTTACAATAAAAATTTAAACTCAACGATTTAGTCTGTATTCCGAAAAAGTTTCATGTACTTTTTATCCCTTCTCAATCAGAAATGTCTATCAAACTTCTATTTTCAAAATACGGGTTTTTAAAACCAATATAGAGTAAACAACTGATTTTCTGAATGAAGAAGATGGGTATGAATGAATAAATACTCTAGAGTTATTTTCCAATCTAATTTCCATAAATGCATTATTCATCACGTTGGCTCGGGAAAATCATTATTCTGCATTTAAAATGCGATATTATTCTGGTTCTTGCTTCTCTTTATGCAATTTGATTTTCGCAACCATGTTAACTTAACTAAAGGATACAAGGAGTGAGATATATTTCTAGGTTTTCTCGGTTTATTTTGTGTTTATTATTATTATTATTATTTTATTTTTTTACTTAGTTTGCCGCTGTTTTGGAAAATAAAGAACATTATATTGAAGCAATAAAATGATAAGACTAACATTAAACTATACTCGGGGACAACCTAAGTTGCGCCTAAAGCAATTGAATATTTATGCATATCATAGCTTCTTTTACAGTATGATGGTTTGGTTTCGCCCTGTTAACGACATGTTTACAAAAGTTCTTCATCTTCCATAGAGTAAGCGGGTTTTTTTTAATATTAAAATAAATTATTTAAATTAATGCATATTTTTGTATGTAATAGTATTTTAGAAAAATTGCGTAAGCATTGAAGTAAAATATTGGCTGTGGCTGTGTTGGAGTACTAACAGAAAGGGTTATACAGAAAAAGTCGTCTCAGCAAATTATATAGATAGGAATTGGTCGACAATAAAAATCTCCTTAAAATATGTTCCATTTAGCAATGCGGACCCAGAGAGTTGTAATATTAAACAGAGAGCGCCTTCAATACCAGACTCTCGTAAGGCCGTGGTGTCAACATTGAAAAGAAAAACCCACATCACGTGGTTATAGCGCTGCCACATTTGGCGTTCAGACATCTGCAGGAGTTTCAAATTTGGCGCACTTTCTTCTTTTTTGGTGATAAGGTGTTCTGTCCGCATTCAACTTTTTAACATATATGTACGTATTTACTTATTTTCAAACAATATGCGCTAAATATTTCCTCTTCATTAACGAAACGAAAATATTTTATTTGTTTTCAATACTCGAAGAAGCGAAACTCTTTATATTTCTCAGGTTTTATTGTTCATATTTTCTTATTGAAGTATACAAAATAACAATTGAAAGAACTTCGTTTATGGTAAATTTTTTACATAAAAATGTAATGCAATTATTTCAAAACTACAAAGTAAGAAAAATCTCCTTAATATATCTGTTAAACTCCCTTAAATTGTGCCACTCGTTCAAAAAAAATATATTTAAATACAAAATTAAACACAAAAACATATTACAATACTTCGATCTCGTTTAGTTCTTAAAGTCGCCAAGGCCTGCCAAGTAATATTGGCGCATCAATGAATTGGCATTTCCACATATCACGTGGTTTCAATGATGGACACACGGAAATCAGCATTTTTATTCCTCTATTTGTATCATTACTCTATGTGCGGAACCCCATCCATATTCTGTTCTTTGATTTTTTTCAAGATTTTACACGCTAATTTCCTATAGAACGACACCAAAAATAAACTATTTTTTTCTGTAGATATATAGCTATAGTGTCGGAATGAATCACTCTTAACCCTCTGACGGATAACCAAAATTTCGAATATGTAGGTTTGTTTTCACTACAGGAAAGTTTCATTTATATGTCCAACACGTTCCTTTTTTTATTACAATTTTTTTTAATTATATCAGTAAATAAAGTTTTCAATGGTCTTCTTAATACTTTAAATTCGAAAATTATTTCAAAAAAGTGATTTTCGTATCAATAATTATATTATGTGTACTACTGGAAAAACTGAAGGTACACGAACGGATATACACATAGAGTAATGATACAAATAGAGGAATAAAAATGCTGATATCCGTGTGTGCATCATTGAAACCACGTGATATGTGGAAATGCCAATTTACTCATGCGCCAATATTACTTGGCAGGCCTTGGCGACTTTAAGAACTAAACGAGATCGAAGTATTGTAATATGGTTTTGTGTTTAATTTTGTATTTAAATATCGTTTTTTTTTTTTGAACGAGTGCCACATTTTAAGGAAGTTTAACAGATATATTAAGGAGATTTTTCTTACTTTGTAGTTTTGCATAATTGCGTTACGTTTTTATGTAAAAACTTTACCATAAGCGAAGTTCTTTCAATTGTTATTTTGTATACTTCAATAAGAAAATATGAACAATAAAACCTGAGAAATATAAAGAGTTTCGCTTCTTCGAGTATTGAACACAAATAAAATATTTTCGTTTCGTTAATGAAGAGGAAATATTTAGCGCATATTGTTTGAAAATAAGTAAATACGTACATATATGTTAAAAAGTTGAATACGGACAGAACTCCTTATCACCAAAAGAGAAGAAAGTGCGCCAAATTTGAAACTCCTGCAGATGTCTGAACGCCAAATGTGGCAGCGCTATAACCACGTGATGTGGGTTTTTCTTTTCAATGTTGACACCGCGGCCTTATGAGAGTCTGGTATTGAAGGCGCTCTCTATTTAATATTACAACTCTCTGGATATACACGTTTGTACCCGTCAGGTAAGAGCGTAAGGTGTTTGTATTCTGATACCCTTTGTTCCCTAAATAGGCTTGTAAAACCGAGCTTACGCTTGGCATATATAGGGGACCCCAAAGATATAAAAAATTTAACCAATATGTATTGAAACCAAATGTTCTTGGAAGGTTCCCACAACAATTAGATATTTTTAATGTGGTGTTATAAACTTTTTAAAATGCAGTTGGTGGTAATGGCTGTTAAGGAATGCGATAGGGATGTGAAAAAAAGAAACACCCTGTTCTTTTTCACCTGTTCTTTAAAAAGAACAGGAACAAGTTTATTCTTAAATTTTAAGAAACTCTGTTCTTTTTTCTGATCTTTTCTTTTCGGATATATTCTTTCTTAACTTGATGTCCCTCTAATCCTAAACATCTTTTGTCTAAACTGGGAAGTTATATTTTTTTTAAGCACTTCAAGTGACAGACAATGCTTTCGGTGTTTTAAATAATTGAGTGTTAAAAGGTCACGCTCATTTTTAATGATAATCTACTTTTAACATTTAATAAAAATCATGTTATTGCTCGGGCTCAATAATTATTATCGATTGAACACTTATATTGCAATATGTGCAATTAATTTAAAACTTAGTTTTTTTAATACTTATACGGGGCGATTGGGTTGCTTAATAGTTGGCATTTGTTAATTTTTATGGTTTTAAGTTTAAAAATACCACACAAAAAAAAAAACTAAAAAAAGAACAGTTTTCTGAAAAGAACAGGTTAAAGAACAGTTCTTTAAAATAGAACAGGGAACAGCTGTTCTTTAAAAAGAACATACATTTCACATACCTAGAATGCGATATTCAGTGCTTGCAAAATGTATATTTGATGCACACTGGTTCATTTAACTTCAATGAGTATCCCATATACCTGTATAGATACAGATTTCTCTAACTTAAAGCAGTTCATCGGGCCATTGCTTGAGTTACTTGTTATGTGTCTTAAGTTACTTATTTTGCGCAAAGCATTGTTATTTTTCGGACTTTTTGCACTAAATGCAACTACAGTGACACAAAAAAAAAATACTTTTGAACTATTGGTAGATAAAGAACAAGACTAGACAAAGAAAGGTAAAAAAAAAAGTGATCTTGCGATCGGAGGGTTGCCAGTGTCGCTACAAAAATACTAGAAAGTCGTCCAGAACATTCAACAAATTATACTGGCGTGTATACGGGACTGGTGCACGATACATCTGATCGGGGTCCAATGTCCTGACGCCTATTGAGGTTGCGTCGGGTGTCACCACTTGACGAACTGGTAGATTTTACCTGCCTAGTAATGGAAATGGTGTCTATTTTCGTGTTTTTGTGACTTATACACAGGCCCGTCGCATCTGGTGGGTCCCCCCCCCCCCCCCAATAATCTGGAAACCCTAAAAGCTGGGAATTCCAACTTCTAAAAATCCTCGAGTTGGGAAAAACTATGCCTGAAGAAAATGAATATTATTAGCAAATGAAAGCTAGGGAAGATTAGAAATTGCCCAACTTGTATGATTAGAGTCTGTTAGACCTCAGAACGGACACTGCCGAGGAATATGGGTGCAACAAATCAATGCTTGTGAGAGAACTATTTAATATTACCTAATATATAGTATATAAAAAAAAGATGAAAAATGTCGATAAGTTAGAACTGGAAATTTTCAGCACTGTTTAGTTGGTATTTTCAAATCGTTAAGTTGGGAATTGCGAATCGTTAAGTTAGAAAATTTCTTGTTTCAACCCACCCAAAATATTTTTTGACGGCACTGTCGGGGTCCAATGTATTGACGCCTATTGAAGTTACGTCGGGTGCCAGCTCATGTGTCATCTGACAATAGTTCAAAAATACGAGGCATCGTTCCCGGGTCTTTCCTTCGAGATAAGCCTCGCATCGTCGCCAATTGCCCACTGTGCAGCTCTAGTGTGACGTTAATTAACCAAGCCAAACCAGTCGATTCAAGACAAGCACCTCACTGTTCAGTTACGCCTTAAACGTGCAGTGTTTACACAACTTATTTTCAACCCGCCTCTTCCCTGTTTGTTTAATAAAATACGACTTTAAAAGATCTTGAAGTCTCCCAGGTAACCAATAGCTATTTAATGCGTGGAAATAAAATACAATGGCCACACGCAAACGGACCACCTGAGCGCTGCATTTGAAAGACATGGCTTTGTGAAACCAAACATTTGAGGTCAAAATGAAAAAGCACTTTTGGTACGTGCCGTGGCATATGATGAATGCGAGGCCTTAGGCATCTAAGCCCTAACCGCTCCCTCCCACAGTTATACTGACTTGAGCTTCCTGTAGTTTGTATTGCTCAACGTATCTCGGTTGGTAGTATTTATTCAACTGCAAGGTATCTGTCCACTTTGTGGGTTTTTTCGTGTAGTTGCCACTTTGGTCCGGGAGGTCATTTAATCACTTGCGATTTGGATATGCGATGATAATTCTGGGGATTTCTTTCTGAAGTGTAGCGTTGGATTGGCATTATATTCTGTTTTCTGGATATACTGAGTTTGATGAGTTTTTTTATTTTCGTTTATGTGTTTGTTGGATGTTATTTTTATAGAACGTTTAGGCTCCCAAAATGTCTTTCTATACATTTTTTTATTTATTATGATATTGCAAAAACATTTAAGACAAGGCAGCAGTGGAACGTTCCGAGTAGGTATAAACTGACAATAATAAAACAAATAAGCTAACCTAATTAGCTTATTTAAAAAAAAAGTTGTCAGTTTTATTTTTCTCAATTAAGGTTCTCTTTAAGACTTAATTGTTACACCAAAAACACTTGAATATACCTGGAAACAATATGAAAATATTTTATTTTTTAAGAAAAATTATTTAGTGTTGTTAGTTTGGAGTCAGGTGCGATTTGTTTTAGCACAAACAAGCCATATTTTTAAAAAACCCTCCTTTATGTACGAAGTAAAATTTTATAGGCCGATAGTGTAGTCGATAGTGTCAGTCGATAGTGTAAAATATTTTCATTTGTGAATACTTTAAACGAGTTTTATCGAATTTCTTTCATACTTATTTTGATACTATTTTAATATAGACATTTTTCTAGAAGAAAATCAGATGTAAAATAAATATCCGCTGTATAAAATATATAATTATTTTAAATAACGTACAAAATAATTAAATATAGGGCGCCCCAAGCGGACGCATTAAGCCACCTTAGAGTAAATTATTCTTAGAGGAGACCTAAAAAGTTAAAACTTGCTGCAAAATATTTATGACATCCTATTTAAACTAATCTATAATCGTTTATTGTTATTTATTTAACCATCTTCAGTCGGAGAAATATTTGCATTAAAAAAATTTCCTTTATGTACAAAATTTTAGAAAATTTAAATCAAAATTAAAAAAAGTTAAAATAAAAATAAAACATTCTCAAATCTTTTTTACTTTTAATTTATTCGTTACTTATTCAAAATACACTGCAAAAAGTACGAAAAAAAATATTGATTTATTAAAATTTATACAAGATTTTGTACTCCCGTTTTCGCTTTGCCGACACGCTTGCTAAACATCAACAATATCTTAGTATGGGCAGATTCTAAACTATAAACTTTTATAAAAGATTATACTACAGAAAGTAGAGAATTAATTAGTGCAAAAAGTTGAAAATCACTTTAAGCCGTTGGTAAAATGTAGCGGTCGAAAGTTGTTGTCCGGTATACTGGGCACCAGGTCTAAAGAAACTAATAAAAAAGTACTTTCCAAAACATGAAAAAAAATCAGGATACTGTTATACTAACTTCTTAATTTCTTCTATAAATCACACCTCTAGAATACAAAATAACATTCGAGAGTTGTTTTTATGATTTTATTTGTTTGATAAATCCATATTTTATAATTTTGGTTCTAAAACAATATTAAACTTAATTGGAATTCCTTTTTATCCTTCCCAAAAATAAGAATTTAAAATTAATAAAAAAGTACTTTCCAAAACACGAAAAAAAATCAAGATACTGTTATACTAACTTCTTAATTTCTTCTATGAATCACACCTCTAGAATACAAAATAACATTCGAGAGTTGTTTTTATGATTTTATTTGTTTGATAAATCCATATTTTATAATTTTGGTTCTGAAACAATATTAAACTTAATTGCAATTCCTTTTTATCTTTCTCAAAAATAAGAATTTAAAATTAATAAAAAAGTACTTTCCAAACAGGAAAAAAAATCAAGATACTGTTATACTAACTTCTTAATTTCTTCTATGAATCTCATCTCTAGAATGCAAAATAACATTCGAGAGTTGTTTTTATGATTTTATTTGTTTGATAAATCCATATTTTATAATTTTGGTTCTGAAACAATATTAAACTTAATTGCAATTCCTTTTTATCTTTCTCAAAAATAAGAATTTAAAATTAATAAAAAAAGTACTTTCCAAACAGGAAAAAAAATCAAGATACTGTTATACTAACTTCTTAATTTCTTCTATGAATCTCATCTCTAGAATACAAAATAACATTCGAGAGTTGTTTTTATGATTTTATTTGTTTGATAAATCCATATTTTATAATTTTGGTTCTAAAACAATATTAAACTTAATTGGAATTCCTTTTTATCCTTCCCAATTATAAGAATTTAACAGTTGGCTATTCATTTCTAAGCTCTCATTGCGTCTCAAATTCGCAAGGCAAATCTAGGAATGTCATTATAGGATCATACGAAACTTCATTTCCTCAAAGGGGCCTATTGCTTGATTTTGAAGCTGAAGCCTAGACGCCCACAATAGCCTTCAATCTCTCGGAGATCTTTTGTTGGGGACTTCACAGTCAGTGTGGTGATAATGATTGCAGTCATTGTAATTCGGAATCCAATCCCATGAAAAGAATACGTAAATAGACTGGCTGTGGTGAAAAGAGAGGACCTTAACGCAAAAATTGGATATCGCCTATACCGTAAAGACTCGGATAGGATTAGTGATAGTGAGAGGGTATGTGAAAAGTACTAGTGCTACTTCAAAATAGATACACCGCAAAAAAAATAAGTGCTTAAAAATGAGCACATGAACGTACCCGGTTTTTTTTAGTACAATTGCATCATAAATAAGCGATGACGTACTCAAATTTAAGTAATCGCACTTTCACAAAAATGAGCAGTGTGGTTTAATATTGCTAATATGAGCTTCTGTTCAAGCCATCTTAACAAAGCGACCTGACAAACTTAAATTGGTTGTTCAGAAGATGGTTTTCCACATTATTTGATGTCGATTGCTTATATGGAAACTGAGTTATTACAATTAAATTATCTTACTTCCCATTCTTTTGGCACACCTTTTTAACATTACTTTTGTTTATAACTTCTTCACATCGCCCTGGTAGCTTACTGGATAAAGTTCTGGACAGCGGTACGTGTAGATTGGGTTCGATTCCCGGTAAATCTTGGTTGTAATTGTCGATATTTATTGAAAGTGATTTATGAACGCAGTCTATGTAGGCTAGCATCTGCACTTTTTATTAATTTTTACTCGTTGTACTCATTTTTAAGTACATGTCTTTTTCAAAATTGAAACTTATGTATTTGGAGCCATGATAAGCATCGAATGAATTCAAAAATGAGTAAATTTTACACTTATTTTTGAATACCTATTTTTAACAGTGTAAGGACTGTATTGCTTGACAAATGAGCTTATTCAATTCACATTGTATGCATATCATGTCCCAAAGCGACGAGTCTTGTGAGTCCGAAGACGAAAAACGGAGAGGAAATAGTCGTGATAGACCAGTCAGTCTAGGTTGGATAGACCCATTGCAGCACGTCCGAACTAGACGAAAATTGTTTTCCGAATGAGGGGGTTGCCGAAATGCCCAGAGTTGTCGAAAAAATGCCAATTGTGAAAGAGAAAACATGACGATTTGGCCTTGTTTCATTTTAACAGTATCTATGACTAATTTTTTTTCGATTAAAGTCTAAGTTGTGGTGGTTACCCAACTGTTAGATGTATACGGACCGCTGAGTTAAAATCGCGGACCACCACATTCTAATACCGTTAAATAGAATTCAATTGCCAAGTGCTAAATATAATCCATGTATAAAATATTGTATTTTTGGTAAATAAAGTTATTTATTACACATAAATAATATATTTAACTTATATATTAATTTTTTTTAATGTAACACCTCAAATTAAGTATATGCATCTATTTTCAAATGATAGAGGGGTATATCAGAGAGTTGTTATATTAAATAGAGAGCGCCTTTAATGCCAGACTCTCGTAAGGCCGCGATGTCAACATTGAAAAAGAAAACCAACATCACGTGGTTTTAGCGCTGCCACATTTGGCGTTCAGACATCTGCAGGAGTTCCAAATTTGGTGCACTTTCTTCTTTTTGGTGATAAGGCGTTCTGTCCGTATTCAACTTCTTAACATATATGTAGGTATTTACTTATTTTCAAACAATTTGCGCTAAATACTTCCTCTTCATTAACGAAACGAAAATATAATTTTCTTTGTGTTCAATACTTGGAAAAACGAAACTCTTTATATTTCTCCGGTTCATATTTTCTTATTGCACTATACAAAATAACAATTGAAAGAACTTCGCTTATTGTAAATGTTTTTACTTAAAAACATAGCGTAATTATTTCAAAAGTACAAAGTAAGAAAAATATCTTTAATATATCTGTTAACTTCCCTTAAATTGTGCCACTCGATAAAAATAAACGATATTTAAATACAAAATTAAACCCAAAACCATATTACAATACTTCGATCTCGCTTAGTTCTGAAAGTCGCCAAGGCCTGCCAAGTAATATTGGCGCATGAATGAATTGGCATTTCCACAAATCAGGTGGTTTGAATGATGCACACACGGAAATCAGCATTTTTATTCCTCTATTTGTGTCATTACTCTATGGAGTATATATGAGTACATGCTTGTACCTTTTTCACCAACTTCGGTATTTTTAGTGTAAGTACCAAGTTATGTCATTTGAAGTATGGAATAACTCCATTTAAAGAAGATGCTGTTACGCTACCATAGGGATCGTTTTGGTTATGATGTAATGTCTTTATTAGGTAATTTCTGAAGCTTCTTTTGAATATGTTTTTAGTGTTGTGTAGGCAGAGCCACGAAACCCTTTCCAAGTTGGGGTGTTGCATATCATATAAAAACCTTTAAAACAAAAGTTACGGCTGGTTGTAAACCATTTTTTTTATCGATCGCGTTATGTGAATTCTACTTTTCATCGTTTTGGCATTGAATTTATAAGTTCATGAATAACATTTAATAATGTTATTTGTAATAAAGTATTTAGCGTATTATTTCTTTCTGTTCAAAATAACTCAAATTATTAAAAATATTTTGAATTCTAATATTCTGAATACAAAGATATCGCAATTCAAAAACCTCGCAGCTGCCAAAATCGAACGCAGCCTGCGCAACTCTAAAAACTCGTCGCAACTCTAAAAACTCGTTGAAAAAGTGTCACAACAAACCCTCATCATCCAACTTTTCAGACGTGATAAAGCTGCAATTTCGATCAATAAAATGTTCCACGAAATCCAGGATTTCCTGGTCAGTGTCCTGGCGCTGCCTTAACAAGAGAAATCCCCAGCGCCTTCAACACTGAAAAAAAGTCCCTTTTAACAATTGCAATAAAAATAAAAAATTAAATGTAAAAAGAAAGTTGACAGAAAAGAAATTGCGATGGGATAAATTGAAACCTCTTCAAAAGATTTAGAAATAAACGGTAAGTGTAGAACTTACTTGAGTTTAAAAACACTTTTTCTGAGTCTTCAACAAGACTGCATCAGCAAGGGACATTAAAAGTGAATAAGTTTTGGATGCGAAGGCAGCGGATTCATTAACGTGTTTTCACGGGCAATAAATCAGGAGCCGGATTAGTTCCCGGACTATCCGGTAGAGTAATGGTGCAAGTGGCCGGATTCATTAGGTTTACAAATCACCAGCGGAGTTACACAGTGGGCAAATGGACTCGTATACGTAACGACTTGAGAAACTTCGTAGGAAGTCAAGTCTGAAAAGGCCTTCATTTGGTTAATGGATATTGTATTTTTTTTGGCACTTAAATAGATTTGGGATGAAATAAAACAAGCCAATGACGTCAATTGAAGAATTAGTTGCTGTATATGCTTTAAAAACTACATTTTTGATTTTAATTCAGTTATGAAGTGAAATTTGTATTTGGAGGCTACTTGTTAATGAAATGTCTTCAGGTGGCAAATTATAATATGCTGTGTTTTTACTTAAACAAGTTTAGGATACAATAAAATAAGACAACCCATTTAAAATGTTAATTGATTTTTGCTGCATTTATCTTAAAAATGATACTTTAAGCAAATTCATATACTTTTAGATAAAATAAAAATCTGACATAAAATTAATTGTTTGTTTAAATGGTTCTATTTTTCAATTTCGTATTTCTAAGGGTCTTAAATATATATATATATATATCTGCATTTTATACAAATCTACAGTTTTATCCCGATCTTGATGAAATTTCTCACATTTAACCTTCGAAGCAAGGAGAAGATGACTCCACATAAAATTTCGAATAATCACCCTCTTTCCCTCCACTTAACTCGCTTAATCCCCATTGGCTTCTTAATAAAACCTAATTATAATAATGTAATATTGTAACAATGTAATATTTCAACAATGTAACATATCTTGCATAGTGAGCTATGAGGATGGCTGAACGATGCATTATGATTGGCTAATGAGGAAATATCGCCAATATAACGTCAAAATCTCGCCAAATGATTAAAAATTAATGTCGCCAAATAAGTAAAGAATGTTGCCAAGTATTTAAAAATATAATGAAATGAATACAAAATGTTGCCAAGTAATTAAAAATATCGCCAACGAATAAATAATGTTAGCAAATAAATACAAATATCGCCAAATGGATAAATACATCGCAAAATGAACTGAAATATGGACATATATTTAAAAATATAATCGAAATGACAAAATTATTGCCAGAATGATAATATCATTTTGTACACTTAACCTTCAAAACAAGAGGAACGTAACTGTCTACATGAGATTTTGAAAACGCGCCCTACTCCCCTTTCCTCTCCTTAAAGCAGAAATAACTTCTCACTAAATCACTATCAGATGGCATTATACCACTGTGCATAAATCGGTCAACACTCTGCGTAAAGTTATATACATATAAAATAGCGTGTGTGTTTGTTTTTTATAGAAATCTACATTTTCATTTCGAGGCAACAGTTTTTTCCCGGGCACTTCAGCTAGTAATCTATGTAATTATGTCGAAGCACATATTACTAAGAGAAAGTCGCCAACTAGGATCGCTATATTCCATACAAAATCGCCAAATTGTCGATTATTTTCCAAATCTGTTAGCGCGATAAAGAGCGAAAGGAAATTTTGCGCAATTAAAATTTGCTCAGTGAGACGTCAGAATTTAAGTTTTATAGTTATGTGCAACTAAATTGTTTAGTTGCATGTCCAATAAAGTTGCCAGTGCTTGGCTAACCTTAAGCCCAATCCAGACGGGCTTAGTTAAAACGTTTATGCTCTGGCGAACTCTACGCCGCGTAACTTCAGATTTTAAACTTATATTTCTCAGAACGCATTTAGAGGAGAAAGTTAGCATTTTTTCTGTGGGGCATTTTTGAAAACCATAGAAGCAGCTGCTCCCTAAGAGTAAGAGATAAATCTTGGGATTTTTAAGAATTCGTATTCTATTTGCTTTTCAAGCGATGCGTAAATATAAAAAGTTTCGAATGAAAATGAAAGAAAATGTTAACTTTTCTCTTTCTATTGGTCGTTTTTCTTTCTGTATCCAATTTTTGAATACTTAAATATCAAGAAAAGATATTTTGTAAATAAATTAGTTTTAAACGTTAGTCATTGTTTGGCTGTTTAACTATGCATCATAAACCATTCTTTTTGCCAAACTTTAATTACTTGGTTGGTTGCTACTATAACTAAGCGACTTACTTAAAATATTAGCGAAGTAGTTCGGTAAAAATAATGTTTTATTATGCCAATACAGTTAAATGTGACACAGCCAATCAATGACCATCGCCCAACAATTTCTGACCACCCTGTATACTTTGGTGCCTTTCTTATTGCTAACTCAATGGCGCCTACCTTATTCTTCGAAATAGAGCTTAATTGAAACTCATTATTAGTTCCCACCCAAAAATTACTTTAAAAAAAAGTTGTACTAAATATTCAATGGAAAATGTTGCAATGTGTTGTTTGTATATACATACGATTTTACGCTTTTTTTATATCGAAAAAACGGTTTAGTTTGTTGAATTTGGTAAATACTAGGATGCCTATGCGATAATTATCGCATGAACAATCCCTTCCCCATCCCCAAACACATTATTCATTTTAAGGGCGAAATATATTAGCGTATTTCTTAAAGCCAAAAAATCATTAAAATTTAACGCTTCTGCCCATTCATAGATGGCAGCATTATCAACGTTTTTTTTTTTAAATCTCGTTTAAAAGAATTATTTAACAAGTATTTTTAAAAAAACACGTTGAAATTTATAAGATGTACGTACGGTTCGTCACTGTTCTTGAAAGTTCACTTTCTTTTGAGATCTCATGTGTTAAGAACCATTGAGTACAAGGGCCGTAAAAGTTATCTTTACTACATAAGTAATATATATTATAACTTCAACAGTTAATTTGTCAATTATAATTTTTTTCTACCAACTTACATAATTAAAGAAAGCCCTCCTCGAGTGTATCTTACTTTGGTTACACAGTCGTGCCTTTAATGTGATTTATTTGGGGAAATGAAGTCTTTCACGCGCAACTGTGTGCTGTCAAAGTTTACTTACCAAAACAAACGAATACAACACACACAACTCATCCCTAAACATTTTTATTTCTCGAAATTGCAAGTGACAATCTTCCCGTTCTCGAAAGGAGGGTTGACGCGCCAACAAGTTAAAAGTGTTTACTCCAACAATTTCGAACTTTTCCCCCATCCCAGACTCATTCGTTTAATTTCCTTTCGTGTTTTGACGACCCCTGTCTCGAGAAGAATTCCCCAACCTTTTCTCTTTGGGAAAACCCTTCGCTTCCTTAATCTTTCGTCAAGCCAAGGGAAGAACAAACACGGGACCCGCCGTTGTTTGCTCTCGCCAAAGAAAAGGAGTTTTGGCGTGGGGTAGGCGCTCGTTTGTCGTCTACTCAAACATTCACTGGTCCTGCTGAAG